>JAWMRA010000078.1:137460067-137506884 GCA_035584735.1 Pseudotriccus pelzelni
AGGTGTCCCCCTGTCCCAGACTCCCCCTCTTCTACCCTTATAAACCCACCATGTTGTACCAATAAAGCCAGATCAGCTTTGTCCTTCACCCTGCATGTTGTGCCTGTGTCCTGTTTCTCTGGGATCATACACGTGGAGCTACAAGTCAGGAAAAGGACCCTCCGTTGGTCAGGAATTTACCCCTGTCCCATAACCAGGACACCATACCAAGTGGCTTCCAAGCCAAATGACAGCAGAACACAGTGTCCAATAACCTCAGATGAAGTCCTTGGCATTTGCTAATGTCTTGAGAGGATACTGTGAAGAAGATCATCTGGAGAAGTACATTTATGGCAAGCGACTATCAGAGTGTATTTTTCAATAAGGTTTAATCCTCCATTCCTAAGCAGTTTAAACCTTTTCTTTATTTTCTGAGTGCTTAGACATTATTTGAACCCACAAAGAGTCACTTCCCATAGAAAGAGAAACAGTTAATAAGATTTAAGTATGCACTGAGAAAAAAAAAAATTGTATTTCTAGAAAATAGTTTTTTAAAAAAACCTTATTTTCACTAAAATCACAACTGAAATAAACAGCAGCAGCCCACTACCCCCCACCAAAATCTGCCCTCTAAAAAGCCTGAATCTCTTCCTCCTTTCTCCTCTTTTTCCCTTTACTTTTCAGTGTCCCAGTGGCTGGCTGCCTGTCTCCAACACACCTGTTACATTTCTACTGCCTTGAAAACACACCACCTTGAAAAGTCTCTCTGACACATGCAAGGCACGTTTCTCAGTCTCCTCCCCTGCTGGTTATCACCACGGGCCCCTGGGGTCCTGCTTGGGTTCACTCTGCCCTGACGTTGGCAGTGTCACTGAAGGTGGACCCAGCACCATGGCTTTATTCCTTTGAGGGGAACACTTCTCCGAGTGACAACCCTGAGCATACTGGATGGAGCTAAGGCTACTGGTTCTCCTGCAAGGACAGTCCCCGTGCAACGAGACCTATGTCAAGGAGCCTGCAAAGTGGAATTTCATCCCTAGAGTCACAGATTATGGAGGCATGTCCTAAGTGTCTTGCCTCTAGACTGGTCATTTTGGGAAACCGTTACAACTCAGTAAGTTTTTTAACACCTTTATTAATGACCTGCAAGTTTGCAGATAGAAAACTGGGAGGAGTGGGTGATGTTCCAGGGTGTCACGTTGCCATCCAGAGGGACCTGGACAGTCTGGAGAGTGAGGCAGACAGAAACATTATAGTGTTGAACAAAGAAAAGTGCAAAGTCCTGCCCCCAGGGAAGAATAATCCCAGGCACCAATTCATACTGGTGGTGAACCATCTGGAGAGCAACTTTGCAGAAAAAGCCCTGGGGTCCTGGTGGTCATGAAGTTGACCCTGGGTGCCTTATCACTGGAAGTGTTCAAGACCAAGTTGGGGCTTTGAGCA
Organism: Pseudotriccus pelzelni; assembly: GCA_035584735.1. Classification (NCBI taxonomy): domain Eukaryota; kingdom Metazoa; phylum Chordata; class Aves; order Passeriformes; family Tyrannidae; genus Pseudotriccus; species Pseudotriccus pelzelni. The sequence goes on from JAWMRA010000078.1 coordinate 137,461,490, forward strand.
ACCTGATCTGGTAAAGGATGTCCCTGCCCATGGCAAGGGGTTGGACTACATTGCCTTAAAAGGCCCCTCCCAACCCAAACCATTGTATGGTTCTGTGATTCTATGAGCCGGTGATGATGTGCCCTTGTAGCAAAGGCAGCCCGTGGCCTCCTGGGCTGTGCTGGGCAGAGCGTGGACAGCAGGTCAAGGGAGGTGAACCTCCCTCTGTGGTCTGCACTGGTGACACAGATCCTGGTAATGTTTCTAGTGCAAGAGAGTCCAAGTGAAGTGAGTCTCAGTGAGGGGATAGGAAGGTGATTAAATGCTTGGAGCATGTGACACACAGGGAGAGGCTGAGAGAGCTGGGAATGTTCAGCCAGGAGAAGAGAAGGTGCAATGGGAATTCACAGATGCGAGTAAATACCTGATGGGGAAAATAAAAAAGGCAGAGCCACACTCATCTCAGCAGTGCCTAGTAATAGGACAAGAGGCAGTGGACACAAACTACAACAGAGTAATTCCATTTAAATGTTAAAACACCTTTTTTTTTTACAGTGAATGTTGTCAAACATTGGGATGGATTGCCCAGAGAGGCTCCATCCTTGGAGATATCTAAATCCCAGCTAGATACAGCCCTGAAAGATTAATAAGTTGAAATCAATGCAACTGGCAAAGCACTCTGTGGGCAAAGTAGGACTTACGGGTGTGAGATTTCCATTACCACCCAGACCCAAAGGTGCATCCAACAATCCCTGGGCTTTGCAGAGAGAATCTTAATTGTGATGAGTGAGATTGTCCGTAAGTATTTTTTTGGGAAGTCTTTCTCTTAGTTTTTCCAAATCTGTATCATTGAGGGATTATCCTCCTTTTTTTTTTTTTTTTTTTTTTTTATGTCAAGTTGGGATGGTATCACTGATGATAATATTTCTCTTTCTTAATTTTTGATCAGGTGGCTTTTCTTCAGGTATAAGCATTTTTTTTTTTGCAGTAACTACAAAGCACTCAGAGACTTTGTGTTAGGTGTCCAATAAAGAAGTGAAATTTAACCAAAGAAAACCACTGAATGACATTTTCTATGTTGCTGACATCCCATGAGTTAGGGCAACAGAAATGTTTAACCTACTTCTTTAATCAAGCCTGATCCAGTTCTGCTCAAGGAACATCATAGTCTTTCCACCAGCTTTCATATGACTGGAGCACATTACAGTGTATGCAGTGTATCTCCACCACATCAGTAACTCATGGAATGTTCTCCTAACCTTTAAAGAGTATATGGCACATTTTATGTATATTTATATACATATATAAAAGGAGTATGATTTTACTGCCATGGCTAGGCATGAAAGTAATCATTAGGAAGTCTTACCTTGTACCTTGTGCCTATTCCAATACTGAAGTCTACAGCAAAATCCAAATCTGGAGGAATGAAGGGAAGTCATTATTCGTTTTTCTATGAAAATGCTATTTTTATTAAAAGCAGAAGGCAAGCTGAAGGCACCATGCCTCTTTAAAATAACTTAGGGTTTAGTATCAATAATGGAAATATATACACTGTGGCTGGGATAAGTCTAGCACCTCTCCCATCTTTTCTGACTCTCCATAAATAAGGAGTTTAAGGCCAATGAATATAATAAATGAAGGATCTTAAAATTTTGCTCTCAAATTGTTTCCATTTCACAGGAAGTTCAAGTTTCCCTCAGTAAATGGTTTAAACTTTTCAGAGCATTCTTGCATTCTATTACAATCTATTTTATATGCATTAAGGCTTAGTTTATTTATTGGGGAAGAACAGGAACACCACAATCAAGATTATGACATTTTAAGGTTACATTTCTTTAAAATAGTCAGCAACTCCTTTTCCCCTGTCATTTTGAGTAGGGCATGTGCATCACTGCTTTCAGTTTCTTGAGGATATAGTGCTAATTTCCTAAACAACTGGTTTAGAGATGCAAATCTGAAATGCAAGTCTAAGATCAGAAGTGATGAAAAACCTTTGCAAACATAGTTCTCTACTGCTTTCCTGGAAGGGACAGCAAGTCCCTGTGCAAGAAACAGATCCAGGACTGGAGCCTCGTAATTGCTCCAGACAGGAGGACTTTGCTGGCTGGTGCCCTGGACGATGGAAGTTTGGCACATTTTACTGCTCTTTGATAGTCAAAACCTGGAGTGTCAAGAACCAAAAAACATGGTGGGAAAAAGAGGACATGTCAACTGCTCCTAATGGGTCTGGTTTACTACATGTAAAGAAAACATCTTTTATATTAAACCGCATAGTTATTTTCCTGAGAACAAGTTTTCTAAACAAATTAAACACCTACTTCACAAGGAATACAAGCCTCTGTTCATTGCAAATGCAGTATATCCTGCTAAAATACTGAAGGAGACAAAAACCTAAGCATTCCTTCAGGACTTAACTCTAAAAAAATTAAAGTATTGGAATCTTTCACATTCATTTTACTGAAATTTCTCTGGTATCTATAATGAGTCCTGTATCACTAATTTACCTCAAACACTTGCTGGTTTTTTGGTACCAGCTCTAGGAAAATCCTCCAGTCGCTCTTGCCACTTTCTTTCCTGTAATCTAGAAGATGGCTTGTTAACAGTCCTTCCTTGCCTATTTTTATATTCCTTCACCATGTATCACAAATATTTAACACTTTCTCCTGGATCCTGGTTAAGCGCTCAGCACACAAACTCCAAACCACAAGCCAGGTCCTTGACAGGCTAGAAGAGGAAACCTTGGGTCCAGGGATTTAGAGGGGAGATAGGATGAGTGGTGGAGCCATTGCGAGATGTCCCTGGAGTCCTGCCCTGGAGGAAGGATCTGCTGAATGGGCAGAGCTGGCAAAAACCACTGGGAGAGGCAGCTATGAAAAAGTGCTTGAATTCAGGTATTGCACAGGTTCCCTGGCCATAGGTTTATGGAGGACACAGTAAGATGGAATTAGTAACTAGAAAGTCTTTAAAAATGCCTCAGGTGGAATATATGCTTACATGCATATAGACATAGATATATGAAATCCCAACTCTGTAGAAACCTACTGCCAACATCTTGAACAAAGGAATTCCCAGTAACAACCGATCTGCTTTTACCTGGGATGTTTGGGACACTGGAGAGTCTATTCAGCCTTCCACATCATGTGAAAGCGGCCTCACTTCTGTCCCCGAGCAGGCAGGTGATCTTGCCTGCGCAAAGCACATCACTTCATGTTTTGTTCCTGGAAAACAGACCAGAGATATGGATGAAGCAAAACCGTGCTTGGCTTGCTCGCCCAAAACCTGGGGAAGATGAGATATTGGGGCAAAAGGAGGAGTATTTTTGATATCCACTTCTGGGAATTTTCTTTAAAATTCCTCCCATTTTTTGTGACCTGATCTGAGCCAAGAATAAGAAAGAAATAAATGTGCTCCTTGGGAGCTTTTCAGTAATACCTAGTGATAAGTTGTCTCTGGCAGAGATTATTTCAGCAGGATCCAGAGAGGATTTAAAATCCAAACAGAGACAGGAAAGGAGCTCAGCACTCCATTTAAACCGGGGGTAGAATTAAATCAAGTGGCACAGCAGCACATGAGAACTCCCTCCAAATATCTCTAAGATGGCATTTCAATATGGAATTACCTTGTGGCTGCTCCTTTTGAGAGTCTGCAGGGACATACAGGGGTGTGAGTTACTCAGACACTTGCCTGTGCTGTGTCTCCAAATCTCAGTAGTACACAGTGAATGAGGAGAGAGCAGAGGAGGCACAACCAGTCCTGGTTTGCTGATCACACTTCTGTGGCAGTAGGTGCAGTCTCAAGCCTGCTTCCAGGGCTTTGGCCATGAAGGAAGGTCAGCATGACAGCAGAATAAGCTTGCTGTGTACCCATAAGAGCTTGAGGAAAAGAAGCTTGTCAGAGATTGTCAGGGAAAGTGAAGTTACGGGCCATGTCATAGCCTGCCTAAAGACAGAACCTGGCTTTACAGAGTTTTCTGTCTTCATCTTTTCAGAATCTGGCTCCTATTTTCATGTCAGGCCTCAGAACACACCAGGCAATGTATTTTGCAATTCCATCGCATGCACAGTGAAAGGCAGACATAGGTGCATGTGTGTGGGGGGGGGCCATTTCTGCAGGTACAGCTGAGGTCGTGCTGTCACCTCTGATGTTTTGTCCCCAGCACTGGCAGAACTCATCTCAGCTACACCTTATTTAATTGGAGTAAGGAAAAACTGAGTCTGTAATTAAGAAAGCACTGAAAGCACAGGTCTCTAGATTGGGATGCTTATCAGGTATACGTCAGACTCTCTCTACCAGCAGAATCATGTTGTGAATCTATTTGTAGAACTTGATTTATCAAGATTAATAAAACAGCCAAATTATGTCAACTTATGGCAAAACCCATGTATTTGTCTTTCAGTTGAGATTCCAAAAGGTTATTTTCTTTCTCATAAGGCTATTTTTAATGGCAGAACCTATGTGTGCCCTACCCACCTCTGCAACGAATGCCAGGACAGCTGAAAGCACTGTGATTATGTGACCTACCAAAAGGTCAAAAAAAAAAAAAAAGATACTCACCGATATTTATTAGCCATTTCTAAACCTGGACAGAGACAGGGCATTACAGTGATTTCTCTTCTCTCCTAGCACTTTGGGCAGAAATCCTTTTTTCCTATTCCATCTCTGTCTTCATATCTACCTCAGTGTTAGCTGGAAGATCCTGGTGTCATCTTCTAGTAAAAAAAAATCTGTTAAAACTCTACAGATATTAAACACCATGTATCTTGACAGTCTACATTCTCACTCTCTACTCTACCATTTCCTTAAACACGAAGCACTTAAGTTTGTGAGTAGCTACAGACTTGTTGGTTAAATCTGTTCTGTTGTACAAGAAAAGTCTTAAGGCTGAGCTTTAGGCCAAACTCAACAGCCCTCCACAATAATTGCACTCAGGACTATTTCAGAGTTCTTTCTGAGGTAATTAATTGGCTTTTTTAAGATGGGACAGTCCCTGGCCATTTGCTCTGCTTTCAGGTGTATTCAAGGTAATGGGCATCAGCCCATCCACATTAAATCAAAAACAGTGTCTATAGATATAAATTTAAATACAGGTATCTCTACATATACATAAATACATAAGAATTTGTAGCTCTTGGAAGCACAGACTTATCCCAAGACTGGATAGCTAAGGTATAATGTTGATGTAGGTATGAGAGGAACTCTTCTAAAATAACCTTCATGTGTCCTTTTAAAGCAAGGTTCAAGGTTGTTACCAGAAAATCCATTTATAGCAGATATTGTAAAGGGGAGGGACTCTGAGCCCTATAGTGTCTCTTCATTCAAAATCCCAGAACACTCTCCAAAAGTAAAGAAACAAGACTGGTGAAGGCACCTGTGTATTTATTGTTTGATCAGCATATGTAGATTTCTTTTGCTAGTGAAAGCAGTAATTTTGCTAAATTCGTTTGTTTCTGTTATCACATTCCTCTACACAGTTAGACATTGTTCATGCAAATGGATCACTCTTGGGCTTTCCATCCTCAGAAGGAAGAAAGAGAGTTTCTGCACTGCATCAGCAAGCACAAATTACAGCCAGTACTTGGCTGTGCTACCTGGAGAAGTTTAAAACATAAGGAATATAACCGTGTGCCCAAAACAGATTAATAAATGCCCAGAGCAAAGACAGGAGCAAATGAGGCTCAGCCAGGGCTGTGGCTAACTACAAGAACCTGGGGCCTGGATACCCATCTGCAGAATAATGACCCAATAATTGCAAAAATACTGGCTTAGAAAGCTTATTTTAGTTACTGCTTTAATGTGGCTTTGTCATCGACAGGGCTGGAAAGCAAAACCAGTTATGGAGAAAACAACAAGATGCATTTAGGTTATGGTCAAGTGTTTTTCTATTTTGGTGAGTAACATTTTCTTCCTAAATCTGGGAATTAATTACTAATTAAATATACATTCTTAATTTCTGAGTCTTAGAACTACAAATTGCTTCAAACCAGTGAAATCTGCTTGCCTGGAGACTTAAAACTCTCTATTTGAAAAGCTGGAGTTTACAAACCAGAACTTGAAAATTTTTTGTCCTCGTATTAAACTATCACACGTATCACACTGCATATATGAGCATGAAGCTGTTTCTGAAAGACTAAGTGAATTATTATAATATTTCTCCCTAATATAATAGCTTTTTCCATTTTCCCACTTCCCATTCTGCCAGAAGTATTGGCTAACAAACTGTGTATACAGAAAAATATAGTAGCAACTATAACCCCCCAGGTGTTTAACAGTTTTAACATTTAAACTTCTCTGTATTATTCAAATTTCAATGTGAGTTTTATTCCAATTTCTTTCTCACTTTGATCTTCAATATCTGATCTTACTGAAGTGACTTTGAAAGATATCACATTGACGTTTTTGACACATTGGTATAACAAAAGAAAGAGGAATGAAAGCTTATCCTCTTGTGCAGGAAGAAGCTAAAATACTGAATTTTTTGTTTGTTTGTTTAATTGCAGGAAATAGCTAGAGGGGAATAGACACAATTCATCAGCACTTGATTTAAATTGCTGTATTTTCATTTTCTATGTGAACCAGTACATGCTTATTCCTGTAGTATGCAGACTGCATGCTTATCACCAAAAGCTTCAGAAATATGTGGGTGTAGTCAACATCTGTGATTGCCTTTGCTGAACGTTCTGGGCTGTCGCAATCTTCTGATAATTGAGGCAAAGGAAAACTCCTTTCACGTTATGTGTAAGGCAAGAAATGCGTGATTATAAAATCAATTTGTGCTTGTCAGATCTTTTCCATTTTTAAAATCCTAAATAAATATTTTAATCCCACCAGCGCTTCCTTGAAGAAAGAAAGTAGATGGCTTTACCTCCACTGCACAAACGGGAAGACTGAGGGAGAAATATAATATATCACAAAACATACCTCTAATTCAGAAGTCAGAAATCTATATCCCTTAATCTTAAATACTCAGCAGAATGGTCAAAATGGACCAGGATACTTCAAGAATGCCATAATGACCCTTTATAGAAATATATCCACACTTTTCATGCACAGAAAATAGAATGGAATAAAAGTACATCAGGGGTCATTACCTCATATATTTGTATTTCTGAATATTTCTGGAGTCTGTATCAAGTCTGGTTTCTACAGTCAGCACTCAGTTCTGATTAAATCATCCTGTAGTCCATTTTTATTTATGACTTGACATAGAAATATTCCCTCCTCCATTTGTGAGCTACCTGTGGAGCACGATTTCAACGTTTGGCCTATATGATACTTTTTCCACCAAAGAATAAAACCTTAGAACAAGGTTATGCCCACCCTTAGGCTTCTCCTTACATCTCACTTTTTAGAAAATTACTGACGTTGATGCAGAAGCAAGGGGTTATTTTGCCCTCCATACCACTGTACAGGGGTGTAGCAATACAGTATCGCTCAGTATTCTTTGAGATGTGGACTTGTAAGAAACAAGGAGCAGGCTGCAGAAAACAGGTGAGTCTCTTCAGTCCTTCTGCTGCATGCCCAAGCTCTTCTGTGGTTTGTGCATCTCTGCTGGTTCCTCTGACCAGGACATCACTCTGAACTGGGTGTGCTGAATAATTTATGGGTTAGGAGAGTGCTGCCTGTTCCAATTGCTGTACAGGTAATTACAAACAGACAACAGGCACAGATGCTCAGCTACCAGCAGTAGAGGTCTTTTAAGTACAGGGAAGGATCTATGAACTCATAAATTCATAAAGGCTGGAAGGGAGGGTTACAATCTCTGTCTAACCCTGTCTCCTGTATGGTGTAAGCACAGAGTTTCTCCAAACACTATTTACACCAGACTGTAAGTGCTGGCAAAGCAAGAGAAGGTGAAATTAATCCTTTTGCCCCATCCTCATTTGGCCAAGATCCACCATCCCCAGAGGACTCAAGTGAGAGGTGTTCCTGGGTCTCCGTGAATCCTTCTGCTCTGCTCAGGAACGGGCTAGAGCTGGGACGTTGCTTGGATCTTAAGGCAGACTGGAGATACTGTCCCTGCAGCCTGAGCCTGTCCACAGCCAAATTCAGGCCACCACGCTGGCTACACACCCATGAACGACAGAGTTAAAATGCCCCTGGCTGGCAAACCCTGGTTAATACTTTGGCTTTGAGAGAGGTGGTGCAGGACCGGTCTCAAATTCTGATCACCTCTCTTTGGTGTCTCCTGGCCTCCTGCACCTTCCTCTAACACTCATCCCTTTCTCTACTGCCTTCACTGCAGAGACAGAAACTGAACTGTGACAGATGATTAATTGATCATTTACTTCTTGTCACACACGTATTTTTCCTTAGAAGTAGAACTAATATACAGTGTGGGAGGAGAGGTTCACATCCTACTAAAATTCCTGGGTGAAGTCTGATAACTTTGAATCAAATATGCTGAGATACATCACATTTAGCCCTGGAAAGAGACAAACCCTCCAAAGATTCTGAAGTCTGGTGCTACAAATATGGACAGAGTGAGATTTTTAAATTCTGTCACCTCTATTTTAAGCAGTTAAGATCTATTGTTATTGTGATTTGAAGGTAAACTTCATGGTGAACATCCTTAAATTAATTTGGATATTAATTTAGACATACACACACCTATTTTTAAGGACAAGGATATTGATCTTGGCAAGGCAATAAATTCCAATAATATCTCTCTGCAGAATAAGGCCAATACAATTCAAACCTGATTATTTTTTGTCTTCACAACATTTTGCCAAAACCATCACACTGTTGGCCATATAATTCTGATTTATATTCAACAAGAGTAGTAAAAAGATTTTATAAAGGAGACAGCCAGAGTGACACTTTCCTATAAATCACAATGGTTTTTACTGCCACAAGATCCTGTGGCTCAACTTCAAATACAACTGTGCTGTAAACCGTGTGGATGAAGCTGCATTCCTTCTGAATGAGAACCATGTTTCCCTTTCTCACTGAGCGACTCCACATTCCTATCAGTGTCTAGCAGATAATAACAACATCCAAACAAAAGAATCTTTTAGAGCTGGTAGAGCAGTGATGGGAAAATATGTTCAAAGTGGATGTCACTCTATACCATACTACCCCTTTAAAATAAAAATAAAAGGAGCTAGGCAAGGTGCATGCTGGACAATAAGTAAGTTCTTTCTCTCATGTTTGTGTTCATTCTCTTCTGAACTAAATTTTCGTGCTGGTAGGATATGGAAGAATATAACTGGAACCAGAGCAATATTTAACTACCAACCTGGAACACAGTACTCCTGATCTTTTATGTAATCCTCAAGGCATTTGAATCAGGTAAAGGGAATTGGGAAATACCTATATTTGCTTCTTAACTTAACCAAGGAAAATCCATCTAGGACTGTTGAAATTAAAATAATACTAACCTCTTACATACTGTTAGACATGTATTTCCCAAGAAAGGATGACATTTCTGTTCCACAGGTCTTTCATTTTCTCATTTGAGAACTGTACCCACTAAAGCCAGGTGTATGGAGCAGCGTCAAGGATGCAGTTCTGATTTAACTCTAGATTAGATTGAGGCAAAGGTCCATCCCCTAGGCTCAGGATATGCTCTTGCTGTTCCAATACCTCATCTCACTGAAAGGTGAGATGAGCCTGCAGATGAAACAGAACCTGAAAAATATTTTATTGCAGGGCATCACATATGCTTTACTTCCTAACTCCAGACACCATCTGAACTCAGGTGGCATGGGTTTCCTGATCCTGATCTTTCTCGGGACTCCAACTCACTTCTGAGGCCATATGTTCAACCTGGGCATGACTCCGTTCTGTGCCAGAATGAGACATTGGTATGCTTGTCCTTACCTCTACCTCACTCCCAGGATGTGGAAGCCACAGCACCCACACTTTCCTTCCACACCAGGAGTGCAGGACTGCACAATTGGCAGCCTCACTCCAGAGCTGGAGGCAAACACAGTTTTGTCACTGATATCGCCCTCTTGTTGTGTTCCCCAAAGTCACAGCTTCAGGGTCATCTGGGTTCATGGGTTGTTTGCTAACTGGTATGGTAAAGTGAAAATGTGAATCTGAAAGACACAAGTATAAGGAGGCATGGAATAAACATATTTTCTAATGAGAATTCAAAAGCCACTTCTATGGCTGATGGTGCATGGATTGTGACTATTCATAATTTAAATCCAGGGGCTGGCAGTCCTGAATCTCCTCTTCACAGTACACTCTTCATCCAAGCCTTTCTCCAGTGCAGTGTCAGATAGAAATGGGAACTGTGTAGAAGTCCAAGCTTAGAATCCTCCAAAAACCTCTGTGTGAATGGAAGAAGGTTCAGATTTAAAGCTCTAGTCATAGATAATTTTGGAGTGGGGAGGAAATGCATTTATACCAGTATGCTAATAAAAATAAATCAGCTGTAAACTGCTGCTCAAGCAATGATTGCTATCACTAAATACAGAGATAAGAGGTTTTTTATGATTTGAACCTCAGCATGAAGTTATATTCCCTTTCATTTTAAAAAGGATTTCTTTTCCACTTCTATGACTACAAATGCATGTAAATCATGAAAATCTTGCAGGTTAAGCTACTCTTGTGGGGGCCAAAAAAAGAAACCTCATTACTGCAGAGCTGTGGGCAGTGTGCTGGCAGAATGTCCAGATGCAAAAGGTGCAGCTACCTCAGTCAGCTGTGGGGCATGCACTGAGCTTTCCACGCAGCCCTCAGAGCAGCTTTCCCCTCAGCCCAGAAGAGCGATCAGCTCTCACCCCTCAGACCAGAACTGAACTGTTTTCAGTCAGCTTTCCTCCCTCGTGGCTATTCAGGAGATAGGATCAGTAGAAAATAATGGTCCCCTGCAGCTTAAAAAGACAACAACAAAGTCAATGGACTAGATTGTATTGCCTTTACCTCCATTTACCAAAGCCAACCTCTCTTGAGGGTCTTTCTGTTATCCAGAGGGCCAAATTAGGACAGTTTGAGATGGCCTGGAGGAGTCAGTGGTTTGACAGAGCGTTGTGGTGTACCCAGCCCCTTCTTGCACAGGTGGAATTTTGGGCTCCTTCAAGTCCCATTGATTTCAGGGAGGTTTTCTTTCCTTTACTCCTTTTGCCCCAATGCTCAGTATAAGCTGCTTGCCCTTTCCTGAGAGTTTGGGATCTGCCCTTGCTCCTACAGCTTTTTGAAGGCACATCTCCTCCCTTCCCATGGGCTGTGGAATGCAAGTCCAGGCAGTCACTTCAGCAGGTCAGGGGCAGGTTTGGCCTGTGCAGCTAAAGACATTCAGCATGCTTTTCATTGCATGGAGTCAGCCAATGCAATTAGCAGCTTTACACTGTTGTTTTGGGGTTTTTTTTCTGACTTTGAAACACTAAGAAGTAAAGAATTGCTCTGAAATAAGCACATTTTAGAGGCACTGCACCTAAGAAGTGAAAAAATTTGGATTGCACTTATATTGAAATAGTCATGACAGTATTACTTTTAACTGATTTTTCTTAACATCTTCAAGGAGTTCTGATTAAATAAATCTTGCTCAAATTATTTCTCTTTCCTTTTATCCTCCACTACCTGTGAATGCAGCAAAAGTCAGTCCAGCATTAGGATACTGAACACTGAATTTTGGCAGCAGGATAAAGGTCCTATTCCCCCCTCAGACCAACTGGCAGCAAAGCAGTGTTGTTTGGCTATTGCTGTTTTTCGCATTCTCAAGGTTAGTTGATGCAGAACAACATTTGTATTTGCATCAGCAAGCAGAGGTGCAGGTTAATGAAAAGAAAAATAAAAATGCACATTTTCTGTATCACTGGTAGACAGCAATCTGAACTGGTTTTATCATACAGGTCTGTGTGGGAAAAATAGCATGAGTCTAACAACTGGAAAAGAAATGTCAGTATGGAAATAAAAGGAAATCGTTGGACCTGGAATCAGTACCTGTGGTATCCTAACTGAGACCTGATCTGTGTTATAAAAGTTTTGGTTCTGTCTCATGAGTTGCTCTTCTACAGTGGGGAAGATGGAGACAGAAATAATTTCATGAGTTTGAGATATATTGCTGAGATCCAGTTTGGGCACACTGCACACAAGAAAGAGATTGGCAAAACTGGAGCAAGCTCAGTTGAGAGACTGAGATGGTTAAAGGCAGGAGCACATGTCCTTGAGGGGCTGAGGGAGATGGGCTGGGTCAGTGTGGAGAAGGGATGGAAGCAAAGAGCAGCCCCCAGGCAGCGCCCCTGAGGAGGCTGCCAAAGACACAGGGAGCCAGGCTCCTCCCTCCTGTGCCTGGTGCGTAGGTGAGAGACTCTGGGCATAAGCTGAAGGAGGAGTGGGTTCAGACACTGGAACTGAATTTCTGGAGTTTCCCCCCTGAGGGCAGTCAGGCACTGGAGCAGATGACCAAGAGGCTGTGCAGTCTCCATTCTGGGGGTGGGGGGTGAACCCCACCTGGGCTCGCTCAAAGCCTTCAGCAACCTGGTCTGCCCCAGAGCTGACCCTTCTTTGAGCAGGAGGTTGGGATAGACACCTCCTGAGTTCCCTTCCAATGTGAATTTTCCTATGGTCCTGTGATTTATTATATGTTTCCCAAACTATACATTTGAGAGGGCAAATAAACTTTATTTCACCTAGTGTGTCCGGCAAGTCTCTTCCTCTGACTGCTGAAATTTGCTGATAAGTGTGTAATTTATTACGGTGATTTTTATGATTGGGCACTACTTTCACAAAAACCATTCAGAAGTCATTCCATGTCAAAGCAGTCAATCATACACAGTCATTTCAGATGAAAACCACGTGTCATGGTGAGCTGGCCTATTCTCTGATTTTTGTGAATGTGAAATAAAAATTTAGGTAGTTACCACCAATAGTCTCCACATCCAGTCAGTCTGCAGTTCTGTTTTACTGAGTTTAGCTTACTTATCTGTCTTAAGTTTAGTCTAACTTTTTGAAGACTAGTGGACAATTTATGACTAGAAATATGGGCAAGCACACTGATGCCAAGAAATGCTCCCAAAGTATTAGGCTGTTCTGAATAATATTTGAATCCAGTTGAAGCTGCTGTTTTCATGTCCCTGAAACAGCAAATCCAGAAATATTTGCAAGCTGTTTTGACATTCTTGAACACACCATTAAGCAACAATAAAAGAGGTTGTCATAGCTGCTGTGTCATAATGGAATGAGTTTGTCTCTCTTCAAACTGGTAGCGGCATTTTGCTAGTCAGAACATCAGGAAAAAATGTTAAAATCAGAGCCAGAAAAAAAAATACAAGACAGTACAAACCATCTATTGTTTTATCTTCATTCAAGACTTATTCCTTTTTTCTTTCAATCTTCTAATTTTTCTTTGAAATAAAAAGCAGGGACATCAAATCTAAACCAACCAAGATTAGTCACATAACTAAAAGAAAATATCTGTAGCTGTTATTTCTATGTCTTGAACAGCTTGTCAAGAAAAATTTGGTAAAGCAGAGTTTGGTTTCAGTACTTTGCAAATGAGTTTGCATCATGTACATTACCTTGCACTCTTTCTGGGCCCCATCAGAAACACTTCATGTGCATTGGCCTTAAACTGCATGTACTTTGTGTCCCCCTTACTTTACAGATTAGGCATATCTAGCTATTAAATACTCAGAACTAAAATATAAGCATATATCAGGGAGTGATTTTGATTAAATTATTGATGTAATGTTGTTTAGCACTGGATTTCTCATTAGAATTGGATAAAAATTGTAAATTGTAATAAACAAAAAGCTAATTCCAAGAACAAGATTATATCTTATATGAATAAGCAGTGATGTGGAAGCAGCTACAAGTATGCATTCTTAGCAACTTTGGTTACACTTACCTTCAACACCGAGCTGTTTATTTCACTGCCATGATTTCTGTTGTCATCATTCAATAACTACAGTGGAATAAAACACTCTTGCAGAAGTTGGTGTGCACTGAAGGCAAGACCTTTCTAGAAATATGTTTCTCAGGAAAACAACATCTACTACTCATAATATCCATGAACACCTGTTAGTACAGCTGTTAGAGATGTCTGGCAGACAGGGGAAAAAGGGTACAAGATTTATCTTTCAGTTATATCACAAGACAGGTTTTAATACATGGTATATAAAAAAAAAGTGAGAAAATCCTAGCATGGAGATCAATTTGAGGTATTAGGCTTTTCAAGTTCTTAGTTGTGTATAGTATACAACCTATGCATTCTCAGAGTTGTACAAACACAGACAAAATTATCCATCCTGATCCTTCCAGCTTGTGGATGGATCATTGAAAGCAGTGAGCAGAAACATCCTTTGAATTCAATTAGCCCACTGATGTGATGAGTATAAATATGCCCTCAAATGGGCATTGGCTCTGTGACCTATCACAGTGCAGAGAACAGACAAGCCTAGCATGAAATTCTTCAAAAGAATACACTCCCTTTGCTTTCATCCAACACCGAGTAAGATCTACAGCATTTGCAGCATTGAAAATGAAATTATTCAACAGGCAGCACTTTGGCCAAAACTGGGGAGACAAGCAGGGACTGCAAAAGTTGAGAGCATGGAACTGAGCTCTGGAGGAGAGGCAGTGGTAGTGATTGCAGGTGTGACAGCTGGAGGCTTTCTACTTGGAGATAGTGTCATGTCCTCTTGAGAAATATCAGCAAGTACAATATTTAATAATTTCATCTTATGTTTCCAAGTATCTCTGCCACAGAGCACATTAGTGGACAAATATCTTGCATACACTTCAGTCCCAAGAAAAAATCTCTCTCTCTCAAGTCCCTTTCTTCTTCTGAACTCTCTCTGCAGTGACATTACAGATCCTCTCTACTTTAGTCTTTGGGCATTAAAGGTGTTAGAAAAATATGCAACAACCTGATATCTATCCTCATTTGTTTTCCCTGTATTCTCCCACTTTACTTTCTATTTTATTTCTGCATTAACCTGCCACAACTGTTTAAGAATTTATTGCGGAGAACGAGAAATTCTTCCTCTTGTTACAACTCCAAAAATATGATCAAGCTGTAAGGCAGTGTCTGTCTGAGCACAAGAATAAAAGGGCTGAGGAGACAAATGCTTATTATGACTTGCTTCTAAACACCACCACTGACTACAATTTCACAGTTTACTCAGGCAATCTGCCCCAATGCTTCATAATCATTCCTGTTAAAAAGTTTATACCAATGTCAAGCCAGGACCTTTCATGCTGTGATTTGGGCTGATCATTTCTTGCCCAATTCACTTGATATTCTATCCTACTCTTTGGAACTAACTCTTACATACTTGAAAGACTGTTAACATACCTCCACACTCAGCCTTGTCTGTCTTCAGACAAAGAATCACAAATAAGTTATCCTATCCTCATACATCTTTGTTTGTAGCCCTCTGATAAATTCTTGGTGCTTTGAACTTCCTCCAGTTATCGATACATTCCTTCAAAGGCAGTGCCCAACACCAGACACTTTATGTCCCTTTGAACAGAGTACCTGGATTATTGAATTTTGTAGGCCACATCCTTATTTGTACATCTCAGCTGTGGTTTGCCTTTTTCCAACATTGTGAAAGCTTTGGGTCATGTTCATTTTGAATCTCTACTCTTTTTTTTCTTTTTTCTTTTTCTTTTTTTTTTTTTTTAAGATCAACTGCCTATTCAGCTGTTCCTATCCTGGATTCAGGCAATTGGTTGTTCCTGGTCCTGATCTGCACTGATTCCATTGAACTTCAAACCATCATTTTGATGATTTCTCCAATTTTTCACTATTTCTTTGAATCTTTACCTCCAGCATTCCTGAAGTCTCCTCCAGCTGCTTATCTGTGCAAGCTTAATATTACAGTTCTTTGCTCCACCATTCAAGTAATTTAATCCAGTATTGAAGATTTCACTCAACATATTGATACCTTCTCTTTGGCTTCCAGCTCTATCCTGTATGTGGGCATAGCAGTTTCAGCAAGATTACATCTTCCAAGCTTGTTATTAATACAATTCAAATTGCCTCAGAGTTAACCTCTGTTATCTTTTGCTTCACTCATCTAGAATGACTTTTTCATTGTATAAGGAAATTTGATGGGCTTGGTGTGAACTTTCCTTGAAAAAACATATTGCTCATCCTCTTGTCATCTTCCAAATGCCTACATATTGTTTCTTTAAATATCTATTTGTTCTATAACACTTTAGCTTAACTAGAATTTCACAGCTCTTTACTTCCCCAGGTAAGTCCCGTATTTGCTGTTTTCATATATCCGATATTAAATTTGATCACCACAGATTCTCAAAGATAACTGCTACTTTCTTCTGATCTTTCTTCTGCAGGTTGTTTAGGCGCCTATGGATGACCTCTGTCAAGTTCAGATTATTTGAAACACCATAAGCTCACCTAAGGGTTCTCTAATTTGTTTTACATTTGTTCTAGACTGAAGTCTTACCCATTATTGGATTGGTTACTGATTAGTTACTTTTAAATTATTATGGATCCAGAAAATACTTGAATTTCTGGGGAATATCTTTTTCTAGCTCTCCTCTACAAGAAACAGCAAACTGGAAATGCCATTTTGCTTCCTGTTAGTATTAGTGTAGACATATCTAAATTAATATTAATATATAATATACTAATAATATTAAGTTATTATAAACAGAACGTCGGCTAGTTACTCTGCTGTCCCTAGCCAAGCACGTTGGCTAGAGCTATTGGTTTGCAATTAATTTATAGCCAATCCAATTTACATCTGATTTCCAACGTGTTTCCTTCTAGAGTTAAATACCAGTGAAGAGCTAAATACATAACCAGAACTTCTTTAAACTTTTTACCCTTTGGCCATTCTTGGACGAGTCTGTGCTTGTTCCTTCAAAGCATTTTCTTTCAAGACTTCCTGTATGTTCCTAAGTCCCTTTACCCCACGTTATATATTTATGAAATCTTACCTACAAATCCTGACCTTATTGATTCCTGCTCTCAGGAAGCCTCTCCTTTTCCAAAGAACGAAGTTACTAGCTCCTTGCCATGCTTGATGTCTTTCTCTTTCACATTCATAACCAGCTCCTCCCCTTTTAATTAGAATCAAAACCAGAACAGCATCTCCTATGGATGACTAAAATCCCTTCTGTCGTGAGAACCTACGTTTTTAAACAGTTGTTAACTCTGGAAATCATTCCACTCTTTTCTATAGGACTGTTAGAGGGAATGTCTAGTCTAGTTATCTAAACACTCCACGTGTATGTACTACAATGTCAGACCTTTGTTATGGTCCTATTTTAAAGGCTTCCATTAAAATACTGTAATGTAGTTCTTCAGTCCTGAGAAAGGATTTTATGTGTGCGGTGTCTGACTTTCAGAGGCCTTTTAAACCTTTTGGCGATGGGAATCATCATTACAGATTGGAAATCTGTTGAAAAGATACCTTAGAGACTTTTGGCTTTACTTTGCATTCTTTCATACATAAATCATTTGGAACAAAAAAAAAAAAAAAAAAAGGGAAAAAAAAAGGAACTTTACTGTCCTGCTGAGAGTCACTTTATCTATTTTTCCCCTGACCAAGCATCCTATTGGAAAAGCATTGCAATGGATACCTGGATTCCAGTGACATCCTGAGCAGCAAATGGATTTTGGCATTTTCTTGTCAAAGTCTTGGTTTTTTCTTTTGCCACCTTCTGATAATATCACAATAGAATGGTCCCTTGCTTGGAAAAATTGGACACAAAAAGGTCTGTGAGGGGCTATCTCACTGAATTGAGGTCATTCTGCTAGGGAAAATATGGAGCTAGTGCTAGGTGTACACGGAAAATCCAGCAGACTGAAATGTGGAAGGATCCAGAGATCCACTCCTTGAAGCTCCAGAGCTGTGTTGGAGAGGTCTGTGCAGCCCTGTAAACTGTGGTGTGATACACCTCTATGCCACCATCACCTCCACAGGGAAAAGAGCAACTCCTTAATTTCTTACCAAAGTTGCTGCATAACTTCTCTCTAAACCACAAGCAACCATTTTCTGTCTTTATATTCTGCCTAATTTGCTATTTAATATTACCCTGGGATATCTGCCAGCATTACCCCTCACTCCTTTCCTCTCCTTGATACCAGACTGATTTTTCCTGGAGCAGAGGCTCTTAAAATTTTGGGAGGCCACCAACTTGGACTCAGTATTGTAAAGTGACTAAGCTGAAAAGCAATACTCTTAAAAAGTCTTCTGTGTTCAGACTCAACATAAGACTTGAGAAACTTCCAGTCTCCTGGGCCATGCTATGGGTCTGCCCTCAGGAGGAATAATACTGTCCACAGGTTTTATAACTTTTATCTGTAAGATCTTAATTACTTTATATCGGTGAGTACCATCATTAGTATTAGAGTTGGAGGACCTCAGGGTGCCAAGATTTGAAGTGATTTGCTTAAAAGGAATTCTGGAAAAGTCAAGATTTTCCCCTTGCGCTAATAGTTGTGTTTCATTCATGTGCCTTCTACCTGCTGTTATTTAATACAAGCCTGCCCCAAATCTGCTGATTTTGATGGAATTTTCTTCTCTTAACATCACTGGGTATTGGATTAGACTCAGAGTGAGTGTGGAGACAGGACTGCTATGAAGCAGAAAAAGCAGAAAATCAAAGAATTTGGGATTGCATTGTTTTTGAATGAAATATGAAATGAAAATATGAAAGAGAGAAGAAAACATGAAGAGATGTCCAGAAGTTAATCAAAGAATTACCAAATAACTGGATTCTGAGAAGTAAAAAACTAATGAAGAGATTTATAATCTTAATTAACTTAATTAGAAATATGTTTACATAGTATGAACTATACGCTCCATGATTGCCTGGGGGGAGAGACTGATTTTCCCCTGGTCAGTATATGAGCTGGGCTTGCCATCTGTCAGATAAGAACGAGCCTCAAAGACCAATCCAGTCATTATTTGTAAATGTTTTGGGATGTTTTTGTTTTAATTCTATGACCTTTTTTCGGAAAATGGTTTGAGTTTTACAAAATATGTAGATCTGTTTTGCTGACTTTTATATGGAAAACTCAGACAGCTGCATCCCAATATTTGGCATCGCCATCTCTTTCCCTCATCTACACTTCAGTGGTTTGGCTCACACAGAAGCAAGTCAGCCAGGGATACGCTCCATGGAGCCATGAGCTGGAGTTAGTTTTCATGCTGACTCCAGGAGAGGATTTCCCAACTGCACCTATTAGCAAAACAACCGATGAACCAGGTTAATTCTCCTTGCTGTCCTTCTTTTTGTCCCCCCTTATTTTTAATCTCCTTTTCCTTACTTTCCTCCTCCTCTTCCTTTTACTGGACTCAAGTATTTCATTCTTTAGTTTCCAAAAGGGCTTGTCTCGCCCCCTGATGCAGAGATCTCCTTGTTAATGTGGGTGACTAAGATGTTAAGCTTCACTAGTCAGGGTAATTCTGGGTGTATTGGCTGAAGCTTTCACACTGAAACTGGGAACAGGACCAGCACTGACTTCATTGGGAGCAGTGTTAAATCCTCAGGACAGCTATAGAGGATTTCCATATCTAAAATTTTCCCATGGCTTTGAAACTTACAACGAGATCTGGATAACCAAAAATATTCACAGTAAGATATAATAATATCCATTTCCCAGCACACACACCCCCCCCCCCCCAAACTACTTGAATAGAAGTACTTTGAGAAAACTGTCTATTTGGGTAAAGTTAACATCTGAAAAGAACAAAGAACAAAACAGGTTATGAAAAATCTTGGTTGAGAAACCTGCAACCTGAGCACCTTAAAACCACTGATTTTTAAAGTAAAATGTTCTTGGGTTTGTATATCGTATGGGAAAAAGTAGAAATCAATATCATTAAAAAGTAAAATATTTTCCCCAATCACTGCATGTTACTGAAGCAATTTCAAACATGGTTATTTATATTTTTGCTATTGGAACTGTTAAAAACTGGCAGATGTTGTAAAATGGGATACTTTAAAGCTAGTTCAATTTAAAGTCATAGAATAATATTATAGAATCATAGAATGGTTTGCATTGGAAGTGACCTTATAGATCATCTAATTCCAACCCTACAGCTTCATCAAGATCCTTCTACTCGAAATGCAGGATCTTTAATTTCACAGAAAGATTTTCTCTTATATGAAATTAAGCATTGGTATTTTGAAAAGATATCAAAATGTTCAAGCCATCACATACTTTGTATGAGAATAAAAGCATATTTTCGCTTGGAGAAGAAAACAAACCACAATGTTTTGGGGCTCTACTCAAAGCAGAATCAAAAATGAGCTGAGAGAATAGAACCAAAATACCAATCATGTAACTGCATAACATTATAATATAAAAATTCCCTGAACAAAAAAATCCTTCTGGGAATACTTCTGTCTCTTGTTCCTGGGATTCCTCGGCGGCTGGGCAGCCAGGACACTGTCCCCTCTGGGGCAATGGAAATGCTCAGGTGCATCTAGTTTTGGATCACTGTGTACTTTTAAAGAAAGCCACACAATATTATTGTCTTAACCCATCCTTCTAGATTTGGGGTGATGGAAACAGGTTACCAACATTTCTGCCCTAAAAGCAACCCCAAATTTACTGCTCTAGGCTTTGCCTTTCATCATATTATAACAAAGCCAAGCAAAATGAGATGTATTTCTATTTTTTTAATGGCATTTAAATGCAGAAAAATCACCAAAAGTACAAGAGATGCAAGAGTACATATTGAAGTAGAATTGTGACACCTATCTCAGTGTAAGGAGGGCTTTTATTCAATAAATTATATAAGGCTTACATGCAAACTCTATATAGCACTGCGTATATATTTGGACTAGAAATGTATATCCTCCAGTGTCTTCTCTTTGTCTCCAAGTGCAAGTTCCTCTTGTTCCAGTGATGAAACAAGGTGTGTTTACTGAACAAAAGGCATTTTTCCAGTATAATGATCTGCTGAAATCTAGACAGGCATTTCAGGCTTTGCCTGCACTGCTTTCTTCCCTGACTGTCTTGTCTCCTCTAATTGTTTCAAATTGTTTCATGCTTTGATGTATTCAAAGCTTGCTTTTTAGATACTAAAGGCCAAGAAGAGCCAAGAAGAACTATAGTCAGTAAAATCTGACAGTAAGCAAAATCTCCCAAGGACATCAAGTGGTGTTATAGCAGAGTAATACTTCTGCTAGTGGGTTGCTCATATTAAGCTGTGGATCTTTGAAACCTTGTGAACCTTTTCAACTTTACAGGCATACCACAGCACAGAAACATCTGAGTGAAATGGCACTGAGCTTACTCACTATGAAAACACACAATGGCTGAAAGTTGAGCTGAAAAGTGAAAACAGGTTAAGCAGGCCACTGGTTTTTAACCACTCTGAGAAGGTGGCTTTCACTCCTTCTGCAAGACAGACTCCTTACTGGTTGATGATGAGATGTTTCTCGATTCATATTTACTGTGTTCATAAATGTTCTAGCAGTTTGTTTTCAAGTATTTTAATACCTCGTATTAAAAAACAAGAGTACACAGAGAACCCATGGGAGAAGATTCTCTCCCTTCCTTGGCTATGTCATAACTTAAATATCCCTGAAAAGTCACCTGTATCAGAGAGGGTACAGATTTTTCACTGCTACCCAGCCTGTGTATTTAGCTCCTTCAGCTGCCTTCCTCTCCTTTGATCCCTTCTCGCTGTTTTGCCACTACCAGTCATGATACCATTTATCAAGATACCACGATCCCATCACCAGTAACTGTGATATCATTACTTGTTCTGTGGATTCTGAACTAGAGATTTGTCTACATTACAAAATTATATATTTCCTCATAATTATCAGTTGAGCAAGACCATTAGACATCACCAAAACTCAGTTTTAATTACATCTGCTAATCATATTCAAAGCAGTTATTGCCTGTACTTTTCTGTTAAACATTAACAGCATAAAAACTACTACCATTTTTCTTCCCCTTTGCTGCTTCTTTGGGCCTTTTTACAAGTTATCTGTTTAATTGCCAGGAGAGTCCTAATTTACTAAAGAAGACATTTGAGTTATTAATTTGCTTGTTAATTTTTAAATGCAAAATTTACATAACCTGGGCTAATAATTTTTATGTAACCTGGTACCACCTTTCCACTTATTTACTGGAACTAGTGCTGTCTGTTCAAAAATTTTTTTCAAGCTTAGTTTAACAATTTTTGACAATACTTTTTAAAGGAAAAGAAATATCTTCAAATACTGCCATTTTCTTCTGTTCACAGTAATGGTTTTAAAGGTTTAATTTAGACTTTGCATTAAAAACTATAACTCTTACATATATACTAAATATCCCGAATTATGTTAACAGGAGGTGCAATTAAATTATTCAAATGAATATATTTTAAGTCCCAAAAATTCAGTCAGAGTAGAAAAGAAGAAAAACATTACGCTGGGAAGAAGGCATATCATTTTCTCAAAAAAAGGGAAGACAAATAGATCATCTACTCAACAAAGAACTCACATTTGTTTAAAGCAAACTGATATTGCTGAGACAACATTTGGATGAACAGTATTTGGATGTTGCACCACGCAGACTTTTTAATCTTATGCTTTGAACCCCAGAACAATATAAGAGTGCCTTGCCAAAAATATTTAGCATGATCACAGATACTATAACTTCTGCTTTCATCTTCCACTATTATGATAAAATAAGCATCTTAATTTTATTTAGGTCAAAGCTGTAAGGATCACGGATTGTGTCTTTTCCTGTGTCTGTATTGTGCCTACCACACAGTATTCTACAAATCTACAATATTACCTATTGCAAAAATAAAATGTAATTATTAATTAATAATTACAGTATACACCATAACAGTGAATTACTTCTGCCAAGAACTACGTTTTTAAATTGACTTTATTGAACTTGCTAAGATGCCAGTATTGGCCTCCAGTTTTGTCATGACTATTTTTGGAGACAAGGTTTGAATGCCATAGCAACTGATTTTAAATCATTGCATTTTTAATATAATATATGTCTCTTTTTCTGCCTGTATTTCTGTAGCTTCTCTTTTCCTTTCTCCTGGTTTGTCCCTGACCTCTTTTCATTTCTGTTTCCACTTTAGAAATTTTTTCCTCTCTTGTTGGCAAGGGGAACAAACTTGTGGCCTGGAGACTTTGAAACGTACTTCTGTAGCCATGGATTTCACATACCTAGCCTGCTGTCTGAGCAGCACTTCAGCTGAAAAACTATACTGAAGGAAATAGTTCTGGAAATTTTTATGAACTAAAAGAACTTTACAGCCATTTCCAATTGCCTGGAACTGGTACTGAAGAATGAAGGGGTGTCAGTAGACAGGACACACCAACAGCCTTTGCCAGTCTTGTTAACACCTGTATGAGCCATGGCAGAGATTAAAGACCAGAGCAATCAGACAAAAAGTTTATTAAAGCACAGCTCTGCTTTGCTTTACTATCCTCCCTTCTTCTCTATATATTTATTTTAGACTGTTGACGAGAGGGAAAGAGGGTGTTTCCCTTTCATTAAATGAGCACGTGAATGGCCGTGTTCACAGCATGCTTGTGCTGCACTACACAGCACTTAGTAGGAGAAGCTACACTTACTCCACATAGTATCATCCATTAGTAGATTCCACACTTCTCTAAAAGAAATCAACGTTCAGGTGGATGGCTACATCTGAATTAGTATTTGGTTGTGGCAGTGAGATGGTACAGGAAACAGTCCCCGACAAGCTGATTTGATATATACAGTATGATGTTCCATTCCTAGATCTTGTGACACCATCTACACTTCAGAGTCCCTAATTTCTTCCTAAAAATGCCACAGGATGTCCAGTACAGTTCTTGGCATGTATCTAAGATCTTCAATGCAATCTCACCTGTTACAGATGTACAAAGTCATCAAATGACTGTCTAATATTTATTTGGAATTTCCTCTTGTTTCTTTTTTTTTCTTTTTTTTGGTGGTTTGGGGTTTTTTTTGTCTTTCATTCTAGATTTCATGATAATCTAGATATTAAACAGCCACTCACTGAAATTCACAGGTTCCAGTTCTGCAGTTTTTGAAGTGCTGTTCCCATATCACCATAAAAGTTATAGATTTTTTTATTTTGCAGGTCTAATCAAGAGACCTTTACAATGTGTCAGGAGGATGAAATTATAGTGCAAATGCCCATGAGTACAAATGTTTATGAATATTAATGCAGGATGCTCCAGAAGCAGGAGGCAATGTGAATGTCAGTAATGAAGTAATTTACTCCGCTATCAGGAATGTTTTTCAATCTACTTCCTCAGCTGTGAGGACTCTCAGAACAAAATGGCTGGTAACAGCCATTACAAAATTTACCCTCTATGCGAAGCCAATAATCTAAAAAATTCATATTTGCTTAATATTTGCTTTATAGATTCCTGCTAACAAGCTCATTAAACAAATGGGATGATGCTTGATTTCAGAAGTATTGTATCTTATGCCATGTGTCTCTGCGAAAGTTTTGAGGTCATAGTGTTCTAAACCAGTTGGTTTTGTGTGCTGAGCACTTTGTTAAGATATCAGTTTCTTTCAAGGCTAGAAGTAGCCAAATTTTCACAAGACACAGCATTATGCACCAGATTAGGTGGCCACCACTCTGCAGTCCTTTCACCTTGGGAAATTCCCTCCAGTGCTCTCTCCAGCTTTGGCAAAATCAGCAATTTGAAGTTGTCCTGGAGCTGCTTGTCACACCACTCCCACGACTGAATTAATAAAACAACCAGCTGGGTTGA
The DNA here is from genome assembly GCA_035584735.1 of Pseudotriccus pelzelni. NCBI lineage: Eukaryota > Metazoa > Chordata > Aves > Passeriformes > Tyrannidae > Pseudotriccus > Pseudotriccus pelzelni. The sequence continues at coordinate 137,486,105 of JAWMRA010000078.1, forward strand.
ATTTTTCCCTGGTAGCAATGCCATCGTCTTTGCAACTGCTCCCCAGCTGAGCAAGCTGTAATGGTATATGGTACATACTACCAGGCTGAACCCTACGCAAGTCTGGAGCTTCCCTTTCCTATAGGGCAGGACCACTTTTATTCCAGGACATACTGCAGCCCTCCCAGATCTCTTCTTTGAAGAGAAGGCAAAAAAGTCATCACACATTTTACCTGCAAACTTCTCTATCTTCTGTATCATATAAGTGCCAAAGAGAAAGCTTATGGGAAAAAAAAGGTTATTAGAATTCATATCCAGCTTCCATTTCCATAAAGGAGAAAACAGGAGTCTGTCCCGAAAGCCTTTTAGAGGGACCAAAAAAGGAACATGGGAAAAGGGAATTTACTGTGTTAAAGAATTCTCTGTAAACAAGCCCCTTTGATTTAGAAAAAATAGTATGGTTATCTGGATAGACTTTTCTGTTGTATGGATTTCAGTAGGAAAACCTGGATAGAATTTAGAGAAACACAGAAAAAAGCCTGAAGAGATCATTTACAAGAAATATTGAAAGTATTAAATTATTTGAGCTTGGCTAAACAATGACTCAATAACATTTTCAGTTCACAAGTATTTTTAAACTGTATTTTTAAATGCTGTTTTTACAATGAGGCAGCTTATAAGTGGAGCTAATATGTGGACCACTCCTTTTAATACAGTATCTCCCTGGCAACCAGACCAGCAAAAACAGAAAAAGAGATTAGATGACCAATCATTCCTTCCATCTCTCATGTCTTCGATTGCTTTGCTGGATGGCTGATAAAGTGCTCGGACTCTGTGACTCCTCTGGGTCGGTGAAGCCCAATTCAGTATGTTTCCTTTGGCAAGACTCAGTGCATGCAGTTAGATGGTAAGCTGTGCTGGTATCACATGGCTGTCTAAAGGAGAAAAAATTTACTTGGAGTGCCAGCAATAAAGGCTTGGCTGTGACAAGACCAAAATTTCAGTATTTCCCTATGAGTACTTTTAAGCCCTAACTTACAGAAACATCAAGAAGACTTTAGGAAAATCAGACTGTTGGTCCAGGAACTAAGGATGGCACTGGTTTCCTGGAAGGGCAACCAGCTTGCCAGCCCAGACTGTGTTACTATCGAACAATGCAGGAACTCAGAACAGATGACGGACAAAATGTAAATTTATTACTGACTGAGATAAACTATAGATGCTCAAAATCATATATCTGAACTGAAATGTATGCTCTTCAAAATTATTCTAGCTAGAAGAAGGAGCACCTCCTGCCAGGCATGTCCCTCTTTGTGTGAACTCAGTGTCGCTGCCCTACCCTTCTCAGTCCGAGACAGGATGGCTGTCATGCACTCTCAAGATACCTCGCAATGTACAGCTGCCTCTGAAGGGAATGTATCACTCCTAAACTTCTCTGTCCTTTCTGGCCAGTCATTTGCTCTATGAGAAAAAAATAGTTTTAACCTTAAAACCCTTAAATTACAAGAATTACTTCTGAAACTGCCTCTGCACCTGCAGCACAAAGCAACAACAGAGACTATAAAAAGTGCTCAAGCTGAGAGGATTCAAGTTAATTATACCTCATTTGTGTTCCCTGCATTCTCAGTTTGGAGAATGGAGCTGGAGCTGCTCATTCCCAGGACAAGTCCCTTCTTATTAAGTTATGACAAAAAAAGAATGTGACAAAAGCATATTGGAAAATGAAATGAAAACTATAAAATATATTCTCAGTACTTATGGCCCGGTTATTCAGGACTTGGCAGAGACCAAGAAGGATTTGGGAAATAAGCACAAAGAACAGCCCTAAATCATACCATTTGGTAGGAACACTTACTTGGAAATGTCTGGAACTCTCAATTAGCTGAATTAGGATCTCATTATCCATACCACTTTCTGTCAGACATGCTCTGAAAAAATGGCTATTCTTTTGAGAAGGAAAACAAAATGGGGAAACCTCACTTGCCTGAACTGATTTTCCGATTACAGAACACTTATTTTACCATCATTAGGTCTTCAGATTTCCAGCATCTTCTTCCTGCCTGCACTCACACATGTATTCTTATCCTCAAAAGCAATCTGAGAGGCAACTGTTTAACAGCTCTTTCATCCAGGGAACCCCACATGGTCCACAGGTATCTCTTACTGAGATACATGTCCATGCATCTCTTACTGAAACTCTTGGAATAGAAATTAGGTGACATCCCTCAATGACCTTAGTGTCCTGCTGCACCAAATGAGTTTCACCCAGCGAATAAAGAAAGGAAAACTTCCCCAGTTCTGTTTATCCATTATTATCTCATGCAGCAAAATGTGCCCATCTTAGAGTCTCAGTAATGTTAACCTGGTTCAGAAAAATTCTTCAAATTTCTTCTTCTTCAAATTTCAGACAAAAAGCATAATTATCTATTTAGTGTTAATAAATTTTAAAATCAAATTAAATAAGCAAATAATAACCATCTTATGTCTTTTGAGAACAAATATTAATGACCTTTTTCAGGCATAAGTCTCATCCCTTTGGTTCCCAACATAGTAGAAACTGGCACTATGGAAAGTGAGTACATGACCCTGAATATACACACCTACTGTCATCCTGAACAGGAGCAAAGACTCCACAGCAAAGCTGTGGCATGCAACACCTGCCCTCAGGTTCCTTGTATAAAAACGTTATTTTGGTGGGCTGTAGCATAGCCCTTACGCTGCTTCAAGCACTTTGTTCAGTCATCCCACCCTCACCCAGATTATAATGGTTTATGGCCATAAGGGTACAGAGAATTCCAGGGAGATAAAAATCCAAAGCTAAGTAGCGTGTAGAGAGTATTTGCACTAAAGAATGACAGCCCTAAGTAGCGTGGACATGAGCCATTCCCTACTGTTTGTACTACCTTTAACAGGATGGATGCCATGTTTGTGCTTCTTGCTCTCTTCGAAATATTTCAGCCTGAATGAAATCACAGCAAATACTTCCACCTGCACCCTTCTGACTAAAAAGGGAAAAGTGTCTTGCCACACACCATAGAATTTTGACATTTGAACCAATTATAAATGAGCAAATAATAAGGGCATTCTTAATAAACTTACATTTCCTCATATATCCCCCAAAATAACAAAGACATATGTAATAACATGTAGATAATATGTAAGTACTCCCAGCCAGCTCTATAGCTGAAATAAATCGGGAGAAAGAAACTTAATGAATTTTTTGATGGAACATGCAGATGAGAATAAACTGGACCTTGTGAATTTCTTCTGAGCACACAGAATTGTCTGACTTAAAGATAATGATATCTCCCTATCCCCATATAATTAACTCTGACATTTTCTAAGTGATGTTTCAATTTTAAATGCAATGATATTTCATTCCAAAGTTTTCTTCAATTGTATGTAAAAATATGTAGCAATTTTCTTATCTTTTCTCGACAGCTCAATGTGAAATATAACAGTTCATTAACACTGGCATCAAAAGTAATGTCACCAACATCTGAGTCTCATATTTGTAGTTCAGGCATAATTTTCAAGAATAATGACACCATTCATCAATATTAAAACCCTGAATATTGAGGATGAAATCAAAAGCCCAGCGAAATGCTGGTTTCCGGATTAAATCTCCTTGTAGGATGCACAGAAGTCAAGGAGACAGAAAGCTAAAACCTCGGAAGTCGAACAGCAACTTCAAAACTCCACAGTGCTTATAAACTAGTTATATAAGCAGAAAAAATGTAGGAGAGTTCACTTGAACCTTGGACAGATCTCTTCTGAACAACAATGGCTGGGGTTCGTGCCTCAAAGAATGCTGTAGTCATGGAGGGTTGATGTGAATGGTTCAGGCTAGATGAGGATGATCATCAGGATAACCCTAAATATTAGTTTAGGTACCCCATCATCCACGCAGACAACACAATTCACACTTCAGAAATCTTTTTCCAGATTTAGGTACAGTAATTTCATGTGTGGCTGAAGAACCTCTTATGCTGTTACCACATATTTAGGGAGAAACCAGGGCAATCTGTTACCAAGTCTGTTGGCTTCCTATTGTGATGTCAGTATGTATGCAAGGCTGATCGTATCACTGATAGTATGAATTTACAGAGGTGTTTATATAACTTTTGTTTGTTCCATATTTAGGTCATGCTCAATATTAATAGCCCCAAAAGATGTTAGGAATTTGCAGCTGTCATCTAGGCTGGGAAGGGCTAGCTAAAAATGAAAAACTGCAATATTTTCAAGAAAAATATTTCCATTTATGAGGTAGACTACCAGAGAGGGCATAAATTTACAAGAGTGCAGGGCAAGTGCTGAATCATCCACCATCATATTTGTATCAGTAAAAACTGGTGGGACAAAAAAATCAAGAAAAGAAAGAGAAAGATGTGGTATTTATGAGAATTTTACTCACTAAAAATTGCATTACTTGCCATACAAAGAGAATGGAAGATAATTTTATAGGCTGCTTGTTGTGAAGCAGTGACTTTCACAGCAGACTAGATGGGAAGCTGGCTTTAAACAGAGGGATATTACTATGAACACTTGAATTTTTGTAATGGTTGTCATACCTTGACACATAACTTGACACTTTGGATAGAAATGTGATCAATAACTAGAAACACTGTAAGAGTTGAGTCAGTTTGATTTGTAACCTCTGTTTCCACTCTTTCAGATAAAGCTTTCTTTGCCATTTTGGTATGCAAGAAATCTCTTTACATATTATGAGGGATTACTCTTTGCAACAGCTACAGCCAAGGTGGCAACCCAAATATTAACTCACTTCAGTACAGTTCTTTAAAAAAAGCAAACCCAGGGAAACTAAAATATTTATTTGTACTTACTAATTTTGTATCATGAATAAACGCTATTCACTGCCAGCTGAGCCAGCACGAAACCCCTCCACCTGATCATTACTTTATTCTGTGAGAAGTAACAAAGGCTACTTTCATATGATAAGAACAGTATGGCACTCTTGAAAAAGTTATAAAACGAGTACAAACAAAAATATTCACAGTTAGGAAAATGGACCAACATCCTAGAACTGGTGGTTCAATGGACTCCAAATTATGCTTAGAGGAACTGAAATGTCCAGGAAAGGATATTTGATCCTATTGTACTAAAATGTAGCATAATCACATTCTCATAACTGGTATTTTATGAACAAGTAAAGCTTTAATAAATTTATTAAATGCAAGTAAAACAGGAGTGGGTTTTTTCCAAATTAAGTATGTTGGCAAATATTTTTTTCATTTCTTTGATTCTTTCTGCAGTTTTATGTGGTGAAACATTTTCTATACACCAGAAGATATTTAAGAATGGTGTGAAGGAATCTCACTGAAAGGTAAGGAAACAGTGGCTGTGAATGATTATCACCAGTGAAAACCTCAGCAGATTCACAGAGGGATGGGCAAAAACAAGTCTTGTATGTGCCCTCTGGCTGACAGCCCTGCTTTTGGGAAAACTACCAGAACAGCCTTGCTTCTTTTTAGCAAATCTTCATGCCTGGCCAAGAGCGTTGGTTATTCTGTTCACAAGCAAGGTATTGCCTAAATCAGAGACAAGTGGAAAAGAAGGAAGGCAGGGAAAAAAAAAAAAAAAAAAAAAGAGATAAGGGAGGGGAAATGACCTGGCAGGCAACGGATGACTGAAATAACCTCAAACGCATTCCCAAGCTGCTAATAAGGTTTGAACAACTCAATGTTCCCCTTGGCTGATCCTGCTGTATGTGAGTGAGAAAATGAAGGGCCAATGCATGTCCAGAGATTATGTATTTGTGCACCACGAAGTCTGCTTTCCCCAGAATGCCAGGCTTTTCCAGAAACCCTGCAGTTGCCACTCAGCATCAAGAAAGGAACAGTGACTTTTGTCCAAAACAAAACTTGCATCTTGCCATTTCTGGTTTTGTTCTGACTTTTGCCTTGGCATAGAGCTACAGCAGCCTTGTAAATTCATGAGTACCACTTGTGTCATGCCTTAAACGTAAAAGGCATCTTGTTTTCACTAGTCTGCTTACAAGTTTTGTTTATTTTTCAAATATTTTCTCTTTAACAAGCCATAACAGAATCCAGTGCATATTATCTGCCTCAGACAACCAAAGATAAAGAATATCTGTATCCTAGCAAAACTGAAGAAGGCCTGCTTGGGCAGAAAGCAATTCCTGACAAGTAAAAGCCGTTAACAGATTTAGTCTCCCTTACGCTTGGCCTAAATCTTAACTGCACAGCACAGAACACTGGAGTATTCCTGAGGCCTGGCATGTCGACTCTGCATCCTCTGCAGCTGAACACACTATGTTAGCACCAAGGAGTCTGTCACTGCTGCAACACACCGTGTTGCACAGAGCAGGGAGGGCTCCCTATGCAACTTCTGTTTCCCATCAGCTGATACACCTGCATCCCTCTAGTAGTGAAAGTGCCCATGAGTTGAAACTGAAGAGTTCATGGAGGAGCACTCATCAGCCCCACAGCCCCTAATCTTCACAGGCTTCATTCCTGCCTCTGTAATGCCAGCCAAGACCAAAACGCCTCACGCCAGGGCCAGAAGCAGAGTGTCATCACCAGCCACCAGCCCCGAGAGTAGTTTGGCTTTGGGGTGTCTGGTCTCCTATGCCAAGCACTGCCCAGGGACACCGGCTGTGCCAGAGGCCTCGTTGTAGCTGCACACAGCTGCGGGACAGCACCGTGCTGCCCACCGCCTGTGATCACAGCACTGCTCTTGTGGGGAGAGAGCAAGGGAGGGATGGATGGATGGATGGATGGATGGATGGATGGATGGATGGATGGATGGATGGATGGATGGATGGATGGAGTGATGGATGGACAGAGGGATGGATGGAGGGAGGGATGGATGGAGGGATGGAGTGATGGATGGAGGGATGGAGGGAGGGAGGGTTGCTCACCCTGCACATGCTGCAGCTGCTCAGCCATGACAGCACAGAAGCAAATTAACGGTATCAACTGGTATGTGCTAACACTTAACAGACATGAAACCTGGTGGGAAACTGGGGCCTTGTACATCCAGGGGAAATCACTGGTGCTGCTTAAATATTCATTTTTGCATTCTTGGCATCGCAATCCACTGTAAATTACAGCTCCTCCTGTGGCAGGGATCAGACTCAGATAAACACTGCTCACGGTTTCTTGCGTTTCTGTCTCTGGACAGAGTTGGATATTTTTGTGCTGCAGGCAACAGACAGAGATGCATTGAAAATTAAGGCACCTAAATAATTAAGCCCACTGCCAAGTCTTGGAGGCAATTTAATAAAGTGCTCTCGGGGCTGTGGCTGATAGTGAATAATGGCCGTTGTCACCGTGTCCCACAAGCTGTAGGAGCAGTTTCGTGTCACCATCACACGGTACTGCCGAACTGTTGGTGATCCTGGGAGAGAGGATGTTGTCCTGTAACCCAGGTAAGAAATCCCTGGTGAACGTGGGACATGAGAGCAACAAACCTGGGCTCTCTCCTCCTCCCCAGGCAGAGACACAGATTATTAAACCCACATGACTTGCGCTGAAATCACACTTTGATGTCCCATCTGGAATTACTTTAGGAAAGACAGGGTTTCCCCCATCTTTCCCATCTCCATGGGAGCCAGGGGCTCTGTGGCAGAGAGCTGAGGATGGCTGGCACCCCGGGCAGTGCCACAGTGGGATGTGTGGGAGGGGGTCCCTCTGCAGTGCCTGGTGGTGCCAGCGCAGCTCCCACTGGTGCCAGATGAGCCCAGGCACTTGGCAATGCCTTATCCTGGCTCTGGAGGATCCTGCCAGCACTGGGGAGACATTTTCCAGAACTCTCCACTGTCCTGCAGATTTTCATGTGTGTTTGATTAATTATGCATGGATTTTTGATTGCAAATATGGTGCAGAAACCAGTGCACAAGCTGGGTGAATCAATTTGGCCTAAATAAAATCCAGCCACAATCCCTGGACTGTTTTTTTTTGGCCTGCAAATTACAGTGACGGAGAGACAGAAATTCCCTTTCTGTGTTTGCTTTGGGAATTATTTTTCATCCTGACAGCCTCTGCTGTGTGGGCTGGGTTAGAGACAGAGTTCACCCGGAGATAGAAAAGCTGAGAAAGCAGAAAGCTGGGAACGCTGAGGGTGCCACGGCAGGGCTGGAGCCCAGGAATTCATGCTGCAACAACGCTTTCCCCCTCACCATCCAACACACACCTTGAGTCTGGTGAGAGCAGCCAGGCTTTGACCACAGCCGTGGTTTCCCTTGGCAGTACTGGAATGTCCCACGTGCCCGGCTGGCACAGCCCTCCCCATCCCAAAGGGACAGAGCTTCCCCAGGGAGCCTGCGGGATTCTCCCATCCCTTGACATTACAGGGGGTATTACTGTTCATGACGTGAAGTTGATGGTGGTGAGAAGTGGCAGAAAATCTTTCCACGGAAGAGTAATAAATGCCGTGGGTTTGTGCAGCGACAGCTGAGACGGCAGAGGATCGATAAACGTTGTCATGGAGGAGGGTGAGGAGCAGCTCCCTCCACAGCCCCTTCCCAGTGCAATCCCCGTGAAACGAAGTGATTCTGGCTCCAGAAACAACAAGTGGGGCCAGTTCTGAGCCAGGAGACACATCAGTGCCTTCTCCCCAGGAACGTGCTCCAGCCCAGCTCCTCACAGTGTCTCCTGGGGCTCCCCAGGGCTCCCCTCAGGGAGTTCCATGTCCCTGCTGGGACCATGGCCATGGGAAGAGCAGAGTCCTGGACATCAGCACCATCACCTGTGGAGCCAGGACTGAGTTATTTCAGTGCCCACTGGGGAATGCTTTGGTCACAGAACTACAGCACCAAACAGGAGCAGAGCAGACAGGCTGGACCTGGCACGGGACTGGCTGGTACGAGGGAAATCAGCACACTGAACCTCTCAGGCAGGGCTCGGTCCCAAAGCTGCTGTGGCTGCAGGAATTTTCATGTTTGCATGAATACTGGTACCCAACTGGGGCCTCAGACAGCTGAGAACTTCCTTATGTCTAAATCAGGACAATTATTTAACTGAGACATTGGGTACACGCCAGGAGTGCAAGGAAGAGGTGCAGGGGAGGGGAAAGAGCAATAAATCACTGAGCAGGAGTTAACCATCCAAGCCCTTTATAAACAGCTCCTTTAGGGGAGACTAATCCCACTGTTCTGTTTCTCTTAAGGAAAACTGTTCTTTTTCCTCTGTGCACGCTTCTCCAGGGGAACACGGGATCAAGCAGGCACCTGCTGTGGCCACGGGCCAAGGCTGCACTGATGGGGTCAGGATTTTGGTTGGAAAATACAACGGGTTTGCCATTCCTGTTCGGTGTGTGACACACAGCGTTCCTTTAAGTTATCCCTGAAAGCACCGGAATTCCAGCCAGGTGGAAGCGTTACTTGACAGGTGGGAAGTGCTGCTGTGTTGAAATAGGCTGGTGGAACCAATCCCAGCTCGTGTCCCAAAGCCTAATCCTGTTCCAGGGAAGGGCTCCAGACCCCTGGCAGACCCATCCTGCAGACAAGGGATGGGGAACAAGGCAGGAGCAACCCCTGGCACTGTGTGAGGATGCCAGGAGTGGATGTGTCCAGGGCTGGAACATGGTGTTGGCAGAGCTTCCAACGCCAGCAAGCTCGTCCCTGCAGGGACCCTGGAGGGAGAACAGGATTTGCCCCTCTGGCTCACAGAGTTTTGCTGCTTCAAATACCTTTAAGTTCCCACCACCTGCTCCCCCTGCCTGTCTCCAGAGTCCTCCAGGGCTGGGCAAGCTGGGGAGGATCAGGGAAAACAGCACCGTGCCTAATGTCAGCAACTACCTGGGGATGCACTAACACAGGGCTTCTGGTTTGGAGTCCCTAATCCCAGAGAAAGCCTGGAGCAAAAACAACTGCTTGGCATTATCCACCATGCACAGAGGGAACAGAACCAGGGCTGTGCAAGTCACTGCCCCCACGGGAAGGGAAGTTTCTGGAGCACAGAACCCATGGGGTTTCCTGACGTCACCTGGAAGCTCCCAAGAAAGAACACGCGGGGTAGGGATGAAATGAGAGCTTGGTAATTAATCCAGCCTCCAGCCAAGCAGCTCCTCTCTGTGACCAAACCTCAGACAGCATCTTCCAGGTCACTGCTGGGCCCTTTCCCTCCCTCCCCACAATCAGGGAATTTTCCAGGGAACACAGGCTGCAGTAGACACATAATAAAAAAGATCCAGGACGCTTTAACAGGCCCAAAAGACAAAACACTCCACAGTGTCCCCATCGCACCCACAGCCGGAGCCCTGCAAGGGGCTGGACCCTGGGGTGGGTGTCCCGGGGATGGGGAAGGCAGTCTGAGGGACACAAGGCTGCACAGGTCCGAACACCCCCAAAGCATGAGAGTCCTGCCCTTGCCTTGTTTGGAGCAGTGACGGAATTCAGCACCACGATCCTCCCGGGGAGCGCAGCGACGTGACTCACTGTCTCATTTTGCCAGCGACAACAGAAGCTTTCTCCGCCTCATAATGCATTTCCATCACAGCATTAAGGATTTTTCTGACCCAAATACACGTCCTGAGAACAAAAATAACTGTAAGGAATAAAGTGTTTAATCTGCCTCGATTCTGCTCTCAGAAAGATAAAATCTATTACAAATGTTATCCCTTGCCTTGCCTATTAATCCTAAAGGGACCAGTGATTAAATACTGTTTCTAACCCTCCAGTCCCTGGTGTGCCAGGGATTCCAGGAGCCCCAGTTGCTCCATGTTGTACATCTGGGGATGATAACAGGGCAATATCTCACTGGGGTTGGGGGTCCCAGGTTTTCTGGGGAGTTGTCTGAGTTCTGAGAGTTCTCTGCCTGTGCTTGGCTGGGATTCCCAGTGGGATCTCGGCTCCCTGCAGCCTCGGTGCCCCATCCCGATGGTGTCAGGACATCTGTCCCCCCCTCCAGCACAGGCTGAGCGCTGCCCCCAGCACAGGGGCAGTGCTGGACCCCAAACCACGGACAGGGAATGCACTTCAGGACTCACTGAGAGCCAGTTACAGGGGCGGGGGCTGAGCCTATCAAATTAACTTGAATTACAATCCAAAGAAAGAAAAGCCACTCGAACATTTTTAATCAACAGGCATCTAATGAGGCCTGTTAGTTCCTGCAGTCTGAACACAGTAGGGAATTTTCGAAGATAATTCACTTCATTAATATTCAGCCCGAAGTGGATCATCCAGTACTTTCCACAGTGGCACTGAGATAAAATATGTCAAAAGGAAAATTTTATATTTGACATGGACTTTAAGTTTCACAAGTTTTGTTCTCTCTTAGAAAAAAACACCTCTGAGTGAAATACAACATCACAACCCAGATAACTGGAATAATTACAGGGACTCAACCAGAACGGTGCCCAGGTATGAACATACCAGAGCCAGTCAGGGATCCCCCTTGCAGGATTTCTGAAAGTGGTTGCTGCATATAATTCTTGATGCAAGAAATACCAACAATCCCTGTCAGCCTTTTTAAGGAGTAACAGCTTCAGTATAACAGGTTTCCCATCTTCAGGCCGAGACTGGTTTGGTTTGGTTGGTTACAATGGAAATTAAAAACAAAAAAATGGAGAGCCCCAGAGAGACCAAAGTTTGCAAAGTTTGAGGAACATTTGTCCTGTCAATGATCAATACCCCACCAGCCACACAGCCCCCAGGACTGGCCCTGGGGGGCAGCTGCTGGGAGCTCAATTCACTGCCCTTTCCAAAACAAAAGACTACAAATGCCAGGATTTAAATGCCAGAGTGACACATCCTTCTGATTCCTGGGAAATGAGCAGGATTTCCACCAAGGGGTCTTTTAGCTGTGCATATTTACAGAACACGTGTAGGTTACTTAAAAGTCCAACCTGATAGAAACAACTAAGCCTGTTTGTCTTTCTCGAAGCATCACTCCCCTTTTTTTCTCCTTTCTTTACTGCATTGTAAAGGTTATCCTCATAAAAGATGTTATTCCAAGTAGTGTCACACCATCAGAAAGGAGAGGGGAAAGATGAAATCATGAATATTTGAAGAACTATTTTCTGAAGAGCTCGCTGTGACTGGGGAGGGTGCAGAAGGTATCAGCAGCCTCGTGGGCCCTTTTCTGTCCTGTGTGCTGCAACCAAAGTTTATTCGTCTGCAGTGAAATATTCCAGACAAGCCTTGATCCCAAAAGGGCAGTTGCCCATAAAGGGGATCAGATATTGTCTAAAATGTGATTGGTTTTCACAGTGATGTCCATGTAAATATTCCCACGGCAGCACAGAATGGAACCAGCATCTGCATACACTTCTTTCTGCTGGACGGGCTCTGCTGCCCTTTCTGTCCCACCAAACCTCACTCAGCTCACACATCAGATCACGACCAACTGCATTTGGCTTCGCTAGAAACTGCCCAGCACTTCTTTCCTGTCCTTTTTCAACTGTGACATTTAAAAAGACTCTACCCCCCCCCAAAATGAACTATTTGGGTGGATATTATCCCACCTTAGAGCAACTGGGTCTCTAATAACACCACTACCCACTTGCCACTACACATATCCTTAATTCCGCTCTTCAAAATACAACGGGAAGTAGGATTCAAGTCTGATATTGTTAATGGATTAAATTAAATTACATTCTCATGATTCAAAGACACTTAGGTTAATTTAAGAATATATATTTTACCCCAAACTCACTTAACTGCCATGTAATTTTTTGCTATTTCCTTTTCCATTATTGCTGATTAACAAGATCCTCGGGAATAAATAGAAGTGCTCTCTCTGCTGCAATTAGCCTGTCTGTCCCTCTGATGAGCTGATTCCTATTTTGTGGCAGGGAATTTGGAAATCCAAAATACTCCACTCTGACATCATCGTTCCAGTCACCGACCAAAATGGAAGTTTTCTGGGAAAGAAAGGCCTTGCCTGTCTTTTAACAGATGTCTGGAAAATCACTGAGGTCCAGCCTAAGCATCACTGAAACAAGAGGATTTTGCTGCACTGAGCTGGGAAAGGAAAGCCCAGAAGGAAGGCTGGAACCAGGGTAAATTCCTTAGCCAAATCATCAGCAGAGCTGGGATATGGCCAGGCCAAAGACCTGCCCAGTGGCTCCCACTGCTCCTGAAGGAACGGGACGCCAGGGGGAACAGGAGTCCCAGGAAAAGGTGAGTAACACCATCAGCAGTACAGCAAGAGGAGCGTCAGTCATGGAATCACAGGATCACACAACGGTTTGGGGTGGAAGGGACCTTAAATATCATCCTGTTCCAGTTCCCTGCCATGGCAGGGACACCTCCCACAGCCCAGGCATCAGCTCAGAGGGGAACAAGGCAAAGCTCTAAAGCTGCATCTCTAACCCTGATCTGAAAGGTGTGCTCCCACTTTTCTCACTGGAATTCCCATGGAATTTTCACTGGAAAGCTCAGTTCTCACCTTCTGCCCAGAACATAGTGTGGCAGTGGTGAGGGGTGGAGGAGTCTGTAAACCAGTTAGATGTCGCTGAAGATGAAAGGCACATTAACAATTAAGTGGTATTATTATTGTCAATAGTAGTAGTAATATTAGTAAAATAATAGTAGGAGGAGAAGTAATATTTTAGTGCTATGAAACATGCTGTTAAAATAAATTCCTCGCTTTAGGAAGTCCAGATAAATGTTGCCTTTCAAACACAAAATATTGTGCAGACACAAGACTCGGTTTATCAAGTATCTAAAGGGAAAATAGAGTTAAATCCATTTTCATTATGTAAAAGCCTGAGATATTACCACAGCTTCTCATGTGAACAATCACTCTACAACCTGAACTAATATCTCCCACTCCCAAGCAGCTCCCCAGTGCCGTTCATTTGGACAAATTGGAGAGAATTCAGAGACAAGCAACAAAATTATGGAGTGACTGGGGATATTGTCTCGAGAAGGCAGGTCAACAGGAGCAGATTTGTACAGCACAAGTGAGCGATGGTTTTAAAGAGGTCACCAAAAGGGAGACAGTCAGGGAAAGAATAAAATATCACTGTAATAGAAGAATTATTCAGAGGTCAGGAGACAAAATGTGGGGTCACTGTGTTCATGCCAAATGAGATTCTTCCTGAAGCAGAATGACCCCATCCAGTCCCTCCTGTCATACGCGGAACGATTTCCTGAGTATGATACATGGATTTTTGAAAGTAAACTTTCACTGGCAATAGGTAAGAGCCTGAGAGGCTTCTGCTCTTCTCCATCTCCCACTGCCACGACAGAGAAGGGCAGGTACTCACTGATATGTCACAGGGGCGAGGCTGAAGAATTTTGGGGGGTTTCACGTGCCATGTTGGACCTGGGGTGGTGCAGCAGAAGGGTGGGCATTTGCAAGTGGAAGAGAAGAAGGAAAGGGTCAACTGAGTCTGAAAGTGAGAGGGAGGTTCTCCCGGTCAGGGAACACACCTGCCTGTCTGGGCAAAATATCAGCAGGCTGGGAGAGTTTCGCTGGGAGCAGCAGGGTTGTGACAAGGGAGCCAAAGCCAGGAGCTCTGCCACTGGACTTGGCTGCCCTGCTCCGGTGAAACTTCCACAAACTCCAGATTTCTTCGGAAAAATCACATGTGAAGTGATCCCCAGCTGGAAGCACACAGGACCCCACTATTCCCACTGACAGTGCAGGCACATCCTCACCATCATCATCATCCCCCACATCTTGCTGCCTCCTGCCACCACCTTCCCCAAACAGCTCCACGACCTGAAGGTCAACAGATCCCGGCACCAGAAAGAGTCAGAAACAAGGTTTAAACTTCCCAACTGCCCTTTGCTGTGAGAGCACTGGGAAGGACATAGAACAGCTTTCCCCGTGCAGAAGGGGCTGGATTACAGACCTGATCAGACAGAAAACAAATGCAGATGTACAGAACTAAACAAAACACTGCCTGTGATCTCTTTGTCAACAAATTAGATAACTCTGTTGGCAACTTGGCTGGATCCCCTTGTTTGCACTGGTAAATTAAGTTCACAGTGCTTGCAGTTGCAGGGCGATTTAGAAGTTTTAAAATTTTTAAAGTTTTCTTTTACAGGCATTGTTCCTGAAAGGTGATTATATGGGATTTTGGGGAGCTCATAACCACAAGGACTCAGTAGAAAAAGTTCTGTGTCCATGGAAATGGTTCTTATGGGGGAGATCTTGAAATAACAATTGCAAGAAGCAATTCTAAATGATGTCTTTGTCTGTTAAACATGTGGATTTTCATAGCTTGGCCTTCTGCACACTGGAGGGATGCTCAAAGGTGCAGCTCTATCCTCTGCAGAAAGACTGGAAGGAGAACATCCATTTGGACAACGGCAGCCAAATCAGCCTTCAATTGCTGACAGTCTCAAGGGTGTTGGGAGGCTGAGTGTGATGAATTTTATCGTATGATTGATCATGGTGGTGGCCTGGTTTAAAGAGCAAAGCCCACCTTGAGGCAGAGCCGAGGGCAGGGCTTTGTTGAGCAGTAATTCCCAATTACCCTGCTGCGACCTTGCGAGGATCTTTGATCATTCACAAGGAGCCTGAGCTGACCAGTAAATAGAGCCCTGTGCTAGAAACTTGTTATTGGCCAGGGATGACTGATGGAGAGCTGCCAGTTATTTTTTACAACAGCTTTTACAGCAGCTCTCGGAAGCGTTTTGGGCCTGGCTGCGACAGCACCCACCTCCCCTGGGCGAGAGACCAGGGAAGCTCCCGGGCAGATCAATCTTCCTGATAATTTACAGCTCCATCACTCTGATGAGGTCAAGCCCTCGGTGCACATGAGTGATGTGGGCCCGGCCCCGAGGCTGTCGCTGCTGGCGGCATCACCTTGCCCGTCCTCCCCGAAACGACTTCCCCAACACCCTCCTCCAAGCAGCAATTCTACCAGCAGGCCCTCTCAGACAACCACCACGAAATGAATTGCTCAGGCAGGCAACAGCAGCCTCCTGCAAACACTTATCCCCTCCAAGACTCTCCTCATAAAACTTTATGATACCTTTTTCTTATGATAATCCAGTATAAACATAATTTAATGGGACTGGGAGGAAAACAATCACAGCAACAAAAACAACAGGCAATGATTGTAAAGTCTCCCATCTCATCATTTTTTCTTTCTTTTCGCTCATTCTCTCGCCTTTGGTTTAAGTGTGTATTATTTTGACCGTGCTGTCACTGGCTTGCTATGTGCTCTCAATTACACTGCGATAAAGCCTGAAGGTCTTTTGTGGTTATACTTTAAACCTTTGAGGTGGGGTGGTTTTTTGTTGGTGAATTTGATTCAGCTTTGCTTTGGGCTACTTTTATACCTGCTGAACCACTCCATCCAATATTGAGAAAGGAACTGTGTCCGAGGGAAATGTTGGAGACAATCACACAAACAATGCACCCGAGACCTGCCCATTTAATCCCTAATCTGAAATTGGTTCTGTTTCCACAGCAGGAGCGTTCCCTGTGTGCACCCCCCAGGTTATTTATCAGGCACATAATGTCCCTGACTGTGGCATCAATGCCCCTGGTGGTTTTTCACCCCCAGTGCCATCACACATCACTGCTGCTCAGCCTTCTTGGACACCCCAGATTTGGGGGGGTCTCACCGTGCTCTTCCTCGGTGCCTTCAGCCTCACAGACCCTGCACTGCCCTGGGAGCCTGGCACGGCTCCCTCCCTGCAGTGCAGGTGGAATCACCACGTCAGGCCACAACAAAAAGCAATATTAACTCCCTTAATTAAATTTACCACCATTATTACTTATTTGAATGAGACAGAGCCGCCACCACGAAGATGTAACAGCAGCAGCTGCACAAATACGGAGCTAAATAACCAAATAATTCATAACCTCGCTAAACAAAGACTTCACAGGGCTTGTTTGCTTTCACAAATGCAAACATGTAGAAATACCTTTAAGCAAAGAGATTCTGCCAAGATTTTGTGTGAAAACCCTGGCCTGGCTGGTGCACAGGCTGCTCCAGGTGAACAAAAGGGATCTGGGGGGATGTGAGAGTTCCAGCAGAGAGCTGAGGATAAAGCCAAATGGATGGGTAAAAGGAAAGGCAAAAGGAGATATCTGAGAGGAGAGGAGCCCCTGTTTTGAACGGTCATTGTTTGAGGGAGGGTCTCCCCCCCGAGCACAGCAGTGAATTCCCAGCACAGCTCCCTGTGTTGGAGGCTGTGAGAGAAGTTCTCCTCTGAAATAATTCGTGGTAAATATACAGGCACGTGGAAACTCCATTCCTCCCCTTACTTCAGATGGAGTAATCTGCATCCTAAATGAGATGAAAGCATCACTGGAGATCCCACTGATTCTCTCACAGGAGCTGCAGGAGAGCCTGGTCGTGGTGCCCTCCCACGGTGCCACTCGGCCACAGGCCTGGGACCACCTTTCCTTCACAAACAGTACAAACATTGGTCCTGGCAGGATGTAAGCAAGAGGTAAGGAACAGGATCACCCTCTGCGATGTGCCTTTGTGCCACCTGAGTTCACGCAGCAACTCTGATCGTGGAGGGAATTGCCTAAAACGGAGGGAAGAGAAGCACAGACAGAGGGATCCTCCATCCCTCCCCTTCTCCCGGGCAAGACACCACTGGGAAATGCTGGAGCCAGTCTGCTGCAGGATTTTGGACATGCTGCTGCCTTTCCCAGGCCCTGAGAGCAGAAGCAGATTTACAGCACAGCAAGGCAGTTCCAGGGACAACATTTTGCCGGCTCACGAAGGCACTGGGGTGTTAAGTTTAAATAAACAGATTCCCAGGCAGAATTAGCTGTATAAATTCAGATTATCAGATCATGCTGCTAACAACAGATCCTGGCTGGAAACCAGGCTCCGAGATCTGCCAGCTCCTGCTCCCTCGGGAGCCGGGCTCACACAGCACAGAGCAAAACCTCACCCATGGGCAGGGATACAACACCTCTCAAAGATCACAGGGACTCTGCCTGGTTATACCCCATGACTCTCACCTGATCTTGACCCCCATGACCCTACTTCAAACAGCTTCTTTCCACGGGCTCACACGATGGGGGTTTCCCCTCTGTACACACCTTTGGGCTGACCCGTCCCAGGGAGAAGAGCAGAAGTTACTGGAAAATAAGGGCTGACATTTCTTCTGGGGCTGGCTCAGGGCAAGTAAGAACTAAATAAGAAAGTTATCTTCCAAGGAAAACAGCAAAGCCATGTTCTTACTTTAGAATTCCAAGCTGCAGACACTATTTTAAAATCTAAATGTGTATGAGCAAATATGTCAAATGGCTTTTATTTGGGAGACAGGCCACCTGAAATAAAAGACTCCACTGATTCCCTGTCTCATGTTAAGCTAATCTAGAACAAGGAAGCTAATTTAATTTAATTTCATTTAATTACTTTTGCAGTGAGAGCCAGCCTTTGCCTCAGCTCACCATGACCAGAACAATCAGGCTGGGTCACAGCTACGGCATCTCTGGCACGGGCACAGCCAGAGGGAAAGCCAGGAATTTCCACTGCAAGGAAGAGAAAGCTCCTAAGTCACCAACCTCAGCTTCAAGGCAGACTTTCAATCCCCTCATCTTCTTGTCTTTGAAATGTAACTAACCCAAGAGAGAACTTGGTTTCAGTCATCCTATGACCGGTGTCCCAGTGCATGAGCATGAAAGCAGCACTCAGACAGCTCTAAATGGGTATTTGCACAAGCTGGAGCACCGGGCAAACTGGGAGGTGATGGGAACACTGCTCCAGCCACACACAGGACACTTCTATTCCTGCATTAGGCTTGTTTTAATGGGATGCTCTGTCCTGCCAAAGGGACAAACACTGTCAGTCTTGGGGATCAGCAGAGCCCTGGGAACATGCAGACAAGAGTGAGCACAGCAGCACCCGGGCTCAAGTGACACTCACAACCAGCTCTGTGCTTTAAAAAGAACACAATAAATTGTAATTCTGCAGCGTCACTTCGAATTTGTGACCTTGCGTGCATTTAATCACTGAGAAACCGCCCTGTCCCATCCCATTAAGCTGTCTCTGGACACAGACACGGTGCTGCCCGGGACAGGCTGCGATCAACCAATCCCCAGCGTTCCGCACGTAAAACAGCTTTCAGCAGGGATGGCACCAAATTCCTTTCTCTGCCTCTTCCCACTAAGGAGAGGTGCTGATGGGTTCGTTTAGGCTGACAAGACTGGAAAAGTACCTTGGGAAGGGTGTTTGGATACTCAGATCCAGGGATGACCCTGGCACAGCCACCTGACACCTCCAATTCCTCTGGAAACCACAGGAGTCCTGTCGGCGACTGCTGAGGAGTGAACTAACAGGAACTGCAAATTCAGTAAAATGGAGCCACTCTAAGGATTTCCTCAATTCCAGCTGTTCTTTCTGCAGTTTGTGCTGGGGAGAACCAGTCAGAGGGCGAACCCAGATTCCCTGTTTGCTGTTTAGCACTTACTTAAGGCAAACAATTTTTTCCTTATGGATTGGTCAGTCAGGAGTTTCCAGTAGGGCTCAACCAAACTTTTGTGATCACGTAATTCTCAGTCTTTGTTCCTGTAACCACAAAACCAGCCAACAGCCTGACATGGATCTAATCCATAGTGAGGGAAAACAAGACATTTTCCATGTGTGTGGGAGGTGCATGAAAAAATGCATCTTTTCCATCAAAATTATGCAAATCTGACTTTTCCAATCCTAAACCTGCTCCAGTGTCCACACAGTAAAACCAAAC
This sequence comes from Pseudotriccus pelzelni, assembly GCA_035584735.1. Lineage (NCBI taxonomy): Eukaryota > Metazoa > Chordata > Aves > Passeriformes > Tyrannidae > Pseudotriccus > Pseudotriccus pelzelni. The sequence continues at coordinate 137,505,687 of JAWMRA010000078.1, forward strand.
AAGCTGATTGTATCGTGTGCCAGTTGTTGCTCTGGAGTGCTCCTGACGTGATTTATTAGATGGTCATTGGGCCAGAAAAAAGACCGAAAATTAATATGAATTTCTGGTCATTCCTGCACTTTATATTAAAGAGACACAGATGAAATACTAAAGCTTTGGAGAAAGGAGTGAACCCTACATCTGCCCCCTTCTCAGGTCAGGTATCTGAATAACCACCCAAGAGCACAGAACAAGGTCGAGGGGAGGGTTCCCCAGATCCAGGGGCGACACCTCCCCAGCAAATGCCACTGTTCCATCACACCCACCAGGGCCTTCCCTCGGATCTGTCTCGTTCCACACGTACAAAGCTCCTGTTTCAGGCACCTGGAGCGCAACAGGCCATTGCTGCAGTTCTGCAGAATGACCAAAAATAAATCAAAACTGGGGGAACGTTTGTACTTTCACTTCATTTTACATTCAGGACGTTTCTCTGATAATCTGCAAGAACACTGGTAGTTACAAAGAAAATGTCAGACCTGTGTGTGCACACATTAGCCACAGAATCACAGACTCATTCAGGTGGGAAAAGACTTCCAAGACCATTAAGTCCAACCTTTGACCAAATACCTCCACGCCCACTAAACCACACCATGACCAGAAAAACCACAAAATCGCAGCCCTTTAATTTCTTCAGCATCTGTATCACAGTTTTAGAATGCATTACTTAAATGCAACTTTAAAAGGAATTAAACAACAGGTGATTGATTTCAGCGAACTACCAGCAGGTTTTTGCCTTAACAGACCTCACTGAATCATCAGACATTTGCTCCAAGGGCTGTTTGTTCAGATGTAACAACTGCAGAGAGGTTTGTTAATGTCCACAGACTTGTACTCCAAGAACAGGAATTTTACCCCAGAATGTGGCAGATGTCCAGAGGGGCTGACATGTATTTCATGTGGACAGCACAGAACACACAACCCCTGCCAGCAGGGCACACTCAGTCAGGAGCACAGAAGGATTTTGAAGTGAGTGGAACAAATTTTGGGTGGCCTGACCCAGAATCACAGAATAAGCTGAGCTGGGAGGGACCCGCAAGGGTCACCAACTCCTGGCCCTGCCCAGGACACCCCAACAGTCCCATCCTGTCCCTCAGAGCGTTGTCCAAACCCTCCTGGAGCTCTGGCAGCCTTGGGGCTGTGCCCACTGCCCTGGGGAGCC
>JAWMRA010000078.1:137506984-137520064 GCA_035584735.1 Pseudotriccus pelzelni
CTTTGTCTGCATAAACCTTCTCTCACCTTAGAACAATTTGTGGGGGGTGTGGTAAAAATTGTCCCTAGGCAAACCCAGGACAAAACCTCATGTTCTCCATGGACTGCAGAGGGAACCCAACAGATTGCCTCCAGTGAGATTGCTAGAGTAATATGAAATTAATCTCACACTAAGCCTCTCCACTCAGATAAACAGTAGGGAATAGCCATTGCTGGTCAATTGACTTAATTGAATGATTTGTGGACTAGCATAAAGAAAAAGAAAAAAAAAAAAAAGCCCTATTTTTATCCCAAGAATTAGATTTATTCTGCCTTGGAAATGCAAATGGTTACACTAAAATAATGAAGAAAAGTGTCTAAAACTCTTCAGTGTTCATGGATTGGGTTGTTGTTATTCTCAAGATTAGAATAATATATTTCCCCCAAAATATTTCATTTCAGTTCATACAAGGAGACCTGGATGTCTGATCTCATTTGTTGTCTCTCCTCTTCTTTAGCCTCTCTTGCTATCAGCCTGTGCTGAGACTGTTTTTCACCCTCTTCCATATTTTTTTCCATGCTTTCCTTATCCCGCTCCTTATTATTCATTTACACTGTGCCCTCTAATGGCAATTTATGCATCCACATGCATATCCCGTTTTCAGAGGCCTTTCCCACGCACCCCGTGCGTCCCACGCATCCTGTCTTCCCCCTTTCGCCACGAGTCTTGCAGTTCTCAGGATACATGTTATGTCCATTTCAGTCCATCTGCTTGGAGATAATCGGAGCTTTTTGAAGCACATCAAATTTAATTTTGCTGAAGGCAAAAGGTAAAGGATATTTAAAAGGATATAATAAATTCTATTCTAAAGAGAAAAAGATGTGTTAACTGGGGGAGATTTGCTTTCCTACACAACTGGCTCATTAAAAACCCAGGCTCAGCACCTCATGTTCCTTGATTTACAGGAATTCAGAAAGAAAAAATCTATCCATTAGACCAAACAGAGACCTCAGCCTGCACATATCCAGGATTGTGCTCTGACCATCAGGATAGAAAGACAAGCATGTTAGCCCTCCTGGGAGGACTGCTAGCTTGGGCTGTTTTTCCTTTTTTCCTCTTTGCTTTTAATTAAATAATTGCACTTCAGTATAAAACTGGAGGTTTGTGCAAAAAGAAGCAAATCCCAGAAATCCTTACACAGATTGAGGCAGAATAAAATTCTTTGAACTTCCTTCATAAACAAGTACAGTCAGTGAAATGCTTAAAAGGTTGCACCCTCTCCACTTTGCAAAACCTCTATTTTCAGACTGTAAAGTGTTGGGCTGCCTGCCTCAGAAACAAAATGCACCTCTTCGGGGAAAAGTATCAGAAAATCAACCTTCTGAAAGTATATACGTTTAGCTAATGTCCCCATTCGGTGGGATGTGAGTCTGCAGTAGTACAAAACTTAGTTGTTCTCATAACAACACCCTGCCAAGGGCTGCCTTTGCCACTGCTGCATCACTCGGAAAAGATGAAAGAGCCCATCACTTGGGTCCAGAATTTCAAGCCGCATTTCACTTCAGATTTACAAAGCTGGGTTTCAGCGGGGTGTCCCAGTTCTTCCCCGAATCACGGACAAGGGGGACACCTGGTGGCTACAGGCCATTCTGACTTGTCAATGTAGCCTTTGGGTCTGCTTCTGAAAGGAGGGACGCACGCAGAGAGGATGAGGCCAACTGTAGTTACCTATGAAAACTGCCACTGGTTATGGGGACATCGACAGCAGAGGAGGACAGAAGCCTAGTTTTCAAATGTATCTAAATTACTATTAGCATTATGGCAGGCCCCTGCCTCACCAGGAACCTTGTTTTCTTTGTGTACATGTATAATACAGAAAGCAATTTCTCAGCTCAGAGGCTTCCCAGTTAAGAGGGAAAGACACAAAGGATGAAGGGGAGACCCTTTTCTTTGATTACCACACAAAGCACTAAAAGCTCAGAATATATGAGCAACTTCCTCCCCACCACGCACAATTTGTGGTAAAGCCAGGAAATTGGCCATTTCTCTTAAGTCCCTGTCTACAGCCATAACCACAAAGGCTCTCCTTCTCCTCCTTTTCCTCCTCCTCCTCCTCTTAGCTTTACCCTTTCAAGTCCATCCTGCACTTCAGAGGATCATTTTGCAGAAGTAATGAAGCAATATACGCTATTTTTAAGGAACCAAAGAAGTCTCAGGCACCACAAAAAACCTTTACAGACTACAAGGACAACGACCTCAGAGAAAATGAGGGTCTCAGCAATGGTGACTGACTGCTCCACTGTGAAGAGACTGCTCTCAGAGTGTGCTGCAGATGTACTTAAGACAGTCTTACTTTATCTGATTTCAAGCCACCTGAGCATGGTAGAATATGGTTTTGCATTTCTCTGTCTCGGGATGCTTGTGTAGTAACTAACCATCCCTCACTTGCACTGACCATTAGTCTGGGGGGTTGCCGAATCTTTTCTCTTCCAAGCTGTGGTGAACATTTTAGCTTCCATATCAGTGGGAAAAAAAATCCACAAAGCCGGGGGATCTGTATTTGCAGCCCACAGAAAGTGACAGAACCCCAACTCTGTCGACAGACAAGGAAGACCAGGAGCCCCAGGGCTTGGCAGCAAGTCCATGCCCTGCCTCCCAGGTACTTGGCACACCAAAAAAAAGAAGAGAGGAGAAGTTTGTACTGCAATCTTCAGGCCTCTCTGAAGTGGGAGGGGAGAGGGAAGAGCAACAGCATAGTTTTGAGAGATAAAAAACCCTCAACCCAGCTGCAGCTGTTACACAAAATTCTTTGAGGTATCTGTGCTCTTTTCATTATGCTTATTTGGGCTGCTGATTCCTGGAAAGAACTGATATGTTCTTGCTTTAATTCACATTTGTTCAGCATTTTAAAGACTCCCCCTGCCAAAATAAATAAAATCTCTTGAAATGAAAATGCTGAGCTTTACCCAGCTTTTCATCTTTTCCATGAAAAGAGGTTTTCCAGATTTACCACAAGAGGGAGGCAGCTGAAAAATTATGAGGCATCCATTCTTAGTTTTTTATGAAAAACACTGGGACATCCACAAAAAGAGTGCAAGCAAATCTGTTTTCAGCCTTAGAGAAAATATTAACCTTTTCATGTCTGTTATCAATTCATATCCTTTTAAGTAAGGTTTTTTTTTTTTTTTATAAATCTTATTAACTGCAGTTAGAATAAAATTCAGCATTTCACCAGAGGAGGGAAATCTGCTAGTGGAAATTATGCTCTTGCTTCTATATATGGAGTGAAATAATAGAAATTGCTTCTCCAGAATTAAAATCAACCCACAAACACATGCTGCATGATTCTTCTGAAGTGGATAAAAAAAACTTTCTAAATTTCTAGTGTGTTATACTTCACACTGAATTACAAAATTCATACTTGTGTTTAAAAAGCAGCTGCTTTCTCTTTTTGATAGAATATTCTACATGCTCCAAATCTGTTTCCCTAACTAATTCATTTCCTGTGTGTCTGAAACAGAATTTTTAAGGATATAACTATCAAAACTTAACATGAAAAGACTTTTAGTGATGACTGAGGACACCAAAAACCTTCCACTGCCCACAACATGATCAGACAAGGCAGAGAAAAAAGCCAGATGAGGCATAGAAAGGTCAAGTCCCTTCCCTGTGCTCTCCAGTAGATCAGTAGCAGATCCAAAAATACGAGGGACTAGTAATGTATCTCCGGGATGAATGTTCTTTTTTAGGTGATGAAAATAAAAGGAGGTTTCTCTCTCAGTTTCTCTCTGGTGACTGTACTTGACAGCCATGGAGAATTCAAAGTCCAAGGTCAATGTGAGCATAGAGCTATGAAAAGCAGCTGGGGAACCCTTTGGGGACACTAATTATGAGCCTATGAGAAATGGTCTTCTCCCCTGTGTGAGACATGAGTCTATCAAAGATTGGTATTCAATAAAAAGTCTTCAGAATAAGCCACCTTTGAGAGCTATAATGAATAACCTCGAAAGAAGCCCTTATAAAATCTTGAACATGCACAAGATACTAGCCAAGGGCTTAATAAAATACACAAGCCCCACATGCAAAAAAACAGGCAAAACAAACAGAAACCTATGGCAGCTCCAAACATAACAAGATGGACCTCATAAGGAGGAATTAACAGCAAATCTCTCAATAACTTGCCTTTTGTGGCCAGAGGTCTGCTATCTCCCCAGGGTATGAAGCACAGAGAAACCAAATTAAACTGTGGTTATCTGATGTCTCTAGTGAGATTCACTTCATCCCACGTCAGAGCTCAGTGGGGAGCTAAAGTCCAGGGCCGGGAGTCAGAAAGTCTGCGCTTGGTTCCCAGCTCTGCCACAGGCTTGCTGTGCAGCACTGGTCTACTTACTCAGCCTTTGTTTGCCTCAGTTTCCATGGCATAAAAAGTCAGGGATTGCGACAGTGCTGCAGCACAGGGCAATGCTGCAGAGCTCCGGGAGGGGCTGCTTGCACACCCACCAGGTCAAGGGGGGTAACCACTGTCAAAAGCGTTAGTTTCTAGATGTTCTGCATTATGTATTTTTGAGTTGCTAGGATTCCTGGCAGGGAAGGATGGCTTTCAGGACAGACTTACTCTATGGATGGTGGATTAAATGATTGTTGGAAGATGTGGTATTTCTTAATTGCAGGGGGTTAGTTTGCTCAGATGCTGACCAGTGGGGTGAGGACAGACCACACAGCAGTGCCCCGTCCCAGGAGCTCGAGGCCACGTCGCATAGCGCAGAACGAAGAGGGCTGGATGAGAGGCTGTGGTCCACCAGTGCCCTGCTGAGCTGCTGGACTGTGTTTTCCAGATATTAGTGACCATGAGTAGCTGCTCAGCCACAGAAACTGGGACAGTATCATACAGCAGTGATGGTAGGGAACAACTTTGCAACATTTGTGATATGTCACCACTGAAAAGGTATCTTCACCCCCACGGTTACGCGACACCATCTGCAGTTTACAAGTGGTGTCTCATGGCCTAGGGCAAACTCAATTTCACAGAAAAGGAATCTTAGGAGAAATTCTGAAACCCCAGTGTAGATCTGTAATATCACTTGTCAAGGTCTCATCCTGTCAGATGCAGTTGTTTCCCATATCACCACAAAAGAAAAATCCTGCATCCAGCCTGGTTTCTGAGGAAGCCAGTGGGAAGAAAGAGCTGCAGACAAGGGCAAAGAGAATGCAGTTAGCCTGTAGAAACATAGGATAACAGTGAGATAGAACCTGGCACAGCAGTGGGATTTAGCCCAATTGAACTTCAAATCACATGGAGGAAAGTCAGCAGAGCCTCTCCAATGCAGAGAAGATAAGGCAATAATCCTGCAAAAAATGACCGCCTAAAAAAGAAATATCTATAATAGAAACTAAATCCATTTAAAAGAGAATAATTAGCATTATTGCAAATTCAATCCTTCCTAGTCTAAAAATGTCACTAATAAAGCTGCCTCTGAGAGGTGTGATTCAAAATGGTTCCCTCATCAGTTTCACCCCTTATTTGCTTTAAGACTTGAATCACAGAATCTTAGAACAGTTTAGACTGAAAGAGACCTTAAAAATCAAGTAGTTCCAATCCCCTTGCCATGGGAAGGGAAACCTTCCATTAGAAAGTGTCTTGATGTTATGCATTATGAATTATATTACCAAGCCTGTTGTAACAATTGCCACAGAAAGAAGTCATCAGGACCTCACATCTTACCTGCACTCTGTGGTCAGAGCAACTACTGTGAAACCCAAGGGCCCACCTCTGAAGATACTGGGTGTACTGGTTATAGCAGCTGGAAGAGGTTCTGTGATGACAAACTAACATGACAAGGCAGTAGAAACTGAATTTCCCTTGCAGACAGACAGGGAAGTGAAATGTATGAGCCAAACAATCTATGCTTACTCTGAAATAAGGTGAAATCAGCCAGGCAGGAGATGGAATGCCTGTAATGGAGATGTCTTTCTTGACTACAGACCAAATATGAAAAGGTCAGTGGATACTACAGCTATAGGAACACCATACTGATTCCACTGGGCATTTTCTCTCTGCCAGATCTACAATTTGTACCTCCGAGTTCTTCACTTCCTACTAAACCTCAGAGGAAGAGTTGAAAGAAGCAAATTAATAACCCATTTACAATGTTCTCATCATCCTCAACACAGGGCTGTTACACAGACCTGGTTCAAACCACTTCTAGTTTCTAGAGCTTTGAGACTCATATTCCTTTATGGAAGTATAAATTAAGGCTTGAATTTGTCTCTTTGAAAAAAAAATTAATGAATGAAGTAACTTCAGTTTTCTTCCATTTAAATAGATGAAAGTACTTGCCATTGAAATAGGCAGTGGTTATATTGATTTTAATGCATGGCTTGTGTCACAGGAACTGCTTTCTTTTTACTTACAACATCGGTCACGTCTTAGCTCCTGTGATCCTTCAGATCTTCTTTCTGCCCTCTTGCTTTTTGACATGAGCTCTCATAGAATCTGCCTGTGGCCTTTGCTTTCACAAGGAAATTTTTAGGTGTTTCTAGGTTTCAGCTGAAGGTGTCATTTTCATTTCACTTCTAGGAATATAACAGGAAAAAATAGAATAGTATAAGATAGTACAATAAGACAATAGGAATACAGTAAGACAAGATACGGAGGCTGGGAAGATAGAAGTGATAGAAATTTATAAATAAGGTATCTGGGTCATGACCCAGCAGAAAAGATCCCAGAGACCACAGGAATCTTCACAAATTGTCCAGTATGGGTAATATAGCTCTGCACAGGGGCCAATTCCCATAAACGACTTTTGCAGCTGAGATACATGCAGGGAGGACCAGTCCTCCAGCCTTCAGGGCTCTCTCTGTTGTCTGCCACTTGCAGGTCTGTTTCCCACTGTTTGATTTCATGTTTTTGAAGTTGTTTGAAATCTGCATGCAGAAAATCATTACAAGGGAATTGTATCAAGATGTGTTTTAATACACTTTATTTTTCCAGGCAGTCCTTCTGTCCACCTCCCAAGTCTCAGATTTGTAATGAATACATAAAAAAGAAACAGTGTTGTGAAATCACCTCCAACATAATGTAGCCCAGGCCCAGGCTCTAAAGAATGTGTTGTTCAGTCTGACCTACATCAGAAGGAAATGTAAAACCTGATTCCTGATACCCACACTGTGGTGTGGGCAATGAGCCAGTTTGAGCAGAGCCCTGTCACTGCATCTTACAATCTCTTTGCAGAGTGGCAATGTTTTGATCTGCTTCCTGTAGAATTTGAGAGCTCTAAATAAAAGCCAATTGTACCAACATTAATTTTTTCTTCATGGAAAGAGTCAGTATATTAATTATGGTAAAGATAAAGATAACAGCATGGAAAAAAAAAATCTGTGTTCTCTTTAATTACACTTCTAATATTTAGCCAAAACAATGTTCCACAATGTCTCACAGACTGCAGTGAAATCGCCACCAGAAGAAAATTGCCCCTACCATGACTGTGTTGCAGACACTTGTAAACTTTGGAAAATGTTGGCTGTGAGTTTTACTGTTTCAGTTCTGATTTTTGCTGTCTCAGACAGAGTCAAGAAGTATCAGACAGTGCACACAGAGCAGGTACTTACTGAAAACAAAAATTGTAAGACTTAACAGGAAATGGTTTCTGACTAAGAGTGAGGTTAAAATCTCAGCATAAACTCTCTCCAGGTATTTATAAAATACTTATATCACCACTTGGAAATAAACTCAATTACATGTACCTAGCATGATGGTGCTTGTACTTATAGCTCTGGTGTAATATAGATCAAGATAAAATACAGTAATACATCCACTGTAGAATTAACCTCCACACAAACACCTAGACAGACCTCTTGTACAAAGTAGTTTTGTACTGCTTTGCTTTACCATCCTAAATGCTAGCATTGCTAGGACATGTCACTGTTTTTATTGCAGTAAGGAGCAGATGCTCAATGGGTCTGACCCTGGCTTACACGAGCAAGGGTGAGCGTGGCTGATGGCTCGGGGGTACCAGTCCTGATCAGCAACAGAGAGAGCAAAGGAGTACCAAGGGAGCTGGAGGAGCAGAAACAGGCTGCAACTTCATGGTATATAATGAAAAGCCGTGCATCTTGGAAATTAGAAGTATTTGACAGAAAATATGGGATTATGATTTGGAACATCAGAGGTGGAGAATGACTGGTGTGCCCAGGTGGCCAAGAAAGCCAATGGCATCTTGGCCTGGATCAGGAACAGTGTGGCCAGCAGGACCAGGGATGGAATTCTTTCCCTGTACTCAGCACTGGTGAGGCCACACCTTGAGTATTGTGTTCAGTTCTGGGCCCCTCAGTACAAGAAAGACATTGAGGTGCTGGAGCGGGTCCAGAGAAGAGCAACGAGGCTGGTGAAGGGACTTGAGCACAAGTCCTATGAGGAGAGGCTGAGGGAGCTGGGGTTGTTTAGCCTGGAGAAGAGAAGGCTCAGGGGAGACCTCATCACTCTCTACAACTACCTGAGAGGAGGTTGTGGCCAGGTGGGGCTTGGTCTCTTCTCCCAGGCAATCAGCAGTAGGATAAGAGGGCATGATCTGAAGTTTTGCCAGTGGAGGTTTAAGTTGGATATTAGGGAAAAAGTTTTTTACAGGGAGGGTAATCACACATTGGAATGGGCTGCCCATGGAGGTGGTGGATTCTCTGTCTCTGGAGGTTTTTAAGATGAGACTGGATGTAGCACTTAGTGCCATGGTCTAGTAACCACACAGGGGTTGGATCAAGGGTTGGACTTGATAATCTCAGAGGTCTTTTCCAACCTGGTCAGTTCTGTGTTTCTATGTGATGAATTGACTGATAAAGTGTAATAACTTCAATGTGGAAGAGTGAGAGCACAAGACCCTCTCAGACAAAAAACCTATTGTTGGCAGTAGGTGGGATAAAAATTGCAGATGATCTAGGTCCAGTTTCAACCTTCACATAGGTTAATCTGAACACTGAATTGCTGCTAAACCAAATAACTCCACTGGTGTAGGCAGAACTCTGAGAGAAAGAGCTGCAATAGATGCTGGGAGAAATTGTGGTTAGTGAATGATACTCCCCGAAATAAAGCCTGCAAAATCTTCTTACCAGAGTGTTCAAGAGAGATGTCTTTTTAATTAACACTTCTGTGGCTTTGCCATCTTCCAGCTCAGATACAGTGCCTCCTTTTTCAGTTGCACTGGGCAGGAGACACAGGAATAAGAATAACCTACCCTTGCAGTGCCATTCTAACTGTTTTTCAGCACGCAGGTACATCTTGCATTACCAGGCATATTCAGAGGAATACAAACATTGATTTTCCAACAGAATTTGGTGTTCTCCAGATATATTTATTTAGCTTCTTTAATGAATTTATTGTTTCTAATTATTTTTTATTCTTACAGATTGTCTTTAAATTATTTTTTCTGACACTGCAGGTGTGTTTAGCTCCTCCCAATCACCCACAATTGACAACACTCTTCTCCAGAGTACTTCTAAGGATTTTAAAATGAAGTTTTAACTAATTCAGGACCTATTATTCCCCATCAGACTCACACTACTTCACCAGTCCTCATTTTTATTTAAGTCAGACTGCAAAGCATGTTCTAATGTTAGTACTCAGGCAGATGTAAAGTAGTTGTAAGGATAATAGGTTAACATATTTTACTAAGGTGTTACAGAAATCCAAGTCTATTCACTGTGTTTCTTTCGTGCCCTGACATAGTAATCAAGTTTGTTGCTAAATTCTAACCTGTACCATCAAGATTAGTAACATGAAGAGTTGATATTGTTTCTTTTTCTGCTTGCAATAAATTAGTTACCTTATTAAAACAACTTTAATACATTTCAGGAAATTCTCCAGCCATCCCATGTAAATCTAAACCATAATTTATTTCTAATACAGTGTTTTTTAATAAAAACATTCTAAAAATACCCAGCTTCCTCTAAACATGTTGCACCAGCCTATACAATAAAAGGATAAGGTGAAGGGCTTTTAGCTAAGAATAAAAACTGTTTGTAGAGTCTCTTTTTAAATGCTTGTGGATACTTTTCCTAGCATTTTTTTCTTCATTAAATATGAATTATAACCCTTTGAATTATGATGGTTGGGAAATCAGAGCGGCTCAGCTTTACCGTGCTGCTTCATATCCATAGGTAATATAAATATCTTGTAAGGCTGATTTGAAAAGGTAACTTAGCAAAGCAGATCTGTGATGATTTGATCCTATGATATGTAATTAAAAGCATGTTGCACTGAAACCAGGATATGTTCTTTCTCAGAACACTTGGAAAAGATATATTTTTCAATCTTGAAGCACCTGGGTATAAGAGTCGTTAATCAGAAATAGCTGGGCATTGGTCTGACCAGCCCTGCTTCTCCATTCCGGTAATTCCTCTTGATTTGTTGACACTATTTATGGCCTCCCAAGAGAAAAACTTTCAAAAGGGCACAGCCCAAAGAAGCAGAAGCTTAATATTTCCAGGGCAGAATACTTTATTATGGGAATGTACCAGGAAAGGCAGTGCTGTTAGTCATCTACAATAATACATAATCCAAATCCCAACACGATCCAAAAACTACAAGGCACTCAGCACCCTATGCAAGATGTGTTTCCTAAAACTGGTGACAAAATTGGAGCCCTAGATGCTCACATTATTTATAACTCTCAGGAAAGAATATCACACAATAAACTGTTGGTAAATATTTATTTTTCGGTGGTAACTGCCACATCAGATATGTCTGACGTGTTAAACTAGGTTTTTAGTCACTGGGCACCTACATTACTGTCAGTTTTCATGGAAAATATGTGTGTCTCATTAACGTTAAACTTCAGCATAATTCATAGTATAGTAGTAGCTCATGTTTTTCCTGAGTTGTATTGCATATAAAGAGGATCATTAAAGAACATTTTTAGATTGTTTTACACTTTCCACCACTCTGAAGATAAATCTTTTAGACAAGCCTATAATTTCACAATTTTTCCTAGGTCAAAGTGAAAATGATTCATATGCCAATCATTTCATCTTGGGACCTATAACACAATAACATAGTATCAAACATGACATCAGAGTTGATGGAAAAGAAAATATCATGCTATATTGACATTATTATTTTAAACAATCCTTGCTCTCAGCAAAGTGGCATAAAGTGATTTACTTTCCATTTGCCTGTAAAAAGGAAATTGACTTTTGAGGCACTGTGTATTAACAAGCAATATCTCTTTCTAGGTGTATGTCAATTTAAAAGTCAAAAAAAATAGCACTCTTTCTTAGTTTATTTATGCTACTATTTCTCTGAGTTTTAGCAAAGAATAGACTATCCTGGAATGTAATACATTTTGGTTTAATAACAAAAAAAAATTATTTTTACACCTAAACATTTTGAATAGGCAGAAGCAAATATGAATTTCTGTCAGCATTTTCAGGAGACTCCGTTTAGAAAATGAAAACGTATCCTACAGCTTTCAGCTCCATATAACACAACAGCAGAAAGCCACTGGTGCAAAAAATCACAGTAATAAATTCCAATGCAGCTCATTTATCAGGATTTATTAAAATATCTTTATATATACAGTTTTGAGAAACAGTAAGCAAAGGAAGGAATTAAATCTCCTAATTTTAAGGCTTTTTTAGGATGATATATTGAAATATAATGAATATGAGGAAGGAGGTAAAAAGGAAATTAGAGAGTACATTACTGAGAATATTTCATCAGACTAATATATACATGGAATTGTACATCAGAAATGGAGTCAGCATCACCCAAGTGATTTATTAACAACCACGTATTTAGAACTGGAGAACTGGAGATATTTGGGATCAAAATAAATGTTTAAAACCAGACTGTACACAACAGAAGATCAAAAGGTAGTGCCTCTGAAACTTCTCTCTTCTTAGCCTGCCTTTCTGATGATTTTCAGCACGTGTTACTGAAGTCTTCTTTGTTCTTCAGGCTTTTGAAAATGAGAGTTTGAAGAATGAAGCAATCATGAAAAGGAGAAAGAAATATAGGTTTCTTTCAGTTGTCTGGAATATTGATTCCATATTGGATTTTACTGTCACACTCTAGTTCTCTTTGTGATACTCATTTCATTCTATTTTTAAATTAGGAAAGGGGCACTGAGAATAAACATACTCAAGGTGAAATCTTGTCCAATAAAATTCAGAGAGACATAGTGTTTAATTTCAGTAGAAACAAAATTTTTTCCTGAAACTCCTGATAATATATTTGTGAAAATGGTAATGTTAAAGAATAAGGTATAATACTATATTGCTAGAGAAACAAACTAAATTTCCTTAGGCTAGCAATAATTTATGTACAACAGCTTGACAAACAATTGGTTAGAAAACCTGTGAGGTTTTTTTCTTCCTTTAGTATTTATGTTTAACTCACTATTATTATGGTTATGTATTGCCAAAATCTCAGCTAAGATTCTAGGTTGAAATGATTCTCTGTTGAGTTATTTCATAAGCAGCTGAGAGCCACGCTGCACAGGAACACACTGAGCTTTATTTTATGAACAGTGTAAGATATGCAGCACTATGTCAAATTAGCTACCAAGCCAAGCAGAATATCCTTTCTTCCACAGTAGTCAGAAACTGCTGTTCAGGATAAAGGGAGTAACTCATGCCAGACAACCAACCATCACTCTTTTCTGTCCTGGGGACAAAATTTCCTAACAGATCTTAAGAAAATTAACTAATGTATTTGAGTCACGAGATGTGAGTATTCCTATCTCAGGACCTGATCCAGAAAAGCTCTTAGGCATGAGCTTAACCTTTACTGTGCTCTTAAGTGTATTATTGGATTTGGGCCCTGAAACACATAACAACAAATCTTAGTCATCTGATGAAAGCAGCGTTTCTAATTGCTGTATTAGTCAATGTTTTCTATTTTTGTGAAGGACACAGCAAGAAATTTATGTCAGTCACACGAACATGTGACTGTTTTGTTGAGGTGAAGGGAAGCAAGGCTTAAAAAGAGTTAATTAAAGTATCTTGCTCTAAGAAGACTCACTCCCCCAGCTCTATATTGCTCAAAGGAAATTTTGTCCTGTTCAGTGCAGTAGACCCAAACCCACAGAAGAATATTAGGAACATTGTACAAAG
>JAWMRA010000078.1:137526259-137554634 GCA_035584735.1 Pseudotriccus pelzelni
TTTGCTGCTTGTTTCTGCCACATTTAAGGGACAACCCAGAGAGGCAATAGTGGGAAATGACCAGTAGGTTGAACATTATGATCTTAAAGGTATTTTCCAACATAAGTAATTCTATGATTGTGTGACCCCTGCAATGAGAAGCTGTGGCTGTGGTTGAGGCTGCATCTGGCTGGAGCCCCTGTCCTGACTCTTCACTGCAGAAGTACCCTTGGCCAATAGTGGCCCCAAACTGTGGATTTCGTACAGGTTGGATGCAAGGTCCCTTTTTCATTTTGTATACAAGGTGGGATTTCCAAATTGTGGTACAAGGATCTGTAGGGATAATTTGCAAACATGTACCTGAAGATGGTTTGATCCTCCCTGCCTTAGTGCCCAGCTGGTCTGGTTTCTGGGGCTACTCCTGCCACTGCCACCCCAGCTGAGGCACACGAGTCAGCTCCAGTGGGAACCCTTGGAAGGTAGTGAGGCAAACTTCTCAGAGGGGCATGCAAGGTCTGGAAAAAAGAGGGTCTGGAAATATAGCCTTATTTTTATATATTTCTACACAGAAATAGAGACCGGACAAAAAGCTCACTGAGCTTTTATTTGCAACCACTGTGTTGCTCAAGGAGTGGTGCTTCTGGCAGGGTCCACATCCCTCACCTCCTGGGATTTTCTTCACCTCTTACAGCTGGTCTCTTCTGTGAGCTCCCTCATCTCAACCTCTTACCCTGCCAAGGTGACCACAACAGCATTTCTCAGAGAAAGACAAAGAGATGGGAGAGCAAAGTAGTTGGGCTGTCTTTGGAAACTATTCTGACATGTTTCCAGGTTTAAGTCCTATCCAGGCATCCAGTTATTTCTCACTCTAACAATTATTTCAAGGGACATTACTAATGAAAATTTATTACTTTAAAATATGCCTTGCATAGCTTAAGAAAATTTTAACTGGGAGACTTTCTCTACTAAAAAAATTAGAAAAAACTAAGAATTTTAATGTTCTGAATTGATCTTTTAAGATGAGAAAAAATAGGGCTTGATTTTAACCTCCTGACTGAAGGGAAAAAAAAAAAAGAGCTGCTAATTGATTTTTCATGTTCTGAAGTCATCTTATTTTCTTAACACATTAGTTTTACTGATATATCTGAACAGATTTAACACAAAGTCAAACATAGCTGGAGCTGTATATGTAAAACAGGTTAACAGTTATATGAGAAGATGAAAGCTTGATATTTACATCTTTTGCCTAGGTGCTACTTAACATTTTACAACTTCAATAACTCTTACATGTGTATTTTATCTTTTATCTCATGGGAAACAGATGTTTTAATTCAACATTTAAAGAGTATTTAAAAACTATTTTGAGGGTTAAGTTTCATTTCTACTAAGAAGAAATCAGTTGAGATTAATGTACCACTTAAAAAAAGCTCACTACCTGGTAGGCCATGAACTACTAAACTCACTACACACTAATCACTGCTGTTTTCCAGCCACACTTAAAGATACATCACTATTTTCTGATTTTGTTTTTTATGCTATTTTACATAATCAATGAATATGAGAATTTACTTCAGGTGAGCATACTAAGAACAACAAAATAAACAAAGAAGAGGCCCCCTAACCCATACATTTTTTAATAAACTTAAGCTAAAGGAGAACAATGTTATATTCCAGTGTGCAGAAGCTATACAAGAATGTAATTGGCCAGTACATCTATTCCTATAATTTGTAGATGACAGACATAGTACTTACTTATAAAAATCAAGGTTGTTTTCAACTACATTTTCCTGGAAAATCAATCAACATTATTTTTAGCACAGGTTAGGAACTGGAGTAATGATTGAGTGATTTGCCAAGGACAGACTTGGAAAACTGGAAACAGTGATTTCTTTCCAAAGGGAATATGTATCAGTCACAGCTGGAATCGTTATGTAGAAGAGTTCAGTTTCATAATTCGCGGTGTAAGAGATCAAACAGATTTGAATACAAAGCCTCCTATTACTGTGGAAACAGGAATTACCTTAGAGCAGACTTCAGCCAGGTCTGGGACCTACACTGGGATTGCAGTAGGATAGAACAGTCCAGCCAAAAGATATGAAAGGACTCGCAGTTTATAAACATTTTTTACTACACCCCAATGTACTTCTCCAAAGTAAAACCCAATGTTGAAAAACACTTTACAGTTTTCACACGTGATCAAGGGCCCTCAAAAATCAAAGGGATTTAAGAATACAGATGTGAACCAAGCATACACTTAAGTATCGTGCTGGATCTCATGCAGACACAGATTTGATATGACTGATTGAATCCACATTCCAATTACAGGCATATGTTTAAAGCCAAGGCTGTCGCATGGTACAAATATACCCATGGTGCAAAACCCCAGTATTTGGTGAGTTCTGTGAAGGGTTAGATGTCTATACAAAAGAGTTAGGAAAGATAGACATGATGAGAAGAGTTTTATCCTTTGCTAGTATCCGGCTTTATCTAGAAAAATATTTTTTAATTTCATTTCAATTAGAGGTACCTTAAGGCCATGTTTCATCCTCTGTTTTCAGGTGGGAAGTTTGTCTAGGCACCTTCCATACTACTTGGTCACTGCTGCCCCTCAGTTCTGGCTTTCAGAGGCTCCTGATGCAGCTCTGGTCCCAACAAATGGTAGATAAGACATGATCTTCCTGTGCATCTGGTCTGGGACCTGGGATGTACTGGGCTGCTGCACTGATAGCTTTGCCATGTTCACAGCATCCAGGATTCCCAGGCAGGCTCTGGGTGGGCCACAGAGAGCCTGACCCTCACTGCACTCATCTTCTCAAATGACAGGCTAAATTACAGGAGACTCCTGGAAATAAACAGCATCAAATGAATGACATTACTGGTTCTTCCTCTTCAGTTAACCAGCCTTCAGGACCCCAGAGTTTTGAATAACTGGCCAGTCAGAAAGAACCAACTGTTACTTAATCTGATTCCAGCTATTTTGCTGTAGCAGTCAGAGTTCGTCTACCCTTGCAAAAAAATTATTCTGTGTGGCATTAAATGCTCATCTTTCCTTGAAATGTCTGGAGCTCTGGAGTTCCTTTTGGTTTGAAAGGAACTTCTTGGAACTGTTTTACACTCATAAATTTACTATTTTATACAGCTTGGGTAACCAGGACAATCTCAGATTTTAACCACATATAGGACCAAGTGTAAAACTGAACTTCTTTTTCCCTCAATAAATGTGTTTGTAAATGGCTTGACAATGCTCTACCTAGACAGAGAGGACAGAAAATAATTCACAGTGGGGAGTCATGATCTAAATATAATTCAGCATAAGATGAGCATGAAAGGCAGAAAGAGATTAAGCATCTTTCAGAGGGAAAAATTGTTTTTTACATTACAAATAGAGGGTATCAAAGAAAACACAGATGAATCAGATAACAGCAGGAGCTTTTTCATTGAAATGTTAAACACATTTTGAAGAAGAGATCCTGCGTACACTGTCACTTGCAGTGAAGTGCTGCGAAAATGCCTTCTTTTCTTCTTCTAGTCTTGAAAATATACCCATTGAAAAGGTAGAAACAGTTAACACTAAAAAATGGCATTGCCTAAAATGGGCTTGTGAGGGCTCAGTGAGAGGATCTTCAGCTAGAAGCAAGGTGTGAAACAGCAAGGAAAATGTTTGATGCAGAAAAATGTCCCAAGAAGGAGATCTTTAGGAAAGGGAAACAGACTGCCAGTGAAGTGTTAAACCCTAGCCCTTGGGTCATTTAACATGAAGTGAGAGCACACTGCAGGGAACATTTTCACAGGCAAGAATAAGATCATCTAACAAGGGTTTTCCATTAATAGTTTGTGGTGCAGTGGAAGATGCTGAAATTGCATTTCTATCAGGCCCACCACTCCTCAAGGCTGGTTGTTTTCTTTCAGAAAAATGTCATATAAAGGACATACAAAAGTGCATAGATGCCAAAACATATACCCAGTGTCTACATCTTCTGCTTCCTCCTGACTCGGAGGTCTGTGATCCTCCAGCTGATGCTTCTGTGAAGGTCCTCACCCAAGGAAAACACCATCAACCAGGTGGATCATCATATCTATGGCACTTAGTGGACCCAGATTTTTCAGATCCAATGATTGTGTGAGTTGAAATAGGTCCACAGAGACAGAGGTTGCTGAAGGTAGGTGACAAAAATGATGCAATGACATTACCAGGCCAGAAACACTTGTCACTCTAGAGAAGAGTGCATTTTTCATACAAAGAGCACTCCTGGCAGTTGCAATAAACAAATATCTGGCCTTAGCCAGCTCCTGAAATGCTTTGCTGAACAGAGCTGTGCACTGTCAGCACCTTATTTTCAGGTTTATGAGCAATTGATGAATCCTACTAAAGTGCACGTAGTGCACTGTCAAAAATCAAGTCCCATGGCTAATGGAGGAAATAAGTAGTCAGGAAACTGCCTTAAAATGTTATAAAATTATTACCTCAGCATATCCAAAATCCTCATGGCTTGGACTGAAGCTCTCTTAAACAAGAGATATTTAGAATCATAGAATGGTTTGGGTTGGAAGGGAACTTTAAAGGTCATGTCCCCTGCAATGAGCAGGGACAGATCTAGTTAGGAGAATGCACAGCAAAAGACATTGCTTAACTCTGGCCTGCTGCCACTGATGACATGAAATACTCTGCAGACATACTCATTTCTACTTTCCATGAAGAGCAGTAGATGTTTACTTTGTTAACACGTGACAGCCCCTCAGCTGAGCCCCCAGTTACTGCTTTTGGCAGCAGCCCCAGCATGAAGTGCCAGGAGGTGGGCTGAGCTAAGAACAAAGTGGAGCTTAAGTGGTAAAGCCTTACTTTTGGGTGGCAATGCATTGTTTAACAGGCTCAGCCTCATAGCACTACAGGACAAGCCTGCACGAATATGGGTAACTGAATCAGTTTGAAGCATTAGTAAAGGTGATTTAAAGTAATCGCTGCTTTGTGTCTGAAGCAGACAAAGGCTGTGAAAGATCATCTCATCTAGTTCCACCTGTCCCAAATGAAAATATCCATAGTCCCCACTAGATCAACTTGAGCCCTGAACCACTGATCACCTCTCTTTTTGGTTTTCTAACTAGGCATATCCCGTGTTGCTTCCTAATCCGCTTCCAAGTAAAATGAGCCACATGAGCAAATCTCTGTGTTTTAAATCCTTCAATTAAATAAACTGTTCCTCCTCCTGCAGTGTGTTAGAAGAAAGCAATTCTGCAGACAGTGAGGAAACAATAACCTTTGTAGAGAGAGGAGGCAATAATTTCTTCTGCCAGGTCAGTGCAGCTGAGAGTCTGTGTCCAAAGCCCAGGAGCATCACATGACGTGCCTCTGCAACGCCAAGAAACTTGTGCTGAAGGTGGTGACTTGTTAAACCATTCGAGGAAGTCCCACAAGAATATATCCTTAGGCAAAACCCAACACTAAATTATGTGGGGATGGACTGAGTGGCTGCTTAAGAATTATTCTCTTTGTGCATGCTTTATTTGCCAGTGTACATTTAATTATGAGAATGGAAAATGCATCCTCACAATGACAAAAATCAACAAATCAACTAAAAAAATATTTTGGGAAGGACTGGGTGGATTATTTAAATACCAGTGAGGAAGGCAAGCTTGGAGCTTGTTAAGATAAGAATGGTGTTGACACAAAAGGGATAAGAAGATATAATCTGACTATGAACACATTAAGACTTGCCAGTTTTTATCATTACAGCTCTGGATCCAGCTTTCACTTAGAGCAGTGAAGCCAACAGCTTAACTCCACCAGAGCTACAGCTTTTTGCAGTTCTTACTAGATCAGCTGCCCTTAGAATGAAGTTAGGATGTCAGTGATCCAAACAACTCACTGCTGAAAGTATTTGTGCACTCTTTCAAGTGAAATTCAGAAGTGCAGCCTCTAAGACTGTGGAGTTTGGGGGATTTTCTTCTCTGTCAGGTAATGCTTATGATAGAAGCAAGGCTCCAAACTGTGCCCTATCCTAGACTAGTCTTGTGGAACCTACACAGTTCATACTTGATGCCGAAGTTTTGTGTGGGATTTTCCCTGATCCTCTGTATCTTCAAATTATGTAACAGTAGAACAAGCTAAAAGTCTCAAACCCTTTTCAAGCCCTTGTGGTATGTGTTGCATTATCTCACAAATGACAAATCTTGAAGTATTTACCCTCATGAATACCCATCTGCCTTGACAAATTCCAGGGAAAAGGTGGAAGAGCTGAGGATCTCAGACCTTGTCAGCTAATCACTCTGTGTAGTGAATCCATCATCTCCAAAGGACCATCCTGGCATCTGCGATGTAGCCCACAAACAGCTGCGGTGAACGGGGGTGTGATAGAACAGCTTTGTCGTTGTTCTCCTCTTCAGTTATACAGCAGGAAAGAAACACACAACACCAGCCCCAGTACAGGCAAAAGCAAAGGGGCTATTTCTCCTCTTGCCCTTCCTCATTTTCACCTCACCCTTTCCTGCTTCCTCATAAACCTGCCCCAGATTACTGATGGCTTTGCTTCTCATGTACAATGAAACGTTTAAAAAGGAAGCAGTTGCCCATGTGGAAGCAGAATTTTCCTGAGGGACTGCACAAAGAACACAGAATTAAGTCTCTGAAGAAATGTAACACCTTTCCTACAACTTCAGCACAACAATAAAATTAGGCACAACAAAGCCCACTGAATCACATACTTCTGCCACTTAGAAGGCAATAAGACAATAAACGTGGAGTTTGTGATAATTATATTATTTAATGCACAACTGAAAGGTACCAAGACATGGGTGGTGAGAACCTGACTAGATCAGAGTAGAAAGGGAGAAGCCTACAAAGGATGGCAAACAGGGAGGAGGAGTATGGAGGGAAGAAAGATGAAGCGGTAGACATTGTCGGGCAATACCCCAACCTTGAAAAAGAGATGTGAACAGCACCACATAATGGCCAAAGGGAATGAGAGGTAATGAGATCATCCCCTGGCCAAAAACCCAGGAAACTACCTAAATTTTTAATTTGTCTTTAATTGATTGAAGTTTTCTCAATGAATATTCCAAAGATAAAGTTTAAAATGGAATTGACTACATTAGATTTGGGGTAACTAGTGGAAGAATAGCTCATAATTTTGACCACAGGAGGGCTCCCAGGTTTCATGAATGCATATGGAAACCTTTTGAGAAAGGCTAGAATTAGACCATGAGGCATGGAAGGTGGAAGCCATGGAGGTGGACTCTTAGTTCAATCTGGATGTCTGCTAGTCCAGCTGAGCTACATATAATGGCTTTTGTCGTCAGAAAAGTGGAGAAATCAAAAGAAACTTCTTTTTTTCTACTGCCTTAAAAGGATCATTACAAAAATGTCAGCTGTTAGATCCCTAAAACAACAGTGTTTTTTCTGGTATCACTAGTCAGGAGAATCCTTGAAAATAATTTTTTTTGCTAACAAATAACAGTTGAGGCTTAATTTTTTATCATATGAGAAAATACTGTTCACATCTGACCAGGCTGCAGCCCATTCAAGATGGATGCAGCCCACCAGAAGACAACACATCATCTGTCACCTCCTTCCTACTGTCTTTTTCACTACACCCTGCAGAGGTGTCCAGTAATTGTACTACAGACCCTGAATCCAGCCAGGAGCCCATGGGATGGGGAAGCAGGAACAACTGTTCATGTGGTTTTACAGCAGAGGAGGACGTAGTTGATGTTGACCCAGAATACCGTGTGCGTGCACCCCAAAGCACGTCCCGAAAGACAGCCAGAAACACGGAACAGACAGCAAGTACAAATGGCAACATGCATTTCGAAGAGAGCAGGTGAAACTACAGCCATCAGCAGTGTCCTAGAGACTTCATTAGATGAAAATGGGTCTATGAGCAGAGGAGGAGATTTGTCACAATTCCCACAGTCACTGATTGGATAGATGCTGAACTCTGATTCATCTGTATCGGGTCTGAACTTTCTAGTCCCAGAGGAGAACATACTGACATTATTAGTATCTAATTTTCTCAGATGTTAACAATAGTCTAGTAGGTCATGGTCTGCATGGAGAAATTCTGGTTGGTTTATCAGATATTTGACTTTTTACCATCAGTGTTATTAAGTGCCTCAAACAAAACCATGCAGATGGGTAAAGGCCACCATCTCAAATACTCCAAAGAGGGCTTTTACCTAGAAAACCTGGCCTTGGGATTTTAACTGCACTGGAGAAGAAACTGGGTATATATCAGGATCTTCCACATCCTTCTTTCTGCAGAAGAAGTGTGTAAGACCTAACAGAGCTAAGATGGGGCAGCAGTGCATGCTGTAGAGATGTGCATGTGCACAGAAATGGTACTGGTTAGGCTAACACTAAAGCAATTTGCAGATGACAACAGATCAAAGATGAAATAAAATAGGGAAGCCACAAAAAACCCCAAACCAAAACACAACAAACCCAAAACCAAAACTTGTAAGGAGATAAGAGGAAATTTCCCACTTCAGGAGACAGAAGAGGATGAACAGGTTGAAGGTCCGGGAGATGCTGCCAGAAGAAGACTGGGGCTGGAGAAGATTTATTGACAATTTTATGAAGTCCCTGTTCCCCCTGCGTCCAGCCTTTTCTGGTAGATCAATCCTTCACGTAGAACAGATGAAATAATTTTCTACTTGCTGCACATGGCCAAGAAAAAGAAAATTCGGGAAAATATCCCCTGAAAAGGATTAAATCCTTTTCTGTTGAGGGTTTGTGATGTCAAATAATCCCACCTCTTTTCTAGTAAATTCCAGTTTTAGGGTCAATCAGTTACAGCTGTACTAACCCACAATTACTAACTTCTTTGCCAGCTGATCTCTCCGTGGTGAAATCCGCAGATGAAACCTGGGTGACCTCCATCTGCCTTTCCCTGCCATATTTAGAAAACAGCAGATAAGGTAAGGTGGTAAGGTAAGGCTCCAGAACAACTGTGCACATACTGTGCCTGCTATAAGCAGGACAGGAATTTTCCTCTGTGAGGGCAGATCTGAATAAGTTACATCCCAAACTTTTGACTTGTAAGGGCAAAGAAATCTGTGGGGTTTTTTTACCATGGCTGACTGCAGCAATGCTGTTTTTTATGTCAACATACATTTTAGAAAATGTTAGTTTGTACTCTGTAGTGACAGGCTGTTTGCAGTAACCTTGGGAATACTGCTCTTATCTTGTATTTACACAACAAGTGCAAAGAAACCAGATTAGGTATTTTTCCACAATGTTTAAAAATGCCTTTTTTTCTCCCATCTTGAACAAGGGCTGAACTTTAAACATTTCAAGCATATTTCCACCACTTGGAAGACGTACAGTTAGTGCGGTACTAATCATTTGCTGGCAGCTCTATCCTCATCAGAGCAAACTTGTATTTTCATGACTATACTATGTATCTCAGGTCAAGTGCAACAGTTGTCCAAGACAGCAGTAAGGGAAATTGAAACTAGTCACAAAACAGAGCTGGACTAGGACTTCAGATCGGATGAACAGACAGGTACTGTAGCATCCCTCTGGAGATACAGGACTCTGGTAAAGAACTAGGCCTACCAAAAGCATTTTAATGCACAGGATTGATAGAAAACCAATTCAGCATGATTGATTTTCCCCAAAGGAAGTGAGTTTTGCTTCTATTACCCTGTATTCATATTTTATTTCAGCCACATGATTCCAAGGCTTTTGCTTTACAAAACTTACCCTTTGCTCTCTCACCAGTGGTAGCACTATCAGAAATTATTTCAAAATGTCACATATTAATCCCACACAGGAGTGCCATGACCACCTTTACTGGCTGTACTACATGCAAGCCCTTAACCTACTATTCAGCCTCTCCATGCCACAGTTTCATCCATGCCTGTGGTAACAGCAGCCTCCCACAGAGGTAGTGAAGTTTCATTTGTCTCTCTGTGCCAAACCAGCAGAATAAACCCCACTGACATAAGTGCCAAACTCATTGGAAGAGCACCGTACTGGAGCAGAGAGGAGATGGCAGCTCTGCAGCACCCACACACTTCCCTGCTCTGGGAAAGCTTGGTTTTCTCCCTCTCTCACAGGGCAGAACAAGTGCAGTCGCCCCTTTGTAGGTAGGGGTTTGCCAGTTAAAAAAAAAAAAAAACAAAAACAAAAAAAAAACAAACAAAAAACAACTAAAAGGGGAATTTTCTCAATTGCACTGCAAGAAATATTTCCTGTCTCCTGCAGAGAGGAGCAGAGGTGCTGCGCAGAAATGCAATGCAAATGTAAGGGGAATTGAAGATATTTTATGTGGATGTGGGACTGAAGGGAAGGATTGCAGGTATATCCGTTCCTGCTGCCACAAATTTATTTCTTTCAGGTCAGGTTCTGCACCCTCTGTTCACTGTCCAGGCTGGACATCTCCAACGTCCCTGTTGTGCTCCTGCAGCTAGCAATACCTTCAGAGGGGAGCTCCTCCAGCTTTCCTGGGAAATTTTCTCCTTCCTAGCTGTGTGCAGGAATTCGAGAGCTATTTCATCTGTAGTGCATGAGAGACTGATCTATCAGAAGCCGGATGCAGGGGAAACAGGGACTTCATAAACCTGCCAAATAAATCTTCTCCAGCTCTAGTTCCCTTCTAGCTGCATCTCCTGGGCTTTCAACCTGTTCAGCTTCTGTCTCCTGAAGTAGGAAACTTCCTCTCTTCTTTCTTTATCACTGCTTTTCTTTTCTAGTCTCTCCTACAAGAAGTGAACTTGTGTTTTCATTTGTTAAGTCTTAAAATCTTCACACAATTAGTCGACCAACTGTTTGCATTTAAAGCACTGAGAATGTAGGGACTATGGTAGGATTTCTTTGGAGCAGCCTCCATGGACACAAGAAGATTGGCCTGACTAAATACAGTTATTTAAATTTACTCCTGCTATATCCCTGTGAATTCTAGTAAACCTTCACAAGATGGCACAGACCAGTCAGGATAGGATCGTGACTTTTGCTGTAATTTTGCCATCATTTCAATGCTGTTGGTCAGGTTACTTGACCTGCTTTCAGTGCTTATCTATTAAGGATATATGACTGTGGAAAAGGGGTTAAAAAAGTAACAGTTTCCTGTAAGAGAGTTATTTTAGTTGCATAACTACCTCTGGAGGATTTTTCCCGGAGCAAAAGGACTTTGCTAGGTGTGCAGGACACATACAGCTTCTGTTGTTGTGGCAATTGCTCAATCAATCTGACTCATTAAACATGCCTCAAATTTATATCACCAATTGCAAACAGTAATTACCCAAACCCTCAAAACTAGTGTTTGTTCAACAGAAAAATTCAGTGCTTGTTCTCCTCAATGGACCTCTTGCTGAAGTCAGATTAATACCAAGAAAAGGCAACACGTAACAGAAACAAGTAGTATTTCATGTTTTCAAAGTGTTCCAACAGGAATGGAAAGCAGAGGGGTTCCTTCCCTCTACCCTAAGCTAACGTTCACCCCAAGGAATGCCAAAGGCATATTACAAGTTTCCTTTAAAATGCCTGTTGTTTCTGCAGAGCTCATGTTGCTCAGAGGGATTTAAAAGGCTTTAGCTGGAGCTTTTGTGCACTGGAGCTTTTGTGTTGATAAGGCGTCTTTCAACAGGAAAGGTACCCCATGCAATGTTCAGAAGTCACCAGAAACATTTCCCAGCACAGTTATTTCTGCTAGCACAGTAAAATAAAACAGCAATACCCGGCAAGAGCATGGGGCCAGGGGCTGAAGAGAAGTAGGTTAAACAGAAGTAAATTACTGGTATTTATTGTCACAATATACAACTAAATTAAAAAAATGACATTTCCCTACACATTAATAGTCATTCTTTAGTGAGACAGAGAGATAAAATGTCTCTCCCAGCAATTATCTGTGATTGTACTTCAAAAGCAAACTGCTCTGAACACAGGAAAAATATTTTTTAGAGCTTTAACACTCATTTGGTATGTCATCTTATTTTTGAGAGAAAATAATTACATCATTTCTGTGATTTAATTAAAACCCAAAAAAACAGAGCAACAGATTAATGCTAAAGCAAAACAGTAGTGGTGGTCTTGAGTTTAGTTTATGAATCACCACAATAAATCATCACTGAAGTTGGTGTTGAAGGAATTAGATCTTAACTGAATACTCTTTAAATCCAGAGGAAATACCCTTTGTAGTACATGTAAGAACATCAAGTTTATCATGGCAAGAAGACATGCCAAAAGCTTCCAGGAAAATATTTCTGTGCTACCAGACAACCACAAGAGACAATTTTTAAGCTGCAAGAATAGAATGTTTCCCAGAACTTTGTTCAGTTATTAGAATTTCCATCCCAACATTTTGGGAATATTTTAAAGCATTCAAGTTCTGTACTCTTCTAAATTAAACAGAGTTTGGCACCTAGAATACTTAATTTTTGTCTACTGTTCATAAGAACTTTATCATCTGGGTTAACACAATTAATTCCAGTTTACTACTTTCTCTTAGATGGGCTCTACAGGGATCCAAGTTGCTGCAATCATGCCAGATTAATTTTACTTAGGAAGCCTGGCCGCTCATCTGTGTACATGGCTGAAATGCTTTCCAGCCCTTCCTGCTTTCCTCCAGTACCTGCAACCCCCAAAGAGAAAATAGAAAACCATTTTTGCAGAGAGATGAAAAGCTGTAACCCCAAAGGAAGGCTTTGTGATAGTGCCACTAGTGGATTCAGTTTCAAAGGCATTTTAAACAATAATTTATCTTTTACATCATCCAACTACACTAACACTAATGCTCCAGAACACATACCTTCTATAAAAGCTGCCAGAGCCAGATCAGGCCATTACCGAGATAGCAGCAAGCAGCACAGTCTCTTCCATGGGCTTAGCACTGTGCCATCAGTGTCACTTGTAGGGGCTTGCCAGGATTATCAGATTTGTTACTGCACAGAACTATTAAACAGAGACTTGACTCACTTGACCAGGGAGGTGATGGCTGTAAATCATGTGCACTGTATGGACTTTACTGTACCAGAAGTTACATACGTATAATCAGGCCAAGGGGCTTCCTTTGGGAATGAGGGCTGTCATTAAGCCTTAAACTCAGACTAGGGAATACGTGGAAAATTCTGGCTGTTAGAAAAAGATGACAAAAATCAGATTTTCTCTTCCCAGCTAAAAGCCCACTGCTGCGTGTTTAGCAACATCATCTCCTTCAATATCTTCCTTATTTCAATTTCCATCAAAGTCAAAGCGAAGGATGGTGGAGCAGGTATTTCCAGGAATCTGCCCAGAGCAGCTGTGGTAGAGGAGAGGTGCGACACAGTCCCATCAGTGACAGCAGATGTTACCAGGAATCCTCTCCGCAGCTCCAGAGCAGGACCAAGTGTCCCCAAGCGTGGGGTACCCCTGGTAGCTTGTGACAACAAGCATCCTCCTCTCCCAGCTCTGCCACTATAGCAAAGCCTTACCAGCAATGACTACTCTGTGTGTCTATTTTATGGTCTCACTGCTGAGTACCAGGGCAGGGCACCTGGGCTCCTGGCAGTCCTCTTACCAGCAAACCTAAGCTCTTGAGAAGGGCCCTGCCCAGTGAGAGACCTGTCAGCACTCATCTGCCCGCAAGCCCCGCTGAACATCCCTGTGAAAGGAAATCAAAACACATTAAAAAAACTGAACGTGTGATTTATTATATTTAAGATGCTATTTGTCTATAGTGTTTAAATATGTCTGTCACACAGTTAACAGTAAATGAGTGTAATCTTACATGTTCAGTATTTTGATACACAGTACAGGACTACAAGTGTGATAAAGGAGCATGGAAAATTAATATTTCCTTGATGCACGCATCAAACCTTGCAGCACCACTTAAAAGCTCAGAGTAAGGACTCAAACTGCAGTATTACAAGCACTACTAAATCAACCAAGAGACATACCTATATTAAACATTAGAGAAACAAAAAAATGACACAAAGGTTTAATATTTAAGATTTGATACAGGATTAAAATACTAATATTTTTAATGTCCTGGTTTCAAATTAATAAATATAAAAACAATATAAAAATATACACCAGTTGATAAAAGGATGCACTGAGTAAGGTTAGAAGGCTAAATTTCACTTTCAAACGTATGCAGGTATGTCTTTAGGGAGAGGATTTCTGTGTAGCTGCGACTGGTCTTTCGGAAGAAGTCCAAGCTAGTGAGCTGTTCGATGTCACGCACACGTGCAGTGTGCATCTTAAGAAGATCTTCAACCCACTTAGATTCATCCTCCAAGCTCTGAAAAACAAACCAAACCAAACCCGGGTTTATAATACGCTTTGTCAAAGATCAGCTCCAAAAGCAAATGCAACTTTCCTAAACATTTGTTACATTTGAAAAATCTCTGTGCCATATTCAAGAATGACTGAGGTAAATAAGTTAAAAGAAAATGGATTTGAAACTTAACAGGCAAGATGAATCCTACAGTTTTATATCAGTACTCATTTTAGGATTGGGCTGAGACAATGATCATAGTCATCTAGGAAAAGCTGGCCCCAAGTTGAAAGGTGTTTCAGGAGAACAGCCGTATGCTTTTAGAAGATCCACTGATCACTACATGTTTTTTTATCTCACAGAAATATCTCACATATTGTCACTTTTGTATCACCACAGCCCAAGTGCCCAGCTGTTTAGCTTTGAACCCTACCCCCCTACACATTATTCTCAATTGACCATCACATCATCTAACACAGTATCATTATAATCTTTCCATTTTACTTTTAGGAGACCACTGTAATTCATTACACGTTTGGGACAATGGCTTATGTTGGCACCTAAAAACCTCCGTTATTGAAACATATATACTATTCACTGACAGAAAAAAGACTTTCACTAAGAATTTGCCAATTCGAAAAAACCCCAAACAACCAAAAATAGGAATATGTTGATGCCAGAGTGATCGGGGTCGAGTTGTGTGGGTGTAATTTCTTTCAGGGGACAGCTCCTGCTGCCTGCCTTGTGCCAGCACCAGCACATGTTGGAGTCATCCACAAACAAAGGTAAGTCACAAGCATATCAGAAGACCAGCTCCGCAAAACACTGCAGTGACTGGCTGTTTGAGTGTGTTAACCAGCCCAAAATATGCCCCACAGGCATTGCAGCCAGCCCTGGGGACTGCACAGTGGGGAGCAGACATGGGACAAAGCAAACAGGACTTTTCCCCTTTTGGCCTCTCTGGCTGGTACATGTACCCTACTGCTGGGGAAGCAAGTTAGGAGTGGAGGGTTGTGTCTCTGGGCTTTTGGACTCCATGTGTGTGACTCGGAAATCTTGCTGCTAAAAATCTGTTTCTGGGCTCACTCCTGGAGATGAACCTTCTTCTGATTATCTCAGCAAGGTCCTCCTACAAAGTGATCCTCTCATGTATCAAGCCTAAGCTTCAGCAATGTCAGAGCCTATCCAACACAGTAAATGTGCCACAGTCCAGTAAGTGGGTCACCCAACAAAAGCCCAAAAAAAGGAGGGTGAGCTTGACTGTTTGCACAGAGAGGACATGAAGTACCAGACAGATCACAGGTGGCTGCTCTTAAGCAAACATCCATGACCTAGTCAGCACTTGTTTAGGTTTGAAGCTTCTCAACTCCAAACCATCTTTCCTCTGCATGTCACTAGCAACCTGAGGCCCAAACCCAGGTCTGGAACAAGAAAAGAAAGATGCAAATTAAGAGGGAAGGGAAGGGAGCACAACCTGCTCACTCTGCTTTGCCTGCAGTGCCATGCTCCAGGAATGCCCCCTGCTCAGCCTTCAGCCTGGCAGTCAGGTTGCCGGTCTGCAAACTGGCCTCAACAGGGTTGTTATTGCAAACACAGTTACTCTGACATTTTTGTTTGCTCTAAGCCTTCCTTCTGAGCAGGAAATCTGCATTTTGCAGATCTCAGAGAGAAGTTCCAAGTGAGCTGCAAAGCTCACTATTTTGAATACAATCAGTTTGGAAAAGTTCTGCAGCATGAATAAATCACAGAACTGAGAGGCTGGTTTAAACCAAGTCCAGCAAGACAGCCTTTGCATGACTCCAGAAAATCAATCCACTGATCTAGGTTTTAGTTTTTCCATTCCACAACTGGCCCATGAAACCTCAGGTCAAGCAGCAAGGATTTTAAACACAGTGATCAGCTAACACAGTATTACATTACTACACAATGAATGAAGTGTATACATTTTAAATGACAGTTTTCTCCATCTATGCTGGTTAGTCAATAGTACAGTGAGGCTTAGAAGGAAAAAGTAACAGTTGAAAATATGGGGGTAAATTGAATTAGGTAATCAATTAGGAGGATAACCTAAAATCCAGTGGAAAATGTACTAGATATTCTGGACAAGAATCTCTCTGAATATCAAATTATTAGCTGGAAAGCTGAACATGACGCATGTAGACAGGTGGGTGAGGAACTTGCTTATCAAAAAAAATTTAAAGGTTTTGCTGAAAGGGAAAATAGTGGCCTGGAGGGTCTAGCAGGGTTCCTTCAGCTTTGGTCTTCGAAAGGATTTTGTGTAATGCTTTCACACATGCTTCTTGAGCCAAGGTCATTAGTGTACTAGTAAAAAGCCAGAACAATTGGGAACACCTGTCAGTGCAGAGCAATACTGGTATAGTGAAGGATGCAGATGCAGGAATCCCTGGTATAGTATGAAGTTGGGTTATCTGACATACAGAAGAGAAAAACCTGGGTGTACTGGTTGTGCATGAATGTGAGCCACAATTATAAAACACCTATGGAAAAAGCAACTCCTAGGTAGTATCAGAGGAAAAAGAAAACATTTTCATTTTGAGATCTGAGCTGCAGTACTTTATCTCCTTCATGATCCAGGAAAAAACAAAACAAACAAACAAAACCTCCAACAAAAAACAAACAAACAAACAAACACACTAAAAAAAAATTAGAAGATATGTATAGGAAGACTATTACCATATTCATCCTTTCTTACAAGAGCAAAAAAGACCCTGGGTCTTCCACGAATAGAGAGGAGTATGTACCTTGAAATTCATCATAAATCATCACTATAGTAAACCCCAAAGAAGCCCAGTGAAGAACTATTTAAGCCATAGAAAAATGTTGACACAAGAATAAATGGGTATAACCTCACCATGAATAAACACAGTGTAGAAATGGAACAAATTCAAATGAGAAGTGTAGTGGTGTTCTCCAATGGCTGTGTGAAGAGAGAGAAAATGTGTGGAGCTAGAGCAGAATGGGAGGGAAAGCTAATATTTCTTCAAATCTTAAAAGAAAACTGTGGACAGGCTAAGGTAAGATTGTTATATTATTCCATTCATTTCATCCATGAAGTATGGTGAAATTTTACACAACCACTTCTTTGAAAAAATAAGGCAGAACACCACGTGCAAAAGTAAAACTGATGCTGTATTTCTATGGCAAAAATTTGCCTAACTGTACTTTCATTCAAGAGCAACATTTAAATATTTTTGGAATGGTGTTTTGCTATATAAAATTCATAGACCAATATCTGCTAATGACCTTGCAGCAGCACTGAAGTTCCTCTCAGAACTGTAAATACATGCACCATAAGTAGTGTGACCTATAGAGAAAAGAAGCCTGGTTTGAGATGTAAGAAGTCAAAGACTAAAAGAGGCCATTATTGTAAAGAGCTCATAAAAAAGATTTCAACAGTTTAAGAGAAATATGACTTGTAATAGAGGGAGGAAAAAATAAATTATTTTGTCATAAAATGACATATGGGCAGAGTTATAAGGGCAGAGGCACTAATAACTGCCAGATTAGTAACCTCCAGATCACCAACTGGATCTTGATTCAGAGGAAAACAGTCCAGAGAAAAACCACGATGAAATATATGTAGAACTTTATGAGGCTTCTGGTGGAAGACTTCTCTGCCCAGAGCAGTTGAGAGTCTAAACAGGGGAAAGCCAGACCTGGTCAAGAGAGCGGGATACTTCTCCAAAAGCATGGTTTTAAAAAGAGGGCCCTGAAAGCAGGCGATGTTTGATGAATGAGAAAGAAACAGTGTTCCAGGTGAATTGTGTACAGAATTGGAATGACTATTTCTGCTTGTAGCTGGAACAGGAGTCTTAACTTTTCTGCCAATACAAAATTCATAACATTAATGCGTTCATTCAGGAAACGGTCTCCTGGCAGCCTATAGTGAAGTGTCTGTGTGCAGGAATCCACACAGCTGTGTAATGGGAGAACAAGTTCAGGCGGAAGGACAAGTCTAAATACAGCTGCCTGGGGGGACTGCTGTCCTCACACAGTGCCGGCGCCCACAGGGACCCAACGGCGCTCCTGCCACACCATCAGCTGCCAGGGGTGTGTGCTACTTTCTGCAGCGCTGACCAGTCCAAAGCCTACATCAACATTCTTACAGTGTAAGATCTTGCATCCTAAAGAGAGATAGGAAAGAAACCAGGAGGGTGTCTGGGCGTCCCTGTAATAGAAACTCAAACTTCTCCCTTGAACTGGGATTCTGGAAACAGTAAGAGCTGGCACTTCACCCTTGGCAGGTTTTAGCATATACGTTTAATACTGTGTGGGCTGGATGTAATCATGCTGTCTGATGCACCCAGACTGCCATAGCAGACGGGCTGAATTGTACCTGCATATGAAAACTGACCTCAATAAAAACATCAGGCTGGCTGCCAGGACAATATGTCTACACATACAACCTCCCCCAGTCTGCTCCGAAGTTACACTGACAGTATCTGCCAAAATGTAGAATCCTACAGGTTGTTTACTGCCAACCTACTGTATGTCAGTTCTTCCAGACAATTTCAGGTGCAATAATAGTTCCATATTTCCCCTGATATCACAGAGGAGTGCTTTTGTCCAGTGAGCTAAACATGACACTCAACAGAGTCACTATCCCGTGCTGCCATTCAACACATCCTTGAGCATTTGCCTCTAATAGTAATGGTTTTTCATGTGTCCCAGGAATATGTTTACCACAGGGCTAGAGTAGTGCAGCAGGACTTACGTTGCAGCTCTCATCATTGTCAGGCCGGTGGGGAAGGATGTATGAGAGAACAGAGAGTGGTCCATCACACTTGTCAGCTGGCTGAGTGAAATCCAAGCAGCTGGTTATGATGGCATAGTAATGAGTCGGAACAGGGATTGCGCTGCCTTCCACAAACCTGTGGGAATAAAGCAAACATTTATCCACAAAGGATCAACTTGTCTGGAGGGAGGTTACACAAAAAACATTGTCTTTCTTCTCCTCCATGTGAGGACACACATACATTGTTTAGATGTGCTTGATTCCTGAACGCTATCTGAAAATGAGCATCCAATCAGCTCATACTGTGCTACAGAAAAAACCCATGCAGTGCTGAAAGACTTCTTCAGTTCAGGGACATAGAGACAAAGCATTACTGAATTAACAAAAGACCTGAGTATGTAACTCAATAGTGCTGCTCTTAAGTTCTGGAGAATTTTAGAGAAAACAGACAGTGGGGAACATAATTCAACTTCCTCTCAAGGATGAAGACTTAATTTCAAAGTCAGGGTGAACAGTTAAGTGCTGAATTGCCGTTTCCTTATTTTTACCACTGTCCTACCCACATGGGCATTCAATTTTAATGAACAATAATTTCAGAAAGAGCTAGAAAATCAAATTTCCTACCAAAAATCAAATTATGTGCAGGTAATGAACTGTTTAAGATAAAGTCACCATTAAGAGAAGAAACAGCAAACCAATTTAAAGACAAACTCTTACTGTTTTATTTTGTCAGGTGTGTCATGTAAACCATCATAGTCATAGTCGAAGATTGGTCCACTTATAACATTGACTCCATTTCGTTCAGTGGCATATCTCTTCACCAAAACCCTTTGGAAATAGTTCCATACCTCTGTGGGTAAAAAAAACAGATGAAATCAATCAAACAAACAAACAAGAAGAACCCTCAACATACTCAAATCTGGGCAAGTCAAAACATGTCAAGATTATAAACAGTTTTTCTTTCCTGAAGGTAAAAATCCAGTGGGCATCATTCACACAACTGCTGGGGAAATCAAAGACCAAGCATTACAGAGTTACTGCAGCTTCGTTCTGTTTTGTCAATAAAGCCTATTCAGACTTTTGTTCTCTGCTGATTTTTTTCCCCCTCAACCAGTGATAAAAGAAATGCACGGTACCACTTCCAGGCTGGCATTGCCATTGGCCTTGCAATAGAGATTCTGCTGTTCCTTCACCAAGCTGTAGAAAAAGCTATTCACACGCTTTTGGTGTCCCTATAAACACTGTCTTTGTCTTTCTTATCGAGTTGCAGGGAACAATGTTATGGTGATTTTTTGTTTTGTTTTGCTCTTTTTTAAATTTAAAAATAATACAGCACCATGATTAAATGCAAACTCCAAACATTTTAAGAGAAAGGGAAATACAAAGGTCATATCCATCCAGTTAAATTCTCCTTGGATACAAAATGTCTAACTTTCATATTAGGTGCCATCAAGGATGACCCAAGCACAGCATCTCATTACAGCAACCTTCGGGGAAAACATGACACACTTTCTCCCACCATGCACTCCTCAGCCTTGACAAGTTAAGATGGGAAACACACTGAAATCTCCAGTTACATCATTCTTTTTGTTCTTTTTTTTTCCTTTTTATTTTAAGTAACATAAGTGTGTGTAAACAAAACTTCTCAGACTTGTAAAAGTTTAATTCTTGTCTTGCCAGCTCAGACAGCGTGGTTCCCTGGTGCTGATGGCAATGCCAGCCTCGGAAAGCTCCCCAGTACACCTTGTCCTAAGACTGCTCAGTGCCACATGCAATCCCTGCTGGGGCTGATGCACAGGACACTCCCCAGCAATGGTCTAACAAGAACCTCAGCTGCAGTAACCACTTGGCAGTGCCACTCCTCCAGCTGCACACTCCTCCAATGCATACGCCTTAACAATGCAAACAATCCAAAAAGAGAAGACTCCCCCTCCCTCTCACTGCCTCAAGTTTTGTAGCTAAATCTGTTCCCTGCTCCAGTTCCCAGTGCAACCACACAGAGAGCAACACCAGGGCAATGGGGGGCCAGCCCAGGGGCATCATTCTTGTAGCTCCAGCAAAGCAGGAGCTGCTCAAGCCAGTCTCACTATGGAAAAGATAGATACAGAATTATTGCCCATGGGGGTGGCATGGGACAGTGAAACAAAGAAGAGGAGGGGGCCTCTGCAGCCAGCACTGCCACCAAAGCCAGCACAGCATAAAACTGTCACCTCGTATTTTCCCTCCTGTGGAAAAAGATCCATACAATGAGTTTATACTTGGCTCTCAGCATTGCAACCTGCACACACGTAGTGGTTTTTAATTCCCCAGGAATCATACTAGTGCCAGCATATTTTCTCAAGGAATCCTTCACCCACTTGTGATGAAGAGGAAGGCCTCTATAAAAAATGAGCTGCTAGAGGTGGTTTGTTCTGCTGTGATTAGAATTTCAGCCAAATTTCTTAGATTAACATTAGCATAAAGAACATTTTTATGAAGTGATTTAAGAGTGGGAAATCCCCAGTAATTTTGCACTCTGTAATCAGTTAAGTGCCTTTGCTCAAATTTCCAGCAAACATCACTACTTGTTCCTACTCAGAGGTTTTTCAGTTAAAAACACACTTTTCTGGTTAAAAAGAAAAAGGCTCCCATAGGCTTTGATGTTTATCCAAAACCTCTCTGGCCTAAAATCTGAACTGGAAATCTCACAAGAACAGACTCTTGAGATTCTTCCAAGGTTTCTCAATCCCTGCCAAGCCAAAAATGCCACCAGAATAGCCTGATGGCTTTCCTACCTCTTGGCAAAACTAGAGAGAAAACGGATACGCAGACAAAAGAAATGTTAATACTATATCCCTGAAGCACTGAAAGTTTCAGCCAGGTTTAAATCACTCCTCATTTTCCATAAATTGGTTTTATTTTCTTTTTTTCTTTATAGGTAATAAATATGTTCCGTCTCCCTTTGAGGGCATGGAGAGAAAAATCAAATGTAATCGCTTGTTCCCGACCTACAGCAACATGCTAAGGGCTCCCAGGCTTGTGCACACTCTCAGGCTCCAGTTGAGACGTAAAAACATACTGCCTAAGTATGTTCTGCACTAGCTTGGGCTGCAGACAAGAGAATCTCAATGGTCTTACAGTAAGTGAATGACTGTGTCATAAAGCAAAGTTGGTGACCTGTCTGTGCTCTTACCTTAGCCCAGCACCAAGGAAAATAAACCTTTCTGAAGACTGCAGCCTTTCTTGCAGTATTTTCCCTGCCCATACCTAAAACTATACAGGTGCCTACAGGTATTATATGCTGGCTACAGGCAACTGAACTTTATGTTCTAAACTTCTTCCATAACCCAACACACAGTAAAAAAAATGCTTGTTGGGAAAGAGAAGTACAGCCATGGAAAGGGCACTTACTTTTGAAGGCAGGATACATTGGAATGATATTTGTTATTAGAAAAGCATCATATTTTGCTTCTGCAGAGGAACTTAATTCTGAAAACAGTGAAACAGAAAACTATTAATAAGACAAAATATAAGAATTGCAAAGAATATAAAAATGTTTTGAAAATGGCTTCAGAGATTAACCACCAGGAATACTGTAATCTAAACAGTAATATGAATGCTATATTCAGAAGCACACACTACATACACAAAATTTGTCTTTAATGTGACAGCTGAACACGGAAAGGAAGGATTGTCTTTGCTTCAACTATCAACCAGTGCACAATAATTTTATTTAGTTTTATATTGCTGCTCAAAAGTCAGAGAGCTGCTTTGCAAGCTTTTAAAAAGAGGCCAATAATTTCCAGGACAGGTGAGGATGTGGGATTATCTTCCAGTTCTGAGAGCAAGCCTCTCACCAATAATTCCATTTCAGAAACCCACCATAGAATATTTCAGCCACTGAGTGAGGAAGGCAGAGCAATGAAATTCACAGCAGTGAGACAGTTGTGTCCCTTGAACATTTACTAATCCCAGAAGATCCTTGCTCCAAGACTGAACCAAAGCAACTGCACCAAGAGAATCCAGGACACTCATTTACACAGGGTTTCCACTAGTACTATTTTCATAGGATGGTAGAAAATTTTAGAGTATGCAGCAGTCTAATTTGGATTTATAAATAAAAAACATGTTCATCTTACTGCTGTTTGAATTCAAAATTAGTCTGTTTACATCTGTGCCTGGAATATGTTCATACCTAAGGGTTTTCCCCAACAAAAAAGGAAAATTACAAAATCTCTAGGTATTAAAAAGCTATCTGAACTTACGAGGAGGGAAAAGGAAGCCATAGGAGAGCTGTTTGTCGCCTCTGTAGGCTGCACAGCTCTGGCTGTTTCCTGGAGAAATGCGCAGGTCAGGCCTCACACAGCTGGACAGGTGCTCTGGGACACCTGATACCTCTGCCTGCATTGAGGAACACAGATAGAAACAACAAAAAGAGCAATTTCAGCTTTTATAGATAAATCTGTTTCATACCGTCAACAGACTATATGGAAGGCCTTGTGTGCAGTAAAATAAACTACCTAGCTGTACAACCAAATCCTGCTCCTGCATTTGCTGCAGAGCCCCTTCTTCAGGTAGCAGAAGTCACCATGGGAAATACTTCAAATGAAGTCACTCATAATAAAACAACCCCCCACTGAACAAAACTTAAAAATAAAATTAAAATAGGAAGAAAAATATACAACTCTTCTGCCTTAAAATTCCTCCCTCATGAAGAAAAAAAAAGAATTTGGGCGCTGTTTGCAATGGTACTTGACATAATTTCTGGAGGGAAAATGTTCTCGGGGAAGAGGAATTTTAGGACTTCAGGAACACAGGTACCAAAGATTTTTAAGCACTTTTTCAAGAGGAAAGACAGCACTAACCTGTTTGGAAATAGTGTAGGATGTCCAGAGAGGCATCAAGAATGTTTCACTGTAGCCACTTTCAAAGTCGTGGTGATGCAAGATATTGTATTTTGTGCGGTACAGTACTGCAGGGCGCCCGTATAAAAGATGCTTCTCTGCAGATCAGAAGAAATTACATTTACATTTATTACTGAAAAACCTAAAGATGAAAAAAAAAAGGGCGGGGGAGGGTGGCTTTCTATCACATGCTGGTATTTCAGTCATCATTAGTGGGATTCTGACCCTGAATAACTGCTAAGAAAAATCTTGCAACAGACAGAGCAGCAGCTCTTCAATAGTTCTGGTTGGGATCCTCATTCCAGGCTCACAACCCCCTTTGGGATTAAAATTCCATTCTAACCTTGAAAGCTTGCTGGGATCACAGCATGGAGAGAGGTCTTCAAATACAGGAGATTCCTCAAGGATCCCTGTGTCTATATCTCAGTCACAAATGAGGTGATAAGCACTTTTTTGTAGCTTTACATCAGTCCCTATTCTAGCAGTCCTGCCGTTCCTCTCTGGACTTTCTCTGTTTCCCTGTGTTTGTAAATTCCCTCTCAAAAGGGAGGCAGAAGTGGTCACTCACTATCAGAATAGGTTTTTTCCCCTTGGCTGATGCAGATTTTGTTCTGAAGACTGGTGTGCTATTTTTTTGTTAGTAATATCAAAGAAAACAAACAAAGGAAAAAAACCTTTTTCCTAACTTTGTTTACAAAGACACCTTGAGCTCTGTAAAACTTGCTTTTCTTCTGTCTCGGTGATAAGTTACAGTTAAATGTCCTTAGATAACTCTGACAAGCTTGTTTATAAAAAGACAAAAACATTGAATGAGATAGAAGAAAAATAAATTTCCTGGCTAATCTTGAACTACCCTGGACAGGTCATTGATTTTGATAAACCTTTTGGCAAAAGCACTTGGCTTGCTTTTAGAAATTAAAACCTAGAAACAAGGAAAGCAGCCTAACACAGTTTACAGATAGGCATTTAACCTGAAAGAAAAGGGCATGTTTTATTAGTGTTTGAGTCCAAACAGAGGATGTTTTTACAGGGCACTAGAAAAAAAGTAGGAAAAGCCTAGTCTAAGGATAGAGGTGATAAACTTGCTTTATTCAAAAGAAGCTGAAGTCATCTTTTTTTTTCTGCATGCGAACAACAACATGGTGCACTGTGTGGGGAAGGGAACTAACAAATTAATGCAGGAAGGTCTGTGAACAGGTGCTACAGCCTGTCACGAAGTAAAACAAGAAAACTTGTACCTAGCAGAACTTGTTGTTTAAATAAGGGGCTTATCATTCCATTTAGCAGCAAACTGACAAACTAACAAGTGTAATTGGTTTAAGTGCTTACATCTTAAAATATACCAAAAATACTCTTTTTAGATTACTACAGGGAGGAAACATCAAAACCAGAATCCAAAACAGAGATGTTGAGATACCCCAGAGTGCAACAGCAAGAGTATTTTTTCCTGATGCCAGAAATTGCCACAGCAAGAAGGAGCCCTTCATTAATTGGAAAAATCAGTTTAACAAGATTAAAGCTGCAGAAAGGCAATTTAACTCACACAAGATGAATAACTTCACTTTTAGAAACTAAAGGATAGGCTGCACTGACTGTTCACAACAGAAGAATTGAAAAAATACCTGCATAAGGGAATCAAAGCAAATCTCCTTAATCATCTGAGCAATGGAATTTGAGGTACCTCAAAAATTCATGTCTAAACTCAAAGCTTCAGAATTTGCTAATTTGGACAATTGTTATGGTAAGGGAAATGCTGTGAATTGTTATGCTGAACTGGATCACAGCTGTGAGAAGCTCTGCCTTGATTTGCCTTTCCGTCGGCAGTTCTTATCTCCTCCTCTCTGCTCCTGTTGCTGCCCTTTAATCCGGACCACAGTCCTGGTGCATCTGAGAGTGCAGCCACATGGAAATCAGCACTAGAATACATCAGGGAGGCTGCAGGAACAAGGAGTAGGGAGAGTAGGGAATGCTTTCTCCTGGAAGTAACATTGACTTGAACACTGAAGAGGGATGGAATTGGGCTGAGTATCCCTGAACCACCAAAGCACTTGTTTCACCGGGTAACCTGCACCCTGAGAAACAAGCACTAGAGACCTAGTCAGGGATTGTCAAAGCAGCTGTAGCATCCTTTCTAGGTGAAACCCAAGCCAGAACACCACTGATAAAACAGCATGCAGATGTGGTCTATGTTTTTTCCCCATTTATAGCTTGTGGTTGAATGGAGTACTGCCTCATGTTCCCTGTCCTCATGTCTCTGCTTCCACATCTGAATTTAAAACTTCTAAAAGTAATGGAATGGAAGATCTAAAACTTTTATCACTGTGAGTGATACTTTAGTCCTGGTAACAACACAAGATAGTGTGTATTTCCTCATGTGAGCAGCACTTCATCTTGCCCACGTATCTCATGAATGTCTGTGTGCTATTTTGACAGTTACTTGAAAAGACAGTTTATTACACATTAACTAAACCAAAACAGGAGTTGCTCTGTTTTAATGACACAAAGTAATTTGCAAAACAAAACAAAAATAGATTTTATTAACTGAGGCACCAGGCTCTTACCTTCTGTTCCCTTGACATGAAAGCGCTTGTTGAGTTCATCCAATTTGTTCTTCTCAAGAACAGAAAAAAGGAACAAGATTAGGATCACTGGAGCATTCTGACATCTTGTTTTACTAGGCATCTAGCAAAGCAAAACTAGTGCTATAAGATACTGATGATTTTCTTGTCTCCTTCTTTACAAAAAGCCATAATTGTTCCAGAAGGGCAGAAACACTCCACAGGAAGGATATGTGGAATTCTTATAGATCAAACCCTCTCAAAACAAATCAAATGGCTACAAATTTACTAGAAACTGCTGTTAATAGTGGAAGCTCCCATAGATCCTAAACACTTACCTTGTCATCACATGTACATCCTATATCAAAATCTGATGCAGAAGGTAGGGCTACAGGATACAGTGGCTTAGCAACTTCATCTGGCACGGTTGGTTTATAAACATTGGCTCTCAGTAGGTGATTTAAACTTCCATGAGTACCATTATTGGGAGCAGGCTTTAAACCAAGCAAATCTATGAAATCACCAAAGAAATATGAATGATGGTTAATTTCAAATATGTATTCATAACAATTCTACTGAGCCAAGACATTTATTAGTAATACTGTTTATACCCACAGCATGTTAATGAAAACTTTTAATGCAATAAAAATACTGATGTTTTGTCCAAATCATAAAATTTCAGGTGCCACATGAATAGTATTGTTGCCTTTATGACAAGAAGGTTAATTTGTATCAAGACACTGGAAAACAGTTTTATTGTAACTACTCCTCCAGCTTCCAGTGCAAATCCTACAGTCAATGTGCTGACCTTACACCAAGCACCTGCAACACAGTGATTTAGAAATAAGGGATAATTACCTCTTAGGTATTACATGTTTTGGGGTAAAAAAATTACACTTTTGAAACACCTTGAAAGTTTTATTGTGCTGGGAAAACAGTATTGAAGATCCCAATGAATATCTGTATACATCATCACATTCTTCTTCACGGCTTCAGTATAAATTCAGGAGACAGAACCGCACCAGAAGATGCCAGAGAAAACTAAGTGATGAACCTGAGCTGCTGCATGAGACATGCAGGTGTAGAAGCAGTCTCTGAACAGAAACCTTCTTCCTCGACTGCTGAGATGTGGACACCACACATTTTAGTGGTGTCTGTTTGATCTCTGTCAAGCTGCACCCATAAAAATTCCCTCATTTGGCCAGCTGCTAAAGTAGAGCAAACTGAGGCCCTTGAGTAGTGCCTTCAGCCCACCTAGTAAGTGCTTAGGAAAGGGGAACCAGGAAAAGAACACTGGGAAGGACTCAGGGCATGAGCTCACGGGTGCCTAAAATGAAGCCCTGCTGGCCAAAACAGTTTGCTGCTTGTGCAAGTTCTCAGGCAGGCAGCTTACCACACATGACGTTGTAAAGTTCAATGTTTTCAAAAGGAGGTACTTTAGTCTTGTACTTGAAGGTGGGGCCATAACCTATAAAGACAGTCTTAAAAAAAAAAAAAAAAAAAGGGAAGAAGAATACAAAAAAAGAGCATTAAAATGTAGGGTTTTTTCACTGAGTATTAACAGTTCAGAGACATCCTTCAGAATTTCTTCTGCCTTCAATGACCCTCCCACAAAGGTTACTGTGTTGCTCATACCTGCATGCTGTTTATCTTGTTGTCATAGCCATGGTCTCCATGGAAGAAACATTTTCCTGTTGGTTTCTTGTAAACATCCACAGCTTTCCTAAATTGAAAACGTATTAGAAAATTTCCTCAAAGGTAGCCAACCTGACGATATACTTTGGGAGCAGGAAGCATAATATTACAGGGCAGTGCATTGGTTATCTTTCTTGGCCTCCTGGCCTGCATCAAGAACAGTGTGGCCAGCAGGAGCAGGGAAGTGATCCTTCCTCGGTACTCAGCACTGGTGAGGCCACACCTTGAGTGTTGTGTTCAGTTCTGGGCCCCTCAGTACAAGGAAGACATTGAGGTGCTGGAGCGGGTCCAGAGAAGAGCAACGAGGCTGGTGAA
>JAWMRA010000078.1:137554734-137599898 GCA_035584735.1 Pseudotriccus pelzelni
ACAGTGGGGTTGGATCAAGGGTTGGACTTGATGATCTCGGAGGTCTCTTCCAACCCAGTTAATTCTATGATTCTATGTTTCTATGAATAGCAGTAGTGGAGACTGCAGGCTTATCCAGCATCTCCAGGGTTTCCCCCTCTAAGAAGGTGCAAAACTAAGAGACAACTCTTATCATTGATAAAAACCTTAGTATCAATTATTTTCTGTGACTTTCTCATGTCACAAAATCTCCTGCAGACTGGAGGTGTTGGACATACTATTCCAATCCTCAAAAGACCAACAGAGGCTTCTCTAAAGCACATTTGTTATGTTACAATGCTGCAAATGTCATACAATGCTATAAAAAGCTTTCTTCTATTTGCCTTCAATAAACAAAAATGGGAAGCAGAAACAAAGCTGAAAGGACAAGAGAAAGATTTTCATGAAGACAAATAGCTGAGATAATAAGTGCTGTATATAGGAATGCTAATTATCAGCTTGTTACTGAGATAGGTTTTTTTACAAAATAAATGGAAAAATAAGTATTGTGTCATAGGAATTATAATTACCAGCTTGTTTCAGCATACTTTTTTATAGTTTTATGGGGACATTTGCAGGCAATACATGCAGTGGACCAGATTATCCTACAAATTAATTTCTTTATCTGCAATAAAATAATGCTCATCCAAAGTTTGACTTTGGCTTTGAAAATTACTAGAGTTACAGCAATCAGGTCTGTGACTACCATTTTCCTGGCTGTGAACATACAATGAATTACAGTTACATTAACAAAAGAATTATTGGTGGATGAGATTCCACCAAAAAGCCAAAGAAAGTCTAATGCAATTAATAAGAAACTGCTAAATGTAAATCAGCCTGGGCAATCCCATCAGTTCCAGCAAAATTCTTAAACCTGAAACTTTTATAGGCCTAAAATTCAGAGCGTGATGCCTTGAAATGTACACAAACCCCTTCCACAGCCACTGCACAGGGCAGCCAGCCAGCCAGTGGAGCTATGCAAGAGAGCAACTGAGCTTTCTCATTCACTACTTCAGCAGACTGAACCTTGCATAATTCATGGGAAGATAAGCACAGATGTCAAAAGGCACTTAAAACATACCGAGTGTTTGCCTGGCAGCTATATGGGCAAAAAACCCTACCATAATTTAAAGCTCGTAACAGACTAGCATGAGCCAAAAGTTATGTCATCTTCCAAGAACCACTGAATCAGCTTCATGCATAAAGACTCAACCATTTTCATACTGTAATACACAACATGTGTCAAAAGACTATTAAAACGGAAAGCTGTGCA
Organism: Pseudotriccus pelzelni; assembly: GCA_035584735.1. Lineage (NCBI taxonomy): Eukaryota > Metazoa > Chordata > Aves > Passeriformes > Tyrannidae > Pseudotriccus > Pseudotriccus pelzelni. The sequence continues at coordinate 137,556,026 of JAWMRA010000078.1, forward strand.
CAGTTCATAAACAAAGACTACTCCTCTCCTGTTCACTCTAGTTATGTGCAAAGTTGGTTTTCCTCACTCAATTTTTACCTTTAAAGTTATAAAATATTAAACATTAAAAGTTAATATTTAAAATTTTAAAATTATGTTAAACATGTTAAAAATTGCCCATATTTTAAAACTGAAAATTCATACAGGGAAGAGCAACCCAAACCAGGGTTTTCTCTGAGCTACAGCATCCTGGCTTTCTGTGGATTTGAAACACAATACACTGCCAGCACAGCACTTTGATGGCCACCCTATCATACTCTTACACATGTTCTCAGGCATTCACCCATTCTGTCAATATCTCCATTTTCTTTCTATTCACCTGTTGCATCCACTCAGATTCTTGATCCTTAACATCCCCTTACCACATAAGCCTGCCCCTTCCTCCCACATTCCCTTCTTCCCAGTTGAGCTCTTCAGTCAAAACCCACAAAGCTGCTTGAGGAAATCAGTCTGGCTTTTTACCCTTAATCCAGTGACTGATTTTCCCAAACTTTAAAATATTTTGTGTTCTGAACCACATCCTCCCCCACCAAATGTTATTGAACCTCACCAGGAGTTAGGAACTCCTCTTGCTTACAGGGAGCAGGATACCAACGGACAATCCCTTTTTCTCAGAGTAAAAGACTGAAAATCGGGATGGAAGCAAAAGTAAGGGCTTACCTTGCCACATGCCATTTGCGATCCACCAGTAAATGAACATCCTCAATTCTTCGGTTGTAAGCGTAGTGCAAGCGTTTGGGCAAGTGCTGTTTCAAGTAAGGCTTGAAGTGCTGGTCTGGCTTTCTACACTGAAATATAAATGGTTACAAATGACACACTGTCAGTAGCTTAAGGCACACATACAAACCTTCAGCTACAGAAATCAAGCCGTTAAGGTCATCACTGGTGGTGTCTTGAAGACATCTAGGGTTTGCAGGCCAGTTATTTCTGTGCAGTATTTCCTTACATCCAGGGATGCAGGAGTCATTCAAAGATATATTTGAAAAGCTTCATTCTTGTGACAGTCATATTGGAAGCATCATCCAAAACATCACATTTAGCTCACAGATGAAGAAGTTTATTCTAACTGTACCAAAACTTAAGTTTCAGAGGAAACCTGAATGCTCAAAAATAGACCTCATCTGCATGAGATATATTTAAAGCCATCTGGTTACAAAATTTGGGCATTTGTTTTTGGTTTATTTTAAACACTTTTCTTCCATTAAAAGCTAGTGAAGTTGAAGGTTAACAAATGCACTTTTTCAGTGTCTTCAAAGTGCTAGTAAAATATTCACTCTAAAAGATTACTTTCCATTTCTGAAGCAATGAATAAACAGACTCAATTCAGGGAGTAAAGATAGTCCAGGAGATTCTGTGTCTGTGCAGCCCAAAAAAGGTTAAAGATGCTACTATAGCAGCAAACAGTGGAATGTATTACAAACATTAATGTGTACTCATGAAAGGCACCATTTAACACTCTTTATTCATGATAATTGTTTGTTTTCCTGCCTAAAGAATGAACACAGAAAGCTGAATAAAGCCACAAATCAAGATGTGAACAGGGCAATACAGACAGATACTTCCTAGTTTGAAGTACTTACTGTAAGGTTGGCAACTATCACTTTAGGGTCATCTGTTAAACAAAGGGAAAAAAAAAAGACAAAAATATAAAAGATTAACAATTCACAGAAGAAAATACAAGGTTTACATAAGCATATTTCCTAATAGTTCACTGATCTTTACTAAAAGTACTCTGTATGTACCATTGAATTGTTTAGGTTGGAAAAGACCTTTCAGATCATCAGGTCCAGCCATTAACTCTGCACTGACAAGTGCACCACTAACCCATGTCCCTAAGTGCAACATCTACATGTCTTTTAAATACCTCCAGGGGTGGTGACTCCACCACATCCCTGAGCAGCCTGTTCCAACGCTTGACAACCCTTTCTGCAAAGAAATTTTTCCTACTATCCAATTTAAACCTTCCCTGGTGCAACTTGAGGCCGTTTCCTCTTGTCCTGTCACTTGTCAGCTGGGAGAAGAGATCGATCTCCACCTGGCTACAACCTCCTTTCAGAGAGCTGCGCAGAGCGATATGGTCCCTCCCGAACCTTCTCTTCTCCAGGCTGAACACTCCCAGCTCCTTCAGCTGCTCCTCTTAAGGCTTGTGCTCCAGACCTTCATAAGCTTCGTTGCCCTTCTCTGGACATGCTCCAACACCTCAATGCCTTTCTTGTAGTGAGGGGCCCACACTTTAACACAAGATTTGAGGTGCAGCCTCACCACTGCCAAGTACAGGGAGACAATCACTGCCCAGGTCCTGCTGGTCACACTGTTTCTGATACAAGCCAGGATGCCATTGGCCTTCTTGGCCACCTGGGCACCTGGTTTGTGTCCAGCTGCTGTCAACCAACTCACATAGGTCCTTTTCGACTGGGCCACTTTCCAGCTACTGTCCCCCAGGCCTGTAGCCCTGTCTGGGGCTGTTGTGACAGACGGTAGGACCCGGCACTCGGCCTTGTTGAACCTCATACCGTTGGCCTCGGCCCACTGATCCCGCCTGTCAAGATCCCTCTGCAGGGCCCTCCTTCCCTCTGGGAGATCAACACTCCCACCCAGATTGATGTTATCTGCAAACTGATTGAGGGTTCCCTCGATCCCCCTCATCCAGATCATCAGTAAAGGTATCAAACAGAACTGGCCCAAATACTGAGCCCTGGGGAACACTCTGGGCCCAGCCATCCAGCCAGTTTTTAACCCACTGAAGGTGCATCTGTCCAAGCCGTGGGCTTCAATTTCTCAAGAGAATGATGTGGGAGACAGTACCAAAGGCTTTACTAAAGTCTAGTTAGAAAACATCCACAGTCTTTCCCTCATCCACTAAGCAGGTCACCTTGTCATAGTAGGACATCTGGTTGGTCAAGCAGGACCTGCCTTTCCTAAACCCATGCTGGATGGGCCTGATCCCTGGTTGTCCTGCACGTGCCGCGTGATGGCTCAGTGATATGTAGTTTCTTTGTAGTGTTCTCACTGCTTTATGATTGGGCCTTAGCTTAATACTTATTCTACTTTCTGAAAACATATACTTTCAAAACTTTTGACTGTTCTTCTTTAAAATAAAACATCATCCCTAAACACAATTACTTTCCTTGAAAAATTTTCAAAGAACATCTGAATGTAACAATGCACTCTGTTAGAAGCAGTAAGATAAATATGTAGCATTTTTTGGTCACTTGTAACATCTGACCGATTTCATAGGCTACTGCTGAGTAAGTGAAAAGCCAAAGTAAAATATTCTGGATAAGTCTTTGGACTATTAAAGGGACATGCAACATGCAGAAAGCCCAAAACCAGAAACAGTCCATACTGTTTTCTTCTGAGGAGTGTGAGAAAGCATTTTTCAGTTCTGGGAATAAAAAACAGGCTAAAAGAAAATCTTAGGAAGTGAAAATCTCTTATTTAACTACTGATGTTTTGATTGCTTAAGGCATGATCTTGCCGAGCTTGGAATGGGCTCCACTGAACCTCAAAACACAAGCTACAGGTTTTTTCACTGCAAAGGTGTGTTTGCAGTACTGAGACAGTGTTACGGAACAGGAAAACGTAGGAGGAACAAAAAAGTTGGCAATTCGCCATTCGAGGGGGTAAACCCCAGTTCTAAAGCTAAGAAACATGCTTCTTTGTTCTGTGTTCAAAAATTTATACGCAATTGCAAATATTCAAAGTAGAAAGCTGCGGACAGAGGCCAAAAGAGGAAAATGCTATTGCGGGAAGACCAGTGGTGTGACTCAGAGGTCGGTGAGACAAGCTGATCTTTTTGAAAGCTATTGCCATTCACCCTCCAAGGAAAAGCTATTTTTCTCAGCAATTTAGGAATTTAAGATTGAAAGATCTTTAAAAGACTTCTCAGAACTGTAATTTGTTTTCAGTAGACTGTCAAGTGTAGGAATTCAGTCTTTACAGTAGTCTACTAAGTCTGAACAACATGTGCAGATCAACAGATCTTTCCGTGCTCAGCATGTATTCCTCAAGTATAAATACCCAGGTAAATAAGTTTATAGTCAAATAAATGCATATATAAATCACTATCTAAGAAAGTTTTACCACATTCTTATGATTTCTGCTACTATTCTCAAAGTATTTAATCTTTAAAGATCAACTTTTCTATGAAATTTGTCCTCAACCAAAGCATATCTGAAGTGTTGTGAAGGGACAGGTGGCTGTCTCAACTATCTGATCTTCCCCTCTATCAAAAGTTGTCACTCCTGTAGCTCTGCTGCAAAAAACAGGTACTTACGGTTAGTTTATGAGTTATACAGTTTGCATGGTAGCTTGAACTGCTAGCAAAGCCAGTTTTGCCCTGGTACACTGAGCCAGAGCAGCCACAGTGCTGGCACAAGCCCTGTCCTGGCACTGCTGCCCTGGAGGGGGTATTCCTCAGGAGCAGCAGGAGGGCAGCTGGGTCGGTAACGCTTGAAATCACAGAGTTAGCTTCACCAGAGGATTCCTGCCTGAGCCTTGAGTGATCTGATCAAAGATCAGTTAATCTCAAATACTAAGTAAGAGTGAATTTCTTAAGCATGTTTCGAAAGAACAAGTTTTACTGTCAACATTGGCCCTGAATGCATACTCCAAATCATCCTTGTATTGCTCAACATCTCTAGTCTGTTGCTGTTTAGCAACCCACACTGCTTCTCATCTGTGCCAGAAGTTTGATAAAACTACTGAATTCAAAATTAACAATTCACTTTTTTTTCCTATTAGCTCAAAATGTACGAGATGCTTTTTTTATATCCAATCGGTGCAGTGCTCAGATCCTCCAAGTCCATTTTTTGTTGACAGAGGGGAAAAGTCCATGAATAAACTCACAAGGACACGTAAGCGAGCATGTGAAGATGGCCTGGAGTTCCCTCTCCTCCTTGATATAAAAGAGTGGGGTTTAACCCAGAACATTTCAACCATCCGCTTGGTAGCTCTACCACTGTGGGGTCTGTGAACTACAGACTGGGAAGGGAGAAAGCAGCTGGCGAGCAGTGGGATTCCCTCTAAAATTCCTGCCAACACACTGCAAATTTACACCCTTTGGATAACATCAGTCCAAGGAAGGAATGAAGCCTAGTTCTCAGGATGTAAGAGAAATTATTAAATTAACTTACACTTTAGGTTATTGCTAGGCCTAGGGCGAATTCGCCCTAAAGATCCAGGCAGCAAAATGATATCATCCACATTAGTCAGATAGTTGCTTAAAAATTCAGTTCTTTCACAAGTAGTGTCTTCCATCCCTGCAGAAGGAAAATGCAAAATGTATCCAGCCTGAAAATAAACACATTTTCCCGAACAGCAAAAAAAAGAGACCCCAAACACCCTATATATTATTTTGGATGACTAATCTTGTTCTTTACAGCCACCTAATTCCAACATAATACACTGGTAAGAGTCAAACTGGGAGTGATTTTAGCACTATATAAGAGAAATACCAGTCTCAGAGTCGAAGAAACAGTCACCACATACACCATGTGTGCACTGACACAACTCCAAACTAAGCTCATGGAAAAATCAAAGTCTGTTTCTAGTTTAGTGTGCTACTTTGGGGATTATTTCTTTTTAAACAAGCAATTTTAAGAGAAATCACACACAAAAGGTATTGTCTGTTGGTGGTCTGTTCTAAGGCAGCTGCAGATAAACAATTTTCTCTTGCAGCCATTTGTAGTGGGGAGGAATGTATTGCCAGACACAAAAGGTTCTCAGCACAAAACTGCCACCTCTGGAAATCCTTCCTGCCTCTCACAGCCAGAAAGGAGCCATATGCCATTTCACTGCTGGTATTAGTGATTCTTGGGAGATTTTCATGAACAAAGATAGAAACAGAACAGGACCTTCGGTAGCATTGCTAAAAAACTTACGTAAAATCAGGTTTCTCTCAAATATGGTTACATTTTTCTTTAATAAAACTCTTTTTCTTTTTGTCTTTGCTAATATTTACTATTTCTTATATTGTAAAGTTCCTTCTGATGTCTGAAAGAATGAGACCTACCAAATAATATCTCCTCTTTTAAGTGCCTCTCCATCTGACCACAAAATATCTTTTTACCTCCTTCCTCCATTATTTTGGTGACCTTTCCACCCAAGCTGAACACAGTCTCCTAAAGATATTCCAGTCTTTCTCCTAGTCAGATAACTTGACCCCCTAATTGCCATGGAAATTCCTTAATCTATGGTCCTACTTCTCATGTACAGGAGAACAGGGCTTTTAAATATTTTTCTTCCATAAAAACTGACAAAAATGTTACTCTAGGCACATTATACCCTTCCAAAACATGCAAGAAGAGCTGCACTTGGATGTGATATCAGAAATGCCAGGATTTAGAAGGCTCTAAGTGAAGATGTAAATACCCAGATCACTGTTATCAAACTCCCCCAATGACAATTAGCAGGTGAGCTGAGTGGATAGTCCAGACCAACTGGCTCATTTGGGGGTGTTAAACTACCAGGAAAAAAAGCAGCACAAAAATATTTCACTTATCATATCTACAGCTACATTGCTTAAGCATTTATTTAGTGATAAATATTACAGTTTAACACTTACCATGATCTCCAACAAATATGACATTGACACATCGATGTAGTTTCAGTTGTTTCAGACCATCCATTAGTTGTCCTACTGTCTTGTCAATCTCTCTCAGAGGATTCACCATCATCTGTATCAATACGTAGAAAGAAAAAAAGAGTTAATTCTGTCATTGTGACGTTCCTGCTACTACAACTGGTGGTCTGTCGGCAAAACTCTGGTAGGAGTCACCATCCAGGTCAAGAGGCAAAGCCTTGGCTGAGCTGTTACACCCACAGCTATCATCTTTTGCATATCTGCACCACAATTTCATCATGAAAAAGCCCTGCTGAGATTCTGACACAAGACAGCAAAAGATCTTTATGGCTGACCCTGGGCCTCCTGTGAACACGTGTACAGTTGGTAAAACCACGTACAGATTGTAGGAAAGCACACGTGACTTTGGGGTTCAGTTTGTTTCTTATAAATAAAGAATAGTATTTTTAAAAGGCTATTTTATGTCAATGGTTTAGTGAAAGCATGAACAAGAAATGAAGCTTTGGACTTGGGATTCACATGCCAAGTCACTTAATAAAATTCACTTCAAAGGACATCTAATACTTGGATGACAACACGCACGTCACTTGAGTAGCACATGGGGCTGAGAGGGAACGTTCTTCAGCTTCAAAGCCAAGAGTTTCCAACAGCTCAAATGAAAGTTCTGGCCAAACTGTCAACAGGCCCCAGAGGACAGATACAATACTCTGATTTCTTCATTTAAGTTTCTTTTCCATTAAGAAAAAACCCAGAAAACAGCAGGATACATGACTGTATTTTCAGCTTTAAGAAAATGAAATATTTTTTACTAAATGGCACAGAGGAGGGAAAAGTAAGATTTTTAGGCAGAGGACTCAGATTTTGTTTTGATTTTGAGAAGAAAACATTTGTTGTCACTATATGGCAACTTCTTCCTCACTTGTCAGTTTGATTTGGCTGATCCAAGTATCCACGATAAAAAGTCCTCCCAGTGACAAAAAGAATTATAACAAATTGTGAATGAGAAAACAAACTAGATTTTGGCAGATTTTTCCAAAATAAACACCATGTTACTGTGACCCAGAAAGATATGTTTCAGAAATTCTCTCTCTACCTGAGTCATTAAGAGATAGATATTAAATGAGTCTGATAGGTTATGAGACAGGAAATACCAACTCCCATGTGGCACTGTAAATATACACAGAAGTGACTTATGAGAGAAGGAATCATGGTGGGGAACAGAAGGAATAGTTTCTGCAACATATTGAAGTGGTTCAGGCAAAGGGTGAAATTTTGAAATATTTCAATTTCGGAAAGCCTAAGTAGTCACTTTAGTAAAAACTTTGAAACACTCAAGTTCAGAAAAAAAGAAAATTGTCTATTTCAGCATTCTTCCACTCTCAAATTAAAAAATTTCTTCTAAAATTAGAAATTCATTTATATGAAACTATTTATACAATGTCAATCATATAAGAAAATAAAACATTTACTCAGAATCCAAAGCTTATTCAAGGAAGCTGGAAATCCATAGAATCATCAAATACACTGAGCTGGAAGGGACCCATTAAGATTATCGAGTCCAACTCCTGGCCCTACACAGGACACCCCAAGAATCACACCATATGCCCGAAAGCATTGTCCAAATGCTCCCTGAACTCTGTCAGGCTTGGTGCTGTGACCATGTCCCTGGGGAGTCTCTCCCAGTGCTCAACCAGTCTCTGGGTGAAGAACCTTTTCCTGATATCCAGCCTAACCCTTCCCTGACTCAGCTTCGTGCTGTTTCCTTGAGTCCTGTCACTGGTCACAAGAGTGAAGAGATCAGTACCAGATGGATAGAGCAACAATAATTACAGAGATTTCAAGTGAAGGTAATTCTGTTTAGCTACTCTCTTCAGGGATTTACCTCCTCTTACAGCTCACATTCTTTCCCAGATGTAGCTTTCAAAGAGTTACTGGCAAACAAATAAAACTCTTGTATCTTTCTTCACCTAATATGTTAATATCAAGACTTCGGAAGACCGCACAGAAATATCTTTCAAGACGTATGGACCTCTAAGATGGTGCTGCAATAAAGAGTTGGTAGCATTGCAAAAACATCTTCACAAAAAGAGCTACTGAGAAGAATGTTTAAAGCCTCTTGTAGGATGCTGTGTAGTGTCACAAGGCTTTGGTTTCAAGCTTAAAGGAGAAATATGTAGGTTGTTTATTTGAAGAGGTTTTTAATTATTTAGTTAAATTTCTGAAATGAAAGTAATACTGAAGCAGTCTATAACCCCTCCTAGTGTATTAGTTAGTGCCAGGTGGAGAAAGATGGTACACTAAGGAATACCCTTTTCATCCACTTCCACTTCTTCTTAACAAAACAATTTCTATTTGACATTTTCCTTGTGAAAACAGAGTAGTGCACCATCTGTATTGCAAATACAGCATTCAGAAATCATGTAATCAAGAATCCCCTACTCTCCAAAGTCACAAAATGACTTTAAAAAGTATATTTTTAAAACAAATGTTCTTTTCCTTTTAGATTTTATGAGTCACATTTTCCACAACCACTATGATTAGACATGAAATCTCAAATAATCACCATGCTCCTATGAGCTGGGAGTTAAGGAGGCTACAGCCTATTGCAGAATTTGTAATAGTTCAGAAGGGTTAGCAACAGTGGTAGTGTCTTCCTGGGGATTTATCTGACATTGCCTCCAGCTGATGACTGGATTTAAAAATATTAAAGGGATTATGAAGACAACTCTCCCTAATGCAAACAGTCTGAAATAAGAAAAACATAGCTCCCAGAAGGCTTGGTCTGGTTTGGCTGCTTTCCTTTAGGTCCTTCAGAACATTTATAAGTTTTGGTTGCAAAATCCCAACCTGAAGCATGGAATGAACTCCCACGTTGAAAAAAATAAAGACAATGTAGTGCCTAAAAAGTGGCACTTCCATCATAAATTTTTGAAACTTACTTTCTTCCGACGAGTTTCCGTAGAATATTGATCCACTCTATGTACTTTTCTTCTTTTCTTTGGAGCTGCAACTGGTCTTTCCTGTCTCCTCTTAGGAGGAAGCTTTCTCTTAGGTCTCTTAGGCGCAGTAAGAGGGGAGCCATAACTACTCTCCTGTACTGGCAGGGAGAGATGTCCGGACTCAGAAAAAAAGCCTGTCTCAACTCACATCAGATAGTAAAGCTACCTGTGCCAGATAATCCTGCAGCATAAATGCTCTGGCCTTTTCAAAAATTCAGGCTTGTGGACAATTTAGGATCTGTCCCTCTTTAAGGAGAAATCCACCAAATTGTACTGAAAGCGGAGCAGTTACAAGAGCAGACAGCATAAAAGCAAATTAAATTGGTGTTTCAGAAGATAGGTGGGGCTTCTGGCTTTGAAAATATATAGTTATATGGGGGGTGTTAGTTATAAAATAGTAATCCATTAATATTATAAAAAATTAACTTAATTTCAATTAAAGCAAAATTCATTGCACATCATTTAATAAGTGTCTGGGGGTAGAGTGGTGGTGGAAATGCAACATTTCACTTGAATGATGGCTTAGGAATGAGTATTAGAGCCTGGTCAGTCCAAATGACTTCTGCAAGGTTTCCCACACCCACTTTTTGGCGGAATGAGTGACACCAAGTACCTTCATCCACAGCATTAGCAGGTGCCACTATCGTGTGCCAGACCTTGTAGCCCACTGAAATCACCAGAACCCACTCTTTGGGGTCTGCAGATCAGAGCTACAAAGGTGAGACAGTTAGAATGGAGCTCACATCCTTCAAATTAGCCAGGCAGGGCACATTAGCAGCAGTGCATGAGAAATCTGCCCTGCTACCTGCCTCATTACCAGCTCCATGGCAATTTTGAGAATTTAATTTCCTAGCACTTTCAGTGTGGCATCTCATTGGATATTGTTATTGTTCATAATGCACAATTACCTGGGACAGACTGATGGAAGGAAAAAAAATCATAAAAGTTAAAAAAAGAAGATATAGCTAGAATAAGCTACTATCCCATTAATCAGCTTGCTTGTAATTTTAAACTCTCCCGCTCTGTCTGACTTTAACACAAGTCAGAGGCTCCTGGCACTGCTCAGATGGTGTTTGAAGTGGCTGACAGGTGACGCCTACCAGGAGATAAACTACAATATGCTGTGTGTGACAGAGCACGGTGAATGGGCTTGAGAAGAGCTGGAGATTTATGATGCTATTTAACTTCTATGTACTTAGGCAGCTTCTCACAGTTGTTCAGTTACAGAGCTACATAAACAGGGAAGGGGAGGAAGGGGATGTTACCATCTGCCATGCTGTTTCATTGCTTCCAACGCAAGCAGCTGGAAAGGAGATTCTAGTCCAGTCTCATTCGTCTTTCTCCACAAAGGCATTTTAATAAAGCAGCACCAGAGTTTTCTGTTTTTAAAATGCTTCAAGCTTTGTGCAGTCCTGATGAGAGGAGCGGCAGGGAAAGGAAGGATTCTCATTTTACTGTCTCTGAATCGGCTCAGACAGAGCTCCACAATGCCAGAAAACGCGAGGTCTGAACACTGAAATGACTGTCTCAAGACAGCATGTTAGAAGAGCAGCAGAAATGGCTTAGCAGTGCCAGATTTCGATGTATTTTAGAGCTCTTATGGTAGTATATTTCCAGAATATTTTATGTAAAAAAAAAAAAAAGAGTTAGCTAGGAGGAAAAAAAAAAAAAAACCAACAAAAAAGCCAAGTCCTTATTAACCAGCCAATCTTAGTCCTGCTTGAGAAGAGTCAGAACAGAGTTATGGAGGAGGGAAACAAACCCTTCCCCGCTTACAGAAGGAAACTGTAACATCACAAGGGCAACTAGCCAGCCAAAGCTCTGCTTCTTGACCCGGATGGACCAACCTACCAGAGTTCAACTGCAGAAGCACAGAGGGAAAGAAAAAAAAAAGCAGAAGTAAATCAAAAGCAAGCGTATATTTTATATGTCCCATAACTGCTCCTGGAAACATAATGGAACCCACTGTAATACTAAAAGGTAAACAAAAAACAAAACACCAAACAAACAAACAAAAAAGACAAGCAAACAAACCCACCCCAAGGCAAAAAAACAAACAACCAAAACCTAGACAACCAATTCATTTACACTGAACTTCATGTCAGATTACACGCAAAGTTACACTTGTGGATACTAGCCATAATATCAGTTCCATTTATCTAAAAAACCTTGGCAATTCACCAAAGGCTTATGTGTCTCTAAGTCCCTTCTAGTTTTTAAGACACTCTGCAAATAGGATGTTGTGTATGTCCTGGGAGGCTCTGAGTGCCATCTGCCGAAGTCTGGAAGCTGAAAATTATCAGTCATGGATGCCATTAGACCTCTAAGATTATACATTCAAAATATATTTAGAACGTTGTTTAGTATAATAAGCTCTAATTCACTTTATTCTAAAGGAAGCTTGTAAGATTTGGAGGTTTTCAAGATATAAAACTGTTTCTCAAACTACTAACTACAGCAAGAAAAGGTCAGCATAAAATATTCATTCTTCAAAAGAAGAAATAAGAAACCCATTTTAAATATAACAGAGTTGTTATGAGCTTGTTTTCCAATATTATTGTTTGGCTGATCTGCCTTTGCATGAATTAAAATGGTCAGTACTACTCCAGCTGTCCAAGTGCTGCCAGCAGGACACAAGAAAAGAATGATTTCACAGGGAGGTCACACTCTCAGTATATCAAGGAAGTAGCTGAAAGGGATCCCTTTGAGGACTTTCTTCCAGCTGCTGTATGTAAATTTCAGAGCTCCTAAAAATTACATTGAAAGCAATGTCAAGAGAAACAATATAAAATACTTCCTAGCTTTTCAATCCTGAAACCAGGCCCCTCCCAAACCTCAGCATCTGTATACTTACACAGCTGTATTCATTTACTTAAATTTCAATTCACAAAGTTAGCTCCACTGTTTGAACTGCAAACTAAGTTAGTCCATACTAAGTTCTGCTAACTCATCTGTTTTCAATTTGCTAAAAATCAATTTCACAGTCTTCTTGTGTTTAACAGAATGACAAAACTACTTTTTTTTTTTTGCAAAAGTTTTAGAAGCTATTAATTCATACTTATTAAGAGCCTAAGCTTTGCCTTGCAATTAGAGATCAACCTTCAGGTAACTATACAGAAGAGCCCTCAAAGAGTAAGAGCCTCTGGGGGCTTTTTCCTTTTATAATGACTTTTTCTATGATGAACACTTTCCTAACTTCACTGTTTAGACTTCTACAATTAACCTGAAACTAGATTGCTAAATTGGATGCTAAACTGGCTTGTTAAACACCACAATTTAAAGAACAATTTCAATGTCATCATCTTAATATTCTCCTTTAGGTCCACAGATAAAGCTCCACAACCCTGTTCAGAAGGAAGTGGTTCTCTCCATAAAATTATGGTTTTCAGTCTTAAGCTACATATAGTAATTGTAACACTTCAGTTAGAGGAATTATAAAGCATTATTGAGAAACATATCACTGAATCAAAGAGCTCTCATTACTGATACATTTGAATGATGCCTGATTGATTCAGACATAGATCTTGTTCTGAGCCAAATGACAACATGGACACATATCCATTCCTGTCAATTTAACAAGAGTGTTGGTAGGCCTTAACCACCCCTTATCCAGAAAAAGAACTGCTCCCCTCCATCCACTAAGGTGTTTCAGCACTGTTTTGGAATAATTTCTCACACCCACTGCTCTCAGACCATGGCTCAAACTGCTCCAACAGGGGTGCTACCCACTGCAACTTCAAAACCGCTGCAAACTATTTCAACAGCCAGAGTCACTCGAGCATATTGATAAATCTAATGCTGCTTCTCTTTGCTCTCTTCTCCGGTCAAGAAACAGCTACCAGATGTATACAAACAAAGATGAAACTACTGCTGGGTACCTGGCTGCTCAAGGAAATTTGTATTGCCTCTCAAGAGGCAGGCATCTGATACACTCCTCACTTTTCAGAGATTTGCAAACATTTGTTCACCCTTTCAAAAGTTCATATAAAAACTCTTAAAATTTTGTGATAGGAATCTGCAGACGTACATTTGCACTGAAACTAAGGGACCTTCGCCAGATGTCAGAGATAACTGGAAATCATAGAATCATAGAATCAGCTGGGTTGGAAAGGACCTCTGAGATCATCAAACCTAACCCTTGAGCCACCACCACCGTGGTTACCAGACCATGGCATTAAGTGCCACATCCAGTCTCATCTTAAAAACCTCCAGAGACAGAAAATCCACCACCTCCCTGGGCATCCCATGCCAATACCTGATTATCTTCTCTGTGAAGAATTTCTTCCTAATATCTTCCTACAAATGCCAGATGCCAGTCACATGAAGTAGGATATTTGGGTACAGAATTTACTTTCCCTCCTCACAAATAGCAATAATTTTTAAGTTCTTGTCAGCTGGACAGTGTTGGCAGGGAAACAACACCCATCAGTCCCAGCCAGCTATCCAAAATCAAACAAGGAGTTAAACTACTGCAGCATATTGCACATAATTTTTCATTAAAATGCCTTATGGTGCTTCAAAACTTTTTCCAAACTCAACAGTATGGTCCTGAGGGAATAGTACTGGCAAAGCTTTCTGAACCCCTGTAGGGCCTATATGAAACTGGAACTAGCAGCTTTTTACAGTTCCCAACAGACTGGAATTATTACTTTGTCTACTGCAGGCTACCAGCTTAAAGAAAGTTTTCTTCTGCTCTGCGTTTTTTCTCAATATTTTCTGCAGTATATTTTAATTGCCTTTAAGAAGGACAAATTGCGAGAGAAAAGTTAAACTACGCTGTTGCACGCAAACATCTGGCCTTGGCCAAATCTTTCCTTTTGCATAATCATATCACACATGGGCAGTTCCTTCTCCCAGAACTGAATCTCACATGATAAATCCTTTAAACAAACACTTTGTTTTCTTTGGCAGAGGGGATTCATGCTGCAGAAACAGGTGGGAAAAAAGTTGCTAAGAATGCTACTCCTGAGCAGCATCAATTATTTGAAAACCAAGCATTACAGAGACCAGCTTTTTCTGCAGAAAAAAAAATCTGTACTAACCTCTGAATTGAAAGGACCGTATCTGTGGCCAGCAGCATCTGGTTGCTCAGAGTAGAAAGCATAAACATAAGGCCTGAAAGAAAGAAAGGTCTTGTTCAGGTTAGCTTTCCTTTGACAACACAAAAACATGGGCCTGCTAGGTCAAGTCAAATCAAGCCAACTTTCCAAAGAGACTTATCTTTATGGAAAAAAAACTGTTTCTCAGTCAGAGAATCACAGAATCATTTAGCAGTCCTTTGTTTCCATGGTATAATTAAGTAATTACTTGTTTTGCAGCTTTATTAAATTCAAGAACACACACAGGGAGGCACATGGGGTACCATCTGAGGACACACATTCATTTTAAGTCTTGTAGGAGAAATCACAACAGCAGCTCGCTTGAGCTTTGCAGCCAGCAGCCTGTGGGAAGCTGTGCACTAAACCCCACTCATAATTAAAATCTTAATATTTTCCTAGTGCTCAATGTCCAGTTCTGCAAATGCCATTGTCTGTAAGGTTGTTATATAATATTAGGCTCAGTAGGATAAGAACAATCCAAGCTAATCTTGGATTGTTGGTAGGAAATAAATTCATAGCATACATTTATTTGGAAGAATCAAACTGCTGCTGCTGAAGAGCTAATATTGGAAAACAAAACAACTACGACAAAAAATCCACGAAAACAAATTAAAAACCCCCACCAAATACCCAAAATCTTCCACTAAACACAAAACTCAAACAAATCCTTAAATCAGTGTTAGCCTGTAACAGACAAAAATAATTTTTGGAATTAAATTTCCCCTTGTTCTGCCAACTACTTTTAAGAAGACAAACTAGCAGTTATCCAACAGCAGATGACAATAAGTGAATTACCTTTCATTGTCTGGAAGGGTTAGCCACTGCAGTATTGTTAATATTCTGCGCTCATGGGGGATGACACTAGACCACAAAATACAGAAATATACCTCATTATCATAGGATACAACAAGCATCAACAAAACTTTGTTATGAACTGATTCTAACAAATGAAATAAAACATAATAGCATAATTTGCTTTTAGCATGATGTATCTTCTTTGTTGCTTAATACAAATTCTTAATTTGCAAACAGAATCACATCAGATCTCCTGAATATCCACATACTCCAAAAGAAAGATGAATAGAAGTTTGTAACTGCAGTCAGAACTCAAGGCAGTAAATCTAACTCTTCTAAATAAGAGTGAACAAAGATTCATTCTAGAAGCTTTAACCCATGTGAACCTTTTTTTGTGCACAATCATGTAGCCACTGGATAGCCGACATGAGTGAAAACCATTACATTACTCACAGCAGTACAGGTTTAAAGGACCATCCTGCTCTGGAAGTCTTGCAGACACTGGAAAAGTTCTCACAGACTTAACAGTAACCAAACTGGGGGCTAGGCTGGTGTGAATCAGAACAGAGTAATCTGAAACATCAGGCCAATCAGCACAGTGATTTGCACAACTGTGACAACTTCTCACTCTGCAGAACAAACTCATCCCAGTTACTGTTTGTATAGTGATAGCCATTCTCACTTGGCTGCTGAGGCCAAGTTCATGCTATGAAAATGGCTAACATTATAAACAGCTGTTAAAATTCCAAATATCTTGGTCACCTTAGGAAAACTCTGCAGGTCAGTGACCACGGGTGTTTTAATACAATAGCAGAGTCAGTCCAGATTCCATTAGATCAATAACAGAATCCCAAGACAGGAATCAAAGACAACCATCAGAGCCACAATGCTGAATTTAATTCAGCATTCTGTGGAAGCATCTGACAGAGAAATAGAGATGTCAACAGCCATTTGGAAATACATTAATTTTTTAATGCCTTGTAAAATAACAGTGGCCCTCAGTCTCCAACAACATGGAGAACTTTGAGCTGTAAAAACACTTATAAAAATGAAAATTTATGCTAAATCTTGCAAATAAGGCAATATTTTAAAGCAGAATCATAATTTTGGGTACTGCCTAATATTTATATTTTTATTAATTATGCAATATGAAATTGCAATTAACTCATTTCTGCCTAAAATCTTTTTAACAATTCTGTTTTCCTGAAGGAGTTTGCCAGAAAATTCTCACCAAACACATTCTGTGTTCCAAACCAAATAATACACAGGCATATATATTTAAGGCACATTTATTTCTTTCATGCATGGAGTGGCTGTCTCACTCCCTTACTATTGCCATTCATACGGCATATCCTTGGTTACCTTCTGTAACATTCTATATCCCCAGGCATGCATTGGCCAGGGTGTTAATGCAGGCTGTGTAGCTGTTGAGTTCAGGAATCACGGTAATTTCTTTGGTTCGTAGAGCACCAGCCTGGAGCTCTGTCAGATAACCATCTTGAAAGCCTAAACCTATCACTGGCTTGTGGTACGTTTTATACTCCCTCCATATGATATATGATATTTAGAGCAGTAAAGAGTATTATGCCTAATGGAATGACAAAAAAATAGGCAAATCCCCTTATCGTTTCAATTTGCTCCTGCAATCTTGCCACTAAAATGTATTAGAGAGACTGATCCATACGAATTTCTCAGAACTCAAAAATTATCAAAATGCATTCATCTTTGGCTGTGGCTTTAGGTAGGATGAAGAAAAATAGGTTGGAATCATTAAACAAAAGAACAAACAACAAAGATCCTCGGGGCTGACTTTTAGGAAAGGGAAATAGGATATCTTACTCAAAGGTCAGACTGTATTGTAAAATGAGCGAGTCGGACCTTCGAGTCAAATATGCTGGTGATGTCAGTTAAAGAGGACAGTAAGTGTCTTCCTCTCTCAGAGGACTCAGAAACATTACTAGCAACACTGAGGCAAAAAAACACACTGAAATGAAAGACAGTAATTTTTCACAAAGTTACACATTTTTTCTTTATACAACTGCTAAAAATCCATGCATGAATCTAAAGCAGCAAACTGCAGCATCAGCTTCAGTCATCAGAAACATCACACAAATGTAACAATGGAGGATTACGGATACAGTCTCTAAGCTACCGAATGCTTAGGAAAAGTACTTAATAAACACATCAAATTAATTCTGAGTTATTAGTTAAAAATCTCCAGAAAACAGAGGCACTTACATAGACCAGAAGAACGTGCCAGCTTTCACCCCTTGCTTGGCTGCAGTAATCCAAATCTAATGAGGAAAATATAAGAGGATTAGAGTGCACTCAGATCTTTAATGACTCTCTGAAATCAAAAGAAAACGTTTTCAAGACACATTCTTCTACCCTGAGCCTAAAAGTGGAAATTGCAGTTTTCAGCCTGCAGTCCTAATTTGAAAATGTGAATTGACTAGACTGTGCAAACTCCGCTGCAGTGGGTCAGCTGCTGTGCTGTAGACTTTCACCCCTAAATCTTTATGTTGTTTTTAATTAAAAGTATTAAGATTCACCACAAGGAATTCCTCCAGTATAAAATTTAATTTTCAAAACCCAGCCATTGCTAACCCGACTCTTTTAATGTTCAGCTGTTCAGGTTTTGGAGAATACTCAGTTAGAGGGGAACATACCTTAAACACTAATTGGTGTCTGCATAAATGTCCCTTTTCCCGTATTCTACCATCAGTAGCCATCAACAGGAAATGTGTTGGAAAAGAGAACACAAAAGAGGGAGCAGACAAGTCAGTAGGTCTTAAGAAAGCAGGGAGGGACACCTTCCTCCATAAGTGTTTAAGAATTTTTTGAACTCTCCCGACATGGTGATTGATGGAAATGACAGAAAAAAATCTCCATTAATTTTTTTAACCCTTTTTTCGATCCTTCAATTCCCATAAATTTTTTGGTCTATAAGTCAGTTTGTAGCAGAAAGTTCCACAATGTAGTCACAAACTGTAAAAGTGAATTTCTAATTTTGTTTTGTTTAAAACCTTCCAGTTTCACTGGGGCTAGGGTACAGTTCTCATACTTTGAAAAGAAGTTACTAATCCTTTCCCTTCCCACTTCTGTGCAACATTCACGATATTGCCTTCTACTTATTCCTTTTCAAACATAAGTTGTCCGGGTTTGTTTGATCTTTCTGTAATGAACGCCATACCTGGTTATCCTCATCATCCTTCTCTTACTGCCTCCCTTCACACTCTTTCTCTTTCTATCCTATGACTACACAAGGCAGGGGAATGAGAATGTCCAAGCATCAGAAAGGTCCACAATCAAGGAAAACAAACAATATGGGTTTGTAGCCCTACAAACTAAATCTCTCCTGCAAGGAACTATCCAAGTTACCTCAAAACTCATTTCTAAAGTGACAATGGCTCAAAGGCCAGCACTGTGTATAAAGATAGATTATTTCTTTCCATTATTTATGCATACTGCAACATATCTGCTTCATGAGGAGTTAAGACAAAATGTAGTTCCTTTACTTAGTAATTGCAAAGTCGTTAGTTTACTTTAAATCCACTCTTTGAAAGTGCATTCTAAGTCACTCTACCTTGTTTAAATAGGCACTTGTAAACTGTTATCTGGGCACGCATTATTCATGACATGCCTGAATTATTCACACATCAGTCTTAATTGAAATAAATTCGGCACAGTCTGACGAAAGATCATTTGCACAATGGGGCTATAGTTAACAGCAATTAAATTTGGATATTGTAATGTTTTTTATGAGAAAATTGATTGTGTTTGCCTTTCCAGTGCCCTGGACATATCCATTACCTCTCATCTCCTCCACCAAATCTTTATGGACTCAGTCCACTTAAATTAAAATCACAGCTATAAAAGGTCATTTGTTTTCACTTTATTCTAAGTTTTTAGTAATGAATCTTCTTTTCCAGAGAAGAATAATACATCCAGAGTAGCTCTATAGAAAAGATATTTTCCTAAATAAACGCAGCAGGAGCAGAATGGCCACAGATTTGCAGCCCACTCTTCTCTGTTTTCAGGTGCTTCTCCTCAACAGTCTGATTTGAGGCTTGGTTCACATTAACATTCATTCAAGATGCCACCAAACATTGAGTTCCCCAAATGCCTCCTGCAGCCCGTACAGCCCAAGCCTTCCACCAGCATATGATTTGCATGGTGACAAAGATAATAAGATGATGTGGCTGCAAACTAACTGCCAAAAAAAAGGGGGGGGGAAATGGCTTTCAATTTATACAGGAATTTGGGGTTTGTGATTTGAGTAACAGGGATATTGTTTTCAAAAGCTCACAGGATACCAACCCTAAGGATGCAAGTGAAGAGGAGAGATGAGGACATGTGCCTACAATCCAGTGACCATGTCAACACACAGTCAGAGGTGCAATTGCAATATAAGGATGTTTGTTTGTGCCATATAAATCAGCACGGGGTATATAACTTCAGTCTGACCCCTGGGTCTTACTAAGGCAGTTATTTGTTACATATTCATCGCTGTTTCCTGGTATTCCCAGGTGAAAAAGGACCCACACTTAAAGTAATTATATTTTTCTTTGCATTGCAGATTTATTCCTAGAGGAGAACCCAGTCATGGCAGAGAAAGGAGGTCAAACACAAATTCAGCACGAGGCATGTCAGCTCCACTGCTGTTATGCTCTTTGGTCTTGCTCTGCTTGGAAAACCATTGTCCCTACAGAGCTGGAGTGAATTTATTTTTCTTTGAAAACCTTTGTGTTCCTGCAAATAATTAAATAATTTCGCAGATATCATTGGGAAGGTACCAACAAACTAAGCCCCGGGAATTCAGTGTTTGGATTTCACCATCTGCTAACTCTGCTATGACTTTCTAATGCTTTGTCCTACACAGGTCCAAACCATCTAGTCTGCCTGACTGGCTAAATGAGACCAGCCAAGTCCCACTCTCAGCAGCTGAAGATATCCTGCCCTGCTCCTGGCTATTAGTACTCTGGATTTACCCATGATACTGTGTATTTTAGCCAATGATTTTAAACCTGTGCCAAAAGACACCCTCCCTCTGGCATATGAATAATTGCCAAGGTAGCCAGCACGCCTGCGAGAAAGTGGTAGCTCTTTTTTATTCATGTTGAGCACAGAGTGTGCTCCATGAATGTCACATGAAAACAGCATTCACGCTTTCTGAACCAGGAGCAATGCACTCCTAAGAGCAGTAAGAGCAGTCTAAAAGCACCCAAACTGGCTTCAGAGAGGGGAAAAACTGCACCTGCCCTGCTTCCAGGTATTTCACCTCAGGAATGCAGCCATTTACATTGGCATTAACTGTTTGGATGAGAACATGTGTCTGCTGCACTTGAAATAAGCTCAGTAGCTAAGACAAGGATCTGTTAAGTCAAAAATCAGCAAATCAAAAGGCCCATATCTGTCCACAACATCTGAATGACTCCATCCTGACTTTGCCAGGCAAAGCCTGATTCAACTCAAGCTTGCAAGAAAACATTACTGGACCTCTGCCCTCCTTTGTTTTTTAAGGTGGGGGTGGGGGGGAAGCCTTTGGTTTATTTAAACCCAAACTAAGAAAATTCAACATTACTCACTGTCATACCTAAAGCTGCTACTCATAACAATACATTTGTAGAGGCATCTTTAAGCATGAAGAGCAGCAGCAGTCACCCAGGTGGGAGAATTTCTATTTGCATTGAACGAGATTTAAATCAAATATCCAGGGTTTTGGAGTTGTGACAGTTAGTGCTGATGAATCTAGTGGTAGCTATCTCTACACTGGCTATCAGAAGTGCCCTTGGTTGTCCCGATGCTTTATTGGATAGGTAAAATTAGACAACAGACTGGATCAGCTTATAGAAGCGCACAAGCACCCTGAACCACAGGGTAGTAACTCCAGAGCAGAGTTGGCAGCAAGTGTTTACTCCTGCCTAATCACCAGTGAAAGTCTCTCACTGTCTTTAAATTAAACTCATTGTCTTTCAAGGCAAACAGTAAGTCATAGAAGAGGGTAGGATAGGAAAAAAGTTAGCAGATGCCCTCTCAACCTTATCCATTCAAAAGAACTGAAATTAGGAAGCAAATAAGGTTCTATTTCCTCCCCGATGCTCAGAGTCACAGTCCAGAAGTTAATTCATTCTAGATGTTCCAGCACTCAGCATGTAAATGCAATGTTTTATATGCATTCTATGGCTGGTCACTTATTTTTGCTGTGTTAGGTGATGCAAGGTCAGTATCATTTGTGAGCTTATGTTATTTGCCATATGTAAATACGATGGGTTTAACTCTTAATATGTTAGAATTTTATAGTCAGATGTTTAACAATGTCAGATGTTCACTCCTGGCTTGCATATGAGACAAGTAATGCAAGTGGTATAAAGGCCGTATTTCTGAATTAATTTGCTTAAGCAGAGAGGAGAGGAATAAATATTTTTAAAATAATAACCAGAGATCGACCACTTTGTCTTTCATGCCATGCCACAGGAAATTAATAATATCTATCTTTTCCAATGCAGAAAGACCTGTTAAATTATGCAATGACATTCACCCTTAGTACACTGGTAAATGTCACAATAAATAATATATATGCTTTCATAAATATAAATTAAACTTATTCTATAAGTTTTTATGTTTATATTCTGTGTTGAATGACTACAATTCTCCTTTATTTATGGATGAAAGTATATGAGGCTAAGCAATAGTTTAGGTGTCAATGCCATACAGAACATGGAAGTCCTCTGACTGCTAGACACATTTGCACACAGATATTTCAAAAGGAGTTATTCAAGACAGCTGCAGAATTTTCTTTTAAAAAGCCAGGCAAAGGTGGGAAAGGGGAAATCACAGCATTTCCTAGTAAAAAAACATGTACAAGACTGGTGCAAGAATGCAACATTAATACCACTCCTGTACCACTGCAATTTGTTCTGCCAACAAAATAAAATGTGGAGTAGCCCCTTCAACACTTCTTACTCTTTAGCAGGACATAAAGGTTCTCACACACTTGGCAACTAAGCAATCTTCTTCTTGCTCAGACAGAAGATTTTCATACAAGAAGCCTATTAAATAAATAAACTCAAAGAGCCCTGGTTGCTTGTTCATACTCAAGCTGTATAAAAAGAAATACTTATACAATGGAATTATAGACATCTCTCCTTCTGCTTCCCCCACCAATCAACCAATTGATTGGAAAATGCGTTCAGGATGGAAAGACGGATGACAGCTTTTTGAAGCTCTGTCTGTAATAGTTAGACAGGCAAAATCAACAAAATTCCAATAATGGTTTTATTTTAAATACTGATAAATACTTGGATAAAATCAGGACTATCAAGTTAAGATGCATGGTGATGATAGCTAGTGTCTGCAGGCATACTTTGCAGACTTTAAAGACACCTTCACAACCTGCTGTCACTCACCTAAGGAATGTCATGGCCCCGTTTGAGGATTATCTCATCACCTCAGACTGGGCCCTTTTTGAGAGCTGTAGTCTTTAAAAGGCTGATCGTGGAAATAAAGCAACGTACAAGGCACCCTAAACAACCATCAATAATTTTATAATTATGATATTCCTGAAGAGAGAGACATCCTTTGGACCTGAACTCAGATCCAAACTGGGTTACCTCCCGAAGGAGCCTCTCTCTCCCCACTGACCACAGACCAGAAGTTTTATACCTTTCATCTGCCGACCTTGGGTTATCTCTAAGGATCATGAGAGATCACTAAAAAAAGCAGTGTACTGTCTGCAGTGCAAGCTTAAACTTACTACATCAAAACAAAACATGGAAAACTACTGCTTAACAGAAGCCAAAGGCAGCTGGGGCCTAATTTTAGTGCTTAAAGTCACTTGGGATGAAAACAGAATGTCAGTGTCATGAAAAATGAGCAGTAAACTTAGTTTTCCCCATGGGCCCTGATGCTCACCATTTCTGTGAGATGCTGTGGCAATATGAGGAGTGGTTTTGCAGCAGTTTCCTATGAAACACTTTTGTTTTGAAAACATGGTGGTTTTAAGCTTATATAATAAATCAAGGTTGTACACTAAATGAGAAGACTGGATTTCAGGAAGTCCCACAACCAACTACATCACCCTAAAACAGTTCCAAACTGCTTTCTCCCCCCTTCTCCTTTTCCTAATGCTATTAATTTTAATTTCTCATAATTCCTGGAGTAAAACCATTGGGATATTCATCTGCCAAATCACACTGATGTCCATGGTAATCTGGATGTTTCCCAGCAAAAGGTTTAGTATTAGAACAATGAAAGAAAGATGACCACACCCTCCACATTTTAATAAAGCCATATACGATAGGCCAATCTTCAGGAGCAAGAAACATTGAAAATTTCTGAAATATTTAAGTGACATTCTATTCTAGGCAATTTTAACCATAATACAAGGCTGGGGGTCTCTGACGCTTTTCTTGCCTTCTTGGACAGAAAAATAATAATTCCCAATCCTGTGCAAACCACATACCACTCTGCAGTTTTTTAGTACTCCAGTTTGAGACCCAAGATTTAAAAAGAACCAGCTGAAAATGTGATATGCCAGACAAGACCTGTGATATGCAAACCAGATTTCCATTCCTATCCCCTTATTGTCTTTCAGTACCCAGCTGTTTTTGACACTCTATGACAATGTCATATTTAAAGAACATTATAAAAAGGTGTTAGAAACTAACTGTATCTAATCTTGAGATATATATGGAGATGACTTTTTCTCTTATAAAAATCTGCAATCAAATGTGCTATTCTTCCATGTGCAGAGAGCGTATCATTTATATCATATTTCTGCAAGAGATCTACCATCTCCTTACCTGGCTATTATGCTCTATCTATCAGGTTTGCCAAACTTATGGGTTTCCCTCATATTAAGTGTAGGGGCTTGAATTATAGCCCTATCTCTGTGCGTTTGCCTTCAATTTTCAAAAAACAGTTCCAGTTTATCACATTATTTGTGTGGTTCCCCTTTTCAAAAATTCTTCAGGTCAGCTGGTTTATTTTATCATCCCTACTTGTGTGTGCAACACTCCCCTCACTCTCTGAGGATTTCATCCAGCATACAGTCATCCACTATTGTGTAATTTTCTTGAACTCTTCTCAGATGATATTTTTTCATGATCCTTATTCACAATCCAGAAAATCTTTTTTTCTCTGGAATAGCATAGGTGTTGCTAACAGCTGGGTGTGGGAATTAATGTTCCCCACACAACACAGCAGGCGGTGAAGTATTCATAGACTTATATTGTGCTTTTAAAATATCATAGTTTAAAAAGAGACATTTGTACAAGCCCCAACACTTAGTTCTTCACTAACTCCTGCTTAATAATGATTGAGGTAGGATGCAAAATTAAAAGTGCATAATTAAATTACAGCTGCCTAACAAGTTGTCACACAGCAGTTGAGCCACAGGATTGTCTGTGACCTCGACTCACCCTCTCCTCTCCACGCAACCCATGCCAAACCCAGGTCTTCGACAGGCAAGGGGGTGACTATGCTCACTGACAGATTTGACAAGAGCATAAATACTTCATTCTGGCTCAGCTACAGCCAGACATCTGCCTGTCACACGCCTGCCTGCAGCTCCAAATTTTCACGTCTCACATTTGTTGCAGACTAAAACCACGTGCGGACAAATAACATACACACTTGCTAAGCCTAAAACCATCTGAGTAACTTCCTTTAGTTTCTTGGGATATTTGTCTTAAAGAGATTTGGGGGATGATACTGATCAATTTAGCAAACAGAAATGACAGATTATGGTGTTCCTAAATGCCTTCCAACTTTCTCACCTCTATCATCCCACTCTTTTGTGAGATTCATTGTGAGAGAGCCTTTAAACTATAGTTCCCCAAGCAATCAGTGCAATGAAATGTGCATGCACCTTGGCTGCTTGCACTTAAAACTTACAGCTTTTAAGTTAATCCCACTTTTGTTGAGCACACCATAGCACGCAGTAACAGGGTAAAGTGCAGCAGAAATGGGGGGACTGTCTTAGCTGTGGTAACACAGCATATTTTGAAGGAGTCTGTTTCCTTGCCCAGAATAAGGATTCAGAGCTAGAGAAGCCAAGTCCAACACCAAATTAAGAGAGGGAACCTAGTTCAGCCTCTGCTGCTGTGCTTGAGGCAGAAACTAATTCCCAAGCTTCCACAGCCTCTGCAGTAAGTCAGGGAACAGTGATCGCTTGTGGACTTCACAAATAACAATTACAAAATTTTGCCATGCTGTGCTGACAGAACATTTATACTAAAACTGCTCAAGAACATTACTAGGACAAAACCCTGAGAAACCCCATACCAAAAAGGAAACATGATGCCATAGTAACAAAAATATACTGTTATACTGCTGCCTCAAGTGAGGGTTTTTTCCTAGCCACATCTAATTTATACTTATCAATGCAAATACCTTTCCATAGTCAATGGATTTATTATTCTGAAAAGCAAAATCCAACTCAAAACATTACATTAAACTGAAAGACAGAGGGCCAGTTGGGGTTGGGGGGAGTGGGGATTAGGTACAAATTGTTCACATATGTATTTTTCTAATTATTATTATTGGCTATGTTCCACAGCACAGGGGGAGGGGAGGAGAGGGAGGAGGAAAGGAGGAGGAGGGAATCTGAAACTTACTGGTTGACCTCCCCACCATCTGTGATTGAATTTCTCTCGCCCTCGAAGGCTGAAGCTGGCATCAAACACTGGGTCATACATCGAATTGCCAACAATCCCATGTGATTCAGGATAGAGTCCCTTTGTGCAGAAGTAGATTAATTAGCAAAACCCTAGTACACACAAATACAGTTCTTCATAGCTATCTGCAAATACCACTACATTATTTTAAAATAAGTATCTTTGTAACTACACACCAGAAAAGGCTTTTACTTTCAGATAAGAACATTTAAAACAGGCTGTAGTAATGAAAGCAGTAGATGATTTAACTGTGCTAAAAAACATCAAGAACTCCTATTACTTGATACTTTAAAGTTTTTCACACTGGTTAAAAGTTAGTTTGAGGCCATCAAGGAAAAGGCAAAAATGTTTGAAAAGAAGATTGATTTGTACTTTCAGTTCCTCTTCATGAATTCCTTTTCTGGACACAGTAATTCATTCTCTGGTTGAAGAGTAAAACATTTTATAATTTTTTATCTTCATGAGAGTCTCTGTGAGATAAGTTATTTCCAAGAAAATAACTGAGGGGGGCCACCGAAAGCCATGGCTTTATATAACAATTTGTTCTGCAGTAAAAGCAATTTAAGTTTCTGCTCTTCTTCCTTTCTCCTGGCCCTCTCCCATCCCCACCTATTCTTTCTCCATCTCCTCCTTTCTCATCCATTTAAGATTTGTGCAGTGATTGCACAGAAAAAAGGGGAAAAAAATGCAGCTGCAGGTAGAGAGTCCCTCAGACCAGCTTTGGGAGCACTGTCAGTGTCACACAGGGGTGTGTGCCTGGCGTGAGGACAGCCTGGCTGCCAGCCCTGCCACGGCAGTGTGTGATGGCTCATTTTACTGCAGGGCCAGCACAGCACCCAGACACACTCAGCAGCTGTAAATTGGATGCCGACTGCTAAGTCAGCCCCACTGACTTCAGCTGCTCCAACGAAGGAACAACTGCTGGTTGTATTCAGGGTAGGATTTCAGGGGTGGGTTTTTTTCCCCTCTAGGAAATCTCTGACCTGTAATTACGCAGCAGTACAAATAGCTGCAAAAGCAGGCATAAGAAAGCATAGGAACACTGTGACAATGTGTAATGGTGAGATACATTCCATCTCAGCACTTCAAAATACTGAAGAAAATACCTAACGTAACTAAAGACCAAAAACGGTGGACAACGAAAGCAATTTGGGTTTTTTAATCTTGCTTCCCACAACCCACATTTCTACTCCAGTACAACATTTTGTCATCAAAAAAAATCCTTCCCAGGGACTTACAGTAGCAAGGGTGTACAAGTTGGGGAAGGTTTTTGTAGGGTAGACAGGTCGCATGTAAGGAGAATGTGTTCCACAAGATCCTGAAAAATCAATAGCAAATGCAAATATGAGGAAGCGAAGCTCTCAGACACAGAAAACAAAAACGGAGGAAGCAACTTCTGTGGCTCAAAATGATGCAGAAACTAGTTAAATTTTAACCAATTTAAATGAACATTCTGCTGCTTAGCAGTGGTCAGCAGTAGGGGCAGTGGCAAATCTACTCATGCACTCTTTGTACTTCACAGTAAACAACTGAAATAATGCAGCCAGATGACTACTGAACCAGCTGCATTCCCATAGACTGTGTTCTTTTCTGAGCTAGTCTCTATCCAGAGTCACCAGAAATATCTTGTTAAGTAAAACAGTGTAAGAAAACACAGGTTTATTTTAAGTGATAAATACACTAAAGCTGCAGTTTCACAATGGGCTTTGAGCTCGGCCCCCACTAGAATCATATAGGCTAGAAATTACTTTTAAGATCACTGAGTCCAACCATAGATGGCTACACAAATACAAGGGCCAACACACACACAGGGGGAAGGAAACCCACCACCTTTCAAGGATATGGGCACACACACAAACACCATGCTATACAGAGAGGCTCAAATATGCAGTGCATCCACTATTGCACAAACCCAGGTGGATGCCCATTCCCCCAGAAATCAGGGCAAGGCACATCCCCAGCCAGTTAAGAGGCATCCACCACAGCTCCTGCAGTCGCTTATCCAAATCTCTGACATTTCTGAATCAAGGGGAAAATTTTGTGGCCACTTCCCAACTGGCTTGTAAGATTGAATGATACATGTCATGTACTGAAGATGCATTTCTTTGCTGACAAAACCACATGAAGGTCATTGATTCTGAGCAGCAATTCCCAAACCAGCAGCTCTTCTGTGTGCGTTAACCAGGTTGCTTTCAAGTCACCAGTTGATACCATCTAAACCAGAGGGGACTTCTGCCATCCCAGCTCCATGCTGGCCTTTCGTTGCTCAGTGAATAAAGAAAACAGCTGGGCTGCAAGAGGCCGTCTTTCATTCATTGTAAGAAAATTGATGTACTCACTCAGTTTTTCAATATTGGGCATGACCTTATTCCCTTTCTTCATATAAGATGCACGGAAACCATCAACAGAGAAGATGATCAAAGGAGGACGAACGAAGCTGGAAGCAAAAGCAGCAGGAGTATAAAGGCAGCATTTAATTTTTTTTTTATATTTCCACTTACTGACTGGGACTCCAGGGAATCTGAAAGCACAGTTACTGTCTATACTACGTGTCTATAATCCTTTGCATACTTTATACTACGTGTCTATAATCCTTTGCATACTTTATACTACGTGTCTATAATCCTTTGCATACTTAACAGACCAGCAGAAACTGATAATTCTCACACTTAGTAACACCCAGTGCGCACTCACAGTCAGGGAAAGGGCTGATATCCAACCTGAAAAACCATCTTCCCTGAGCAGCTAAAAACATATAGTTCATAAAGACAAATGCTTATAGAAGGAGATGTAGAAGGAAAAAAAATAGTATGCATGAGTACCCACCTAGCACACTATCTGTAGTTAAAAAGCAGATGTTACATGACAGCTGGTCTTCTCTCTTCACAAACAGAAGTCCATGTAGCGTTTTGAGTGAGCTCTGTGAGGCACAGCTCACTGTAACATACTCAATATGACAGTATCTCGTGCTATTTTATTATTTTTTTATTTGCTACTGAGAGCTGACTGCAGGCAGGCAAAGATTTGTCACAGACAGACACACCTGGACTTTTAATGATTGTCAACTGCTGCAGGGGTAAGCAGCTGTCACTCTCATCAGGAGAAGCTCCTCCAAATTATCCTCATGACAGCACAGACTGAGCTGCAATCCAACACAGCACCTGAGCACATGCTTAGGGATAATAGAGACAACTGGTTTCAGAAGTTCTTATTTTCTCCGTGTCCCTCATGTGCTCAAATTCCTCACTAAGTCAAGCCTGTATCCCATTGCAATTTAGAATCCTTTCATTTAGGAGCATAACATTAGGAGCATAAATTTCAATTAAAAAAAAAAAATGGTCTGAACTGTGTTCACATGTGGCTTAACCTGAATTTTACTGCAAGCAGAACAACATAAACATTCCTACTGACTTCAAATGAGTCTGGTTACCTTCCCGATGTCAGCCAAGCAGGAAAGCTCAGCAGCAGGTGATCGAAGACCAAGAGTTCAAACCCCTATTTTATACAACACTCACCCAGCAGCTTAAAGGCAAATGCTTTACAATAGTATGAGCTTAACTGTACAAATGGTGAAGCCCAGGAAAACATCCAACCCACAGCCATTCAGCCTGCACGAGAGGGCCACTGCAGAAGTGTGGTGGGCAGAGCTGGGGATCACTGGCTCTGTTGCATTTGGCTTTGCACTTGGATGCAAAACACTCACCCTGCTGGACACTCAGGAGCCTTTATCTCTTCACAGTCATCATCCACCCAGTGGGTTTCTCCTGCCAGAAAAGTAACATTGGCGTTTCAAAAAATTGAAAGTCAAAAAATCTGTGGACACAGCTATAGGTTTCATAGAAAATACATATTAAAAAAAAAAATCAAGTCTAGCTTCAGTTTTAGACTGTCTTGTCATGCTTTCCATAAATAATAAGCATGTCTTTTCACAAGGCTGAACAAGTGATCTAGTTATATTCTATTCAACAAAAATATTCAAATTAGCACCCCTACAAGTAGCTCCTAAAACTGGAGTTAAAAGCAGTTCTGACCACAAGAGACAGTGGTGACACTTTAGTCACAGTGGTCATCTATTTTAATTTTTTTTTTTATTTTTGATCTGTCAAAAACAGGTAGTGCTGCTTCTGGCTGTGAATTCTCCCCCTTCTCCCCCTAGCTCTGATGTCTCCATGAGCTGATTCAGCTGGCTAAAGGCACAAAAAAAATTCATTCTGGGGAAGAAAAACAACTCTAAATAGTTTCCAGCTGGTTTAGAGAGCCGATCAGCTCATGGATCAGGTGAGACTCAGGCTAAAAAAAGCATTAATACTCCTTCAGAGCTAGATTAGTTAAAATTACTTCATGTAATCAACTATTTTCTTAAGGTTTTCACTGCTGAACGCTGTCTATAGAGTGGCTCATGACTTGCACTTTCACAGGTCAATGGAAAAACAAATTATTAACTAACAAGCCTGCTTCCTGAACCTGGCACTATTAAAGGAACTGCAGTTCAATGAAAAGAACAAAACAAAAAAAAATAATAGAAAAGATCTAGAGGAAATGTGCGCTGCAAGCAATTCCAACTGACCATGACAGGAGGTGGAGGGACAATTTTCAAGAGGAAAAAACCAACCAACACACCATTCTCAGAAAGGCAAAGGCACGAATAAAGAGGAAACGCTGTTCTTAATAAGGATTACTCCTGTCAGATTTCCAGGGTCGTTCTGATAATTTGTTATTAGCCAATTAAACAAAGGTTATGTACATTAAAGCTGGAGACATCTAAATTCCCCTGTCCTGACACTTGTGAGAGTAAGCTCACAAAAAAGGCAGGAACTGAAAACTTAAATAGTATTAAGTGATCTCAGCCTCGGGTTTCTTTGAGAAGGGGAAGAATAACCCACAGGGATTTTTTGGAAAATACATATTTCATTTGGATTCCCAACAGCAAAACCGAGTAAACAAAAGCCCATTTTCAGTGTATGGATCTGGATCATTATCATTCTGTGAACGTACACAGTTGTCCAAACTGGTGTGGAAGAAACAATTTCAAACTGTAACCCTTGCCCCAGTAAAGTTAATGAATGAAAAAAACCCAAAGAACTAGCTGAGACACAAAAGCAGAACCTGTAGAGCTCATTACCAAGGATGAGAAGACCTGGTCTGAATGGCAGACACATTACACAGGCAGGAGATGCTTTAAAGAGAGGGGTAGTGGATGAAAGTTAAGCTTTCACAGCCCATCCACCTGCTAACCAGTGCGGGCTGTTCTGCAGCCCTGGTGTGTCATGATCATCTGAAGCCCATGAGACCCATCTGCCAGTAACAGCCCTTGTACTTTTGCAACTCCTCTCCCACAAGAAATAAAGCCTGCGGGTGTCAGGCCAAATAATTTGAGCAGGAGCTTTTGTGGTGGGGGTGGAGAAATGTCTTTGGGACAGGGATAACATATCTAGGAATGCTCCATTCCTTCCAAGACCATCAGATATCCCTGCTCTCCCTGTGATGCAGACAAATGCATCTGAACACTTTAGAATTTTGCTTTAAACTGTTCTTCATCCTCCTATGCCTATTTTCTTCCTATCACTTTATCTCTACAGGCAGAGATAACATCCTTCTACGATCAACAAATTATACCTATTTTTCTCTGCTAGTCTCCAGAAAATTACAAATTCATTTCCCCGTTCTCTGCCACCCCCTCCCCCCCCCCCCAAAAAAAAAAAAATCAGAACAAGGAGAGTTTTTCCTTTAGAAAACCCTTTACCCACAAGGGTGCCTTCTGTTGGGTTTGGAAAGATAAAAGGAAGGAAGACTAAAGACGTACCTTTGCAAACGACTTGGTAATTAGTGCAACAATCTCCTCTACTTAAGCAGTCTTCAGAGCAGTGACAAGCATTGTCGTCATTCCTGGTTTCTCCACAGCGGTCTTTGGTACACTCCCAGCCCCGAGCTACAATATTCACATTGTAAGCAAGAACGAGAGATTGTAAGCAAAACAAAGCAGCCACTCAAGCCGTAATGACAACAGTCTAGTCCTTAAAATTGGGTGTAAAGTTTATGGCCCCGTTTTAGCGATTTCAAGACCTCTGAAGTATGTCAACCAAAACCGAAAGAGACTCTTGTGATTTGCAAGTGCAGGAGGGCCCCTCCACCCAACACGCGTGTGTTTCTGCTACCCTCAGGTGTTGTATTTCAGGCTTTGTACAACCTGAATGCCAGAAGAAGTGTGTAGAGAAAAGACAAAAAGGAATCTTGACAGATAAATCATGGGGCCTGAAGCACAAACTAAGAATTCTGGTATTTCTTGGGTAATCTTTTCTTCTCATCGCAACTACTACTACTACAGTCCCCAGCTCAATCCATAGAAAATAAGAGAAAGTAGGAAAGATATTATGTCGATGCAAACTGATGCCTTACTCCGATCAGTTCCTCATCCACAACGCAAGATTCAGCACCAATGGAAAAGTTTCGAGAAAACAAGAGCTGTTTTTCGAGGAAAACCACAGCATGGCTTCTGTGAAACACTCCAGCTCTTCTCATCTCGCAAAGAAGTTAGGATCTAAGGGCCTGTCTAAATCAGTGCTCTCTCAAGGATAGTACATTGCTACATTTTGGAACAGGATCTATGGTTTTAAGGATGGTTTTCCACCTCCAGGCTCAATGAAGAAACTTTAAAAATCAGTTTAGACAACATGCACACAGTAAAAAACCCACATCATATCAGAGAAACACCTTTTATCTCATTTTCTCCTTCATTTGGGCCTTTTTTTCTGTAAGTATGTAATATTTACAGATTATACACATGAGAATTGCCTGAATAAATGCCTGTGGGGGTATGTGAGGATTAGCACAACAGTTCCAAGTGCTATGCAGGTACCACCCACATATGTGAACATGTGTCTGCTGCAGACAGGAGGCTTGAGGAAGTAAAAATCCACCCTTTGGTAGCAAGACATCTTGCCGAAAGCTGAAAGTCTTCAAAAAGAACCTCTCATTCTGCAGTCATTTACACTGGAGGTGAAACAGCATGAGCCTAAAATTCAGAAGTTTTGGGCCTGGAACCAAAGTTATTTTTCATACCAGATTAGCTCACCATTTTTTGGTATTGAGCTATGAAAATTATATAACCGTAATCAGAATTGAGGAAATCAGGACTTTTAAGCATGGCACATCCACAGGCAATTATATATTTAACCATTAGACTTCTCTTTCGGCTGCTTAGTGTAATACTTGGATAAAGCTAGAAAGAGTTTAATGGCAAAAGTAGAAGGCACCTGTGTCAACTCTGACCACTGTGCAAACACTCAAAAAGAAGGGTATAGCTAATAATTTAAATGCACTGTGCTAAGAAGCAAAACATAACTCATGGCCCTCTTTGACGTTTTCCTTGCCTATGACTCATGGGGGAAAAAAAAAAAAAAAAAAGAAAGTGAACACATTGCTGTATTTCCATCCCCCAGGGTCCAATGAATTGAAGTCAAATGTTTCCACCAGTGTGTTATACGCATTCTGAAAATGGGAAATCAGAGTCTGGGGCACAAGTAGCAAGCCCAGGCTGTCACCTAAGGCTTGCTCCAAGAGGACCCACATCTCTTCAATGCTCCCAGCTTCCAAGGCACCTTCACACCACAAACGAGCCTGAATTGCTCCAATATGAAGTTATCACTTGGGGTAAAAAAGGCTGACACAAAATGACTAACCTCCAGTTTTTACCACAGCTTTTAATTGTGGCCTGGAGGTCAAACCTGGTGCCTGACACTGATTATTGCTTTTAATTTAGTACCAGAAACAAAATCTACTTTTCATGTACTATGAACAGAACCCTGCTTTTTCAGCCCCCGCAGCAATAGATGCACATTCCTACTGCTCCTTGCAAGGAAACACGGGCTGCATTCTGGGCTGAGCTGAGCCTGCCCAGCAAGGCGAGGTGAGGAGGAGGTGCAGGTTATGGCAGAGCGTGGGTTTGT
This sequence comes from Pseudotriccus pelzelni, assembly GCA_035584735.1. Lineage (NCBI taxonomy): Eukaryota > Metazoa > Chordata > Aves > Passeriformes > Tyrannidae > Pseudotriccus > Pseudotriccus pelzelni. The sequence goes on from JAWMRA010000078.1 coordinate 137,590,166, forward strand.
CAGGCAGGTCCTGACCACTGGCAGGAACCAGGTGTCAGCAGCACCTGGCAGAGCAGGACAGGAGACCCATCATACCTGTCTTCAAGCACAGCTCATCAAAGTCGAAGCAGCAGCTGTTGTAGCTCTTGCACAGGTTGTCACAGCGGCAGCCAGGAGGCTCTGCCTCTTGGAGTTCAAAGCACCTGTTTTTGCAGGAGCCAGAGGTACTGATCCAGGGGGAATCTGACAGGACTGTGTGAACAAGAAACAGGGCAACATCTGTCAGGCCAGCAGCAATGGGACAGGCAGCTCAGCCCCAAGCCACTCGAAGGAGCAAAACCTCAGATTCTTGCTCTGGGAAAGGTAAGGGAGCAGGGAGAGGAAAAGGATTGCTTAAAGAAATGAAAGGAAAAAAGAACAAATTCCTAAAGAGTTGTTCTTTTGGGGGGAGAAAAAAAAAATAAAGGAAGCAGCATGCTGTGATAACATCCTGCAAAGAAACAGCCCTGGCTTTACCTCTGTAACAATCAGGAGATCATTAGCAGAAATGTATTGAAGTCTCCAAGGCCCCATTCCAGAAGCTGTAGCTATTCCATAGAAGCAGGCCTTTGTTTTCAGAAACCAAGTGACATTTTCATGGCTGGCTGGTCAGTTTGCATAGGAAAGGACTCCAATTAATCTACATGCGACAGCAGGACTTGGTTTGCTATACTGGAAAGCGTCAAATCAGTGTGAAGCATGAAAAAAACCTTTAAGATGCTCTATAAATTAATGGAGAAATAAAGCAAGGCTTTTTGATGGCCTTGTGCAGAGCACCAAATTATAAAAACTCTAGAAATGTAGACGTATTTAAGAAATTAATATATTATTATGTGTGTAAGTAAATGGAGGACTGCCAATCTGAAAGCCATGAATAATGTATTAGACTTCAATGATCTATTAGTAAGGGTGCTGAATGTCAAAGCTGATATGCATGCGTCTGCTCTTTTCTCAAAACTTACTGGTTTCTACTTTTCATATATTTTCGAAGTTTTTCTTATAAGAGAATCCTACGTAGCAGCTTATACAAAACAGGAAAATCATGTCTTGTTCTCTGGGGTTAATTGTATTTTATGAAACTAAGTAATGAACGTATGTTAACTTTTAAATACAGAGGTGTTCCAAGGAAAATTTCACAATAGCTTTTGTTCCTTGAGAGACCTATTAAAATTAAGTATTTGAAATCATCTTGGGTTTGTTTTCTTTTAGGTCATGGTTTGGTTTTGGGTCTGGCAAACCTCACCATGATTAGCAGTGTATGATTTTAAGAGGACTGACACAACGGGATTTTTGGGAAAGAGTTGCTCTGATATTTTCTTATATATTTTTCCCCTTACACTTTTACATAGCTGAAAGTTCAGTCACCACATAAACTGAAGGGACATCTCTTCCCAAATAAGATGGCATTAACCAAACACAATGAGAGTGGATGTAAAAGACGATGAAAGAAGTTCAGAGGAGCCATTGTAGTAGCTGATGTCTCACTGGCACCCATCCCCGGCACTGCTGCTCCACCACTTCCCTTGGAGCAGCACTGGCACTGGTTAGACACCAGCATGAACCACTTCAGGGAATAAACCTGTCAGCAAATCAACCCTACAGCAAGATCATAGGTAAAAAACCCAAACCTATCATGGTTGCAGTCATGGATTATGGCAAGGCACACTCATATAACTGCTGGAAAAGACAATAGCAGACAAGTGTCTCTCTGCTTTTGTGGTTTATTTTTTTCAACCAGGTCAGCAATGCTCAGTTCGAGTAACATTTTATACATACTTAAGTTTCGCTCTACAGATACACACCCTGCAAGCATGCTCTTAATGAGACATCAATGTTTTGGCCACTTGAAATTCCAAGGAGCTTAACGTTGTGTATCTGTGCTGTCAATACACAGACCACTGTTTTCTTTGCTCAGGTGAGTAGGTCACAAAGCTATGTTAGAAATTAATCACATGAGAATTGTTTCAAAGCGTGCTAACAACTCAGACTTTCAGAGCTATGAAGACTCCTTCCTTATTTTTGATGACAGCTGCTTCCTGTCAAATGCTTCTGAAAATGTGTTACCAAAAAATATTTTCATGTTATTTAGCCTCTTCCACTACTTTTTCTTCTGGAAGCCAGGTAATATATAGTCACAAACCCATGAAAGCTTCAAATCAAAGGTATTGTGAACTCGAAGGTATTACATATTAGCATATAACCCTTACACTGCCATTACCCTTTTCATTTCAAAGGGCTGAGAAGGAGATCTTATCAGAAGGTAAAAAAATCCACATCATCACATGTTTAGGAAAGAGAAGGTGTAAATCTGACTGCAAATTACATAAGAGACAGTTAACTGCAGCTCAAGGAATGTCTACCTGTTGTAAAGAGCAGCTCATTTATCAGGAAACCAGTGGAACAAATTGCCCACAGAGGCTGTGCAATCTCTGAGCTTGGAGATTTTGAGGAACAGGTTAGGCCAAGATCTGTCAGGATCTCTTCAGTAATAACTGACCATGTCTCAGGATATGAAGAAGGTCTACACAGCTGTTCAAGGTCCCTTCTAGCTCCATCTTCTATAATTGCAAGTAGGGTTTCCATTTCATGCAAGAAAGGTTTAGCCCACTACCTTGTATGTTATTTTCTCATATCTCTTGACAACCACCTCATAACTGATGTGACAGATTATCCCAAATCACTTAGCAAATTCAAGTCACACCTTCCGAGTCAGTGTAGGACACTTTCTGTACGCCAGCACAAAAGAGGACTTGCTGAATTTCTCTCAATATATTAAGATCACTCCTTTGTTTATCACACTTGACCTTGCCTTTGCAGCCAGACCATGCTTTTCAGGTCGTGCACAATGCCATGGCAGGAGTAGTGGTGCATGCAAAATAGTTTGAAAATATATCATCAGGAGCTCCATCCGTGGTGAGCACTTTCAAACCCGCAGCAACTCTTGTACAGAACAAATTTAGACAGCTTAAAAGTCCTTTTCAAAACTCCCGCATCCCTCCACAGCTCCTGCAGTCAGACTGTGCAGCAGACAGAGGGATCTCAACATGAAGATTCTCCGCTCCTTATTTAATACATAAAGCCTTTCACATCCTTTTCCATACATTCTTTTTTTTTGCCAACCAAGCTCAAAACAACCATCTAACTGTCTTTTACCTCATAGGTTAGAGACCAAAGTTACATAGGGCAATAATGCCTTTGTGATTTGGTCCATGGGGGTTACTACATTTCCATTTTAAAGGTGTTATACTGATCTCAGAAGGTACCATATCAAACTACTTCCTTTCATTCTATCTGATTACGATATCTTTTTAAAAAAGTCATATCCATTTATTGCCAGTAGTATTTCAGACATAGGACAATACAGACATGCCTGCACAGTCATTACAGGAAGGAGAGTACCTGGTAACAATCTGGCATTTTGGATCCTGTGTATCCTATAGGGAACAACCAAATGCTTATGCAAAACCTTTGGAGCTCCAATATTGCCAGATAATGTTCATACTATGAACTTGCATTCCATGTTTGCAATGAGTAAAACTTCAATGAAAAGTCAGAGAAAGGAAAACAATACATCCTAATTCCAGTATGAGAAGGGTAAGACTCCACTTTTAATGACATGCTTAAAAATCCAGTGGGAAAGGATAGAAAAACTTCAGTGTATCTCCTTCCAAAGCTCCAATTCTTCTTCATGACCAAGAAACATGCTTCAAGAGATTACTGAGGCCATTTTCCCCTAAAGTCCTTACAAAGCTCAAGAAGCAAATAACTAACAAAAGCAAAGTTATGAGTCTTGGTTCTCTAATGTCTTTTAGAAATTTTAGGTAAAAAAATTATTTCGATTAAATTATTTGTTGGGTACAAATATTAAACGTCTCAAATGTGTAAAGACATCTGTACGGCGTAAAAAGAGAACAAGGTGGGGCAGGCATTATGTGATACTTTGATGTGCATTTATAAGGGACTAGGAAATAAAAACAAGTTGGTTTTGGCTCATAGTAGAGTTCTATGCTAGATAAAAACTAAAATTTGTTTATAATCATGGCACACCTCTGGAGAAAAAACACATTGTTTTCCATAGTAATGTTCCTAAGGACCATTTTATCAATCTAAAATAATTAGCTCTTAACACCAAAAAACTTGGAAATAAATTAGCTGAGGGAGAGTGAAGTTGAAAAATAATTATACCAGTCTTTTATTCTGGATATTTCTTTGCACTGGACTTCTAATAAAGTATAACTGGACGTAATTTTTTTCTGTCTCCTTTAGACGGATGTGACTACAATACTTTTTTATTTGCTATCACTTTTTGGGGTTTTTTCCTGCAATAAAAGCAACCAAGATTCATAAACACAGAATGGACAAAACCCTCCATTACTTTTGTCTCTCATTGTTGCAATGAGAGTGGACTACTTCAATGCCAGGTACAGATTCAATCCCACCTGTAAGCAAATTCTCAATACACTTCCAAAAATACTCCATCTCCTGGCCTTTTGCAAGAGATCCTGTATTTCTTCCTACTTTTCTGTAATGCTGATCCAATCCTCCTGCTACTGGGAACAGCACACAGCTACTGCTCCCAGCCCTGGCGGTGTTGAAGGGTGCTGGTTGGCTCAGCAGAGCTGGCACCCGATCGGCTGCAATGGGTCCCCAATATCAGACCTTTGGAGCTTCAGTAAAAGCCGACTGAGCAGCTCTGCCCTAGGCAGTCACCAGCGAATCAAAGCAGCTGGCAGTCAGATGTTGAACACTTGAAACGCAAATCCTTCCCATTGCTATGACACACGCTACACAACTACTCTGCAGTTAACATACTAGAAGGTTTTAAAAAACAACAACAACAAACAACAGCAAAAAACCCAACTGTTTTTCAAACATTTTTTTAAACTGATATAAAGATCAAAGGCAACAGCCACTATCTTTTTGATTACCTAAAACGCCTCTGCTCAGTGATCAGCAGCCTGATTGTGGCTGCGATTAGACACCAATTCCTGTCAAAGACAAGGGACAGAAGGACACAGATACATTACCAGGAACACAACAAACTCTGGCCACGGTAAACCATTTTATAATTAAAATTCACAAGCTATCATTACAGACAGGCATTGCAAATGAAACCCTTTCACTTCAATTACGTTAACCATCTCTAAGTCAATGACCGCAGGTTTTCTTTCTGCTGCCAAAGGAACAGAGGCACAAGTCAAGCCTGCTTTTTTTTTTTTTTTTTTAGGAAAAAAGGACTAGTTTTCTGGTTTAGACATTTTTCCATTTAGAGTATGTCTGAGCTCCCAAAACCCTGTACTGCCCCAGAACACAAACAGTTCCTTCTGTGACATGTTCTTACTGTCTTCCACAAAAAAAAAGTAAAAGGCACAAGAAAAGCGGAGGACTCGGTGACAGCACATCTGCACGAACACCTGCTCTCCTCTCCCGGCCCTCTCCGCCGTCAGATGTCTGCCGTCTACTGTTCACAAACCAGCATGACCTCAGGAGCCACAGAAATCCCAAAAGCTTTTCTCACCAGCGCCTCTTGAAAGCATTCATCAGGTTTCTAGAAACCGCTTCAATAGCTACCAAAATAAACCCAGTACCCTTAAACCCATCAGGGAGTTTCTCTTAGCACTAGAAGGAAACTGTGCAGAGTACAAAACATGCCAAACACTTCAGAGGAGTTGATCTCTGCGAGACTGAGAGTGCTCAGTCCTAAAATAAGCTACATTTTCCATAGTCACATGCACACAGAGCAAAAGTTTAAGTAAATAGGAGACCTATAGGTGAGTCCCAAAGGTCAACTGACTCGGACTCGGCGAGTTATTTATTCTTCTCTATATCCTAGAGGGAAAAGGAACAAGCAAACTACTGTTACGGAGTAGGAATGGTTTCTAACCACAGCCTATAACATAAGGGTATGGCGATGCACAATTTAAGTCCGTTACTGTACCTGAGACCGGCCCCTCATCCCATTCTTCGGATCTCCTAAACCGATTTGTTGTAAATCCCATGCAGACATTTACTCCAAAGGCAAACGCAAACAAGGATATAACCTGCAAGAGTAAAACAGCAAAGTAAGCGAAGTGTGCAAGAAGCAGGACTTTGGTGCTAAGAGCATTAGGCATAAAGGGTAGAGATGGTCCTCTGTACATTCGGGCTCCCCAGCACTGCAGTTCCCATCACTGGAGCAGCAGCTGACAGCGTCACCGTTGGAGAGTAACACGAACCAGAAGGGGTTTATGAATAAAACATCTCTTGCTGAAGCTGAAACGCTCCTTTTTGTAGGAACTTTTTCAGGACAGACGGGCTGCTAGTCCTCCTCTAAAAGCAAACACGCTCCTCTCCTCTCCTACCTGGTGCGAGTGGACGCAGCCCTGCTTAGCCATACCAGGGAATTCTTGAAAAGCCTACGCCGCACCGTCGCCTTTTTTTATAGTGAGCGCAGAGCTCTGTTTGCTCGGGGAGTTCGGGCTATTAGATACGAGTAATCCCACCTGGTGAGGTTGACAGGCTCGTGTGATTTGTCCAGGGGGTGATTTCATCATGTTTCACTCACAAATCGCAGCTCCGAGTGCAAGAAGCTCCAGGCATCATCCCTCGCTGCGCCCTCCCCCCAAACACACCCGCGCGCTTTTATGTGGTTTGCTCTGGCAGAGCTGGGCTTGCTTGTGCCGCGGCGGCCAATAGCTCCTCCTGCTCGTTTTATTCTCCTCACAAAAGTAACATGGTTAAAAGAAAAACCAAATGCGTCTCCATCTGGCTCGGAGAAGAAGAGGGGCAAGCTCACTGGGGGGCTGCGAAGTGAAAACATCCCGATGCCACCCTCAGAAGTGCCCCGGTGTCAGGTGTGACAGCGCGGTGGGCTCACTCCCCGCTCACCCCTCACGGTCGGGCGGGTTTGGGAGATCGGGAACCCCCCTCTTCCTCCACGGGTGCTCCTCAAATTTCTAACTGTGCTGCAGAGCAGAGGCCCCTCAAAACTGGAGACGCTTTCGAAGCGAGTGGGTATTTTTTTCGAAGTTGTTCTCCCGTGCTGCTGTGGCAGGGCAAGGCTCGTATCGATGGAAACACAAGCAGTTCCATCTGAATAGCTGGAAACTCCAGACTTTCAGAAAAGAAGGGAAGTGACACGTTGTCTCTGCCCCACATTCCCCCATTTTCAGCAACAACAGAAAGCTTGGCTGTTTGGATAAGCACATTTATTTACAAAGCAAATGATAATGCTGAACAGAATTACGGTTGAAATCAGTGGCTTAAATATTATTTGCCAAGGCAAATTATTTACCAGTGTAGTTTGCCACTTTTTTTTCTCTGATGAAAGCTTCTTTCATGAAAGTGTTTACTAACAATTACATTTAAAGGGACAGAGTCGAGGTTTGTAAGCCCTCAGATGGACTGAACTTCTCTTGGGACCTGTCCCACATTCTATACTGGCATTAGGAGACACAGTACAGTTTTCTTTAAACAAACTTGAAATAATAAACACATACAATTTTGAGTTTTGTTTAGAGGTACCTTTTACCTGCTGCAATAACTCCCCTTCCCCACAGTGTAGCTTTACAGGACAGAGTCTAAAAAGCCCTTCTCTTCGCTGCCCACACCTCATCAGCCTGCCAGCCTTCGCCAGGAGATGATCCTTTTTTATGCAGTTTCTTAACCGAAAGTGGCTCCATTGTGTAGCTGCATCTTTGTATTGCAAGGCTCAAGGCAATGTAATTAGCGGGAAAAGACCTTCATCTTAGCCACACCAGGACATCGTATTCCTTTTACTTGCACGGACTGAGACTATGAATTCAAGACCCATCTTCTAATGCCCACTTCACCACTAGCTGGGCTGAAAAAAAAAATAGGCAATAGGCGATATTTTTCTAGCAAAAAGCTGAGCATAGAGAAAAATAATTATCAACAAAGTTACTATCTGTTCCTATAAAGTTCTTTGCCCTTAGCCTCTGGTATATCCTGTGGTTAAACAATTTCACCCCAAAGCGCCAGGTAAGTACAGCAGTGTGTGATCGCAGCAGACAGGAAACCTAAGGTGTCACAAGTAAAATTGCTCAGTGGTGTTCCCCATGTATCTTAGCTAAGGAAGCTCATGATTTCATGAGCAAAATATGGAAACCAGCAGTCACAAGCTCTCCTCCAGCTTGGGACCCTCAGATCACTGAGGAACCAAGGCAAAACACAACTAAATTTTCAAATCATGTGGCCAGCTTTGAGTGTCCAAGCCAATATATCCAGTCTCATTTTCAGAGATCCAGAGCCTTTGCTGCTCCTGCATATCATCCTAACACACAGGTCTTCAGTTCTCTTGAAAGAAAATTCCTACATATGTTAAAAATGGACCCCCAGAATAATAAAGCAACAAACAAAACCAAGAGATACAGCATCACAGATGACTTCTACTGATTTGAAAATATGTAATGCGTGTTTCCATTTGTGTAACCTCTCTGGAGCTTGTAAGCCCCACAACTTTACGTAAATGGAGGAGCTCATTTGGTTTTCTGGTCCATGTTACAAGTATATTAAATTAATTAAAGTCCTTTCTAATGTCTTTTAGAACTATAGATGAGGACGACTCTGAAACTGCGAATCTTTTTCATCTGTGTAATGTAAGACACGTTTTTCAGTAGCTCTCAACTGAACACATACTCAGATGCACAATGTTCTTTTAGTCACAAAGATTGTTCCTGAAGCCATCCCACAGATGCACAAGGAACTTATTAGCATAAACAAGGTCTAATCATTTTGTTCAGGCAAAATTTCACTGCTGGAATCAGTGGTAATTAATTTTTTCAGCACCTAATTGCCATTTTACTCATCAGAATAGAAAGGACTAAAGAGGAAATAATACATTCCTGGCCCAAGAATTCAGCAATTTAGTGCAAGTTTTAAGGCCTAAATGAAACACATTTAAAAGGAATTGTACCAAGATCAGCAGAATACGAAATGCTTCTTCATCCGTTATCGTGAATAAGAATTGGCCTTTGGATTTTCTGGCTTCTCTTATACAATTATTTAACTCTGGATGCAAAACTTCCAACCAGGCACCAGATGGCGTTTTACATGAGAAGTTCATACTGCAACATTTCCACAGTTACAAACATTCACAGTTACAAACATTCACAGTTACAAACATTCACAGAATCGCAGTATCGTTTAGGTTGGGAAAAAAATTAAGATCACTGAGTCCAACCCTTAACTTGGCATTTCCATGTCCACCACTAAATCATATCCCCAAGTGCCACATATTTCATGTCTTCTAAATACCTTCACCAGCTACCCTGGACAACTTGATAATCCTTTCCAAGAAGAAGTTTTTCCCAATATCCAGTCTAAACCTCCCCTGGCACAATCTAAGGCCATTTCCTCCTATCCTATCACTTGGTACTTGGGAGAAGAGAACAAACTCCGCCTGGTTACAGCCTCCTCTGAGGCAGCTCTCAGAGAGCAATAAGGTCTGTTCTGAGCCTCCTTCTCTCTAGGATAAACACCCCCAGCTCACTCAGCAACTGCTCATAAGATTTGTGCTCCAGACCTTTCACCAGCTCCATTCTCCTTCTCTGAACACGCTCCAGCCTCTCAATGTCCTTTTTGTAGCGTGGGACCCTAAACTGAGTCCAGGATTCAAGGTGAGGCCTCACCAGTGCCAGATCACTTCCCTGGTCCTGCTGGCCACACTGTTCCTGATCCAGGCCAGGATGCCATTGGCCTTCTTGGCCACCTGGGC
>JAWMRA010000078.1:137599998-137683491 GCA_035584735.1 Pseudotriccus pelzelni
ACTTCCCTGCTCCTGCTGGCCACACTGTTCCTGATCCAGGCCAGGATGCCATTGGCCTTCTTGGCCACCTGGGCACAACTCCTGGCTCATGTTCAGCTGCTGCTGACCAGCACCCCCAGGTCCTTTTACACTGTTCAGCAAACTGACTGAAGGTGCCCTCAACCCCCTTGTCCAGATCATCGTTAAAGATGTTAAACAGAACTGATCTCAGTATTGAGCTCTGGGGAACACCACTTGTGACCAGCTGTTAATTGGATTTAACTCCATTCACCACCACTCTCCGGGCCCAGTCATCGATCCGGTTTATTATCCAGTGAAGAGGACACCCATCCAGTCCATGACCAGCCAATTTCTCCAGAAGAACGATACAGGAAGTGGTATCAAAGGCTATTCCATAGAGTTAATATAAGCAAGGCAGTATTTACAGTCTTATATGAAACTGATTTTTCTTGCCCAGCTTTTTTAATAAGAAAAGAAATGCAGAGAAATCAAGTGTACTGTCCAAATCAGAGCTTGGGGATGGAGTAGGCTCTAAAGAAATGAGCTTTTTTGCTACTCCTTTCCACTTTGCCCTGGACGCCAGATGCAGCCACATCAGGTGACGAGGGGGCCAGGATGAAAGCTCCAGTAAAGCTCCAGAAAGCTCAGACAGCAGCATGAAAGGCGGAAAGGTGAAGGACTTCTCAGAAGCATCACAGAGCTCTCATCCTCCCAAACGCAGCTTCCACAAATAGTTGTGGCCAAGAAAAATGGTTAGTTGGGTGCACGAAATAGCAGTTTCAAAGAACAAAACCTTTGACAAACCATAGAAATTCAAACAGTGTCCAGATCAAATACAAGCACTAAGAAACCAAACGAACTTCCAGCGGTCAAAGTGAGCACGGGAAGAGTCAAATACCTTGTTGAAGACACCCCGAGTCTTTTAACAAAATCAGAAAGTTACAACATAACAAGCAGAGCTAATTCCCATGTATAAACGACTCTAAAACACATTTTTATCACAGAATCACTGAATGGTTAAGATTGGAAGGGACTACTGGAGGTCATCTAGCCCAACCTCCCTGCTTAAGCAGGGTTCCCTACAGCACATTACTCCAGATTGTGAATATCTCCAAGGAGACTCCACAGCCTCTCTGGGCAGCTTGTCCCAGTGCTCAGTTACTCTCACAGTAAATAAGTTCTTCCTCATATTCAGGTGGAATTTCCCATGTTCCAGATTCTGCCCCTTGCCTCTCGTCCTACTTCTTGGCATCACCAAGGTGGTGGTGGAATTTAGAGGGTTTTATAGATCAAAACCAAGTATCTTTGGCACTCAGACGGTGCAGTGACTGATAAACAAGACAGAGAAGGAAGGGAAGGTGTATTTGACAGCAAGGACAGCAAAAGGACAGCAAAGCCAGTCATCAGGTCAGGTCAGCCAGGTCTGATGACAAAAAGAGGGGCAGGAAGAGTACGAGTCAGTGCAGGAGGGTGATGACCCGTGGTAAGCAGTCCTGCAGCAGAGATCAGCCCAGAAGCCAGGCTACAGCCAGATACAGAAGTGCAGAATGGTGATTGCACAGCCTTGGTATGGAAGAAAAAATATACAAGAGCTGCAGAAGGATGAGGGACCTGTATCAGCTCAACTTGTAAAGAGCACCACTGAAGACCCCACAACAGGGTCACTGAGAAGTCCTCTTTATCTGCTGGAGGAAAAACACTTTAGCAAGTAATAGATTTAAGTGGATGGCAGCTGGCTTGGAAACAAAAAGTTACAACCTGATCATAAAAGATAGAAGAGGACACAGATGTTCACATGGATGCATTAAGGGGGTAGGTGGGAAAGGGTAGGAAAAGGAACTATTACCATAGGCAAGGTCATACTGTCTTTTCCTTGGGTGGTGGGACATGTTTGAGAGTTGAAGAATGTTCTGCAAGTATCTTTTGTACTTACACACATAAAAGTTTCATTTTGTCAGGGAAGGTACAGGACTGACTTCCCAGGAGCTGCACCACCACACCCTCTGCTTCCCCATGAGACTGGGAAGACCTACAAACCAGGCTGTGCTCATGAAAGTACACCCTCCTCACCACAGTTCCTCAAAACACCACCCAACAGCAGCAGTCTCCAATTATCTGTCTGCTCATCATCGCCAGACCCTCAGGGACAATCATGGACAAGTTAAAGTCTTCCAAATTGCAGTTTGCTGCAGCTTAAGCCCTGAGGCACCAAGTGCCTTAGGCATATATAAGCCTATCAACATTTTTGAGCAACCTACATAACACCTTCAGGGCTCACGGGGCTGGGGACTGAGCAGCCACATCCAGCCCAAAACTCCTTGAGGACAATCAACAAAGCACGTCGACCTGCAGAGCACGTTGCATCGCTCCTTACCTCACCCTCATCTACGTGCCCTGCACAAAACACAGGTGTATCAGGTTCATGCCTGTCTGAAACTGAGTTCTGCCTTCCCAGAGAGAAAAGCAACCACTGGCCAAGGGAGGACCTGAGTCCCAGTGTTTACTTTTATTTCTGTAAAACACTAGTATACTCAGCAGGGACTGAAACCCACATGAGTAGTCTGGTGAGAAAAAGGAGGGCATAATGAAGTAGAGAAATAAATTCTCCCAACATCCAGCATCAGATACAACAGCTTCAGTGGTTCAGTGCAGGATGTGGACTTGGTGACAGCACTGCAGCTCCTGAAGCTGCTGCTGATGCCTGGGGAGGTGTCTTAGCTCAAGTGCACCCTCCACACACAGTCACCATTTGTGCTGGCACAGAAGCAGAACAAGGTTTATAAGCAAGGTCCTGTCTTTGAGCAGGACAGCTAGGTCAGCTGGAAAAAGGAGGTAAATTCTCAGTGATCTGAAGAAAGCTTTGGGTGCCTGAATGCTTGTGTCTCCCAGCAGCACTACAGCTTAATCCCCACCCACTCCAGCACAGGGCATTGCACCTCTCACTGTGAGCTGCACACGACAGCAGCAGCATGAACACTACTCCAACAAATACACCTCCAACAAATTCTTCATCTTCAAAGAAAGTGGTATTTACCGAACGTGGTTTATGAACAATATCATTATTATGAAGCTGCACAAGTACTTCACTAAAATGCACCGAGTTCAGAATTATATTTCTTAAGATAGTCATATATAAAAATTTTAGCAACTGCTGAATAAAAAGTGTTCTGTGATGAAAAATCACATCCTGTGAAGGAGTTAAACGTGGAGCCAAAAGAGCCCATATGTGTTCTTAGTGCAGCTTGTGGGAGGCTTAGTATATATTCAGGTCCTCATCCTTGTTTTCCACTGCTTGAACTGGTGATGGGTGTCACAGGTGCCTATCAGCAACTTCACATCCGTCTTTTAAAATGAGCTGTAGACTTCAGTGGTGTGAAATCTGCCCACCTACCCCCAGGCAGTAGTCTGGAGGTTCAAGGGCCTCTCATGTGCCACACACAAGCCCTGTTAGTTTATTTGAAGTCTGTAAGTTACACAACCTATTACGTCCCACAAAAAACACAGACCTTTAGAAACAAAGAGTTAAAGTTAAATGAGGAAAAAATCAACAAAACAACCCCCCCAACCAAAACAAACAAACCCAAACAAACCCACAAACAAACACAACCCACAAAGATGGTAAAACTACTTAAAAATGTAAAAGAGTAGGTTTTCTAGACTTCATATGTCTAATTTCTTTGTGTAACTTGTATGTACATCCTTTACCTTGTTTGAACCTTTCTCAGTAGAATATTAGCTTTGAATCTCTGGGTATATAAAACTTCTTTTGGGGACTTCTACAATAATCCTGTGACATATCTCTCCTACTTAATCACATTTACCCTCAGCTCAAACTCTACTTTGGCACAATTTTCAAGCTCAAGGTTTGGATATGATAAAAAAATTCCAAGTGCTAATCTCTTCCCTACAAGTAAAATGTGGATATAATTAATACTGTTTTGTTTACTTTGTCTTATCTGCCAAACAAGAGTTTCTATTTGTTTGAAATAGATTTTTTTTTCCATGTTTCTGGCACTTGGATCAAGAAAGAAGTATTTTAATTAATATTTTTCTTCTAGTTAATCTGAAAAAAAATTGGTATTTTCAAAACAGCAAAATCCTATTTAATTTCAGTTTAAAGAGATTTGTCACTATGAATATTGTTTTCAACTTGCCTGCAGTTGAGGCTTTGCATGTCCATGCTCTGCAGCACCAATACTTCTGCAGTAAAAGCAGAGGGAGCAGGCTGGAGACAGAGGATTCCCCCACAGCAATTAGGGACATGCCGTCAGGTGGGCACATTTTGCTCCTGATTCTATGTATAAGAGGTATTTAAGGCTGCTGTTACAGTGACCTGTAAGTGTCTGCACCTATGAAAGCTTTTTATTTTGTGGCATGCTAAATGAATGCATGGACATAGAACAGGCCTTGGCAGTGCCGCAGTTAAGACGAAAAAAAAAAGCTCGAACCCACTTCACATGAATGTGAGTCCAATTCAAGTGGAGCTATTTTACTTGCATGAGGACTGCAAGATTGCACCACTAAATGCAATCAGTCCAGCATAAAGACAAGGAAATCCCAAAGAGGTTAGGACAGCTGACAAAGAAGAGATGTTTTCTGAAGAATTAAAATAACAACTACTAATGCTGCCTAAACTGCGTGATCTGATTCACTGAGTGGCTCCATGAACATTTATGTGGAGGAGGATACAATAGGAACTGTCCAGGCTTTTGTTCATAGAAAATGCATAAATGGGAACACAGCTAGCACTGTCACAAACATAATCCCATCTGCAACCCCTTTTTGGGTGAACTGATTTATCTCATCTTTATGATTTACACAAGCTTAAGCTATCCCCAGCTGTTGAGAGGGGTGAGGTATTCCATTACCTTGGAAATAAGTGGCTTTTCTGCCCTTTTCCTTCAGAACAGAAATAAACCTAGCAAGTAGAATCAAGATATCAAGTGTCTACCACCATCACCTGGCAGACTGGCTAGTCCTTGCTGTCACTTCCATCCTTTCACCCCAACCATTCCTAGGGTCACACTGAAAGTCAGAACAGGTTAAAAAATTCCCTTCCTTTGACAGGTGTTGCAGCTGGGTGAGTTTTCTGCTGTGGTCCTCGGCCCTGGAAGCAGTGTGCCTGTGAGATACAGCGAGCTGCAGACTGCTATTTCCGACCCCCAAGCAGGGCCCTGTAACTAAGGAGCATCCCCGTGGGCAGGGGAGAGGCAGGCAGGGCATGGACAAGCTCTTCTCCAAGCTCTTCTCTGCTCCCGACTCGCTCTGCTCCCCGGGGAGTGGAGTCACCGCAGCACACGCTCACCAACCCGCATTTCTTAACGTGCATCTGCTGCTGCCTGTTCTATTGGCAAAGCACAAAAGCGTAAAACAATTGCATCTTGCTTTTTTAGGTCATTTCGGGCAGATGGGCCACTTTCCAAGCATCACAAATTTTGCTAAGTTGAAACATGTCACCACCAGTTCAGCTGAAGGCCAGCTCTTTTTTTTTTTCTGATTTCAGCTGAGTGCAAAGATGACAAATGTAAGTACAAAGGGAAAAACATCCTGTTGGAACAGTGCTCCCTGTTTTCTGTGGGTGAGAAAAGTCTAAGCAACATTTCAACAACAAAACAATGTGATTTATTGTTGGAATTTTTTTTAATCTATATCATAATGTATAACTGAATAAATTTCTGCAGGAATGCAATATAGAAAAAAAAGAAGAAGAAGACAAAAAATGGTAGCAATCAAAAAATTGTAACTGCTAGCATGGGTTTGCATAAGGATTATCGGGGGGTTTTATGCAAATACATTTTCACCTCTTCAGCATAAAACTTTGGAAAGGAATAAAGAATCTTTTTTTATATATATATAATGGATTAAACAAGCTGTAGGGAAACTCAGGTCACTTAAATATTAATAGACTTGGTCATTATTTTTAAGAAAATAATCTTACTGAGTTGTTTTGTTTAACTCATCTTTTTTTATCTAGCAAAACAAGACTTTCAGAAAGATACAGTTCCTTGGTTTAATGCTTGCTGACTGCTGTAAACCAAAAGTGCTCTGCTTTGCTCAGTCTTCACAGAAGGCTCCCCACCCTGGTAAATCTCCTTTTCACAGCAGATAAGACTGAAGTTAGTAATATTATATATATATATCTGTACTATAATATATAGTATATTATAGTTGTTGAAGGCTCCCAAGGCAGAGATAGATGTTCCTGGGCATCTACAAAACCTGTAAAACAGATGGGACTATTTAATTTATTATCCTTTCACTATCCATTGCTACCAATTCTCAAAGATACTGAAAACAAACACCTTTGTTCGAGTCTGATTCAGCCCATGTAAAAAGGACTTGAGTAAACTACTGATCTGGTGAAGAGAATGAGGCCACCCCCTTTTTCAGCAATAGCTTTGCCAGCTACAGGGAAAGCCTCTGGTGCCTGCTGTCCCTGTTCAGGTATGCAAATTCAACATTTCCTCATTTTGGGAGAGGAACTGCCCAGCCTGGCTGTTTCTTCCCCTCCTCTGCACCACACCGAGCACGGCAGTTTCACTGCCTGGGTGATCTTCCCCCAGCTTGGTGCTGAGGAACACTGATTAAATGACCTTTAAAACAAGCAAAACAACACACTTTGGGCAAAGAAGCCAGGATGGATGACGGAAACAGGCAAGAAGCAGTAACATTTTCAGGTGACAGCTGAAGTTAGCAGAGGAGAAATTACCCCTACTTCTGGGTAAACTGAGTTCTCTTTGCACTGAGGCAGAGCAGGAGCACAAGCTTACTCTGTGGTAGCTTAAGCCATGACAATTGTTTTGAAAACGAGAATGGGACTATAACCTCAAGTTCATACCCCTGTTTGTTGGCAGTCTAAGCCTGCCAAAGCATCTGCTTGATTCTGCAGATAATTCAGCATAGTTCTGGAAGGCACTGGATTAAATTAGAAAAAAAAAACAACACTAAGAAAACTTGTGTTTTCATTACTTCCTACTCTGATGCATTATGGATAAAACAAATAAGCTGACCTCAAAGCCCTGTTGTATCAGGGCAGGTGGAAGTACAGTCAGACTGCAGGACAGAGGGCACAGGGCAGAGGCACGGAAAACTTTGCAGGGGTGGCAGATCCAGCACACAAACCAGACCTGAGCTGCCAACAGCACAGCTGCAACTGCCAGAACAGCACCGTAGGTATCCCATGACTGTCATATGTCATGGCTGTCACAGTCACCTCCTGCCATCTGTGGGGAATACTGGGCTGGTTTGAGAGAGCAATGGTAGGACAGAAGAAGATAGATTAGTGTTGAGGGTGAAAACAGACAAAATATATTAGAGGAACAGAGCTTTAGAGATGCCAAAAAGGAAACCACAAATTCCTACTCTTCCAATAACCCCCACCAGCCCTTGTCCTATTTCTCCATTATCCTGCCATTGGCCAGAAAAGGTTTTTAAGTTGTCACACTCATCAATAACTAATATCACTTAAAAGGGACATACAGCTAATATGACTTAAAAAGTTTTTCTGCCAGGTGAAATATGCAGCAGTAGGTGAGCAAATGTTCTGTGGATGGTGACTTCTACCTTGGAATTCAGTTAGTTGTCTTTCCCCATTTTCCTGCTATTTGTTGTGAGTGCTGGTGCACCCTGCAGCACCAAAATCTCCTCCTTCCTCAAGGACTTGCACTTATGTAAGGCAGTTTGGAGCAATTTTGCAGAGCCTAGCTGCTGGAGTCAAGTCATTGAAAACTCTGGGTGTGGGATGGGGTGTCCCCAGGCTGTCCCTGGGCTGAATTCCCTCCTTCTGCTTTGTTATGCTGTTGGCAGAGAGCTGAGGGAAAGGATCCAATCCTGTCCCAGGTTTGCACAGGGCTCTCCCTAAAACCTGGAGTGAGTGTGGAGCCCTTCCAAGAAGTCCTGCCTGCACTGGCACTGACAACTTCTGCTGTTGCATGGACAGAGCAGTACAATCATCCTTACTTCAGGTTATCAGATTTTTCCCCTTGCAAAATATCAGTTTCTGACAAATGAATGACCCAGTGGGCTGGTTTGTGTGTAAACACAAGGGCCTGGACCCATCTGGGAACCAGCAGGCTAGTCCTGCCTAAGTGCATGTGCAGCCTGGCAGGCTCAGAACCTCATCCTGCCATATCCCTGTAGCTGCCTGCACAGCCACTTACACCAGTATAGAGCCAGAATCTTAAAATTTGGCATTAGATCAATAGTCCTGCATGAAGAAAGCATTGTTACCCAGGGTAATCCGTATATCCCAAGTTTTTTGACCACCACAGGGATGAGAGGCAGGACCTCAGCTGAACATGCCATTAATAAGCAGCAGCAGGAAACAGAAATCTGTGAAGTGAATAAAATGTGACATTTCAGTGATGGGATGGGAAACAGTTGCTGTGGGAGGGAGGGCTTCAGGAGAAGAACAGCAGGAACAATTCTGGCCATGTCCTACAGATGATATTTCTGCACCAGATGACATGGGATTAAAAAATGAGGTTATAGTCAAGGATGTGTTTCCAAGAACTTCATAAAAAGATTCCTGTGAACCTTTCTCACAGAATTTAAACAATACACAACAGCAAAACAGTTCTCCAATGATGATAGAGCCCATATGTATTTATTTTTATCTTTACATCTCTTTTGTGTACCGAAGTAGAGCAATTTGTGTTACTGGTGTGCCAGCAATAGCAGATTCTGCTGTGTTTCCATAGATGGTCCATTAATCTGGGAAATTGCCATAAATGTGCACTCAGAACAGCACATTTGGACAACTGGTACTACCCCAGCACTGCCAGCAGCAGACTTGTGCCACCACTCTTCATTCATCTCTCAAAAATATTCATTACCCCCACTTCTAGTTCAGCTCATGTCAAAGGATTACCTTAAACTCATAGTTTAACCTTCATACTATAAGCTCTGAAATAAGGTTAAGATTTTGGAGAATAAATATTGCTACACAAGTGGAGAACTATTTTGTTTTCTTAACATCCTAAAACAGACCAGCCTCCTAGGAGGAAACATCGCTACAGACTTGGACTTCATGAAAAGCTCTTAATCTGAAAATGTCTGTTGCTGTCCCTGAACAGTTCAGCTGGTCATGTGTGGGTAGCCAGTGTGAGGGACAGAGTCAGCCTCTTCTCTCTTTTAGGTACAGGTAACCCCCCCACTATCTCTCTCTACCCACCAGGCACAGCCAGTGCTCTCTGCCAGCCCCCAGCCCACCTCCCCAGCATCCACCACACATCCAGTGGGGAGAGCTGGAGCTTTCATGTAAGCTTTAGACAGAACCCTTGACACCCTCAAAATGACAAGTCAGCACCCCAGTTCCACTTGCAGAGTTCAGCGTTCCCACCACAGATGTGCTGGCGATGAGGAACAGCCTGCCCAGCACCAACACACGCTGACAGGAAGCTTGCATAGATCAGCAGTAATTAGAAGCAAATCACAATCAAAGTCTAAGCAAATCAGAAGCAAAAGAGAAACTCAAAAAAGGGACCCAATGATAAACACTTCAAAATCAGGGTAATCAAAACCATTATGAGTCCAACCATATGGAGAGGAACTATCAGGCATGAAGTGTTTTATTACTGCTTATCAACTTGTCTCTCTAATCAGCACTTTACATTTGTTGCATAGGGAGTTATGGAAAAAAAGTACAGATCCTTGGGGTGTTATTGCCCTGATTAGAGAAATCCATATATTTCCTTTGGAGAAAAAGGCTTAGGGGGAGGTGCCTGTAATAGGAACCTTTCTGAGACAGATTGCCTTTAAGCCTAAGACTTTATCAGTGAAGCTGCAGACACCGGAAAAAAGCCAAGTGATGTGGGAGTTTTAAACTCATAATTATGTACTAGTATAATACTAATATAATAGAACATAAATCTAAACAAAACAAAAGATACTTTACTCCTGTCTGTGCTGGATGCCAATTTTGATATTGCTATAAGGTAAGAATATATATGAAAGTCAGTTTATATTAAAAAGGTTAAGAGAGAAAACATCTTCAGGAGCCAAAAGAAGCAATAACAGATCTATTTGTAAAATACATTTTCTTCTCTGTGCATTAAATAATTCTTTCTCCTTTACTTATAAATCAGAGCACTTCCAACACCACCGCTGAATGCACTTTGGAAGGACTTTCTAATTGCCAAAATCCCAATCCAAGCTGCACTTTGCAAAAACACATCCATGCTACTTCATAGCCTGAGTTGGCTTGTAATTATATTTACTAAAGACTACTTTATCAAGCCAGGAAAAAACAAGGGGCAGAAGGGGAGGGCAGATGCGCCTACCGTACCAGTGGGTCTTTTCTGTCCATGGCCAAAGCTCGACGTGGAAGCTTCGCTTTGCGCTGTCCCTGACAGCAGCTGCCCTGGCAGATGTGCTTCCCTGGGGAGGTCGTGGCTGCCCTGGCCCCAGGCTGGATCCCAGGGGGCTGCCCGGCCACCCTGGGCCTCGGCTCCCAGTGCAGCGTGGCTGAAGTCAGGGTGCCAGCTGCCCCCGGCGGGACAATGGCTCCATTGGGAGATAGCGGGGGGACAAAGGCACTGCTTTCAGGGATGGTTTTATATGCACACATGTGACCTTCGCCTGAAATGACTCTGTGGAGAGTGTCCCTGTCCCAAAGCTCTGCTTTCAAACGCAGTGGTCTGAGGCGCTTGTTTAATCTGCCCTTTTTGATTTTTTGCCACAGATGCCTCAGGAGAGGTCATGTGCAGATAACAAGGTGGTGCCGAGCTTTTTCTGATCATTTAATAGAGCTGTTCAGTGATGGATAGGATTATTTTCTTCACTTTGAAAAATCCTTCAGCAGAATCTGCTATCTGGAGTCCTTTTTCCGCTTTTAGGAATTTAACTACAAAACCAGAGTACCCCAACTTCCAATCCCACGCCCTGAGCCAGCCTAGGAGCCACTTCCAAGCTCAGTCCACCCTTGCTAGGGTGTATATAATTTTAAATTTATGCACTCAGATAAGAAGGGCAGGGCCTTTGGGTTTTTAATCGATCAGAATGACTTATTTATTATAAATCAATTTATTCTAACTGTGATTTTTAGGTATTTTGAATGCTTCTTACTTCATGGAATACAAAATAGTGGCTGTCAATACACAGCGCACATGAAACCCAAATATCTCTCTAGCTGGGCCAGAGGTGGGAGGTGAAGACAGAGTCTATCACCTTTTCTTTGGGATGCGTCAGTGAACACTGCAGGTGAAAGGGTGGTCCCTCAGAGTGATTTTTTATTAGTTTACAGGGAAGGTTAATAGCAGTGTGACCCTCAGGCTAGGCAAATTTTTCTTTGTAAGACCTTGATTTTTGCTGTTTATTGGTCTGAAAAACTTAAATTTGCACTGACATTTTCATGGTAAAA
This sequence comes from Pseudotriccus pelzelni, assembly GCA_035584735.1. Classification (NCBI taxonomy): domain Eukaryota; kingdom Metazoa; phylum Chordata; class Aves; order Passeriformes; family Tyrannidae; genus Pseudotriccus; species Pseudotriccus pelzelni. The sequence continues at coordinate 137,611,358 of JAWMRA010000078.1, forward strand.
GGAGTTGGGGTTTTAATCTATTTTTGTCTTACAGCAAAATACACTGAACCCATTTGAGATTAAAATAAAGGATGCATTCTTTGTTATACTAATGCTAAACAAAATTATCTGTCCTTTCCATAAACAGAACTCAGGCTTGCATACCCTAGAGCAACAGATTTTGGGGACCAGGAAAGAATGGCCTTTGTCAAGTGAATACATTCATCCAACCCTATCAAATTCCACACAGATTTTGCCAGGTTATAAATCTTTAAGAGATCTTTGTGTATGCTCACCACTGTGTGAAACTTGCTCACACTTAATGGCTGACCTCTCTGAAGATCATCTTCTCTGGGTGTCTTTGAGCCCCTTACAGACCATGGATCACACTGTAGGTTTATTTCAAAGGAAAAGAGTTTTAAAAGGTGCTCACAGTCACAGTGGGATACAGGAGCGGGGTCATGGCTGTCTGTCTGTCACGCACCACCCCCTCAGCACAGCTCTCATCTCTCATAAAAAGATGTAATGGTGTGCATGCTGGGAAAAGGAATTTCTTGTCCTGACATAAATCCTGCCCCATCCCCCAGACAAAATCAAACCCCACTGTGAAATCTCCCCACCCAGCCTCTACGTTCCCTACAGCCCCTTCGCTCAACATCAGTCCTTAAGAGAGCTAACATTAAAAAGGAGGATAAACTCAAAGCTTTGAGGAGCTACTGCATAGGTAGCAAGTGCTGTATCATAAATGAAACAGGACTGCTGTTGGAAAGACAGCACAGAGTATGTGATAATGCACAGAGACCACAGAAGCAGACAGATTTCAAGTGTTTGATTGAGAAATATCACCCGCATGTGAGGTCAAAAAATTGTAGATACAAATCCAGTTAGAGTTCTACAAGTACTAAATGCAAGCAAATTAAAATATACATATATTCTGTAATATCTAGAAGCAAAATATCTGAGTAAAGGGAGCAGAAAAGTACCGAAGACAAAGAAACAAGCTAGCAAAGTCACAGATCTCCGCCTCATAGCAGGCTGTTCCCAACACTGTGCTCCCTAATACTTGTTTGAATTCCAAGTAAAAAGAGGCGCATCTCACTTTCCTTAGAACCTAATGTGCAGCCTGCTGTGCCATTGACAACTTTTTATCCCCATCTCATTTTAATATAATTTTCCTATTTTTTCTTTAATTTTAGCTTATCACTTCTAAGTATTTGCTGCCCCATGAAAATACATCTCTTCTGCAGCAGAGGGGTTTAAACTCTTTGTTACAAGTGCTCTGCCGAATAAAGACATGTTCACATTTACAAACTAAATGATTTCTCCACATTTACAGAGTTAAAATATACCTGTATTTGGAAACAAGCACAAGCTTCCCTACTCAGTCTCATTTCAGCATGGTTTGCTGGAACTATCAGCATTTAATATTTCCCAACATATTAATTGCAATCTAAAAATATTTTGGTGGGTCTTTACATCAGTTTAACACCACATTATTCTTGGTCATAGGGCTACTGACTTCTTTTGAGTCATATACTCAGTTAAAATAAATCTTGGGCAACTCTCATTTTGTATAAACAAACTCAGGCTGTTTAGCAAAACAGACACTGCTGTCCCAGGATGTCATGGGGATCAGTGGGTATTGCTTTAGATAATGCTTCGTCGGAATTAATGCACAACAACTAGCACAGTTCAAGCAGGGGCAGTGGCCTGGGCCAGGACACAGTCAGAGGAGCACACAGTGATGCCAGTGAAAGCCAGTGCCTGACCTGAATGGCTTTAGGAATGGATTTCTACCCATAAACACAGAATTTTTAAATGTAAATGTATAAAGATTTAGTTAAGAGCCCTAAAAGGTGATCTGGGCAGTGCCACCACCAGTCTTTTACAGGCGTTTACAGTGCATTTTCACACAATCATAGAATGGTTTGAGTTGGAAGGCACTTTAAAACTCAACTAGTTCTAACCCCACTGCCAATTGGCAGGGAACCTTCCACTAGACCAGGTTGCTCAGGGCCCAATCCAAACTGGCCTCAAACACTTCCAGGGATGGGACATCCACAGGTTCCTGGGCAACCTTTCCAGTGCCTCACCACCCTCACAGTAAAGAATTTCTTCCTAATATCTAATATACACCTGCCTGCCTTCAGTTTGAAGCCATTCCTCCTTGTCCTATCACTACATGCCCTTGTGAAAATATCAAACAGCCTCTCCCTGCAGCACATCCTCAGTAAGTTGTGATCAGAGGTGATGGATCTGCTTTCTGGACTTGGCTTTAGGCAGCAACAAGGCACAAGTTGCTCAGATCAGGGCAGGGCTGGACATTAAGATCCTATTTTTAATAGCTGTGTTTATAGATGTCCCAGCCTGTTAGAAATAAAGACTTTTTGAACATAACTCCCTTTAATCCTTGCACTTTCTGCACTCATTTTTAAACAACATTGTTGCAAATAAATTAATCCGAAAATTATACTGGCAGCTAAATATGCCATGAGTAGTACAGCACTAAAGCCAATCGTGAAAAACAGTGCTTCAAAAAACTGCGCTTCAGATAGCCGTGCATAAAAGAAGATTGTGACTTACAAGAAATATACAACTCCTCCTGTTAATCTGTTCCATATTTGATCACTGAGTGTGAATTACAGCTGAAAAATATCCTGGGGGATTACTTAATACGCTGCCTAATCCAACCATCCACCCCCTGCAAAGTGCAGCCTCACGCGGTTTTTTTTCATTAGGAGTTTCTCTGCTGCTCCAATGACCCGGCTTAGTTCCACCTCCTGCAAACAGGTCTGAGCATGAAGAAATAGCTTCTGTGGCCAGAACCGTGCTGAAGTATGTAATTCTGTACAAGCATAATTGCATGAGCTGAGCTAATGGAAAAAACATACTTTGTCCAGCAACCTTCTAGGCATGGCTGGAGTTACTTCTTCTGCAGGCTGAATGGATTATGTGGTCTTGTATCTCTGACTTTGCCATGGCATGTTTTCTTGTTCTTAACCCTTCGTTTACAGCACTGCAGCTGCATAACAGCTTTGCTCGAAGTCCAGAGGTTTATCACTTCTGTTCAGCTGCATTTTTCGTGTCACGAAATGTTGTTTTATTTCCACCAGACTTTTCCCACCAATGGAGATGTTATGATGCCCTTTATTCTCCGTTTGTGCAAAAACGAATCTACACTTGGAAAAGTCATCAGACCCAGAGATTCAAAAGGTCATCTGTCAAAAGATTAATCTTCCTCTCCTGAGCTCTGTTAACCACACTATACCAGTTATAAAATAGCACAGCTTTACAAACCTGCACCAGCAGGATCCACCTCCCTGAGAGTATCTGCCATGGGGAGCTTGGGATGGAAGAGAAATGGCCATAAACAGTAGCTGGGGGTAAACGTGTGTGGGGAGACAAAGTGTGGATATGTGAAGAATTGTAAAATCACAAATTAAAGCTTAGTTCTCCCTGACCAACATGAAAAGGCTCTGCATGAGCTGAAGGTTTCCCTGGAGAGAGCATGAAGTAGCTGAGATAGCTTATAGCTTTATCACTTTGGCCTTCACGCAGGGCACTCCAAGTCTTGGATAAGGCCAGAAAAGAGCCATGGGGAGAACAGAGCATTACCAGAATCAAACAAGATCCTGCTCTTGGCTTCAGGGCTGACACAATGGCTCCTTTATCTACTTTCCTTATCACCAAAACATTGCTTTCTACATCTCCTATCCTTCTCTTCTACTGGTTTTCTTGCCCAAAGCCAATCGCTATGCCCTATCCCAAATATCTTTTTAACACAGCTCCACCTAATTTTGAAGTTCCTAGTCTTGTACAATATATATAAGTTATGTCAAATTCTCCACCTTGAACAAGATGTACAAATTTCTTAAATGAAACAGTAACTCACAAATTGTAACTAGGGAACAAGTTGATAAACTCCCTAAAAAAGGGAACACAACAAGTTTTAAGGCTGCTCTTATCTGCTATAGAAAACCGTATTGAAACCTGACTATAAAGGCCTGACATGAGATATTCTACTAGAAATAAGGGTTATGAAGGCTAAATAAAGAATAATATGATAATTATACACTCCCCACAAACCTTTTCACCAAAGGGCAATGCATCAGATGCTAATGCTGATCCATGGGTGAGCTGCCAATAAACATAGCCACAAATATAGCCAAAATACCCCAGAGAAGGGAGAAGTCAAGAAACTCCAGAAAAAGCTTACAGAGGAAGGACTGATGACTTCCAAGGGGTCCTACTACAGGACACTGGTTGGACACACACATGGATTTGCAGGTGATACACCAAGACCAGCCTTTGAAGCATGATGAGAAATTGTGACCACCCACCAGCTGCTGTGCCAGCAAACAGCTGTTGGTCCAACAGGCATGGCATGATGTGAGTTGTTCATGCAGTGTTTGAAATTCAAGAACAGAGGATTGGCCATCATTACTATAGTGCTTGGATTTTCATCTTGCTGAAAAGAAAGTTGAATCTCAAAAATATATAAACATCTCAATCTTTTTGGGGTTGGGGAAATTGTTCACCTTTTTTAGATGTAAATAATAATAATAATAATAATAATAATAATAATAATTCTTACGTCTTATCATCTCCAATTGGGGTATAGAAACTACTTCAAGTGATTGAACATCCTTGCATTTTGTGTGAAGTCCAAGGAAAATCCATTGTGAAAGGAAGCTACAAACCCAACTGCAACACATACTAGGGCCTTACAAGTGCTAGACTGAGAAGGTATCAATCACAATGACAGCTGCTCCTGCACTGAAATGTGCTTGATCCTGGGAAAAAAACTAACAGCAAACTTGCTTGTTCAGCTTTGGATGCTGCAGGGAGGAAAGGCTGCACTGTGAAGGTTTTTGGGCTGCACAAATGAATTTTACAGACAACTATTTGAGAATTCTAAAATGACTCCAGTTTGTTGGCAAAGCTTGGTTTATATTCCTGCTTGCAAGTTATCTTCTGGTTTTGATTCTTCACAACATCTGTGTCCTTTTTCCAGACCCCCCTGCACGGCTTTATTCACTAAAGCTTTCAGAGCTTTGTTTTCATTCTAACGTTTCTGCCTTCTAAGTTGTTTTTATTATGATGTACCACACTGAGTGTTCTAACAGCCTGTGAGGGATATTTTCTAAGAAGAATAAATTATGGGCATTAATACAACAAAGCACAGAGCTTTTGAACATTTGTTTTCAACGTGGAAGGGTTCTCTTTCATAGGAGAATCATGTTGAGGATTTATTTCTAAGGGACATTTTTCCTTCTATTAAGATCTAACGAAGCAGTATTTTACTGAAGGCTTATTTTTTGCTTGCAGGCTCTGTCATGGTTATTGCACAGCTCTTCTGCTGTTTCTTATTTCACTGCAAGGTACTACGTGCATATGAAAGGTACACTGTGAAGGGTTTGCTTTCAAGTTGTCTGCTAAGTGGGGGGAGGGAAGGTATGAGGGTTTTGTTTGAGCTTCTTTTGTGGAAAAAGATTAAGGTAAGGATATAGAAATCAGGGCCAAAGTACTTCTTTAAAATAAATCCAGATCTCCCCTCTGTAAACACATGCCAACTAAATATACAAATTACAGCAAATTGGTTGCCTGTGTTCACGACTGGGCTTGTGCTAAAAAACAAGAACACTATAAGCCTAAGTTAGAACATTTATTTGGACCTCCTTGAAAAGTCTTCCTTTCAGTAGGCTCAATCCTGCAACATAAGCAATTTAGCTCTCATGAGTAGTCCCATTGACTAAAAGCAGGGTCTGGATTTACAGGGTCACCTAAACCAACAGAAGAGTTTTGAATGCAACATTTTCCCATAAGTCACTTCCCATTATACCTTTTTGCCACCTGGACTCCATCTCCTTAAATCTGCTTTATTGGTCCCATATGGCTTTATTCAGTGAAGTGCTCGGACTTTGATGGAATGGAAAGGATGTAAGCGAGCACCAAACCACTCTCTTGAACCGGTGCTGCAGCCCCGCTCCTGATTAATGCCTCCTTTCATATAGCTGTGTCCCCTCACTGCATGCAGGGAACAGCCTCCCACTTGTAGTGCCCAAACATTCTGGCTTTCTCTTCCAAACCTGCTCACAAAATCCACTGCATCACAGCTGCCATCAGCCCACAGCTGTGTGCTGTTGTCCTTTACAAGACGGAACTGCCTTTTGCTAAATACCTCTGAGTGCTGGGCACCAAGTGCTTAAACTCTCATGGGGTTTGGTCCCCACTGGCTCCCAAAAGCAGGGTCTAACCCATAGCCCAGCAGGTCTGGAGGCTGTCAGCCCCCAGCTGGTATGGCTGCCCCTCCGTGTACCATCCCACTTAGCTCCCAGGAGATTTAATTTAAGTCCCCAAAAGGCACAGACTCCTTTTTGCCTCCCCTGCTTTCGGTTGGATTTCTGGGTATTTAGCAAGCGGACTCATTAGATCAAGGTGAGCCTCTGGGCTGATGCTCAGGAATTCCCAGAAATTGAGTAGACGGGGGACAGGACCACCACATTCAGCAGTCCTGTATTAACTAATTGTAGAATCATATACAAATAAGGAAGAGACAGACACAGCTCCATATATCCTTCCTGGTGCATACCTTAATGCACATTCTCCTTTTTGTCTGCATTTTACAATACAAGAAATATAAGAAAATATTTTAGTGCAGATTTTCTGAAAACACTGGCAATTTTTGCACCTGGACAGATTTTTAGCGGCACCTAAACATATTTCAAAGCTGGTACATTAGCTATACACCTACTTTTAAGGTAAAGATGTAAACAGTTTAATTACATCATACTCCAGATCAAAAAGTGGGGGTGGGAACTGCAAACTTTGCAATGTTTAACTTGAATTCAAGTGAAAACATCTGAAGGCTCTTGTGGGTGTTTGAACTTCTCAGTGACAGGAATCAAGGTTAAAGCAACTTGATTGTTTCTTTTTATCACTTTCCAGCCTTGGTATAAAAACAGGAATCCATTAATTACTTCGGACACCAGTGGGATTGGGTTAACAGCGCCAAGGAGCTCTGAGCCTTTTCCTTGTAGCTGCTGTGATGAAAAACTCCTGTGTGCTTCCTTCCCCACCACGTCTCACAAAGAGATTTACAGCTGTGTTTTAACCACATGTCAACGAGCCACTGCATCAAGATTTACAGCATCAAATTTGGAGATTTATCTGCAACCGAATTTTCCCACTGATAGGCTATAATTTATAGTAAGTGCTTGCATATTTAATTAGATGGATGATGAGATGAAATAGTAGAGAATGGCAGCCTAAATGAAGGAGGCAAGTCAATGGCACTGTATCCCTTCCCATTCCTGCAAAGAGTAAGGAATAAGATCAGATTTCTTAGCTGCACCGTGCTGCTCACAAGCAGCAGCAAGTAAGTGTATAGGAATACCAAGAAATGGATATTTATTTGCATGTCCTGAGGTTTTGATTTAGTTCTTGCAGGATCTCTTACCATCAATGCTACTTCTGTCAATTTGTTTTCAACAGGATTCCAAAACATCCCAGCAAAGACAAGGACCTATACAGTGAATTTAAGCTGATGATCACTTGCTTGGGCACCTTTTACTAAACAAAGCCATTTTTTCATCATTGTTTGGAGGGGAGGGGGTGTGTTTGTTTGGGATCTTTTTTGTTGATTTTTTTTTGTTTTGTGTGAGTTCTGGTTGTTGTTTTGGAGGTTTGTTTTTTTTTTTGGTGGGTTTTAGTTTGGTTTGGTTTGGTTTGGTTTTTTTGGCAGTCCACATGCACAGGGCAGGGGTCTGTGAGACTAGAACAGAGAGAGGCAATGTGCTTGCAAGGGGATGCCAAGGAAGAGGCCTGGGGCAGGTGAGAGTTGAACATCTCTATTTTTTTATATGCCTTCTCTTAGCATTGTATTTCTTGACAGCTCTCAGCCACTTCCATGACATGCATGCCAGGGAACGGCACAGCACAGCCAGAAGTCCCTGTAGGCGGTCTAAGCAATACAATTTCCTGTTACAGCGATGCACTTTTTTCTCAGGCCTTTTTCTGAGCTAACAAAAGCTCAAGTCCAGCTAACGTGGTGTCAGCTCCTCCCTCTTGCTTTCTGGCATATGCGCAGAGCATAATTTTTCTCCACTTTTCAAATATGAAACCTTTCATAACGGCTTTGAGCGTTTCCAGTTGAAGTTGTTGTAACCTCTTCTGTGTGGCCAAAAGAGCACATACAACTCAGACATCACAGCACCTTGCCAAGTTGTGTTCAGCTGAGTTTTTCGTTTCCGTTTGAAGTCTGCTCTTATGGATCACAGTATTGAAATAAGCATATGTGTCAGACTGCATTAATGGAAAGCTGTTGAGCTGACTTAGGAAACTCTAAAAGCTCTTCATCACAGCCTAATTTCAGGTTAGATTTCTCTAGTTCATCTCCATGTTCAGTAACTCCATCCCTCCAGGTCCATTTTTTTTAGGACCAGTGATGAGTCTTACCACCCCTTTTGGCTCAAAAGATGAAAACAGCTCCAGGCTTAGCTTGCTGTGTCTCTTGTTATCATCCCACTGTAAATCCATCACCTCAGAGGGAGGCATTTCATAGAACAAGCCTAGGGAAGCCTGGCCCAAATTAACAGGTGACAGCACCTGTTCTTCTTCCACTTTCTCTTCTTGCCTTACTGACAAGAATTTCCACATAAGTTTTAGCATATACATGTCTTGCTGAAAAAAACACATTTTACCTTTTACAAGGTAGCACCTTCAGAAAACATATAATTACTATTGAAGTAGAATTTTTCTCTTTGAACTGTCAGTCCTCCCCCACCTTCCAGGGGACCAATACAAATTTAAAAAGTAAAATTAAGCATGGATATAATTTAAAAGGCAACTTTTCAAGGTGCCTTCCTCCTTTTTGAAGTCTTTACAGAGCACAAACCCATCTTGTTTCCTTTTCAAGCTACCTGCAAGACATTCAGCAACTCTTGAAGCACAACAAAAAGCAAATTTAGGTATAAACGCAACAAATGCACAGCAGAAATAAAATAAGTAATCCATTTTTAAAACTAATTATTGGAGCATGTACTTTTGAGCAGTTTCACCCCTCTATTAATTCAGCTCATTCTTTACCAATAGGTAAAACCAGCAGGATCAATGTGGAACTGTGCAAATAAATAAGAGCAATAATATAATTTCCAGAGTGTTTCAAGAGTGTTGCCTCTCTCTTGCAAAGCAAGTCTACTCTCTCTGATTGCTTATGCTTTTTGCCATTCATCTAAGGCTGGATGTCAGATGAAATTGTTAAATCAGAGGCTGGGGATTATGCCAGGCTTCCAAACCCAGGCTGTGAAAGCCCCCCTCTGTCCCTTGCAGACAGCAGATCTGAGACAGCCTTTCAGGTCTATCTTTATCAGTCAAACCTCCTCTTGTGCTCTGGAGGAACCCCCTGGAGAGCCTTCAGCCCCCCAGTTTTGCTGGCATGGGGGGGCTCGGCCGTGTGCACCCCCAGCCAGACAGACTCCCAGGCTGCCAGACCTTCCCTGCATGCAGCCAGTTGGCTTTCAGGCAGCACCGGCCTCCTTCAGCTGCAGGACTTCTCATTCTTGCAGAGGTTTTGATGTATGGAAAAACAAGATACCTGTCAGGAGAAGAAATTAAGCCCCTTTCAGTTTTATTACATTCCTTCCATTTTACAGGTAGGCTGCTTCTTTCTTGTTTGCTTTGCAAAAGACATAATAATAATAATCAATCAGTGGATGGTATTTGCTTTTGATTCCTTTGGATGAACTGCCTTAGACAGACTGTGTCTGAAGTCGAAAAGATTAGTTCTTTGTTTACTAACATGCCACAGTCTCAGGGAGAGAAAGGGAGAGTAATTCCTCAGAAAGGGCTGTTTGTTATAAACCCCACCACAAGTAATCAATATACCCCAAAAGAGCAAAGGCAGTGATGGAGCAAACCCTTAATGTGAACCAGACCAAGTAACACAAAACAATCAGCTTGATGGGTGAAGTAGTGATTTGGCAAATGTTCTGACGTTCCTTGCCATGGGATTTCCGGACAGTCATGGTGAAAGTAAATAAACATGCCTCATCAGAAATAACATTAGCAACAGGCCCAACAGCAACACACAGCTGGGCTGTTCATTCAGAGCAGGGATTCCTTCCTTTACCTGATACTAAATCTCACCCTCCACATGGTGCCACAAAGCAACTTAGATATGAACTTTATATCCAAAATTCACTTCCATCAAAATACTTCTGAGCTGGAGGTGCAACAATGTGATGGCTGAATTCACACTTCATGACAAAACCTAAGAAGTTTCCCGACTGGATCCATATCCGCTACGATTGTTTGAGGAAACAATCCAGGATCTGGCACTTGCTGCCTCCCCAGCTTATGCTCTTTCCATTACACAAAGAAATTCTGTCCTTCAGTGACAGGATTATCCAGGGTTTTCTGGGAATTTTGAACTAAATCCATTTCCTCACCTGGAAAATAAGACTAAGAGGGTTAAAACATGTAAAGAGTTTTAAACAATGAAAATGCTAACTGCTATTCTCTATGTAGCAACTGAATCTTGATTTCTTTGTTTGTATTTCATTGAAGGAACCCCTCCCATCCCTGGAGAGCATGAACTGTGCAGAATGGAGAGAAGCAGAAAAGGGATGTCTCATTTTGTCACGAGAGGGATTCAGTGTCCCTCCAGGAAAAGAAATATAGTACACAAAATCACTTTATAAATCTTCAGCTCAAGAGCCACTAACACAGAGTTCCTTCAGTGTCTGCAAACTCAGATGATCTCCTAATGCTCTTCTTTCTGATTAGCTGCAAAAAGATGTGAGCTTTTTTTGGTGACACCAAACTTGGGGGGGAATTTGAAACAATCCCCTAGACTGGAAATCAACTGCAACAATTGTATACAAAGGTTGGGATTTTTGGATAAAACATCAGGGCCCATGGGAACATTGCTGCATTAAAGTCAGTGTTTGATTCCAAAATTTGACATCTCCAAGATGCTCAGAGAGATTTCAAGAAAACAAAACCATCACTCAAAGTGTGACAGGAGTTTCTAACTGTTACAACATCATCTCTAACAGGCATTAACACTGAGCTTTAAACACTGAGTGCTGGGGTTTGATGCAGCTCCAGGAAAGTGCTTTGCTAAGCTTCAGAGAGGATGTGCTAAATTTGGAATGCTGTCCAAAGAGAAAACCAATTATATTCACCAGAAGTCCATCTAATGTTTTTCAATGACCTTACAGCAGGCAGATATAACAAGGGATGGCAAGTAGCCACTGACTTGGATCGTATTTCATCCCAGCTCCAAGGTCGCTTGTCAAATACAAATAGTGATTGGTACTGAGAAGCCACATGGTGTTCAACACGCAGCACAAGGCTGAAGGGAACCTGAAGTACGGCTGAGGGACAACCTTTTGCCTAATGCAGAAGAGCTCCCAGCTGGTTTTGTGCTTCTATGCTACTGAGAACCTGATCAAGACAGCAACCAGTTCAATTCCGCAGAAGACACCAAATATAGGCCAGCAATTCTCCTTCACCTTTTAGCATATTCATATCTCTGCAACAACTGGCTTTAGTGTGCTCTTAGAGTATCAGCATCATCACCTAAGTGCAAAATATATCACCCAAAATGTACTCCAAATCACTCAAACTAGGATAGATTCCCACTGCCACTCTGTCTGTCCTTTGGCAAGACACTGTTTAATCTCTGTTGCTCTGGATTGTGTGTGTCCTGTTTACTCAGGTGCTTTCTGCACAGGTCCCGATGCTGCAGACCCGTGTTTCAAACAACATCAACCACCTCAACAAGCCAGATGTTCTGATAGCACCCTTGCTCCACCTGCTTCCCCACACCAACACCACACTGCAAACCAAGGCAGGGAGCTACTCCAGATCAGAAATGCCAAGGCAGCTTGTTCTCAGACACATCCATTTTGCAATGCTGAACCCTGCCAAGAAGAAAGGGGCACAGACCACACCACTGCTGTTTGCACACTGCAGAGCTGCACATCGGGGCTATGGGACCGGCTGAATCTTCCAGGCGGTGTCAGTGATACCAACAGCAACAGAGCGGCTCAGCACAGTCACTGCATACGAATTCCTGACTTCTTCCTTATGGAGCACCATTCAAAGCTTGTCTCCGGACAAGATGTTCAAGAAATGCCCTTGCAGTGGTGTCCAAGCATTTCCAAAATATTTTGACAGCACTCCTTTGAGGTAAAGGCAGAACTATTACCATTTGTAGATGAGACACAGGGACATTAACGAACTCTTTCCACTAATTTTAAGAGCCTGCCTTAAGACTTCAAGAATCCCAGCTTCAAGAGTTCCTAGCATTATATAGCACTACTGCCACAGTCTGTAATAGGCACTACCAGTGACTGGCTGTACTGGATGTGTGCAGCACAGCCCCCTGTTAAGTCCAGATGAAGCCATCAAGTCTCAGCAGTTCTCCTAATCAGAGCTGAGCATTTCAAGCTGAGTGGTGAACAGAGACTTTAAAAAATTACCTTTTCTGAAAATTATAGCTGACATGACCTGGCAGCATCTCATAATGATTCCCTCTATGGAAATCCAGAAACAGGATTCACTCTCCAGAACAAGACTGAGCTGATCTGAGCATGACCTGATTTCTCCTGCAGCCTCCCTCCCCAATCAACACACTGCTCTGAGATCGTCTCATCATGCTTAAATGCCAAGGCACTGCATAAGATGGTCTTACGTCCACTCAAATAGACCTTATAATATTCTCCAAAGAGAATATTTTTGGTTGGTTGTTGTTTGTTTTTTTTGTTTTTTTTTTTTTTTTTTTAAATTTTATTTTAAAAGATTGAATTTGAAGAAGAGCAATTCCTAGTGTTCTGGTGATGTGCTGCCTCTCTAATGGTTCAACAGCAGCACTGGAACACATCAGGTTTGCATGAGGTAAGAGACTGGCAAATACAACTGTTATAGACTGCCATCCTTTTGGTAACAGATACCTACAGAGGAATAAAAGAAGTATCTTAAGGAAATGGATATGAAAACTGTTTCCCAGGAGCACTGAGATTCTTGAACCTCTGGTTACAACCCAGTGGATTGTGGTTCTAGATTACTTTGTCTAGTCATCTTTGCCCCTTGTCCCTTGATGCCCAGCTTTTGTTCCTTGGTGCTGCTGCCCCTCAGATCTTCCTTTGACTTTATGCTCTGTCATTGGTTTCTTTTTCCAGTTCTTCATCCATTGCTTAGCTCCCTCACCCCCTGGGTTAACTTAAGTTTTTATTTCACATTTGATTCACCTTCAGGGTCAGTCTAAACCACCAGACTTCACTCTGGAATGGCTGAAACCAGCGTGCCCATTCCCTTCTGCTAATGCTGCCCTGGGACAGCAATTATATGAACTGCTTCAGCTGTGTATCAAAGTGATAAGTCTCACAGAAATTCACAGGGCTTTGATTTTGCCATGCTGGAGTCTCTTCTGGAGATTGGGCAAGGACTTCTAAATCATGTGAATGGCTTGGCCAGTTCTACCTGTCATGTCCACTGAAAAATGTGAGTCTTTCATTATTTCAGGCAGAGGTTAGTGGATGATTCAGGGAGCAGATACACACAGTTGCCAGCCATTGAGCTGAAGAAGCCCCAGAGAGAGTGCAAGAGATGATAAAGTTGAGCAAAACTGAGAGTTAATCCAAACCTTGTAACTTGCGCTCAGCTCCCCTGGGAACACGCAACACACACTGAGCAATGGATTCCAAAATATTAAGAAATAAGCTAGCGTGTAAGAAAAATAAGGATCTCCTGTTCAATTAAGGAGTTAGGTCATTAATGCTTGTTCATATTACATTACTCACACTTCAGAGACAAATAACTATCTGTTGCCTCACTAACCCACATATTTATTTGAACAAGTATTTCCCAAGAAGTAGGAAGAGAGAACCATTCAACAGAAAAGTTCTATATTATAGTCTTATCATAACAAGCCACTTCACAGTACACTGATGTGTATCGTATACAAGCATCCATTGTAAAAAGCTATTAAGTGTATCTCCTTTTACAGTGCTGACATGTTCATTCCTTCACAGAGGTCATTGGCTGACAATGGGGCCTCTCATTTCCCTATGCCTTACTAAGATTTTGCTGTATTTCAGAATCAAACCTTAGTATTAGCAGTATTAACTCAGAGGGACACAGTCAGTGCCATATAAAGTCAATTTATATAGAAATTCTGCAATCATTCAGAACAAATTTTATATCTAAAAAATCTACAGTCTCTGAACGGAAGGGACGTAGTAAATGATTAGCTCAACTTCACATGCTTAAGATGTTTAACAGAAGACTAGTCTTATAAAAAGAAAAAATACCCACTCCTAAACGAAACTACCTATTTTTGTCTGGGCTGACAATGCTGCTCAGCTGCCTGTTCACAGGCCGGCGTGTAAACACAGCGCTGGACACGAGCAGCGTTTGGAGGTAAATTGCTGCCTTCATTTCGATCAGACAAGTCTGCGATTGCTGCTGGAGCACCAGCATAACCCTCAGCCCAGAAAGCAGAGATGTGCCAAGCAGAGATGTGCCAGGCAGAGATGTGCCAGGCAGTGGCACATCTCCCCAGTGTTCTCCACCACTCCAGAGCTGTGCCAAGGGAAGAATGCAATCCACCCGGGCTGTATAAATCCCTAGAGGAGTCAAAGCCTCTGAAAAAGTAAAACAAGACGTTTTGGGTGTAGACAGTGGCTAATTACCAGAGTGCCCTCACCTGCACACATGCATATGCAGTTTTAGCCATCTCTGTAATTGTCTCAAGGGCATGAAAGCCTATTTGGTGGCAAGTACTGATGTCCTATGCATAAAAGTACTGCCATCTACTCTTCATCCCAGTGAGGTTTGAAACTTTGACACCCTGAACAGCTCCTGTCTGAGGTTGTAGAAACATAAAAAAATAGTAAACAAAAAGGAAATGGAGCGAAGAAAAAGGAGACACAAAAGCCATGGGATGGGCCAGGGAGAAGAGGGGCCTGAGAGCTGATGGGGTGCGAGATGGCCTTGTCTGTAAAGTGTATTCAGCTCATGAGATACACAACAGTTCACCTTCCAGTCTGTGCTCCTTCCTCTGCTTGGCACGGTGCTGGTGCAGCACATGCAGCCACATGAAATGTCCAGAACAGCTCATTTAAACAGCAGACATGGTTGATGAACAGACCAGTCACGATGCAGAATGCAGGCTGGCAGTTATGACTGCAGCTCGGGTGAGCTCAAGTGCTTTTTGTCTGCTTTATCCTGCCCCCCCTTAAAGGGCAAAGAAATAATTTGTATGCAAATAGAGGACCTGAGCAGTAATTTGAAAGCAGAGAGGAATGCTGCAAATGCAAAAAGAAACTAAAAAAATTCTTAATTATACCAGGATCCAAAAAACTGGGATAGTCATGTCCCTCCAATTAATGTCAAAGCCCCAAGAATCTTAATGATTAGACATACAAAAACTCAGCACCCAGAGCTTCCTTTAACAGTGATAGCATTATGGATGCCTTATCATAATTCAGCTTTACTTCAAATATGAGTTACCAAAAAACACTCTAAGATTTACAGCTTACCTCTTTTTCTGTAGCAGACAGGTAACTGCCAGGATTTGCTTGAGGAACTCAGCATGTGGAGCAGGATCATCCCAGCCTGAAAATCTTCTCAGACTGAATCCCCCCATCATCCTTGGGTGAAGCTTCCATCATATTTAAGTACAAGAAAGGCAGAAGAATGAGAAAAACTGGCACTCAAACTGAGGAAGCTGGAAGGAAGCTCAGTGGCCTTGTAATATCTGCTTCAAATGGTGATACTGATTGCCCAGAATTGGCTCAGCCTCTAGGGAAAGGTACAAGTCATTGGCTCAACTCAAAACCACAACCAGAAACACATACTGATCAAAATAGAGCTCAAAGGCCAATCCCTGACTGTGTTTCTGTGTAGCCCAAGTACACATCATATACGTTATTATAGAACAGGTAAATCAGGTTTAAAGTATATTTGATTTCAGGAAAACAACTGTAAGCCACACATTTAGAAGCTTTCTCTATTCCTGATAATATAAATCATTAAAGGAAAATGGAAAGTGAAACCTCAAGCTGCTAGTTTCAGTGAGATGATGGGTATTCAGTCACAATACAGTGCTTGACTCTGGAAAAGAAATGGAGCTTTTGCTACGCACTCGATTGAGGAATACAGCACTCAAGGACAATGGCCACAAATGAAGCAGCTGTTGTATGTTATATACATTACAAGTGTCTTGTTTTCATTATATAAATGCATTTGTCTCCAATTAAATTGTAGAACTTTTATTGAAATGAGAGCACTGTTTTCAACTGCCCTTTCCATACTATTTTACTCTGAGGTTTTCAGATCTCTTCATCATAGCAGTAGTCAATAAGCAATTCCTTGAAGTCCTTTATCAGTTCTTCTATGGCATAATTGCATTTCTCTTCCAAGAAGAGATGTACAAAAAGGCTTTGTTCTCTCTCCTCCTCTGTGTCTCGCCCCAGCTTGTAAGTGCTGAGCGTTTTATTGAGCACCTGGAAGATTTTCAGTGCTATAAAACAAATGTCTCTTTGTAAAAATCTGACTCTCAAAATAAAAGCAACAGTTCAGTATTTTGAACTTAGTCAAGTACTCAATAACAAACATATGAATTCTAACATTGTAGAATGACATTTGAGATGCAGAAACATTTTTTATACATACTGCTCCAAACACAAGAAAGATGCTTGCACAGACTCTGGAACTGTAAAATGTCCATAAGGGACAACGTCTTTACCTGGTTCTCAGAAAGGAGAAAAAAAGCTGTAGCAGCCTGCTGGCTACAGAGATGGGAACAGACCAGGAAAGACCAAGACAAGAGCCTCAAACCTCAAGTGGGTTATCAACCTCCTCGTATGCAGCTTAAACCCTCGGCTTTAGTGGATGTCTTTGAGTGATTTGTCTTTCTTGAAGCTTGGACATCTCTCTGATGTCCATTACATCTATAAACTGGAAGAAGACTTGGAGGTAAAGAAATAGTAGAGGAAAACAAGTGAAGACAGAGGCAGCTCCATAATAACTAAAAGCAGCAGAGATGCCTTAGGAAGGTAAGTGACAGAGATGATGTGAGACCTTTAACCTTAGATGGTGAGAGACCATCCCAGCTCCTTCTCTTCCTTCTTCCCTATCTCTCGTTTTTCACTGTACAGAAAAATTAGGAATTAAGTGACTAAAAGTAGCAAAAAAATAATGCACTGGCAGTAACTTTCATGATTGCCATATCAACATGAAAAGCTGTACTCAAACAGTTTCAAAACATCTAAGAAACCTTCTTCCCCTTATGCTTCAGTTCAATTCCTGTGTGGGAGATAAGCCATGAAAAGACCAAAGGCTTCTGTATAGTGCCAAAGTTTAAGGCTTTAAAAACTTGAAAGATTAAGCAAAATAAATTACTAGAAGCTCAGCAGAGCCAGAAGTGTAAAATAAAAAGGTCCGTGACTGCCTCCACACAAGCTGTAGCAGGGTGCTGAAGGAAAACCACGGCTCCTTTCCGTGCTCAGTGTCCTGTTGCATCCCCCGGGGAAACCACACCCAAGCAGACACCTCAGGGCCTGGCAGGAAAGTTCCAGCTCCCACGAGAAACAGAGAGTTACTGACATGGATTCAAACAGCTTTTAAACTGAGAGCCAGTCTCAGTCATCCCTCCTTTTCCTGCAAAGGTGAGGAACAGGTAACTTCCAGAAGAGGCTTTTTTGCCCTAGAAGGATGGTTTTGAAAAGGGGAAGAATCAATCAGGTCTGGAAATGTGCTTTTATTCGTTATGTGTTTTCAAGCTCTTTCCTTCTTTTTAGGGAATATTTTAACTTAGAAGTTTTATCAGTTACTTACACTTTATAGTATGATTTATTTATAAAATACAGGAACATTCAGAAAAGGAAAAATACATTTTCAGAATTAAATGCTTCATATTAACACCCTTGTGAAATTGAATTCTGTGGATAAAAGTAAAATACAATAAGCAAGAAAAATAGTAATACATTAAAAGAGACTAAAAATAATTCATAAAACTCTATTTGACCTGAAATGACATTTGGGTAATTTTTGAAGTGAGTTTCTTTTGTCCTTTATGGTTGAAACAATTTTTCTTTTAAAACAAGAAAGAAGAAAATGACTGCCAGTCACGTAAGTTCATCTCTCTTCAGCCTTCCAAAATTTCCAAAATGAATCTGATTCAAAACAATCACTCAACCAATTCACAACAAAATTAAGACTCCCAAAGAGGCGCAGATGTGAAAACTTGAATTCTCCCTATTGTATTGTTTTCTCGGAGCAAAGTCACAAGGAGCAGCGGAGCCAAATGAACTGGCTGCTGCTGCCAAAGAGGGTTTTGTTCCCACTCATACCTCCCTCCCTCCTTCTTCCCACTCCACCCTTGGCTCCACAAGCCGGGCATCAGCCTCGCTGCCTACTCAGCCACTGCCCAAAAGTTTCGGATCCCTAATGCTGCAAGAATTACCCTTGTTTTATTCACAGGTTAGAGAGTTGTATTGGGCCACAGAAGACCTCGGTTAGCAAAATAATCCTACACAGGACTATGGGGTCAGGAGCTGCTGGGGGAAAAACAGATGCTTGCTGCAGCAGGGACAAGCTGGCAGATCAGCCCAAAGCACATTCACTTTCGCTCAGAAATTAAGAAAATTCAGCTAAATATGCTTTCAGTTGTACTGTCACTTTATGGTGGTGACCACATCCTAAGCACCATACCAGCTGAAGTATTTTTCAACAAGAGTCTTTCAAATTAAATCCTGACGCATCTACATCAACAGAGATTACTAACACTGTAGATTTATCATGACAAAAAGAATAATAACAAAAGAAAACCTTGGAAATGTGTTTAGAAAAACTATATTTATGGCATTAGATGGCTATGGAATAATGCAGACTTAGCTGGCATGACTTAATTCATATGCAAATACTAATATTATTGCCATTTAAAATTATAAAACCAGGAAGTAAACATATATTTCAAGAATACGTATTTTAATGCCTATATAAAAATGTAAACACACAGAAGTAATTAATTGTCATCTAAAACACTTCTACTTACCTTGTGTATTTTAAGGGCCCCTGTGTAATACTGATGCTCCATTAAAAACTGGGTTCTTAAGTTTCTGTGAATAAATTATCATAAGGAACCGAAAAAAAAGACTAAAAATATATTAGCATTTACAGTAATTATCATATTTCTATGAATATGAAATCAACTAAAACTAAAAAGCTTTTTTTATCCCCAAAAACTAAACAGTGTAAGACACCTTGTTATCATTGATATGAGTCCTAATGCCAGCTGGAGTGCTTTAGGGGACAGGATAGTTTATGACAGAAAGGTCACCCGAGAACTCAGTGAAGTTGCACCCTCCTGTCCCTTCCCCCCACAGCTCTGGGACAGGGCCTGGCAGTGACTGACAAAAGCTGAAACATGTGCTTATTTGGACACCTAAGGAGAGGAGCTATATCCTCATTAGAAACTTGAGCACACCTACAAATCTAAGAGATCCAGTAGTTAATTTGTGGACATTTTATTCTACAATTATACTGAGAAATAAAGAAAAAACCCCAAGATAAATGAAAAGTCTGCATTAAAAACGCATACAGATATTTTAATGTTACATACTTGCCCTACGCTAATGTGTATTATAATGTTTATATTGAACAAAATGAAGGAATTCAGGTTAAAAGCTGAGATATCAAAATAAATTCTCCAGACTTTGACTGCTTTGTGCATTCTCAACAACATTAATTTCTACTTTATGTGTGTAATGTACATTCCTGCAGTATTCGGATAATACCCCACCTAAATACAATACTTTTCCTTGTGTTTAAAGTTGAGTGCACTATAAAGCAGAAGTTTTAACCAAAAATCAGAACCCAGACCAAAAGCAACTGCACAGTTACAGGCAACGAAGGTGAAGAGGGTAAAGAGCTTAACCCACTGTCCAAATATCAAGTTAACTCGAATCAGTGTCAGGTTATGACTTGGAAATAGTCATCAATTTTTCAGCAGAAGAGAAGCCCAGGCTAAACTGCAATCGGTGAGATCTTTGGCAGGCAAAGACCTCCACTTCCAAAACCTTCCGCAAGTGCCAGGCATGTCCAGGGAGTCACTGCAGAAACTTCACTGACAAAAAAGGACGATCAAAGAAACCACCCTGCACTGTGGCAGGGTGAAACATCCCATAAACATCCTCTCCAGACAATCTGCTGATTAAAAGCCTACAAGAAATGAGTTTTCACATAATCATTAGGTGCCTGTTAGAATGTTTTTCATCTCAGCATTCAACAAAAATATTTTTTCTTGTGAATAAAGCTAATTCCCGCCTTCCCACAGGAAATATCAAGAAAAACTGATAAACATTTTTCGTTGTAGCAATATTTTAGGTATGAGAAGGGCGAGTTCCTTCCTCAGACTTCTTTTATTCTAGACCAGGAATACTCAGTTCCCTTTATTTATTTTCTTATGCAATGTTATCTCTTGTTTCCATTTGCCCACCTATTTTTAAAATATGTTGCCCCCAATCACTGGCGTTTGATACAATAATTACTTTCACCTCTTACATAAAAAAATTCCTCTTAATCCTTAAATGAGTTTTACTGTTGCAATAGTATCGAACTGCTCACCTCTGTGCAACCAAATGCTATTTTTTTCTCACTGGATCTCTTACAAGTTGGGGGGAATGGTTTGCTTTCAGGCACTTCATTTTCCCTGGAGTTCTGTATTGCACATTCATTCGTACTGCATTTCAGCTTGCTGCTTTTGAATCATCTGTGCAGTCTGCTGAATTATTCTGACTTCTGAGCACATCTATCAGTTTGTGAACATTGCCTGTCCATGCTGCACCACCTGCAGACCTCAAACTTTGTATTCCAACAAACACTAATGGATATTTCGAACCAGGAACATGACATAACCTCAGAAACTGCACTGGAAAAAGCTTTTTTAGATTTTCCCCCAATTCCAATTTTCTATTGGCAGTATTTTTGCCATATTTCCATAACATATATCCAATAGTTCACTTAAAGTCATACAGCAAAATATATGATGGCAGAATTCCTTGACAATTCCTTGATTCTCACGTGTTACAGCTCTGCCTCAGTTCTGTGCCTCTGTCACTGAACAATACGTTTTCCCTCAGCCCAAGAGTCTAAATCCACGTCTCCAAAAGTAGGAACTACACCAGCCTAAATTATACATTACCTCATTTTTAAAACATAAATGCATCTGCCTTCACTCTCCCAGACAATGCCAGCTTTCACTGCTTATTAGCCCAGGTCTCCCACAAACACCCTTGGCACTGTGTTACATCACTCCTCAGCCAAGGGAAAAACACCTCAAAGTATTTCCATGGAGCTATTACTGCAGCCTCCCAGACTCTGCCTGTGATTCACAGTCCACGGTGCTCACATGAACTCGCTGCCTCACCAGGGGTGCTAAGCTGAGCTGCACACGCGGTTAGTCTGCCCACAACAGGCTCAGTACCTCATTCTACCCGTGCTTGGTTTCCTCTTGCACCTTCAGCTCACCTGAGCTTGCAGTGGTTGCGAGGAGGAAACAAAACCAAGGTGAGCTTCCCTGCCCGCGGCACAGCAGCAGATGGGGAGAGGCTGCAATGCTGCCTGGAGCCATCACACCTGAATCCAGCTCAAACATCCCTTAACAAGTGTCCACGATTAGCACAACTATCCATGCACTGTTTAAAGGGTGTGGTGTCTGAATATAAAATAAATACATATTACGAAATATCTGAGCCTATCATGTTCCTATTCTACAGATAACTTGTTATCACAAAAACTACAGGATTCAACAGCAGGTACAGAATAGAAAAGTATTTATTAACTTTCATGGAACAGAATATGGCTTAAAAAAATCCTCTTGAGTCCCTCTTGAATTTTCTCTCCCTGCTCTAAGAAGAAGAATCAGTCTGTCATGGGAATTTGGGAAAATTAAAAAAAAAAAGAAATAAAAAATTAACCCAAATGCAACCATCTTCTAGAAAGCTACGTGAGCTGTGGGCAACAGGAGTCAACCAGTGCATGGAAATCAAACACTGCCTCTACATATATATAAAGGAAACAAATTAAAAGTGCCAGAGATTATTTTTCTCTATTATTAAAACATATAAAAAATTAATTTTTTAAATAAAACATTTCCTAGGTGTAAATAGTACACTGCATAAAACACAGCTAAAGAAATTTAAATTTCATCATTTCATCATTTCAAATCCCAGACCTAGTTTAATCTACTGATGTGTTTCTCCAATGGATTCATGAGCTGACCATATAGAATCCTTCCAAGCAAACCACCCCTCAAGCAGGGAGAAATATGTATTTTTCAGTATTTTAATTTTTAAGCTTTTCAAAATTATTTTTAAATTTTAGCAAAATCATCTTTCAAAAGCATATTCCAATGTCAAGCTTGAAGAAAAAAATTCTGCCTCTGGCAAAATAATTCGCAAACTTTATTGGATTTTTAAAAGCCTGATTACAGGACAAAACATGCATTATGCATTTTGCTAAAATTCCAAAAACAACTGCAGAACTTCATCATATTCAAAGGCTCATGTCCATAATAAATACCACCAGCTTAAAAGCAGCTTGGAATTTTTCAAGAGTTTTAGTATCTGAAAAATGCAAATGTTATATATACTGTTCTTTTAAAAGTCTGACATTACTTTGCAATGGTTAAAGCAAGAAACAGCCCAGCTGAAGACTACAGAAAATCCCTGTCTTCTGAGGAGGTCATACAATACTGCTCTGGAAACAGCCCGTCACCAAAGGCCTGGCAATTGGCTTCGGCTTAAAACATCCTCTGCCTCTAACATTCTTCAAAGGATTAAACCATAATTGATTCTGGCAATACACATGGTCAGCGTGATGTGCAGGGGGTTGCCAGTGGCCATGGGGCCCTTACATAAAGAGCCATTTTCTTTGTTTCAAATGGAAAAAAGAGTGGGAGGTGTGGAGAACACTGAAATACAAAATGAGTCAGAATCATAAACCATATTTTTTGAATCAGATTTCAACAACCACATATGCAAATAGAAGGCTTCAAAGGTGGCAGAGGTTCTGAATTGCTAAGGCAATTCACTTATTTTGAGTTCCATAAAAAAAGATAGAAGCTATAGTTATATACATCCTTCTAAGCACTCCAAGAATATTGCAAGTTGAACTCCAGAGAAGCCGTCGATATCAGTCTGAGAGTGACGGGGAACGGATTGATCGTGCACTGGCTGGACTGTTAGAGAAAGCAAAGGGATCCTTCTCCTTTTCTTTAGTATCATGTTTATGTTTATGCTTATGCTTATGCTTGTGTTTCTTCTTCTTCTTCTTGTGCTCATGGTGGTGATGGTGGTGGTGGTCGCTGTGTTTTGAGGAGTTTGATTCTTTACTAAACACGGAGAGTGGAGCTGCAGAGACAGGATGCATGTTTATCTCTCCTGAAGACTGTTCTTTACCTAAAGGAATGGATATAGTGGGGTTAGTAAATGTTTAACTTGCATTGTTTCCGAAGATAAGAAATTCTGAATTAGTAAATAAAGCCTACATTATCATTTAAACATGCTAACACAGAATCTGTTATGATACTTGTACCATTAGCTTTTTGGTCTTTGTCAGGGAAAGCTCTGAACATGCCAGTAAAGTTCCCATACTATTGACCAACTTTTACAGAGATAGTCCTTCCTTCCTCAACAGCATAAAAGTATCCCAGACAGTTGGGAACTGTGAAGAGCTAAGAAACTCCAAGTTATACAAGCTTCCTGAAATTCATTTTTGGAACAGAGTAGGAAAGCCACTATACCCTGAATAAATCAAATATAGCTGCTTGTAAAAATTCTAATATAAAGTGCAAGGCTGGCATACATTAAAGTGTGGTTTTGGGATATGAACCCTTTTCAGTCAGAAGCTAACACTCACTGCAAGAACATACAAAACCTTTTGACCATGAACAGAAGAATTAAACTGCTTTTTCTAAAAAATGCATCTTACAACAAATTTAGCCTATTTGAAAGATTTCACAAAGTTTTTTTCTTAAACAAAACCAAATCCCAATAAAGACAATTACATCACCTTTGTCAGTAAATATTTAACAAATACACTAGAACTACTTATACGTTAAGCAAGCCTTATATCTGAACCTGGGGAAGGAAAATATGATCCATGACATCTCAATCCAGGAATGACTTTCTCATTCTCTCTTTGACCCATTTAATAGTTCAGTATTTCACACATACTGCAACAGCTTTAATACTAGGGATTAAAGGGCATTAACCTAAGGAGTTAGGTTAGCAGAAGTGCTTGGAAGGTAGGAAGGCTCGGATTCCTTTAGGCAGAAATTGAATAAAATCACAGTGCAAGAATGTGCTTTAATAACTAGATAAATGTAGAAAAGCACTATCAGGTTTTTGAAGGCAACTACTTCCTGCAGTTTTACTTAAAATTGATTGTCTTCACAGTTACTTTAAATCTTTTGGGATCCCCCCACTCCCCTCCCTCCCAGTTTTGGGTGAAAATAACGAGGAATTATGTTTGTAATTATCTTTTCCTGTATATTTGCAAACATGTTTATTTTCCAGTACATCTTTTTGTTTGGCTCATTGGTTTTGTACTTCTAAAGGCAAGAATGATCAGTCTGTGGTAATGATTCCTGTAAGTCTGAAGAGCCAGCTCCTTTGTATGACAAACAAGTATTGAGAACAATTTCTTTTTAACCTGACCCAAAAGATTAAGGATTGATTTAATCAAGCACATCTATAGGAAAGTTTCTAGTTGGTACGGCTGTTCTGTGTTTTGTTTGTTTGTTTTTAAATACGTCTGGAAAAAACAAACTCTATATTTGTATGAAGTATTTAGAAGTCAGAATAGAAACACAAAACGTTTTTACAGTGAGGATAATCAATGACTTTCTATGGGACATGGTGACACCTCTATTGCTTGAAGTCTTAAACAGCAAAATTATGTCTTTCTAGAAATATGTTTGGTCTTAACCATATTTGCACAATATGGTGCAAAATAAAATTCTGCTGAGGTGATGAAGGTGTCTAGAGTACAATAGTTTCCTATAAACTTAAAATCTCTAATATACAAGTATTTAAAAAAGCTTGAATTCTTATTTAATCAGAACTCTGAAGCACTAAGCTCATGTCATTAATGCAAAGATATACACTGATTCCAACTTCTACTTGCTGAATTCAATGCACAGTTTCTACCATTTTTTTACATTGTTATCTGCAGCCTTTTTTGACAACACAGACAGCATGCAAGCATACAGCACCTGATGGAAAAAGATACAAGATTGCTTCACAGTGTAACTATTTCCAATTATATTTTTTCTTTTAAGGAATTACTACCTGTATCTAAACCTATCCCTGTAACTTGAGCTCACTCATGTAAAGCAAACAGCTTCTAGTCAAGAGAACTTTATTTCTCAGCTGCAAGGATGCAAAAGCAGCCATGAAACAACACAAAATAGTGGGATAAGGAGCATATCTGACTCAAGCCACTCGAAAAGGAAAGAGTGGAGGCTGTACCTCAGAAAAGCAAAGCAGGCAGTATTTGACACCATTAAAATAGGCTACAGTAGTTAAATGTAAACTGTGACAGTGACACAAGCAGAGCTCATAGTAAGGCAGAAATAAAGATCATGGCAAAGACCCTGAAGAACATCGGTCAGTATTCATCCACAGAAAATGGACAAAAGATTATCCAAAATACAGAAAACATTCTCACGTGTCGGCAAGCCACAGACACAAGATACGTTAAAATACACAAGGCAAAACCAAGTCAACTTAAAAGAAAAGAAAAAACCCACACACATGACACAAACTCTTCAAACTTCACAGCTGCATTAGTTCCAAACTGTGGAGTTATTTTTATATGGAAACTAAACCCGTAAGTCCAGATACTACATTTGTAACAACCTCAAACCAAAGCTAAGCCTCTAAGCTTTAAAAACTTTAACCCAACAGAACTGGTAAAAAGACAGTGGCTTAAGTCTGCAGAGATGATGTAGCAGAAGTGCCAAGCACCAGTGAATATGGAGGAAGATGGAAGATGCAACCAAACAGACCCTTCTGATTCTGTTGCATGACCTACAACTTCTGCAAGTTCCGTGCAGTTTACTGAACTACCAGCTCTGCTAAGGCAACAGTCTGTATTATCAACTTGTTACTTATTTCAGGTGACTTATTTTTATATATTAAAAATTTATATCACCTAAAGCAGTTAAAACACCATTGACTGGACTAAGCTACGGAGCAAATTCAACTGCAGTTCAAGGCAACAGGACTGAAGGGGTGGTGGTGACCACCTAGAGAGGCAGGAAGATCTTCGGGAAGGGGAGAAACGGGATCCAACTGCAACTCAAGGGTTACTGACACTGAAGGAGACAGTCAATATTGGTAATATGGTACAGACATCAGTAAAAAATGAAAGAATGTCATTACAAAAATCTACTTCTACTGAGCCAGCATTGAGTACACGTACAGTTTCTTCACAGGGGTCAATGATGACTCTAATCTGTTGGGTTTTATAAAATGCAAAAATAACAGCTATCTGGAAAACTTCCTCCTACTGTTAAAGCATGCTTTGAAACCAGGAATCAAATATTATGATCCCGGATGATGACTCCAAGAGACTGAGCACAAACTATCGAACTTAGTTGTGTCTTAAAATGGACAGGCATATAAAAGCTCTATAGAAAATGTTACAGATTTGTATCCATAAAATTCATCGTTAAAACTGCAGACCACTTTTTTTTCTTCATTTTAATTAGTATCTCCTTAGAGTCCATGTCAGGAACATGCCAAACATAGTTAAGGAAACCAAGGCTAAACAGAAGTTGCTTTACAGGGCCATGTCATCATCCTTGTATCAACAGGAGTAGCAGGACTGCCGCAAGGAGGCACAGAGCACTCCCTCTTCCTTCAAGGAACCTACTTCTTCCTGGCAGAGGGAGCAGGACTTGAACCTGGGTTACTCAAATCACAGAAACACACAATAAGTGGAGGGTGAGCCCAGCAGCTCGCTTCTGAAGTGGTTAGTAGCATTCCTTGGAAGAAAATGCACATACATGTGTCTATCCACTTGGATCTCCTTCTGTTTAGGATGTGGAGATTCCAATGTAATTATTGGCTTTGTGGTGTTCCAGATAGCTGGGTAGGTGTTTAAAATTAGACAGGATTAATGACAATCTGATGGCAGAAAGATCAGAAACTTGTGTACAATTTGCCACAGGGACCAGTACAAATGCTGCAGATGTTGTGAGAGAGAATATGAAAACATAGATCTCTTATTTTAGTTTTAGAATAAAAGGGATTTAGATCCTGAACATTTTCTGTCATAATACAAATTGCTGTTAGATAATTATAACATCTTGTTCAATTATTTAAGTAAATTTCTTCTCTTTTTAAGACTTATAGGTGCATTAACATTGAACTATGTTGTTGGGTAGAGTGTTTTACCTATTTACTCTTATTTTGCTATTGAACCTTAAAATTTGAAAACATGTAACTTGAGGCTTTAACATGCCAGCAAAGCTTTTGTAAGATCTTTCATACAGTCTCTCCTATGTTTCTCATTTTGTGTAAAGAGGGTGGGACACCACATACTTACAGCCTCTGTTTCTTTGCATGGACAATAAATGTAAAACAGCTTATACAGGATTTTTACAAATTGAAATGACCTTGTTTGAAATTATCCCATTTGCACCCTGATTAATTCGAAGGTCAGAGAGGGAGAAACCAAGTTCAGAAATCGTAGCAAAGGTCCACAGGTCCAGTGTTTTGGCTGAGGACAAGCTAGTACTCCAGAACTTGACACCAACCAGCTCTGGGAAGAAAGGGACATCAGCACAAGCACTTATGTGCCTCTCCCAGAACCCAAAGAAAGCTTACCAATGAGAGAGCTAATGCACTCTCTTTGACTAACAGTTGAACTGCAGCTCTGGCTAGAATTTTCTCTAAAGAGAGAACACTTAAAGAACAGAAAAAATCATAAAAACTGTTTCAAAATTATCCTGGTTTTATTTTTTCTTTCCTTTTTACCATTACCCTGGCAACATCCAAGATACACTGTTTTTTAATTTCATGCTGTGTTTATGCATCTGTTAAACCATCAACGAAGCACAAAGAAAAAGTTACCAAGCATAAATGATTTCAAGTTTCCAGAATGTGGCTTGTAATTTGTCTAAAGAAGCCAAATTTTCAAATTATATATCTCTGAGAAAGATAACAATTTTCTTTCTAGGAGAGTGCTCTTTTAAAGTCCATGGAAGAAAATTTAAATTTTGAGGGTAAGAAGGGTCTAGTTAAAAAAAAATAAAACCACTCAGAAGTTGTCTGAGGATGTGCTAAGCAAATCACACAGTTTGGCTCCAACATAAACATTTTAACTAGTTCCACTCGACAGATTAATTTGATTTCATTTTTTAGTGGGATCTATAACAGACAATTCCTTATACCTGTACCAAAGGTATACCTAAAGTATTGAATAGACAAGGTGGTGATTTAACTAAAATATACTTTTAATTGGTAATCATTTTATTAATTTCTTCATTTGACTTTCATTTAACAACTATATTGCTTTGTGCTTACATTAAAATAATAGCTTAACTGTGGTATTATTTTTACTACATTTACTTTAATATTGTACAAATTCTAGTGAAATCCCTATTTTAGAAAAAAAGAACATTTAAATCAGCAAGCCAATTCAGAATACTTCATGCCTCTAACAGTTTTCAGGTAGTCCACTTGAAAATTTGCTATCCTTATCCATCTTCTGGGTTGCAGAGCGATCAGTTGTTTTCTCAGAGACAGTTACAGTTACAATATTATGTTGTTTTTATTAAATCATGTAGTTGACACACTGCAGCCACACACTGATGCAATTCTCACTTACACTGTCACTATCTGCAGTGCCTGTGTTCCTGTTAAAGCTGCTTTCCTTACTTTAGGATAAAGCACTGGAAAACACCCTTGTGAAGTGTATAATTAACACACACTGTTTCAGTGAAGTAAAATTATCTACAGAACCTCAAAGCCTATGAGTTACCATTTTGGAAAGAGTTATATCTTGGGTAATAAAGTCAACATATGTGTAAGGGCTACTATTAAACAGACACTATATTAATATTATGTGTTATTAAAAGGTATTCTAACAGAACAGTTGTAACAACATTTACCTCTTTAGACAGTAAAGCAAAAATTCATCATTGTCAGTGGTGCCCTCATATCCAAGAAGTGTTCATTTATATATTTGTCTGTGGGTTGATGTTTCCACAGCCCGTTTTGCAGAGAACCACTAATGACTGAACTTTGATGAACTGGTGTGCTTACAGCTAACTCGGGGACCTGCAGAGCTGCAGGATGGGGCTTCTTACACAGTTCAGACTGGATTTCTGTTTACTACTGCATTTCTATTTACTACTGCATCCACATTCAAAATGCAGTGACTTTCACCCCAGGCTCAGATCCGCTGTTGGAAATGTACTCTTCAAATGTAATAAAACTACAGTAGTTTATCCCTAATTTTACTGGATCATGTGCAATACCTCCAGTTTCAAATTGTTCCAGAAAAAAGTCAGTCCAGATAAATCAGAATTTCCTGAAAGTGTAGACAGTAACTGTGATAAACAAAACCACAATCCAATCAACATGTGTGTGTGTGGCCTAGACCTCCAAAGTTTCATGTACATCTACATAGTAAACAGAGCAACCTACAAGGTCAGCAGCGGAAATTTCCAATTTGATTATCCTGAAAAACAACAAAAGTATTAACAGAATGGCCAAAGAATTTGTTTGATCTGAGTCTGAATGCTCAGGATGTGTCCTTGAAGCTCACTGCCTCTGAATGTGATCAGAAAAAGGACTGCCAATGCACAGAGAGGACATTGCTGTATTTTCTTTTGTTTCCTTTGCAGAAATAAAGAAAACAGAGAACTGGATACTGCTTTTTATCAACTTCTAATCCATTAAGACTAGTTAGGAAACTCTAATTAAGTGTTTATCAGTGATGAGCCATAATGACATGTAACTTCACTGGCAGATCATGCAGACTGTAGCCAGGCTTTTATTTTGGAAGCAGAAAAGACCAGGCCAATCAGTAGCCACTGACAGATACAGCAAAACCTTTTAAAGGTTACTTCTGATGTACTGTACTTTCAGATCAGCGAAATACTGAAATAAAGAAGCATACCTTTATCCAATTTCACTGAAGTCAACAACACATGACAAGTCACCTTATAGACTGAGAGTTTAAATCTGCTGCTGACACAAAATCTGATCTTGAAATTCTTTTAATCTTAAGATTTAAGAATAGGGAGCATTCCTACTATTCTTGATGATTTAGTAGCAAATAAAATCTGTTCTCACATTAGAAACATGACCTTGCACAGCTCTGGAGGCTTAAAGGAGGCTAACAAGTTTCTAGTCCTTAGAGCAGATGAGTAATCAGCACAATAGCTTCTTCAGACAGTTCACAACTGATGTTTTGTTTGTTTTAATAATTTCTTGAAAAAATGCTTAGATTCCCTTATAACTACCAGAGTCCACAGTTCTATTATCACAGTTAGGATGCTTTAGTAGGATTTAAAACATTTATTTTCTACATGAACCAGGAATGGTGCTGTAATTACAGCCCTGTAACCTGTAATGTACCAACAGTTGTATTACAAGACTTCTTTTATTGTCTCAATCCTAACCTTTCACATCCATAGGCAGAAGCACACAATAAAAAAAAGCCCACAAACTTTTAAGGGAAAACAACATTATCCTGGCTTTACAGGGGTTACATCAACTTGAACAAATCCAAATTATCATTTGGGGTGGTGCGGGGAGTAAAAAAAACCCCAAACAACCACCCAACAAAACCCCACAGACACAGCAGGACTCAGACCCAACATGAACTTCCTCCTGGCAGCTGCTGTTCGCA
The DNA here is from genome assembly GCA_035584735.1 of Pseudotriccus pelzelni. Lineage (NCBI taxonomy): Eukaryota > Metazoa > Chordata > Aves > Passeriformes > Tyrannidae > Pseudotriccus > Pseudotriccus pelzelni. The sequence goes on from JAWMRA010000078.1 coordinate 137,642,279, forward strand.
GGCTGTGTTTGGCTGATGAGCTAACACTTCATGTGACATGTGGGGACATAACCCACAGCTGGGGGAGGAAAACTGCATAAGGACCAAGAGCTCACTCCTTCCAAGTGCGAGTCACAGAACTGAGGCAGATACAAGATCTTACAGATTTACTAAGACACTGAGACCATTTCTGAACCTGTTGTCAATCTATTTCACAATAATCACTCAGGGAATTGTATCCCACCCTCCGTCATTGCTGCAAGACCTCAAAGGCCTTCAGGAAATATTATCTGCAACTCCTTTGTAAAACAAAACACTCCTATATGTGTAAAAAATTTGTTTATGTGTGCTTTTATTTTTCCCCATCTGTTTCTCCTCAGAAGTATACAATTTCCTAAAGATTGAACTATCTTTATTTACTCAGTCTGAAATTCACACATCTCTGCTTCTAAGAGAAATGGCATAAACAGGTGAAATTTTAGAAGCCAAGATTATGTGAAGTGGAACTGTTTCTAACTGTACAAATGAAAGAAAAGAATAAAATAATCTGAAGTGTTTCAAAATAATGCTTTTTATATAAGGCTTATTATTTAAAATTAATTCTGTTGCAAAACCCAGCATTTGCCTCATTTATTATCTAGGAAAGAAAATGTATTCCAGTGTGCTGAATGTCTAAACAGCAGAGGTGAGAAGGTCATTCAGCACGCAAGTGAAACTCGAAGTAGCCTGTGTCTGCTGTAGGTCTACAAAAGCAGCAGTCAACTCGCCATTACTCTGACTCTTGGTCAGACTTTACCATTTCTGACCTCAAGAGCAAACCTAATCTGCAACAGTCCTGGAGCACAGAACTGGCATACAGAGGGTCCCGTAAGTCCTATTTGTGAAGCATTTGGCAGAGTTTTGTTTATGAATTGATATTCCGTAGAGTGTGTAAATCTAGTAAAAAAATTGTTGCAAAATATCATGTAAGAGTTATAAATACTAATCCTCAGTGGATCAGCTTTGCAGTTGCTTGCCCTGGATGCGTCATTCTTTGCCATAACAGAAAATGTGATGGTTGACCATAGCACTGAGAACAAAATTCAAAGCAGCCCTGAGGTTTAAAGTAAAGGTTGTGCAGATATAGGCTCCTAAGTTCATCAGAGCAACCTGTACGCAGCCTGCCGCTTTGCTCTGTTGAAATCAGGCAAAAAGTTGTGAGTTCTGCTACTCTGCATCTCTAACAGCAAAGCCATCCTGGTGGAGCTGGCTGTACAGCCACATGTCATTAACTGGAGGCCATCTGGAATCCAGAAACCAGACCTCCCTGTGTTTTAATGTCCCCACATGAACTTAATTGCTTAGCTGAGCAGTGACAACAGTTACCTGTATTAAAAAAAAATAAATTAAAAAGAAACAAACAAACCCCCTTAGTGGCTGGAGCATCTGCCAAGTAAAAATGTTAAGTCCTAGGCCCTAATGGAATTATTAGCCTACAGCTTCCACACTGCTGGCAAGCACTAAGGCACCAGCCTCAGCAGGATTCTCAGAGCAGGAGCGTCCCCCAACCCTTCTCTTAAATGGGGCCACTAAATTGCCAGGTGACAGAGAAAGCAGATGAGGTCACCTGCCAGCATAGCTCAGGACTCAGGGCCCTCAGGATGGAACCAACACCCCACATCCTGCTGCTAAGGCCTACTTCTGTTTACATTAGGCAGTCACTGGATAAAAACAGAAAAACAAGGAAGAGGATAATTACGCTGAATTCTAAAGCCAAAACCTTCACTTTTACACAATGCAGTACTGCAACCCTAAAACCTTGTTCTGGATCTCTCTGAAGATCTCTCAGAACTCTTGGTACATCATCACATTATCTCAGCTCCACTGGCACATTCTGGAACTAAACCTTAGAAATGTGGCTAAAATATTTTGAGAAAATGAGACTGCCCACTGAATTTCTTTGCTATTGACACATAAGCAAAGATGGTGAAAGTTCATCAGTGAAGCTCAGCGTGTCTTAAGGTTTCTAAGAAACATGATGCTTTGATAATAATTTTATCAAGTACTCTATGAAAAAAGATACTAAGATGTAGTAAAAGAAAGGAAGTGCTTGAAATGAAACCATTTTATTCACAGATGCCATCTTTTCCACTTTGAAAAGCCCTTTTAAGTATATTTGTTTGTATGTTTTTTAACTGCTAATGTTAAGTCATAAACCATTAATATTTGAGACTCTTTTACCTGAAGAGTCTTGCTATTTTTTTTAATCTCCAAAATTATTACTTCTTAAAAGACATCTATGGCAAAAGAAGCATTATCTAATTGCATAGGGGGGTTCTACTTCAACTTCATGTTCTTTTATTCATTCCTTAGTTTTTCACTTTTACAAGCATGATATATACCTGTCTTTCTTAGATATGTGTGAAAATACACATCTATACAGTTATCTACACATATGCTGGAAGGTAAAGAAATGTTCTTTTACACTTCCTGGAATTTTGATAACATTTAACACTTACCAATACCATACGTATGGAAATAAGCAGCAGCAAAAACCACTCCACAACTGAAATAGTTAAAAAACCATAAAATCATTTTTGCCAATGAAGTTACTCATACCTGGTGTGGATGGTCTCTCCAGCATATTCAAGTGATGGTAAATAAAGGCTTGACTGTCATGAACCGTGTCCATATCAATTTCCTCCTCCTCTTGAGAGTTTGAGAACTAAGATACCAGGAAAAAAAAATAAGCAGATGCTAATAACTCATAAAAACATCACTACGTAGAACTTAGAATATTTAATTTTTGAGGTAAACTGGGGGTGAGAGGGAAAGGAAGTGATATCTACCACTGCAAAGGAATAATAATTCAATAAAGTTAAAAAGGGTCAGTGAGTTTTCTTCTAATTTACTGTGAAGCTGTGTGAACAAGAGCATTATCTGTCAACTTTAGTTCTAGCCAGCCAATGAAGAATCTGATAGGAAATGATTTTGCCAAAGTAAGCGTAACAGCTGCTGTACACATACACACAGCACATCTTTTGTTTGAACACAGCTTCCAGGGAAGTCAGCAGATGCCACTGCTGTTATTCTGAACACCCTACGTATTGTGCAAGTTGAATTTCCATTTCTTACTCTGATTTTGAGTTTGACTTTACTGTCTTCATTCTTCTCTAGTATTTGCCCTGGCTCCAATGGAGACCCGAGTGGCATATCAGCCTTCCTCTTCACCCCCTGCTGATGACCAGAAATGCTGGATGCTGTTTCCTTAATAAGATGATCATCCTCCTGAAGCAGCATTAAAAGACCACAATTAGAAGATAGCAAGATCCATGTTTCAGAGAAAGAGACCTGATAGCTGAAAAATCTTCTGCGTAAAATGGGTGATTTGAACAAAGTTTTCCCTGTAGTACTGGCAAAAAGTATTTTCTAAAACCCTGTATGGATTTGTGCCAACCACTCCTACAAACTAGTTTCTCTTTACTTCTATCCCTGCTCCCTCTGCATATCTAGCATTGGCATCTTTTCTGTTGCTTCTCACAATCATGGTACTGTTGGTGTGCAACAACATTTGCTGCCTCTGAATAGCCCTTCTATAAATCTGTGCCTCGTGGACTCTCCTTACGCCAAATCTCAGTTGAAAAACTATGACAGCCTCTGATCTACTCATGGGATTTAGCTAAATCTTCTTTTAGTTAGTTAGAAAAGCTAACTCTTACTTTATTGAGTACAAATCATAATGTGTACTTATAGCTTTTTTTTTACAAGAATATTTACTAACAAAAATTAAAGTATTTTGTAATTACTGCTTAGATTATAAAAAATATCAAGGTCAAAAAAATATAAAAATAGGAGAGCCTACTAAGTTATACATATAGGCATGAAAACAGGAGACAGGTACTCCAACAAGTCCAATACATATAGAAGGGAAAATAAAGTATCCACAGAAGCAAACATAATTAAAAGCTCACTACAACCCAGATAAAAGGCATATATAGCATAGACTCTCAAGAGCATAATGTTCCTCCACTGAACTGCTCTTCCTGTATCCTACAAAGGGCACTCAAGGCCCACAAACTCACGCCCTGAACAACTCAAATTCTATTTTATGGAGCAGGTAACTTTTACCATCCTCAGCAAATTCAGTGTCACAAGTCTATTAATACTGATTTTAACATGTTTATGCTCTCAGATTAAGTCTACTTTAAAGAATCTAGTTAATGTGATAAATTCTATCACCCGTTTATTCTTTTTCCCCCCTCAAATAAGTATTTCCTTCTTTTCTTCCCTATTATTTATGCCAATACACTGCTATGGTGAAACACTTTTGGATAAACCTTGTCTGATCTGAGAGGCAGTCTTTGTGATTTTTGTTTTTACAAGGAAAATCAGTTCCCTGAATTTTGGGGGAGTTACAGTGAAAACAGTAACTATAAAGTAAGGTGTAGGAGAATGGAGATGAGGCACTGGAGAAGATACAAGGGATGAAGTGTAAATTGAGGCTTATACTAGAGTTATGTTTTTACACTAGTCCAAGCCAGTACTTCTGCTAAAAGAAGCAGCCTCTCCCTCACACGGTTCTGTCCTGGGGTGCCACAAGCATTTTCATAATTTCATGATGAACCAGACCAGGAACCTGAAATATCTGTTCATAAAAAGTTACTTCTCAACCATATCCTCCCCTGATTCAGCTCACTATGCAGCAACAACTACTGTGCCAGCACAAAGGAGAGAACAGTATAGGAAAAGAAGAGTTAAGAGGAAATTCTGGAGTTTGGCTCCAAAACCAGTTTGGGTGTTCACTGAACTGCAACTTAAAAATCTGCCAACAAAATGCCTCCTGCTATTTAATTCTAAAGATTACGCACAGCAAATTAGGACTTACTCCATGCTCGGTAAATATGCGGGAGAGCTCTAATGATATCTGACTCGACCAGCATTTTCTCCCCCTGCTGGAAAGGGCCTGCAGGGTGCTGTTAATTAGTACTCTCAATATATTTTTCAATAAAAACTATCTAGAACTTAACTATGGGACTGATAAAGTAACAGTAAACCATCCCATTCAAAGGGGTGGAAAGAGTTCCAAACATGTTAATCACATGTTCACATTCTCTTTCAGGATCTATCCCTGAACACTTCCAATCAAATGCAGTTTCTGAAACTGTTAAGAAAAATCACTCATTGTTTCCATGCCTGTTGATTTTTTTCCCCTCATAATTAAATATGTCAAACAAAAATATTTCATCTTGCAGCAGTGGCAGTTATTCTTAAGGACAGAATGAACTTAATAGCTTATAAAATCTATGTTGCAACTGCACAAAGTATTATGTGTTAGGACTGAAGACTCCAGATCCAGAAAAATATCAAGCTGAATGTCTGCCATTTTTCAGAAGTTGTTACAAATCCTTCAGAGCACAGTACTAAGCAGTCAGATTCAAATGCATTCAATGTATTAAAGTTCCAACTTTCCCATCTCTTAAAGTTGTTTAAAAACAGGTGTATCTGTGTATTTTAAGATGTAATAAATTTACTATTAAAAGGTTTTGTTTTGGAAAATTGCATAACTTGCCTATAATAAATATTCCTGGTCTAATAAAAAAAGTTTTCATTACAGCATCAAACATTTCTGTGAAGCACTTCATGTCTCATAAGCAATATACAAAAAGTAAAGTCTTGTAAAGAACAGAAATGATGAAACTAGGGAAAAAAACCTCACAAGTAAAAAGCTTGTATATGCTACACAAAAAAGTTTAAAAATGTCAAAAAAGCTGGTACATGCCAGTTTTTCAAGTGGACAGAATAAAGAGCAACAAGATAAAAAGGCAGCTTAGGTAAAGCATGAGAGGCTTGAACACAGTACAAAATTAAATGAGCAACCAAAGCAAGGACTTGGAGGCAGCTGATGGGAAGTAGTGGTTTGTGCTTACGGTGTTCTGAAATCCTACTGACTGTCCATGATTGTTAGTACTATTCACAGGTTCCTGATTATTTGCAACTGATTCAGGGATAATCGTTGGATTAAGTACAGCCTTCTTTTCCTTCAGATTCAGAACAAGTCCAAGCTCTGGTAATGGTAAACAAGAAGGTCTGCTGAGGCCAAAAAGTGTGAAATAGAGGTCCACAGCGCCACATCGTAATCTCCAGTCATGTGAAGTTCCTAAAATCCGAAAGAGATTATTGTTAATACAGAGATACAATCTTCTGCTTTTCCACAAATAAAACAGTTTAAGTGATCTGGGGCTACCAAAGCATGACATTCTCTGTGCTTAAGATACACTTCATTATTCCTACTTCTTCTTGGCTCTAACTCACCTGTCACATCCTGGTTAAAGGAAGGCTTTAAGTTGCTTGGGTTATAAGTTAGACATGTTTAGTAGAACAAGACTGGGAAAGTGCTATAATAACATAATGAAAAATAGGAGAAAAATAACCACACCCATATGCTTTTATTTTTCAAGTTGTGCCTTAAGTTTTTCTATTGGACAATTAAATAGAACATTTTATTACCAAACTGGCTTCTCGTATCAATGGATTTGGCTGCATTTGCCCATGTATTCCATGAAATACAGCAGAAACCGTAAGCACGGCCGAGATCTACACCCTCTGGAAACTGAACTGATAGAGAAATGAAGAAGCACGTGTTTTGATATCACTTCTATGTCATGTACTTCACTGGATACCCAATATTTTAATTTGTATTTATACTGGAGACATGTATTCTTACGGCACAAAGCAATGCTTTGGGATTTTTTATTATTTTCCACTGTAAACTGTGTACTGTTTGACAGATAGTCAAAGCCTGTTTGGCACCAATCACAACAGAAAGACATGTAACATCTGGTGCAACGTTGCAAAGACAGTGATTCTGGTGTTAACTCAGCCCAGCTCTTGAGTGATTGCAAGTTTATTGAACATATTGTTCCCCAGGAGGAATTGAGCTATATCTGGTAAACAAGACACAGATGTGCCAACTGCCATGTTAATGTGGCTGTGTAAGACTTAGCACAAAATAAAATTACAAGATCACTCCCTGTAAATAGTAGTTTTATGAGGCTAAATAGCATTTTGAGTAAGCTTAGCTTACCCTTACCAGTTAAAAATTACCAGTTACACTTACTCAGTTACAAATCAGAGCAGTATGAATATTGATCTGGACATTCATAACATTAAAATACTCCCAAAGAATGACGCATTTGCAAATATTAATTTAAAAACGATTGTAATACTTTAACAACAAATAATTTGCTCAGTTTCTTTACTACATTTAAAATGCCATGATGAATTCCCATTCAGCATCTTTTTCCTTCTCCAGCGGAAGAGCTAACCTTAAATACAATTGCTTGCAGAATTTCTTTGCAATCTTTGGAACTTGTGAGCATTATCAATTTAATGCAGATTAACATAGAAAAAAAGAAAAGATTACATAAATCAACCAGAGTCTGCTTTCTGTTGCATGTGTTTATGTTAAATAAAAACAACTCAGTATTCTAGAATCATGCAGCTTTAAACCTGGCTACTAACTTGTCACACATTAAGAAGCCTTTTTTTTCAAGGCACCCTGGAATGCTACAGTTATCCCTTACAGAAAATAAATTGAAACATTACATCATCTTGAGGTATAGAAATTGAAGTGCTTAAAGCCCCATGAATCACAATAAGAAAGTATACCCTATTTGTTACTTGCAAAAAGAGGTAATGGTTGTAACACTGCACATACTCTTCTCTCACGAAAAAGCAAAAACAAACTCTCTGATGGGAACATCAAAATTGTTTATTTTCTGTGCCTGACACTTGGCAAACCCTATGAAACTGAACTGCTAGTAGTCTCCCCACTTCAAACCTTGGAGTGTAGCTGCAAACTTTTAAACACTAAAAATAATGACACACAGAAAACAGAAAGCCTTCAAGGACCTAAAAAAGCTATATAAATATTTATATGTAATCTATGTAGTAATGTGCCAGATGTTAAAGGGCAGTTTGTCAGGACTGGATAGAACTGCTTCAGCAACAAAAAACAGGTCAATGGTAGAGATGCAAGCCCTTCGCTCATTAGGATGTTTCCTAATCATAGAAGGCAAATTGAGTCTTAGTTTATAGTGCACTTCTAAAAAATCTCATTTAAATTATCTATACCAATGCTATCCTCTCGTGTTCTCTCAGAGTTTAGTAAAAGAGGACAAAGAGAGACCATCTGATCTAAAGCAAACTACAGAGAAAAAGGTAACACAGACACCGTTATTTCAGGAAACATTTGATTGGAACATCTGGTTAAAAGAACCATTCTGTGCAAAAGTACATCCAAGCACATGATATCAGTAGACAAAAGAATGAAAACCAAGGTTTAGTACCCTGTGTCAGTGAGGATGTTCTGGAAGTACATATGTGATATTCAACCTCTGAGACTAAATTTTCACTTTCTAACTATTGAAACTAAGAGAGCTCTTGGCATATTCTGAAGCATGTCTTTAACACTTATTCCAAAAGACCTTACAATAAGAATCAAACACAACAAAACAACCAAAAAACCCCGACCTGAATTCATCAGTTTCCAAAGCTGATCTACCAAAGCTTCATTACATAAAGGGGACTCCATGTTCTTGGTAAAAGGTGGATTCTTAGTCAGCATATCCAAAATCTTATGCCTGAAAGAAATAGAAAAAACCAATTTTTATTAAAGCCAAAAGAAATACATTAAGAATACCAAGTCTGTTCAGTTTGAAATATTCTCACAAACTTCTTCAACAGGATTTCTTCCAAATTTTTAATCAATGTTTTATACATTGAGCTCTTCCTTCTGTCTGCAATATGCACTGACACAGATTTACCATCAGCAACATGACTTAAAAATAAAAAGGTGCAAAGCAGGAACTGTTAACAGTTGTAGGCTACATTACGCTCTTTTATTTAGTAATGATCTTTTCTTGCACACTGACTTGGTAATTACAAAGAAGAGGCAACACTGGCAAATAAACCCCTTACATACTGACACCAAAGAATTTTTAAATAACTTTAAATGTTTATGACTGATGCAAAATGGCAGGACCAAAACCAGTGAGCTGAACATTTTCCTGGAAAGAAATACTGCCACCTCTCCACTTTTTACACTGGTGTATAAAGATTCTTCACTTACCATGTTTGCTTACAATATTTACACACTGTGCTGAAAGCAGATACATTTTTCTCCACTTTCTTTCTTCAAAATTTGGCCTTGAAAACATTTAACAAATAATTCTTTGTTCCATTACTTATTATTTTAATGATTTTTCTCTGCATAGCCAGCTTTCCCCCTGCTGTCTTACACAACTGGAACAAGAAGACCCTTGCAGATATTTTTTTTTCCTTTTTTCTATTAGAAGAGGCTAACATATTGCACTCAATTGAAAATTTAAACTCTTCTTTAAAAGGACACAAATTAAATTCAATCTCCTTCCTAGACTGAAGCTAAACCTCCTCTAGTGAGTCTAACTGTATTTACTTTCATTAACAAGAATGACAGAAATAAAACAGAGAACAATCTTGCAGCTATGATCTTTGTAAGAAATCAGCCACAGAGACAGAGTGAAAGTAATACTATTTATCTTTGAAACTCAGTATTTTAATGGTGGTCATAAGAGGAAAGTATTGGGGAAAAACAATTATTATGAACCTTGGCATTCACAGGTTTATAACAAACAGGCTAAAATATCCAATCACTTGTGTGAAAACAAAGTTGAAACAGGCAATACTAGAAATTACACCATATTTTCACATGATCCTTTCACCCCATCTACAGTCTAACAATTGCTTTACACCCTTTGCTGTCCAAATATTGTGTGCACTATGTCTCAGCCTCTGTCCTTTCTAAATATCACAAGGTCTTTTTTGCCATATGCAACATCAGATTTATACACTTTCTTTATGATGATGAAATAACATCTAAGTTCAGACTTCTGCCTTCAGGGTAGTATATAAAAGACAAAAATTATATAATGCAGAATAAGAATAGAGTACTAATTTTTGAGACAGAAACTGCTGAGACATCAAAACGCATTTCAATTAATATAAAACAAGAAGAAGAAAAAACAGTTTTGTGAAGAAGTATTAAGCAGTTAAGTATCTGATCTATTCTAGTGATTTCAGGCCAAGAATTTATTTAGTAGTTTCAGCATTAGTAAAAATACTGGCTCTTTATTAACTCACTAACCTTATGTAGGGTACAGGATCATTCTGAACCATAGTAAGCAGCCACTGTAATTCTTCATAGCTCCTATCAACTGCAAAACAAAATAAAATAAAATGCCTATAAATATATATAAACTAGAAGGATTTTGATCAAGACAATCATGAGTTCCTGAGTTAGCACACAAACAGCTCGAATCATTGCAACTGAAGAGGAATTTAATTTATTATAGTGCAAATTCAAAGTAAGAAGTGGTTTACTCTACACTGAAACAGAAACATTTATGAAATTCCTACATGCCTTAATTGTTCAGTAACAACCAAGTTGACTATTTGCATAAGCATTGATTGGGAAGATCAGAGTAAAGGATCATCTTGACATTACGTGCTTCCTTAAAGGAACACATTCAAATATCCATTGAACAACCAGAAGTATAATTTTTTCTGTAGGGAATAGGGAATATACAATTCTCATACTCAGAAATCTGTGAATGGTTATTGTCTTTAAATAGGATAGAAAGAGGTATACTACAGGGCTTATACAGAACTACAATCAAACTCTCTTCACTAGCCCTCACTAGCTTTTTAAATCAGTATACCTTGCAACTAAAATGGATTTTGAAACCTATCAGCACAAGCTTCTAGACAATTTCTGCTTGACACCATTGGAAACAAAGTCAGCCTGTTAGTTTAAAATGTAAGTTACATCACAAAGTTCCTTTGATTATCAGAGTAATGTTGCAAAAGAGGAAACAACATGGGATATCATCATCACTGACCACACAAAAAAATGAAAGAATGTTCATCTTTTTCTCAGGTGCATAACTGTAAGATTTTTACAACAGTATTCTCTTCTCATGTCTTCAAAACAATAAAGAGGGTGTGTTAATCATTACTGTATAGACAGGTCCAAGAACACTTCTGTTGCTTTCCATTTTGTGGTCCTAACAATTTATTTCTTTCTTCCCCTAGTCTACTGTATTTTTAGTTCTAAGTACCTCAGTTCAATTTTCCACCCTGATTTCAGTCAGTTTTCAGTCAACGATTTTTAAATGGAACTTCTTTAGTCCGACCAAATCTAATACCTATTATTCTCTTGTTACCTCACTAGGGCAAGTTGCTTTTAACACAAGAAGCATTTATTTATAACATAAGAATCAGCATTTTAGTTCTATTACAAGTTTTAAAAATACTTTGGACAACTAGAACATAATATCTCTTCCTGGGCTGGGAGAAGGCAACTCCCCTGTAATACTGCTTAGAAGTTGGCTGAAGAGTCTTGTGCAGGCCATTTGCAAGTCAGCACTGCTCTTCCTACAGTCCAACCAAACCAAAACTGGTTACACTGGTGAGGCACCGATAACCCCTGTTTAGAGGCAGGAAGAGCAACCAGGCTGGTAAAGGGATTTGAACACAAGTCCTGTGAGGAGAGGCTGAGGGAGCTGGGGTTGTTTAGCCTGGAGAACAGAAGGCTCAGGGGAGACCTCATCACTCTCTACAACTCCCTGAGAGGAGGTTGTAGCCAGGTGGGGGTTGGCAGTTGGGTGGCAGTTGGCAACCAGCAGTAAGAGAAGAAGGCATGGTCTCAAGCTCTGCCAGGGGAGGTTTAAGTTAGATTTTAGGAAGAAATTCTTTACAGAGAGGGTAATCAGGCAGTCGAATGGGCTGCCTAGGGAGGCGGTACATTCTCTGTCCCTGGAGGTGTTTAAGAAGAGACTGGATGTGGCACTTGGTGCCATGGTCTAGTAACTGTGGTGGTGTTGGATCAAGGGTTGGACTTGATATCTCAGAGGTCCTTTTCAATCCATCTGATTCTGTGATTCTATGAAGTATTAGCTCACACCATGCATCATTTAGAGCATGGCTACACAGTTCTGGATGATGCCAGGACAAGTTTGTAGCCATACAGACTAGAACTACAACCTCAGATTTGCCTTAAACATCAGAGAAACGTCTGAAAAGCTATGCCTAGAAGGCATTTTAAGGGATTAGTGATTGCCTCTGCTCAGCTCCAGGCACAGATGCTTTTCCTGGCTTGGGACAAAAGGCAGCTATAACACTGCATGCACAAGTTGTTCTGCATGTAACAAAAACAACAGTGTATTACTACGCAGCAAAGAATTGCAACATGGCAAACACTGGGCCACAATCATTAGCAAATTGCAATTCCTTTGACAGATAACATAAGGGATTTTAAATTTTTTTTTTAATTGGAAAATGATAAGTCTTGGACATGAATCCTTTAGGCTTAGAGTACTGGATTACAAAACTAGGAAGCACCATACTTTTGTGATTAAAGTTTGAAAGAAATTTTAAAAAATTTCTTCTTTTGCATTTTAAACTTGTTTTTACTTGAAATAAAGTAAGTCTTCCCTGCTATTTGCCTTACAGCGTAAACTAAGGCTGCTAGGCTTCCAAAGCTTTGCTACTAATGCATTTAACCTGTCCTTCAAATTTATACAGGAACTATGAAACAATTTGGAGAGCAATGACAAATTAAACCTGACCTTGGGCAGAAAAAATCTTATTAGCCCGGACAGCCACACACCAGCCTCGTTTGAAAGAGACCTCAAAAGATCATCTGCTCAAACCTTTCATGGGCAAGGGAGCCTAGATGAAATTATCTTGCACTCTGTCCAAGTGCATCTTGAAAACCTCCAGTGATGGGGACTCCACCACATCCCAGGGGAGGTTGTGCCTCTGATTGAATGCTGTCACCGTAAAAAATTTTTTTCTTACATCAAGATGAAACCTCTCTTGCTGCAACTTGAACTTGTTAATCCTTCTCCTTTCCATGTGGAGGAGAAAGAGACACTCCATCCACTTTGTAGCTGTCCCTGAAGTACTGGAATATTGTGATGAAGTCCCCCGAGCCTTCTCCAGGGAGAAAAGACTTAACTCCTTCAGTCTTCCTTCAGAAAGCAGGTTCTCCAGCCCTCTGATCCACCTTCATGGCCCCTCCATGGACAGTCCCTAGCCTGTTCACATTTTTCTTGAATCGCAGGGGACACACCTACACACACTACTCAAGCACAGACTGAGTACTCGAGCGGGATGTTCACATCTCTGTCTCTGCTCGTACTGCCCTGCAGATTTAGCCCAGGATCTGCTGGCTGCAGCAGCGCTCTGCTGACTCGTGGTCAGTCCCTTTCAGTGATGCTGCTCCCCAGGCACACAGATCATGGTCTGTGTTGGGCTCTTTGCTGTGCTCTCCCAGGTGCAGGACGTTGCACTTGTTAAACTTTACACAGTGCCTGCTCGCTGGCTCTTCCAGCCTGTCCATGTCTCTCTGTAGGATGTCTCTTCCTTCTCACATGTCCTCTTCACCACTCACTTTGGTGTCATCAACAAACTCGGTGAAGCTGCTCTGAATGTTGCTGTCCACGTAATTTCTGAAGATGCTCCCTGAGGCACTTGTGACAGGCTGCCAGACTCAGTAAAAACCACTGATCACCATCCTGCGAGTGTGGCCCACGACCTCATTTCCTCCCCATTGCACTGACCACCCATCCTGTCTGTATTGGCAGTCTGTCTAGGAGAAGACTGTGGGAACAGAAAGATGTGTAGCTTTTCATACTTCTGGTAGACATAGAAACAAGGGATTACTTTCTGAAATTAAAATCCTCTTGAGATTTTTTTTTCAATTACAAGAGATGGTGTATCAGTTCTCAATTATGGCAAAGCATCTCTGAGATGCTAAACTTTAACATTCATGAAATTTGATAATGGATATTTATTTAGAATAGTTTGTTGTTATCTCTTTTAAATATGCAACTGCTTTGTTCTATACAAATAACTGCTATTAGTCATATAACTCTCAGAAGCTAACTTAAAAAATTAATAAATCCTGTTCACTTCAAGCCAATGTAGATCAACTGTCCAAGCCTTTATATGCTGCCTCAAGCATTTTACAAAGTTACCATGTCTCAAAAAACTCTCACTATTAACAGCAAAGAAAACAACTTACTGAGTTCCATGGAGAAATTATTTCTTTTCAAGTAACTTAAAATAAGGCAGTGCTATTCCTACCCTGAGAGTTCCACCCAGAAAATACAGACTTTCCTTTTTATGGAAGTTACAAAATCTGTCATCTTCCTTTACTAGAACTGTTCAAAGCAAGCTTTGGCACAAGCAACAGGCATTTGATAACTGCTAGTTTGCACCCAGCATGAACTGGAAACAAGGTAGCTGGGAACAATGAGAATCAGATCTTTTGGCCAATCATTTATCCCTCCAAAGCCAGGTTTAGGGCTCTGCAAGACAAGCACTGCTAACTTCTCTGTGGCTACTGTGTTCGGTGCTGGAAGGCTATATTTGAGAAATGACAGTGATGACCAGCTAGACAGCAGCTGTGTTGTGAATTGTAGTGACTTCATAGCAGATAGATATTTGCATACAGGCAGTTAGGGACAGAAATATTCTGGTCTATCATCTTCAGCTCTCACAGTGAGCTCAGTTCTGCTCAATCACTGATTTCTTTAAGCAATCTTTCATTTACTTTTTACCATTCAAGTTTTAGCTTTCTGTAGAATATTTCAAACATCTCACCCTATTATCTTGCTTATACACCACCCCGTCTGATCAGCTGTTTTAAAGATGTACTGTATTACTTTGTAGTACACTTCTTACCCAAGCCAGTTATTAAATATAAACACAATCAAAAAAAGGTCAAGAATTTAATGATAAAACATTATTTCTATCAGTTTGTCATTCCAAAGGGTGGGATGAATTAGTGAGGAGACTATTCTAAAGGAAGAGAGCTGATGAGTAAGCTTTCCATTCTCCAGCAATCTTTCCACCAACACTATACAAAGGGAAGAATAAAGCAAGTAGTCTAACAGATGCATAGCACCAGCGCAGTTCTGAATTCCAGCTGTGTATCACTCACAGGGTCACTAAACTGTGTATGTGCAGTGGGTTATGGATACAGAATGCCTGGTATCCATTGCATTGGATCTGTCTTGTAATCTGTCTTGATTACAGGACAGAGCCTGAGAGAGATGCTCAGTGCAGAATCTCCCTTAAGTTATCAGCTTTTCTGACAGCCTGGTTTCAGTCTCTAAGTGTACTCCTGAATTCCACCAGATGCATTCGCTCAAAGATTCCAATTGCCTTAAAACCCCCCATTGCCTATCTCGTTTGAGAAGTCTTTGGATAGAATGACAGGACTAATTTCAAAGCAATACAGTCCTTTAAAAAAAGGAGAAAACAATTATTCATGCAACAAGCAAAGGCAACTTTCCATTACCCAGAAAACAAAATAAAACCATGAAATCTGACAGAGAATAATTAGAAACCTAAATTCACCAGTACGCTCTCAGAGTAAGAACTGAAGGATTTGGCAACTTTGACAGGGATAAACCTTCAAACACAAGAAGTGTTACAAATCTGCTGAACAGAGAAAGACCAACTCAAATAAATGAAAAGGACAATACTAAATTAACTTTATGAAATGCAAATAATAAAAAATCTTTCAGGATTGGGTTTCAACTTCAAAGAGCATTTAGGAAACTACTCAGTGTTTTGTTTCATGGACCTGCAGCAGTCAACCAAGATAAAGGCAGTATTAAAAGAATGTAAACATCTCACAAACATAAGCTATGTATAAGGAATGGCAAAGCAGAATCAGTCAGAAAATCACTATAATAATCTAAGTTTCTAAAATTTATAACCGTAAGATTCATGCAAAAAGCAAAATAACAATATTAGCAAGAAGGTAAAGCAAAACCAAGAACTCTGACTAGCATTTATGGCTGAAATCAATTGAATTAAAGTCATTGAAAATGAAGTTTTAAAAAGAAATTACCAAATCTCCTTACCACGACTCATCGTGCCATCCACTCATTGTTTCAAAACTTAGGTATCTGACTCAATTTGCAAAACACTGAGAAACAACGTTCAGCACATCTTCATAAAACTTGTATTTGCTAGGACAAAGCATTAACAGAAAGCTCAGCTTCTTACTGATATACCTGTCATTACACAAGCTCTTCTGGTGGACACCATTTAGACCTGATATTCATGAGGTAGGCATTACATTTGCCTGGGAATTGTTACAAAGTGTCAAAATACTTGGAAGAAAGTACCTTTTGTGTAATCCACAACAGCCTCCAGTGCTGCTATCCGGACGTCCACGAAGTGCCCGTACTCTGCATACGACTTGAAGAGAGCAGGGTCACTTGGGACGTGACCGTTCTTCTGAAGCACTCGGATGGCTTTTAAACAGCTTCACACGGTAGAAAGAGAAAATGTACAACAGGTTTATGGAATACCAGCCCAGAAAAATAAAACTACTTTCTCAAAATCAAGTACTGCAATTTTTCTAGAGTTGTCATCCACGTTAACATGTTACAACTACATTACATGTAACATTAACATGTTACAACTACATCACAGCATTAACACACAGCTCTCCTTACCTCACACAAACAAAATTCTCCACCATGTCAAATTCATTGTTTAGTTTCAGTAGACCTGCACTAACTTGGAGAAAACACAGCACAGATGATGTTGTGTTCTCTACAGTTATTGTTACAAGGCTACACTTTACAAAACTTTCATAAATGCTCTTCTTAAAGAGGCCTAGGCACGATCAACTTATGACTGCTATTAAAAGGCTACACTGACAGAAATGAATGTTGAAAAGTAAAGCAATCGAGACAAATCTGCACTATCAGCTTTTGAAAATTGGAAGGAATTCGATGTTTAAAATTAGGACATACAAGCCAGAATCTCAAAAGCTAACTACAGAAGGGTACATAAAACCCAAGAAAAGTGGCATCATTAAACCATACCTGACTGTAATGGTATGCCTGTAACTGGGAAGAAGCTTCTCCATATTTAGGAAACGGGTAATTTCCTCAAGAATAAGTCGTACATCAGGATTTAAGTTATCCAATGTTCGAACTTCATTGTTCACACTGACTGCAGGAGTCACAGAGTTGGCCAGAGCATCAATGAGCTCGGCACGGTAGTAGTTGTCTGAAAACTAGATAAAAACAACACATGAAAATAGAACAATATATATTCTGTCAAAGCTAAGAAATGCTTAAGCCCCATTCTAGAATAAGATCTTAAAACAAAACCCGTGTGAGAAACTGCACAAGAAAGCAAAATAGGAACAAATTCGTTTTGAAAATGGATTTGAGAGTGACTGAGCAAGCAGACATACTAGCAATCTTTAATCTTCACTCTGCAATAAAAGCATATTAATGTTAATACATTGTTTTATAAAAATGGAAAAATCAGGCACTGAGAATCTTCCAGATATGGACAATAAATGCTATTATTTCAAATGTGAGCATCTAAACCTACCTGTCTATTTCTGCTTTTAGTACAAAGGTTAATGGGTTCTTAGCACCTCAGAAAATCACACAGTTTATCCAGTCAGCAAATTCATAAGATTTTTTAATAAGCTCGCTGCTGCTTAGCTGGGAAAATCTTGCTTCTTCATTTGCTCCTCTTACCTGGGCTCATAGTTTGACCCTTTCCATTATGCTGGCTTTTGCATCTGCTGGTTGTGTTAGTAAGCAGCAAAAAGTGCAAAAATAAAACTTATAAAAAACAGAAAGAAGTATGGATTAGATTATTAGTTACTTTATTCTAAACAAACCCAACATCTGCAGATCTGGTAGATGTCAAACACGTGTGGAAGGGACAGGTTGAAAAGTACAGCCCGATCACTCCTTTAGTGGTGGAGAGATGTTGGCACAACTCACCACTTTCTGTGACTACTGATACTTGTGTTCATGAGTCTAACTCTGCCTCTCCACCCTCCATCATCCTCTTGTTTCAGTAATAAGCAACAAGTGTTTTATTACAGTATGTGTTTCTACACACAAGAAAAAGTGAGGCTTAGGACACATCAGATTAGTTCCACTCAAATCTCGATATGTCATTGGGAAGATTATGCTAGGCTCCTAATGGTTGTACAATTCCACTAGCTAGGGAGATGGAATTTTTTCTCATCTCAGGATATTAGAGATCATATAATCATCCTTCAGAAGTGGTCTGTAAGAAGGAACTTTGGATTATAACAATTCAAACTCAGATGCTTCAGTTTAGTGATGGAATAGTATTAACCTAGGTTTCACCTGTTATTTAACCAGATGAAAACAATCCAGTTCTGTGAGCTAGAACTGACATTCAGAACCCAGAATCCCACAGTCTTGTATATTGTTAAAAAAAGATTATTTCCTTTCCTTGCTCTTTCAAATACTCCTCTCCAGGTGAAAGAAAACATCAACAAACTAGTGCTACATGTCAGCTTCATGCACGTTTTCTCAAAACACGTGGGTCTTTCGAATGGAAAAGAGTAAAGCAAGAAAAGTATGTGTGCAAATGGAGACATTAGTAAGGTCCTTAGTAAGTCAACAAGCACACAGGGCTTTGAAATATCCAAAAAATGCCTCAACAGAAATGTCAGCTGGAGAACATTCTGTAACATCTACTGTTTAGTTTAGCATATCACCTTTCCATCAACTCTCCTAACCACATATTTACAGTTGTGGCATAAAACATCATGCAGTGCATTAACTAAGACTTTTTTCAACAACAGCAAAAAAAAGTAACACATTAAAATAAACACATTCTTTACCTTATTCTTCCTGTTGTCGTTATACTTGATCAAATCCAAAATAAACATTAAAACCTCCTTAGGACAGAGATTGTGAACATCCCTCAGAAGGGCCATGGCAACAGGCATAGTCTGTGTAATTAAATTAATATTAGCATTATTCTTACATTTGTGAAATGATAAGTTACACCCTGAAAAAAGTAAATCCTGAAAATCAGCAACTAACAAATTAACAAGTGCAAATCTCTGAAAAGTTGAACTTAAATAACTTCTGAAAGACTTACCACATGCTATCTAATTTTCAGATCAAATAAACTATGTTGTTATTGCTCAATAATTAGTCACAAAAAGAAAAATGTATATCCAAGAACAGACTCCCATGTCAAAACATTGTTACAAAGGTAATGAAAACCAGTGAAAGACAGAAAATGATGGAATTAATTCTGAGACAGACACTGAATTTGGGTGTCTTCATGTGACGATGACATCTAAGCCAGTCCATTAGGCGTACAGAACCAACAAGGTCAGTGAAGCCTCAAGAATTATTAGCCAGATGGGTATTACTCTGATCACGTATTTCTTTTAGAATGAGCTAAGCAGATCTCATTATGTCGACAACAGAAAGAAGAGGATAAGAAGGATTATGCAGTGCCTTGGACTAAAAAGCCAACCAATTTAAGATTTATGAGATTATAATTGCTATTAAAGAAAAAAGACAGTTGCCGAATTCACCTAAAAGATAAAATTAGTAGTTTCCTTACAGTGCTATTTAAGAATGAGCTCACAAATAATTGTAAATAATTATTTTATGCACCCCATTCTTCTGAAGAAACTGTTAGTTTAACTTCAGCTACTCTGAAGAAAAATGCTAAAAATGTTTTAATTTGTTTTTCTTTTGCTAGGATGGAACAAACAGGAGCCAAATGAGAAATAATTAGTTACTCTGGATTTTAATGAGGGGGGGAAAGCAGGCCTGTGCTATCCAGGTTCCTGTAACTGTCAACTGTAGGAACATTTTCGTATTTTGACAGTTCTTTTAAAACTTCATTGAGAAAAATAAATTTTACCTTTTGCAGAAAGTAGCTTTGAAAGTTCATGAAGTTGTTGGTCTTCACAATGTTTGGACAAGTCTTACAACAAAACATTCGGGTAAAGAGTGACTTCATGGCTGGTGGTCCTGTCCACGTACTTACCATGGAATTTGCAATCTGAATAAGCAGGGGGGAAGGGAAATCATATTAACATGACCACTGCAAGTTTAGTTTGGCTGTAGAAAAATACACATTTCCCATAATCAAAAAGGATAATTGCCAAGAACATTCTCTTCTTTAAATAGATACTTATTTTCATCATTGTATTATCTTATATTAGCTAAGTTTTCACTGTCAATCCCAATATAACCTCTCTACATTAAAGGTAAATTTTATGAAAATTGTTCCACTTGCAAGACGTCTGCAACTCATTATCTTTCCATGATAAACTTCTGTTCTTAATTATTTTCTCTTTCATATATTTCAGATGAAAATCCTGTGTTTGCTAAGCCAAGTTTTCTGACTCTACAGAAGCCAGTGATGGAAGAGTATTTTGCAATACCAACTTCCCAAATTTACCCTGCCAGTAACCTCAGCCTAGACTTCAAAATAGGCCCTAGCCACCCTAAGAATAAAAGACCACCCCTAAAGAGAGAGGCAAGGCAGTTCCCTCTAATTTTAATTGTAATTTACTAATAAAGACTGTGCACTGAGAACAATTTATTGCTATAGTCTGCTTTGGTTCCACAAAGACAAAATTGCTTTTTGTGCCCTCCTAGCATCCTGAGTTTCCTACGTTTGCTGTATGGAGCACTGAAAGTCTGCAGACAAGAACACCTGTGCCTGCTGATGGTTAATGTGCCTGATGTGTGTGTGCACACGAACAAATGCACCCCACAATGTGGCTGCAATTTCCATTGTTACAGACCCACCGAAAGCTAAGGAAAAATCTGTTCTCACACAGAAATAAAGGAATTTGATTATTTCCTTCTAAATTATTTAGCTTGTTTCAACGGCTGTTACGTACACAGTAAGTGAAAGAAAAGCAAGAGGCTATTCAATATGGGCACCAATCCATTTCACCATTGCTCTTGTGTAAGATGGGTGCTTTATTACTGAAAACCATTTTCCCTTTAAGTCAGGCTTCAAAGGAACGTCAGAGAGAGAAAATACTGCAGTCAGACTTGATGTTCCCTTTGCAATAACTGAAGCATTCAAATTAAAGATGCAGGCACAGTTTTTTCTGTAAGCTACAATGACTCTTCCTGCAGAGGAAGCTTAATCCCAGAGACTGCTTAGAAACCATGATGAAGAACTTAAAACTGCAAACAGGAAATTTATGTAGCAGTGTCAAATAAAATCCAACTCCCAAAATATCTAATTTTACTATGTTTACAAAATATTCACTATTCCATTAATATTAGGGTGTACATTTTAAAATATTAACTTAATTTAAGCATTTCATTTTGCAAAATCTGCAGATGAACAACAGTATTTTCAAGTAATCAGTAATACATAAATCATCATATTTTCAGTATTTTTTGGTCTTAGCATGTGTTCTGACTCATTTGAATTTCTTTTTATTGACAGAATCCAATTTTTCTATTTATTCTACTGATCTGTTACACATTGAATTAAATGTATCTGCACATTCTCTGAACAATAATGCAAGTCAGCTGCCTTCCTGTCTTGCATTATTTCTACTTGAAAAGGCAGCAGGTACACTTCATTTCTGCATAATTTAATTCAGTACAGCATAAAAAAGTGCACTAAGATGTAACTGTCACACACAGCTTTGAAACTCCTCAATGTTTGGGAGGGAAAAGTTTGCGATGGTGGTGTTCCTTTTATACTTTATTGTGTATCCCCAATAATGCAATAGATTCAAGCTGGCAAATCAACATGCATACTCCTAGGAATTAATACTGTGACATCATTTTCTCCTTTCCCTGTATTTGTTATTTGTTGTGAAGGACTCTGCACAGTGTGTGTGTGCATATGTGCACACACATCTCTTAATTTCTGTATGGATGAGGATTTAATGTGTCACCTGGATACTCTATGGCTGAGAAACTGAAGTGCTGTCTTAATATGAAGTATATTGAGAAAGTGTAGCATATTCAGTTTGATAATTGCATTTTCACATATCATTTCTCTCTATCAACAGGAATACACCAAGAACATTTGACAACAGAAACTGCAATCCAGCTAGAAACTGTAAATCAGCTAAAAAGACCCCCCCCAATAAACATGAGGAACTTGTTTTTTTTCAATAAAGAATACAAATCCTGAATATTTACAAGCCGAGAAAATAAACACAGTTAATGACAACAGGAAGCTAATCCTGCTAATGCCCTGATGTTGGAATCAGTAACAGAATCTATCACACTTTTCCTTCTAGGTAACTTACATAAACATATGTACATCTCTGTTCTGCCATGCTCCTCCACCTTGATTCAATGTCACAGCCCTTCTTTCTGCTTGCCTTATAATCTTCTTTTCTGTAAGTCAACTACCTTATCCATAGACCCAAGATTTTCCACACTATTACAACTGAACAAAACCAGTAACAATTATCTGCAGCCCAATTGCCTAAGAATTCAAAGTAAAGACAGAAAAAACAATTGCATTTAAAACTGTTCTTTTACTGTTTATCTGTGGGACACACACTCTTAAGTATTCCAAGTGAATTTATTACGAAAAGCATATATTTTAAGTCAGATACTGGCAGCACCAACACCAGCACATACACTGGCAGTTTTACAGCAGTGCTTCATAATATTAAAGTATTTTGTCAAAAACACTTCTTGGATTTTGGTTTTTAAAATACGGCCTAAGGACTTATTTCTATACAGGTACTGAATTATTCCCAACAGGAATATAGCAGAAAGATGCCAATAATCTGAACTCTACAAACTGTCAATAAATACGTCTTCATGTCCATAAAAGTATGTCACCAACATGCCTTTTCAGAAACTCTTGTTCGTCTGTTTTTCCATCCAGTTGTTTTATGGAGCTTTCTAATTTTCATTCTTAATGTTAATTTTGTGTCTAACAAAAAAAGATCTTCCCTTTTCAAGGCAATTATTTGGCTTTTAATATTTAATTGTAGCCCAATTTGATGCTTGTTTTGTGACCCTATTCAATCTGAAACGATATAGAGTACCAATGTGAATTCATATTAGCAAAGATGAATTTCAGCACTTCAGAGTTCTCAACAAATTGGCCAAGGAACTTCCCTGTAAAATAATAAAAAATACACTTTGGTTCAGAAAAAAAATTAAACAAAAGTCTTTTATTTCTGCCACTTAATGAAATCTGGAAACATCCCTTGTGGTTTTCATGTCTGACATCTCAATTTTGACAATTATGAAAGCCTTATGTAGTCTCCATTTACAGACTAAAATAATACAGCTTTCCTTTCAAATCAGTCCTGCTAAAAATACTTGGCAAACACATTTATGAGGCTAAATATCAAGCCATTTTAAGAACTGTGATGAGTTTTGACCCATTTTCAAACATTTACAAAGTCTACTGGATTTGTTCCCTTACTCCCACCCAGACAACCTCACCTTTGCAAGGCAGAAGCAGGCCATCATTCTCACCCGGTAGAAGCACTGTTCCTGTTCTAGGATATCAGTCAGTGCAAGACGTGATGCTGGAGTAGGGAACTTTTCCAATGCCAGAATGGCTTCTTCTTGTGCCACCACATCTCTCTCATATCGAAGCTGATACTGCCACATGAAATCCGACTGCTCAAATTCTACCTTCCTCAGTACTGACATATCAGGGTCTATTCTTATCCAGAGCAAGGGGGAATCGGCACTAAGACAGACATAAGAAACATTAACAGCTTACAAAATTTCAAGACTACAGGAATTCCAAAGATGTTCTAACTTGCTCTGAGTTATTTGTAAACTATTTAGATTCAAAGAACCATAAAAAAATCTAGGTTAGAGGGGACTTTTGAAAGCCTTCTGGTCCAATCTCCTGCTTCTAGGATGCTGATTCTATCCCAGACCAATCTGTCCAAACCTTTAATACATCAAAGTGAACACAGTGTTTTAGTATCTTTAACCCACAGATCTGTGTTTATGGTAAACTACTGTGTAATCTCAGCATATTCTACTTTCTCAGACGCTGTAAGTGAGAAGCATTTTATCATCTTCTACAGGCTAAGACTACCAAAAAACAAAATCCAAGAAAGAAAATCTGATGGTAAACACCCAATTTTTTTTTAATCAATAGATGTGAAAGTGCTTTACAACCACACCCATGCTATGATGTTGAAAGCTGACAAGGGTAACCATGCAAATGATGATAAAAGTGAAAGTATCAATAGACAGGATTAAAGTTATCCTACAGATAGAATGACTCAGTTGTATTTCATGCAAACAAGCATTTTATGCTTTAGTATTCACAGGGCACCATGACTACAGAAGTAATTTATGGGAGTAACAAGCACAAACTATGCAATAAATGCTCTTACTTATTTTACATTACATTATATTACATTAAAATACTGACATGGAATTAGGAGAGAGTTTGGAATGGTAAAAAGAGCATCATTATAAATATGAGGTGTATGTCTTTATACATCTGTAGAATATCTAGAATTACCATCAAGATAGTAGCTAGAAAAGAAAGAACAGTGAAAAAGTGTATACATGGGATTTAGATGAATAAAAAAGAATGTATATTATATTTTTGGAGCAGAGGAGTCCAAACTGGACAACAGAATGATTGCACCACAGATCAAAATGTCACCAGGTAAAGTGGAAGTCATATACCAGTTAAAAGGTCATTCTAAGATCATTAAAGTCTCAGCTCAGTTAAAGCAACAGTGACCTGAACATAACTGACAAAAAATCCTCACAAATATTTATGTTAATTATTCTTCAATATAATTAAAAGACTATACATATGTCAACTGTCATATAGAAATGGTAGTAATAACTTGCTCAATGTAAATATCCCTCAGTATGAAGCACATCATTATTTTTAATCTAAAAGGATTCTTTTGTAATTAATCATAGATTTCAGAACCTTGTAGGGCAGTTAAATGGCCCTCATCAAGGTCCAACAAAAATTGTCCTTACTTTGTTTTGAGCTAATTCTTGTTTACATTTTACCTATAAAATCAGCTGAAAGGCATCATTGGAAATGTGTAAGAGTCAAATAATTTATTTTATCACCTTACCATACCCAAGATTTTTTATAAAAAAACGATTTTTGTGGTTAACCAACACTTTTTACACTTTGCCAGCATTTCCTCAGCCACAGAAGCAAAGTCTTAAAGATGAAACAGAAAGGTGGTATAGTCCTGAAATTTTCCAGTCATATAATGAAGTACAAGATTATTATCAAATTCTTCAAAACAGCATGCTTTAGACAAGGGGAACATGACTCAGACTCACACTGAGAAACTCCAACAAGCTAACTTACTCCATAGCAGAAAGGTCCATGTCCACCTCTTCTCCATTCATCAGTGGAATCTTTTTCTTCTTATTTCTATTAAAATAGAGAAAATAGGGAAAAACCAGTATTACTTACCAGACTGGCAAATATAAGTTTATAAATGGAGCATAAGCCTGAAAAAGTACTCTGTGTATTTTACCACACCAAAAAATAGTGCTCTGTCCAGCAAAAAGTATTCACAAATTTGAGCTGTGCATCCATTTCTATAATTTTTACTTCCACTATTTTTACAGTTACACACAAAGGTACAACTTCGAGAAGTAGAATTCAAAGTAACTATGAAAATGCATAGAAAATGGAGACAATCTATTTGGGAAGTATGTCACTTTTCTTGCTCATTAGTTCTACTGAACAGTGCTGGCACTCAGAAAACCATGCAAGTGCTTCTTTCCTGGATCTTCCCTTGAGGCACTCTGGCCTACATTTGTCTTCCTCCTAATTTGTGATTCCCATTCCAAGGCATTTTGAATAATTTAATTATTTATTTTTGATTCAACTCTTTCTAAAACTTTTACAAAATCACTTATAATTAAGAGCTGCAGATAAAATGTAAGGTTTCTTTCTGTCCTTGAACAGTAAGAAATTCTATTTTCTCCACTTACAGGTAAAACTTATTTAGTAAGATTCAGAAAATATAAACACAAAATCCAAAAAAGCGTATATTTGTGATCAAATGCACTGTATGTTTGCATATACCCATACTAAAAATACTTGCAGTTTGTATTTTAGTTCTTACCTTCTGCTTTTAGAATGGCAAGGTATATCATGTTTAAGACTGTTTTCTTCAATCTGCAATGTATGGTTGAATGAGCCATCAAGTTCTTGCACTGTCACTTTCAGTGGACCCTTCAAGTTCACAAGATTTTGTTATTAACATTAAAATTATGTTTGTTAATGTATGTATTAAACTTGTATGTGTACATAAAATATGGAAAATGGACCTTACCACGTATTTCTGAGTCCCAGGAGATGTGTAGTCTTGTTTTATTTCCAATTCCAATACATTCCGTTTTCTATTAAATGCAAAGCTGCCATAAAATTTTACCACTCCACTCTGATCCCTAATAAGCAGTATAGGAATTCTAGTGCACAATGCAGTAGCTAAAAACAAATATAATTCTCAATTCTTTACACTTGCCTTATGTTTTTTTATTCCTACAGTTTCCCATCCCAATGAAATCAGGAAATGAAAACACGTTCATTTATAAATTTTTCAATATTTTTGCGGTTTTGGCATTTCTGTGTTTTTATTTTTGCTTTTTTAAATTTTAAACAGTTCTTTAATTCCAGGATCGTCTCTTATGGAGAAAAACTGAAGTACAATGAAAATTATCAGTAAGAAAAAATTAATTGTGAAAAACTATACTGGACTCCACCGCATCCAATGTCCTTGACATGCTCTCAGAGAAAGTAATTAAGACTTCAGTAATTTCAACATGGTTTGGTTTACTACATATTTTAGTTAAATGAAACCAAAGGGAATACGTAGACATCAGCTTCAGTTTTCTACCCACACTACATTTAATTCAACTATTTTATTCCAATTTTTCAAACTGGGTCATGTGAGCATTCATATGTGTGTGTATATGAGTTCATATACTCATGAGAGGATACAACATGAATGTATTTGACATCAGGTAGAGTTTAAGGTACTTTTAGTGGTTTCTTCAGCACAAGCTTTAAACTCACCATCAACACAGCCCTCGTTAAGAGCGTAAGACAGCTAGTTAAGAATTATCTCCTCTAAAATAACATGAAGTCCTGCTGTGGTCTCACAGGGTGGAAAATCTATTGTCACAGGTGTAACAGTGTTTCAAGCACAGTGGGGAGGTTGCAATCATAGGATTAAATGCAAATTACAGTTAACAGGATAAGATTTGGGGCCAAAGTCCATAGAAGCTGAAAAATCCTGAAATCTGAGACTTACAATCCTTCTTTGCTTACAGAACAAATGTAGTTAAGATTCACCTTGCTCAGACAGTAATGCTGACATTTAGGTACAGCTGCAGTGGGACTATATGTACATATAGAACTTGTATTTTCCTCAAATATGGAAATTAGAATAATGCATATTTATACTTTATTAATAACTTCTGATGCAGATAAAGTGCTAACTTCTCATATTACTCTATAAATATTAATTATACAGTGCTTTTTAGTTAGATATTGAGATCCATGAGCATTGTTAAGTCAGCTCAGATAAATAATGTCTAAATATAAATACCGACTGGTCTTTGCTGCAGTCATGTATGATTCCAGCCTGAGTCACATTAGAGAAAACTAACAATTACACCTGTTAAATGGAGCAAACTCACATTTACCCTCATATCATTCCAAAATAAGAAACCATATTTCTTGCCTAGTATCACTGAAATTTGAAGAGTCAACACACAGAGGTTTATTTTACCTGAAATTTTAATATTAACACCAGCTACCAAGCTATTAAAGTGTATTGTAAACTATCAGTCTGTGCTTTAGGTTACTTATTTCATGGGGATTTACTGGAAATCACATATTAAAATGCACCAGACTATAGCATTTTCCATGTCAGACTTCAGCATATTTCTACGGGCAGTGTCCTCTGGAATCCCTTTAGTATAATTTGGCCTTAAATTCCCGCAGAGTTCTTGTGCTTCTTTCAAAGTAAAACTTAAAATAATGAAATCCCTTCTAGTAAAGAACATGAAAAAAAGCCAGCATAGTCCAAAGGACTATGAAAAGATTGTGAACCTGTGAGTCACATATACACCTAATTCACAGAATAATGTACCAAACTGTTTCATACCTTTCTCCACATTCCTTTAATAGTGCAAATTAAAAAAACAAATTCATTCCCTATATTAACAATCCAGACCAAGAATAAAAAGGATACACCCACTGCTTTATTAAAGGTTGGATGTCTTTGCCTGAGACATTTGAGATAGATTTCAAAAACCCAGATGTGGAAACCAACATCTGACTCCACATGTGTGACTGGAACTTCTGAGATGAAGCAGTGCTGGCCAGACTCAACAACTTGTTGAAAACCTAAAATGATAAAAAGTTATTACTTTCCCTAAATATTTCAATATACAAAATAAGCTTTTATGTTTAGGTGCAGCTGAATTGCAACTAAAGGCCAACATAGAAATTGTGATTTGCAGTCTCAAATATATCTTTCTTAAAGTTACATATATATGCACACATAAAATCCATTAAAAATCCATCAACTTTCAAAAATTATCTACAGTAAAACAGATCATTATCTCCTTTTTCAGAAATAAAATATTCATCAGGTTCTCTGCTGCGTTTTCAACCTGACAACCACTTACAACAGCTCTAGCACAACAACATACATGTTTTCCTTAGAAAAATCCCAAAACAACAACAAAAAACTAACCCCCCCTCAAAACCTGAAATTGATATGAAAATATCATTCCATTTCTGACTGGGTGTTTGTTGCACCCTATCTTTTGTAAGGCATGTCACAAAAGGTATTTAGCAAAGAAGAGAAAGTGCAGAAGTTTAGCCTTTCAGAATAAAATTACAATCTTTATTCAACTGCTTCTTCTGATCTAAACATCCATGTTCCATCTAGCACTGGTAGTTTTATACAGTGGAAAGAGCAGAAGCTAGATTGTCATTACTTTCATTATTTATAATTTCATGAGATTAGCTCACAGCAACATCAGTTAGGGCTCTCAGTTTTAACAACCAATCACAACAACCCAAACCAATGAAATACCCTAAGATAAAAGAGAATATGCAATATATAAAAAGTATTATAAGATATGTATAAGAATAACAGCTAACCTTATCCTAGCACAAATGACCTACATTTCATGTTCATTCAGTTCTCCTAAAAATGAAACTACAAATGGAGTCCTATAATGACCTGTTTTGTTCTTCTCTAAACTCCATTTAATGATTAGAAATGCAATTAAAGACAATAAGCTTTCTACATTCTGCATAATCATTTAAATACCTACCTGTAACATGAACTCCATGCTAATCCTGTTCTCAATCAGTCTCATAACAAGATGTGCTTTACACTGGAACATGGTGTAATACTCCCAGGACAGTGTATGAGGGTGTTTGATAGAAAAATGTAAATGTGACGCAGGGCTGAAAAAAACCAAAACCAAAACAGTTCTCTATTTGGCATTTTACTGAGTGAAACTTAAAATGGATCTAGCACAAAGCTTAGAGTTGCACCAACAATGAGTTAAGATCTCTTATGCAGCTTTAGTTATAAGTAATGGAATGCTTGCAATGACCACTCACTTGTACAGAGAGGTGACAAGGGTGTTAATGTATTTGGGATCCAGCAGTACTGGATGGATACTAACGGCACACAATACCTGCTGTAAAGACAGTGGTAGCACTAACAAACTGAGCAAGGAATCTGTGACTTTCTGGAAATTACTAATGAATCAACGTTCTTCCTGCTCCACTTGCCTTTTAAGAAAGTGACTGTATATAGTAAATATTCTGGATTTAAATAAATAACTGTTGCAACTAAAGAAAAGTCGGAGTTTCACAATTCACAGCAGACTTGCATGTGATGAGCCAAAGCAATTGCTTTCTCCTTATTTTAGTTAGCAACTTTATCTTTCAATACTTCGGCAAACTTGATACCTTCTAAATCAGGTAACATTGCAAGAAGGATTAGGCAGAGCATCACATTACAGCTACCACACTGTTTCCATAATTTGAACTATCTGTGGTGTTCCTTCAGATATACCCTTCATGACTATAAGCAAAATATTTTAAATAATTTAAGTTCATTCCATATCAGAAGACAAAAATGGTGAAAACCCTGAAACTTTATGAAACAGAACTGATTTCTCAATAGCCTTAGTAGCTGTACAGCAATAAAGCATCAAAAGACTTAATTTTGATGAGCTTCAAAATTAATTTTCTCCACCAAGTTTTACATTTCAGAACACAAGTATTCTGACTTATGGTCCAGTTTCAAAGTAAAAAAGTAGCTGTAATATGTAATCCTTGAGAAAAATAAGACTTTTTTTGCCTCCTTTCAAGGAGGCTACTTCTCTTGAGAAGTACAAATAATTAAAAGTCTGACTTAATTTTATTAATGAACCAAGTCTGTGGCAACTCTCTGTTGTTGTGCTATGTTTTTTCTTTTATTTTTTTTTCACAGAACATTTCAGTTTTCCATGAATGAGTAACAAACATCTGAAGAAACTGTACCCACACCATGTCAGGCCAACTTCTTAAGAAGTGGAAATCCAGACTTATTTTATGCTGGTTGGTGGTTAATTAGCAATTGGCCAATGCAACATTGAAATGCCAGCAACTTAAAATTTCTGGGCTCAAAACTGGATTCTTCCCCTGTGATTCTCACTCATAGATAACCTAACTAAACCATTTCCAGATGAATCAGACACCAGAATTGTCCAAAGACTTTAGAAGGCACAGCAATACAGAATGAAATGATTTACAGATTGTAATGATCAAAGGTAAGTGCTATAAGCCTGATCTTTCATGCCAGCTACCTCAGGAAGAGCCTGCTCTCCCAAACTTTCAAAGACCTATTAAACAAAGCATTTTAACTTCAACCAATCTTTCCATATAGTTGAAAGATATACTGCAGTAAGTACTCTAGCAGGACAGCACCAGCACTTAACTCCTTATCTGCAGCGCTTAAGACTTCAGGAGATGACAAAACCCAAGGTAGTTGCAGTACCTTAATAATTTTTCCATCTTTCTATTCACTGGGAGACCCCCTCTACTTTGCTCATGAATATCTGTTTAAATATCTTAAGAAGATACAAAAAAGAAAATCTAAGCAAGTACTAAGCCCTAATCTAAGCCCTTCTTAGGTACAGTAATTATATGAAAAAGAAGTAAATAGGTTTTACTCCTTGCTGTTTCTACTTGATAAGCAAGTTCTCTTTATCACAATTCTCCTGTTCTTTTGGATAGTTCTCTATTTTGAGGTAGGGAAGGTTCAGCAACAATCAAAGAGGAAACGAAGGTTGTGGCTCAGACATTATATAATAATTTGGTCTCAGTATAAAAACTATTTATCCAGCTTGAAGTTATACTGTTGACTGACTCTGGTAAAATTCTTTTCTTGCAAATTACAACCAAGCCAGGACCCACATTCTTGGCCTTCTTAAATTTACTAAGTGTTGATTGATTTTGGTACTGGTTACATTATTTAGCTGCAAAACAGACTGAGGCAACTTTGCATATGACAGTTATATTCTGTAGTTCATTCAGTATCAGTACATTTCTTCAGATAATATTTTTCTTCAATCATTATACTTCTAAAACTTTTATTGAATTGGCACCAAATGAGACTTAAAATTAGCAATATGGACCTAGAACCTTTGTCAAAGTGGAAACTGAACCAACACTTCCATGGAACTTTATAATGATCATGCTCTTGAACACACTCCCAGCATTCAAGGTAAAGCTGTTAGTAAGCTTCTTCCACATAAAGTATATCTGTATAAATTGCTTCAACTTTTTGGTTTTTATAGTAGGGTGGTACCAGCACAATCAAAATTGAATAGAACCAAAGTCTGAGAGAGAAGAACACAAAATGAAAATGTAACCCACAAAGCGTTGTTCTGAAGCTTTCATCCATACAACAGCTAACCTGCAGTTTCCTTCATTTGCTCAAGGTCTGGGATTTTGTCTTTTAGAACAAGGGCTCTGGAGAGCAGTGTCTGTGTTACACCAGACATAAACAGGAAGAACCCGTTTTGCATAGAAATTAATTCATGTGTCTGAAAGAAGGTGTGTTTTTTTTTCTCCTTGATGATTTATTACCATATGCTACTTCTAATTTAGTTGGAAAAGATTATTAATTAATGCAAATTTTATTCATATTATTATTATTATTATTAGTTAGAACTGCTGTACCACAAATATGTTTGGCAGAAAACTGTATCATAACAAAAAGAACAAAGAAATGCATAGAATGTGTTGGAGAAAAAATGCTGTAGACATCATTATGAAAATACTTCCTACCAGAGTCAGGAATATATACTTAATTTACATACAAGGGAACTTTGCAATCTACAAGAAACAGCAAGTTGTAATTTATATTTAAGTAATGTTGTGGTTATTACTAATAAGCTCTAATACAGTGAAGTAGTAAAATAACTGTAGAAACAGTGTCCAATAATACATTACACAGCAGAAACACATTTATGAGCATCAGGACAAGATTTTGCCAATTATTTGTGACCAATTCTAGAATAAATATGATAAAATTAATAAAATTAACAGTTACAAAGTGACTTTGATTTTAGTGAATTTCCCTTTTTTAAACGTGTGCTCCTTATCTCTGGTTTCATCTGATCCTATTACTGTGAATTTAGTTTCTCTGTATAGGTGAGTATGCTGCTGAATTGTAATGCTGCCAATTAAAAAGTCTGCCAAGACCTTATTTCCCAAATTTTCTTTTAAAAAAGACATCAAAAGCAACAGCATGCCATAAAATGACTGTTGCTAACTGTAATTTGCTTTTCAGATGGACATGTAACAAAAGCACCCAGGTCCCTGGTCTGCATAAAAGAAAGAACAGGATAGTAAACTAAATCAAAATCCACCATGAGCAGACAAACAAAACTGAGTAACAGCTTGGCATGCACATACAAGCTGCATCTGTGATTGTCAACAGTCAGACAACATGTGAAACAAGACACGTCCTATATCTGACTTCAGTAAACACTTCCTTCATATATCAAAAAAACCCCCACAAAAAAAAACACTATTCAAATTTTAAAGGGTGCTGTTCATAATTCATTCAGTTCTAAATCCAGAGTTTTAATTTTAAATTAACAAAATCTGGATTTGCATACAATCAAATGCAAGAGAACCACTGTTATATACATTTTGGTTGTATTTTCACAAAACAGGGGCTTCTGCTGCAGTAAAGACAAGAAAATCACATATTCTCCCACTCTACCTGCACAGGCTCAACCTCACAGTTTTACACATGCTGCTCACAAGTTTACAAAGAGCAACTCCTTGTGAGGCTGTGTCATAACTAGATCAATTTATGCAACAAAAGTAAAACCCAGCAAAATCTTGTCACTGAAACCCAGATAAACTTCACTGATCTAACATCTAGTAATATTTTTCTACCTCCAGTGGTTCATACTACTCAGTGGGTAGTAGTATTGGGAGTATTAGAGTGGAGGTAAGGAGAATAATTTTAAACTAAAAATACTGAAGCTACAGTTACTGGGAAAATACAAACTGGAAAATTCACACTGGAAACCAATAGTTCTTTACAGTGCACTGATCTAGTACTTTTTTCCCCCCAAATATATTAAGAAATCTCAGCATAAGATTAAAGGGTGATATTTGAGAGTGGAAAGAAAACAGAGCAAAGATATAGAACGCTGAGGATACTCTAAAAAGCCTGAAAACTACTACCCACTCTAGAAATAGCTCAGGTCAAAATTCTGGAATCATATTCTTCTCTCTTATTCTCTTACTAAAAAGCAGTTTCGTAACAGCATTAAAAACATTCATTATAATTAATTCCCTTTGAGATTTAAAGAAAGACAAATAAACCCACAGTTATTACAATATTCTCAAGATGTACTTTCATATGAGACTGGTAATACATGCCTTGGGCAGCTCAAGATCTTCAGCCTTTGGCTTTGTGCTACACAACACACCCAAGGCATATATTAATGGCCCCATAAAAACATACCCCGCAATGACTTGCAGCCTAAATAAACATACTTGTCTTTCTCTTTTCCTCCTCCGAATATTGGATGCAGTAAAACTCCACCAGTCTTCAGTTCGTATGCCACTATTTGATCTAACTCCTAAGAAAAACAATATACGTAAGTAAGCATAATTCAAGAGCAATTATTTAAAGAAGACAGGAAAGCTTTTATTATCATTGTTCAAGCCATTCCTCCTAATTAACCTTATTTACAAAGAGAGAGAATATTTTAAAATCAGGGATGTTCCTTGCATGACAAACAACAATAAAACAGTAGAAATTAGCACTTAATACTTTTTCTGGGTCTGGACAGTGGGTCAACCCACAACAACACTGAGCTACATTTTAGCTAAAGAGTATTATTATTCAATATATAAGTTGTCTCTAACCAAAAGGAATAAAGGTGATCAGCATTTCCTTGCAGCAGAGAGAACTACAGCCTCCCCATACATATAAGTATGTATGTATATAATATACACAAATAAAATTAAATATTTAATATATGAATATATAAACATCTGGCCCATGCCCTGCACAGGAACATGAGTCTGAATTTGTGTGATGCTGTGCCCATGTTAACAAGCACACTTTAACGGGCTCACTGCCACTCAACAGTCAACATGAATCAAATCAGTGTAAACCGATGTCTGTCTGCAACCTAACGTTAATTAAAGAATTTTCAAATGTTGATATGTATTGGTATTTATTGATTCATATAAACTGACACACTTTCATACACTGGTAACACATTCCAAGAAGGAAGGGCGGAACAGGAGGCTGTGACAGTAGCACCTCTCAGTTCGATGTGGATGCCCTTAGCAGCTCATGGGGACCAACACAGCAGTGACCTCTGCACCAGACCTTCCCCCAGCTGTGCTGTCTCTGCAGCACCCACGCCTTTAGCACAGACAGCACACGACTGGTGAGCTGAAGGAACATTAGGCAGACAAGGATATGGTACTGGGTCCCTATGTGAATAAGGGATGTTAATGGAGCCCATGGGGTTAGGAATTTACTTTTCTGGAATAGGGAGAGTAAGAGAATGTGATGAGAGGAAGAAGACACGGATCTCTCTGTGAATGAATGCTATGGCAAAGGATGAAGAGTCACTGCTGCTATCACTGGAAAGTATCTGTATAAGGGTATTACATTTGGGAACGTAAGCTATAGACAGAAATTTCTTTTCCTAGACAAGAAATCCCTTCAACTGGGATTTTTTACTGTTTCATTATTTCATCTAGCACTTCAACTATATTAAAAGTTACCTGATCCACTGTTGATCTAAGCTAATACTGGATCCTTTCTGAGCTATATGGATGACCACCACAGTATAATGAATTCACCAAATACATATCCTCATGAATTTTACATTCTACGTATTCAAAACGTAACACCTTTTTTGACCTTTTTTTGGTGTAAAAGTCCAAGCAAAAAGAGGAAAACTAATTGCACAGAGAGACAGTGAAAATTATTATTCATGTGGCAGTCAGAAAAATGTATTTTGGTTCCTATGTTTGGGGTTTTTCCTTGCAGAAAGTGGTAAAAATATTTTAGCGCTCAGTTTTGTCACTACTAAACGTGTCTGTAGATTGCAATGAAAAGCTGTTTTATATTCTGTATCTTCTTCAATGCAAAACATCTAAAAGGTACAGAAAATGTTACTATTATGATGTTACCTGTTTAATCCAGTGGCGATACTCATTAACACCAAAGGTTTTTTTCATCCAGAGGCCATAAATGTAACCAGAGATTCCCTTTAGCACCCATTCATCTGACCTATAATAAGAAAAAAGCATGAATTATATCACTTCAGAAGATATTTTGTAGGGGATGGTATTTTTGACCAGCTCAAAAATAGCCACAAATTTCAACAGGTTATATAACTTCTCTAAGTCAATACGAGTCTGATGAGCTGTGAACCAATTTATGGATCTTGGCACCTGGATGGGACCAATGAAACTGAAAAGTCAGTGAAAACTGAACTTTTACCATAGAAATCCAGATTAAAATATAAACCCAAACTATTTTAGCTGAAATAGTAATAATAAATGAGTGGAAATGGATACCAAAGCTAAAGCAACTGCTAATCTATACTATCTTAAGTTCTTGATAAACATCTCAATGCAGAAGATTTGTACAGCAAGTAAACAAAATACCTATCTCTCAATTTGGTGGACACCCATTTAAACATATCTGCAATTCTAGGAGAGAAGAATATGGACAAAAACTACAACAAGAACTAGAACTGTAAACAGAAGAATGATACGCAGGGTACGATGAAGTGAATAAAACAGGAACACATAAAAACGGGATCATGAAAGATACAAAAATTGTCTTCACCATGGAAGTAGGCTACGAATAAAGAGGAGCAAGAGAAATTATTATAGAATGAACACCAATTTAAGAACACTTTGACTTCCTTTTTTTAAGATAAGGATACTCAGGGACATACACTTTTGTAACAAAGAAAAGGTAATGGGAATTGTCCCCGATACATAAAGTGTATTTAAAGTGGCTTTAAAATAAATACTGATCATAACTGCAAGAGCCAGTTTGGGAGATTTTCTGAGCAATGAACTTATAGTCACCTTAGCAGGAATTTTCCTGTTTGACACTAATTTCTGCATTGTCCTCCCTGAACAACTTCTTAATTTATTAGTTCTGTGCTCTGTAAGTACTACCTATGCAGGCTACACTTCTTCATTCAGAATATCTGACAGAAATTTACTGATGATGTAGAAGAGTCTCTCTTCTAAAATGTCGAGGTGCCAAAGCACACTACAACATTCAGGAAGACATATCCAATCTCTACAGGCTTTGGACCTTTTATCTCTCACATTCTCCTCTCAAACAACAACAAAAAATACTAATGGATTTTCATTTATTGAGCTGGTTTTATTATTTTTTTCCTTTTTCTTCCTTTCTTCTATAATCTGGGTGTTGCTTATTTTGCTGATAAAATTCCATAGGCAAATTAAAATTTTAGCTTCCTAGATTTTTCCCATTTTCTAGAGAATATTATGGTAAAATACTTACCAGGACATTCTGGATATGAAACATCCAAAGAACTGCTGGGCCAGGGCCTGTGCTAAGCACCTCCTTGTCAGTGGAGTTTCATCTATAATCATTGCGCTGTGCAAGAGATTTGTGCTGGACACCCGTAAAAAGAAAATAACACAACATGACCACCAGCTCCAAAGAAACACATCAGACCTTGCGTTAAAAGTCAAAATAAATAAAATAATTCATTCAGTTTTTCCAGTGAGACAGTAATACCTTTTTTAAAATAATCTTATAAATCAGGCAGCTCTCCTGCTATACAGGAGATCAGTACGTACATCGATATACAACTCTCTGCGTAGAGTCTAAGTAGTGTAACTGGCAAAACTCTCCTGGATTCCTGAAAGTACAACACAATCAAACTTCTGCACTTAATTTGAGATTTCATGCATGGCATTTCCAACTCAGAAGGAAAATCACTGCCAGTTTTTTCTTAAAGTAAATACAAATCCAACATCTTTATAACAGATAAAAATGGCAATGGTGTTAAATGCCTGTAATGCCAACAAAAATCAGCCTTTCCAAACTAAAGAGCCCAAAACTCTGCCTACAAAAATAACTAGATTTTCAGATATTTCTCAACAGTTTTGGATCTAGAGCTTCTAGGCCTGTGGTGTAATTTTCTCAAATACTAACCTGAAAATACTCATGGATGCATAAGCAGCTACTTCAACATAAGCTTCATCTATGAAAACAGTCTTGAAACAGGAGTATGGATAGCGGCAGGTAAGAATCTCCTCATAAAATTCAAACACCTCATGCAGGTATGACGTGGTGTGTTTGAGCAACGGCAGAAGTTGTGGTAAGCAAAAGTGAGTCACCTACAAAACACAGGAAAACTTGTTAGAAGGCCTACAAATATATTCAAATACACAAAGCATATTATATTACAGAGAAAAAACCCAACTCCAACTAAATTCGCCTCATAAATTCAGACAGAAACAGAACCATTATTCATTCAAAGGCTTTACTTTGGAGATAAATTTAAATACAGGCATTACTAGCCAAGCTTTACCATATAACTGTACTAATGGAGGACGATCTAGACATATCCACATTTGACCGATATATACTGCTTGCAACATAAAAGTTAGTAATCCTTTAAAAAAAAATAAAAAAGGAGACTTCTATGATGAAGATTATTACCTCATGCATGTATGGATCAACAAGGATTTCAAAAGGTCCTATTGCCAAGGAGATGTTAGAAGCTGCAGTTGGAATAGTCAGCATGTAATGAAAAGTCTTCTTTCTCATATCATGGGTGTACACAGTCTCCACCAAATCCCCGTTCGAAACAGCCACCATTGCAGCATCTACAGTATACTCAAGTTTCCAGGTACACAACTCAGAATATGAATCAACACAAGGAAACCAAAATCTGGGGAAGT
The DNA here is from genome assembly GCA_035584735.1 of Pseudotriccus pelzelni. Taxonomy (NCBI): domain Eukaryota; kingdom Metazoa; phylum Chordata; class Aves; order Passeriformes; family Tyrannidae; genus Pseudotriccus; species Pseudotriccus pelzelni. The sequence continues at coordinate 137,680,628 of JAWMRA010000078.1, forward strand.
TAAAATTGGGAGGAAAATGGTTAATAATTCTACTTAACTCTTTTTCACACGTGATTTTTCTCTCAAGTTCCAAACTATACTCCTAAATACTTTAAGAATATACGAATGTTGACATACTGACTCCTATAACACATTAACTTTATAAAGCTTTACAAGTTCTTTTGCCATTACCTCCTGCTGAGCTATAAAGACTAGACATCCTAATTACTAGCCATTAAATGCTACTTCACATCAGTAAGACCTCTTCAAGCACAAATTAAGTTCTAGAATTTTTCAAACTTAAAAGAATTCAAAGAAATTATTTGTATTTCCTACACTACATAGGAAATACAGTGCAACATTCAAAGACAGTTTTCTTACCTTGTAGAATTCTGATAACCACATGAAAAGACATGAGCCCCTCTTTCTGCCATGTTGCCCTCCATGTTGGGTACCACAAAATGAAGGCCTCCTTTTGGCTGGTCCAGAGAAAAGTTTATATGCACCTTCAGGACTTTTAACTCTGCAGCACAAAGACCAAAACTGGAATAAATATATACAACTTACATGAAAGTTATTTCAGAATAATAATTCAGTTTCGGATTCTTGGTCTTTCAAAATTATGTGTTCACTTCATTCTCATGGACTTCTGGGTCCACTTAGAAAGTACAGCTCAAAAGCTTAAAACCTGAGACCTCCTAAGCATAACTTAAAGGATATGAATTTATAGGAATCTTTATTAATTAATAAAAGTTGCAATTGAAGCTACATTGAATCTTCCAATTTCCCAACAGTAAAGCATCTTTATACCCTAACCATGATCTCCTTTGTACCTTGCTGAAATAATGTACTACAAAAATTGCATGTAGCAGGCACATTCTTAAAAGATATATTATTGTCATTTGCAGTTGGTTAAAACCTCTTATTATAGTTAATGCTTTTCCTGTAACTTAAGTGTCTTTGCTTTGGTTTAGTTTCACAGAAATTTCACCTATGAATAGACTGGCAAGAAAAGAAATTCAAGCATACACTGAAATTTATCCCTCAAGTCTCACCATATTTTGGCATTCAGATTTGCAAAGTGAAATTATACATGCTTGAATATTTTCCTTTCTAGGCTTGCAAATAAGGCAACAGCAATAACACAAAAATTAAAAGAAACAAAGATGTCTTTCCCATTAAGGTGCATCTGATAACACTGTGTGAGTCAGCTTCATGATTCAGTTGTTATTATTTTCTCACAGGTCTCATAAATCCATGGGAAAAACTGATTAAACCATGTAAGAAAACGATACAAGAAACTAATAAGATCCACTTAAGAAAACAGTCAACACTGCAGGGTAATTTATTCAAACAGCTGCTTACCCCAGGATCTAGTATGCCAGTTTATAAAGCAGCCTACTTTCACTATCAAATCAATTTCAAAATGACCAATCTTCAAAGTAAGGTGGGATAAAATTGATATAGCTTTGTATGAAGATGCATATAGTTATATTCTTGTAAATTATTTTCTCTGTTGGATCATATACATTGTGGGTAACCTCAAAGTTACAATTTAGCACCCAATATACTCCATTATTCCCACTTCCTCAAATATTCTTCTGGGGTCATGATCACCCAAGAGTATGTTTGCAAAGAATGTTAAGAAATCTTGCTACCATTTCTCCATACTACCAAGAAGTGTGAAGGTATTTTTTCAGACTTCAAATGGAAAGATACAGGTGATGAAAAAGGAAACAGTAACCAAAATTTCATAACACTATTTCTATTTATTTAAATCTACTGTACTCCTATGCAAACTTGTAGCTAACAACTCTACGGCATATTAAATTAAGCTTTCAGTATGGTCTCTTTACCATCAACATGTTTCCACAGCTCCGAGGGAACCTTAATGCAGAGTTCTCCATTTCCAGCATCTGGGTCCACAGCACTGACTGCAGCAGCATAGGCATTGGAAAAATAGTTGAGATTCCTCCTGTCAGAAATACCCAGTTAATTCTTAAACTGCAGTTGTCCTGAACCGCAAAAAACAACTCTGGCAGTTATACAATTTCTATACTGAATTTCAAGGTGCACGTTCAACCACATGTTTTGCTTTGTTTTTAAAGGAGTGGAAGAGAAATGGAGTAAAGCTTAAATTTCGACAACCAGAACTTAAAATGTGGCTCTTGCAGAAGTGATCTATGATTAAAAAGACTTAAGCAGCAATAATCCCCAATAAATTAAGTGAGAAATGCTCAGTGTTCTTTTCTTGCCAATAAGAGTAATATTTACATTTACTGGGCTAGAAGTTTAAAATTTTGGTTTTTTAATTTTGGGTTAAGTTTGTATCTTTTTTCTAAAGATCTGTCTTGATGATCTGCTTCCTCATATATTGCAGTTTTGCTCTTATGTTGCTTTTCTAAATGTAGTAAGATTTTAGCTTGGCATTGGTATTTTTCCTCCCTTAGCCTGATGGACAGGAAGACGGTTTTTTTATGTGCTTGTAAATATCACATAAAATACTACAAGTTGGAGTTTTGGCCTTAATACACAAACACAGAAATCATAGAATCATAGAATCAGATGGATTAGAAGAGACCTCTGAGGTCATCAAGTCCAACCCTTGATCCACTACCACTGTGTTTACTAAGTGCCATATCCAGTCTCATAGTAAAAACCTCCAGGGATGGTGAATCCACCACCTCCATGGGCAGCCCATTCCAATGTCTGATTACCCTCTCTTTGAAAAATTTCTTCCTAATATCCAACCTAAACCTCCCCTGGCACAGCTTAAACCTGTGCCCTCTTGTCTTACTGAAGCTGCCTGGGAGAAGAGACCGACCCCCACCTGGCTACAACCTCCTCTCAGGTAGTTGTAGAGAGTGATGAGGTCTCCCCTGAGC
>JAWMRA010000078.1:137683973-137759978 GCA_035584735.1 Pseudotriccus pelzelni
CTCAGGATGATCTGCTCCATAACCTTGCCAGGCACTGAGGTCAGGCTGACAGGCCTGTAGTTTCCTGGGTCCTCCTTCCAGCCCTTTTTGTGGATCAGTGTGATATTCACCAATTTTCAGTCATCTGAGACCTCCCCAGAGAGCCAGGACTGCCGGTAAATGATGGAGAGTGGCTTGGCAAGCTCTTCTGCCAGTTCCCTCATCACCCTTGGGTGCATCCCATCTGGTCCCATAGACTTGTGAGGATCCAGCCACAGAAGAATTTGGGTTGGAAGGGACCTTTAAAGGTAATTTAGCCCAATCCTCCTGCAATCGGTAGGGACATTTTGCACTAGATGAGGTTGCTCACAGCCCCATCCAACCACACCTTTAGTGTTTCCAGGGATGAGACATTTACTGCCTCCCTGGGAAACTAATTCCAGGGTTTCACAGCCCTTGCTGTAAGAGTTCTTCCTTATATCTAGTCCGAATCTACTCTCCTTTAGTTTAAAACCATTATCCTTTGTCCTATTGCAACAGGCCCTACTAAAAAGTGTCCCTGTCCTTCTTATAAGCCCCCTTTAAGTACTGGAAGGTTGCAGTAAGATCTTCCCAGAGCCGTCTTCTTGAGGTTGAACAGCCCCAGCTCTCTCAGTCTTTCACCACAGATAAGTGCTCCATCCCTCTGATCATCTCCATAGCCCTCCTCTGGGCCTGCTCTAACAGGTCCCTGTCCTTCCTGTGCTGAGGACCTCAGAGCTGGATGCAGCACTCCGGGTGGGGTCTCACCAGAGCCGAGGGAAGGGGAAGAATCACCTCCCTCACCACGTACCAGTGAGGCAGCCCAGGACAGGGTTGCCTTTTTGGGCTGCGAGTGCACCTTGATGGCTCACGTTGAGCCCCTCATCCCCCAGCACCCCGAAGTCTTTCTCCACAGGGCTGCTTGCAATCCCTTCATCCCCCAGCCTGTACTGATACTGGGGGTTGCCCTGACCCAGGTGCAGGATTGCTATACCACAACGGAGTAAATTTACTCTCGGCTGGGGACTCCGCCTTCCATGGAATCTAAAGTCCACACAAAGTAGACATGATCTCATTTCAGGATTTTGCTTTCATCTAACCATTCTCTATTCACCACCCACAGAGAAAACAACCCAAATTACAGTACCTTATTTGGAAGAATGAAGTGTCATTAACCATGCCAGCATCATTCTGTAAGTCTAGGTTTGTCAAACACCACACTTAATATTCTTAAGTCTTCCACATATAAAAAACTTTGCTAAAACACTGAAATATATTGAGAACATATTTTCATGTAGTTCTTCATCTTTGGCAATAATAGTACACAAATTCCCTGGCACCACCACCAGGACTGAGAATGTTAGGAGCAGTAAACTTGTCTACTTTGCTTGGAAGCTTCTGAAAATCAGACATGAATAGTAAATGGGACCATTTGAGCAGAGAAACACCCAAATCTCAAGTTCTAACACATTTTTGTTCCTTTTTCACAAATGAAATGTACCTATAGATAGGATCTAACACCAACAAGTTTTAAATACAAAAGTTTGAATTTGTACACTGGAATATACTACAACTTCAGCTATGGCTCCAGAACAATTCAAGCCCACTTAAACTCCAGCTGATGTGCTGTCTCCTAGTCTCAGTCACTCATTCCTACTCCCTCACTCACTAAGCAGACCACTGTTCACCTGATCCTGTGGGGATCCAGCTCATAGTGCCAAATGGAAAAAGAGTCTTTTCTTTTCAGACAGCTTTCAGTTGGTTTACCTCTCTGATCTATCATACTGAGGGGTCAAAGAAACACCAGCCAATGTTGTTTTAATCTATCTTCAAACGGCAGAAAGGCAAACAAATACCATTGGAAAAACTCTGTTTTAAAAAAGACTGCTTGACTTAAAACTATATTAGTAATAAAAAAAACTAGCAACAGCAAACAACAGTAACATTCTCTTAGACTGTAAAGCCTGAAAGTTTTTAATTTTAATCTAAATTGGTTCTTAAAAATGACTATTTTTGATAGGGGATCCCTTTCCAATACATCAGTGAGAATTTGTTCCAAGTTTGAGGATTGTAATGAGCTTGTGGCTATACTTCAAACATCAGTGAGTTCACAGACAGGAAAAGGTTATGATTTTACAGAAAAAAAGGTAGATTCCACAGAGCTTAAGAATTTATGGAAAACAGTCTATTCTGATATTTCTATTTTTGTGAAGTGCTCTAATTCAAATGGGTGATTCATTGTAAGAGGAATCCATTAAAGGCTTAGTACCACAGATTAATTTTTTCATAGGTTGAACTATTCTCCATAAACTGGATATGGCCCTTTTAATAAAAAAGGACAAGCCAAAAGTGACAGCCCAAGGAACAATGATAAATTTTCCCGATGCTAAGTGCAGATTGAAAAGGAAAAACAAATAGGCCATTCATGTTTTCTTCCCGGTAGAGATATATTTTATTATCAGAATTCACCCCAAACACTGTTAATTACACCCCAAGTACATGCAACTTGTAAAGAAAGGATTCTGCAGATGGTTATTTTTTAAAGCTACTAACGATTCCAAGTAGTTCCATGTCAATTTTCCATAGCATTTGTCACTATTACCTGCACCAGTGCTACAAACATATGTGCTAAAAATGTCTATAAAGCATTGTCTTCTTACAGTACTTAACATCAACTTGGCAAAATAAGTTCTTTGATCTACAAGCAATCCATTACTCTTCATTACCTGTAAGTCATTTACTATTTCACTTTGCTTCCCAGACAGAATTAGCACTTGCTATTGGAGTATATATATATGACATAGCATATAATATATATAGCATATTTTAAATAGATAATATGTACACATATATGTAATTTATTAATAAGGCAATGATTTGAATCTCTAGCACACTGAAAAACTACTTTTCATTCCTGCCCAAGCTTCAGGACTTTGTCCCGTCTTTTTAAAAAGTTCTCTACACCTTGTGTCACGGTTTAGGAATAGTATTCCCCAATTTACTGTTCCTGCTGCAACACTCCAACCCATGCACCACTCAGTCATTCCCCCTTCCTCTCCCCTTTCCCCTGGGGTGGGCTGGAGAGAAGAATTGGAGGCACAGAAGGTAAAGAACCCAGGCTGAGACAAAAACAATTTACTGGAAACAGCAATGAAGTAAGACAAGGAACAGTAAAAGCCACAATACAAACAACAGAGTGTACAGGGAGAGAGGCAAACAATTCACACGTTAATGCTCACCCCACAGAAAACCTCTGAAAACACCCAGCTGCTCCCTCTGCCCCGCTACCTGAGGCAGAAATGAGTCCTTCACCCATCCCTGGAAAACGACTGAGGTGGTACAGAATAACCTCTGGGTCCTGCCCATGTCCCTCACAGCTACTGCAAAACTGAACCCTGTCCTTGTCAGAACTTTACCCACCCCTTATTTTATACCATCTATGTCATCCCCAAATCCTACACCTTCCTACTATACACGTGTATACGTGTATATGGATATACACGCACATATATATACATACACAAGCACAGGTATCATTTCCACAGCCAGTGGCCATTCCTCCGAGCTGTTGAGTTCATTTAGTCCATGACTGTGGGTTCTATCCATCCTAGATGTCTTCCAGGGCAGGAGGGCTGGCGTGCTGTTGGCTGGTTGCATGGAGCACCAGGAGCTCACGACTGGTGTATGTGGAGCAGATACTCATTGTCCACGGTAGTTCTGGCATACAGTGGCAGTGCCATTGAACAACCAGTATTACACAATTCAGCCTTACAGACTGCAGCCCAACTCTTGGGGATGTGTGTGTCTACAGGACATACTTTTACAGCCAACTTCTCTACCTGGGCAGTGATGTCTTGCCACAATTCAGCAGCCCAGATAGGTTTCCCTCTGCAGTGCCAATTGACCCTTTTCCATCAGTCCAGCCACCCCCACAGAGCATTTGCTACCATCATGAGTCATTGCAGAGGTAGAGCACTGGCCATTTTGCTTGTTCAGCAATATCTAAAGCCAGTTGGACAACTTTCAGGTCTGCAAACTGACTTGATCTGCCTTGTCTCCCAAAAGCTTCTGTGACCTGCCATGTAGGGCTCCATATGGCAGTTTTTCATTTTTGACATAGAGCTACAATACAGCAACAAACATGAGTAAAGACCATGTCACTTTTAATTTTCTGGTAGCTGATTATATGGTGGGGCCTCCTCAGCATGCGTCATCTTTTCTTCCTCCTCTTCTGATGGTAGTCCGAAATTTTTACCTTCAGGCCAGTTTGTGATGACTTCCAAAATCCTGGGGCGACTGAAGTTTCCTATTCCAGCTCACTGTGTGACCAGAGTGTTCTTACTCCATGTAGCAGCTGTGGCATGATGTGTGGAAAGGACTTTCCCTTTGAACATCCAGCCCAGCACTTACAGTCAAGGTGCTGGGAGCAGCTGTACTTCAGTGCCAATCACTTCTGAAGCAGCTTGAACCAGGATCTCCTTTTCAGTTTAACAAGCCTCGGATCTGTTGTATCCCCAGCTCCAGAACACCAGCAGTTCCTGGCTGCAGTGTAGAGCATGTTCTTCACATGTCCTGACTGGCCCAAGGGCTACTACATGAACAATCTCCTGTTTAATTTTTTCAAAAGTTTGTTGTTGTTCAGGGGCCCACTTAAGTCGTTCTTCTTCCAGGTCACTTGATAGAGAGGGTTTACAACCTCACTGTAATCTGGAATATGCATTCTCCAAAACCCCAGAGCACCTAGGAAAGCCTGTGTTTCCTTCTCACTGCTCAATGTGGATATAGATGCTGTTTTGTTAACCATGTCCATTAGAATCTGACAACATTCATCTTGCCATTTTACTCCTAAAATCTGAATTTCCTGGGCAGGACCCTTGACCTTAGTTTTGTGGCAAAACCAGCTTTCAGAAGGATCTGGATTCTCTTCTCCCCTTTCTCAAAAACTTCCTCTGCTGTGTTACACCATATAAGGACATCATCAATGTACTCCAGGTGTACTGGAGCTTCACCCTTTTCCAGTGCAGTTTGGATCAGTCCATGACAAATAGTGGGGCTGTGTTTCTACCCCTGGGGCAGTCGGTTCCAGGTGTCCTACACTCTCCTCCAGGTAAAGGCAAACTGTGGCCTGTGCTCTGCTGCAAAAGGAATGCAGAAGAATGCACTGGCAGTATTGATGGTGGCACGACTTTGCTGCCCTGGACTCCAGTTCGTACTGAAGTTCCAGCATGTCCAGCACAGCAGCACTCTGTGGTTCAGGCCATGATAGTCTCCTGTCAGTCTTCACTCTCCACTGGACTTACACATTGGCCAGATACGACTGTTAAAGGGCAGGAGTGTCTTGCTGACCACCCCCTGGCTCTCCAGTTCACAAATCATCTCATGCATGGGGGTCACAGAGTCCTGGTTGGTGCAGTGTTGTAGACAGTGCACTACTGTGGTAGCAATCAGTACCTGTTGTTCTTCAACCCTCAGCAGTCCCACAGCAGAAGGGTCCTCTAGAGATCAGACAAGGTATTCAGCTCTCTAATTTCCTCTGTCCTGAGGTAATCTATGCCAAGGATGGACAGGGCCTCTGGGCCAGTCACAACGGGGTGTTTTTGCCATTCATTCCCAGTCAGGCTCACTTCAGCTTCCAGTTGGGATCCCCATCACCCCAAAAGTAGACATGGATTCTGCCCCTACATATCTTCATGGCATTAGGGTGCACTGTGCACTGGTGTCAACTAAAGCCTTATACTCTTGTGGTGTGATGTGCACTACTAGATCATCCTTGAGAGAATGTCTTTCCCTCATGCTTGACAGGAGTCGCCTCCAGAGGCTGAGTTTCTGTCCTCTTCCCAATTTCCTTGTCAATGCCCACATCCCAGGAGAGGGATCTCAGCTGCCTGGCTTCACTGTCATCTAGTTTCATACTGTAGGTCATGATATCTCACCATTGGAGCAGCCACGTCACCAGAGTCTCACCCCACTGGCAGCTAAAATCGTTTCTCACAGCTCACCTGGGGATAGGGATCAGGTGATTATCTCTGTCCCTGCCTCTTCCTCCTATTCTGAGGGCCCTACTTCCCTTTCATCCCTCACTAAGCAAACTGATTTTGTCTTGGATTCCCACTTCTGTACAGGGACGACTGCTACCAGCATGGGTTGTTCCTCTGGCTCAGCTGCAGTCTGAGTGACCACAGTGCCTGTTGCTCTGCTTTCATGAATATCCTTAATATCCAAAGGAAATCAAAATTCTCAAAAGCTGTTGTAACAGGCCTGAAGCAGAAAAAGGGGATGAAAAGCTGGGAAAAAATCCTCCTCCCCTGTTCTCCCCACAGACTGGTTAGTTATTAATGGACTCCCAAAGGCAGCACCTGAGGAAAGGGTAGGAGAGCAACACTGAATACACACCCTAAATGACCCTCACTGCCCTTGATGTTATCATGTCATAAGCTGATATCACACAGTGCATCAACAGAGCAATCCTGATCCCTGTCTCACTCCGAAAAAGAGCACCATGATGGGCACATAGTGCATATATAGAAACATATACGGGGTTAGGAACCTCACATGAACACACCAAGCAACATTGTGACCAAAGGCTCCCTACCTGATACACCAAACCCTTAGATAAATTTGTTTCCAACCCACTACACACAGACCTCTCCTTATCTCAACTCACTGTGTTCAACATTAGGCACGAAATAAGGCTGTTGTGTTCTAGGAATGGTATTCCCTAATTTAGTGTTCCCACGGAAATACTCCAAACTGTGTCCCAACCAATCACTTCCCCCTCCCCTTTCAGTGGGCTGGAGAGGGGAATTGGAGGCACAAAAAGGTAAAGATCCCATGTTGAGATAAGAATAATATACTGGAAATAGCAAGGTAAGAAAATAAACAGTAAAAGCAACAATACTAATGACAGAGGGTACAAAAAATAGGTAAAGGATTCACACAGAACCCTTCCCAACAACACACAATACTCTGCTACACCAGCACTGACCCAGCAGCAAGTCCTTCACCCATCCCTGGAAAATATGAGGTGGGACAGAATAACCTCCCGGTCCCAGCCACAACCCCGTGCAGCTACTGCAAAAATCAACCCTGTCCTGGCAGGACACTTCATTTATTTCTAATGAAGTCTATAATGAATTTACAATTATACAGGCATCCAAGCAGCGGAAATGAAGGCTACTTACTGCAGTAAAGCAGCACATGCTCAGTCCATCAGAAATTTTTCTATTCTGTGCAAAGCCTAAAGGCTCGATCACTGACTTCTCAGAAGAACAGATACTGCCAGACAGACATGCCCTGAAGGCTACCACATTGCGCTCTATCACAGCTTACTGCTGCTTGTAGCTAAAGCAACAGTGAAGATCACGAATATCAAAACATCTTCATATTTTTTATCTTAAAAAACTACAGGCTTCCAGCCTGTAGAAGGCAGATGAACAGGCAATGCACAGGAAAGCATTATGCGCACATTAGCTAGCTATGCAAAAACATAGTTTCCTTTACACACAAGTAACAACAAAATGCAGTAGCTTCTCAGCCCAGCATCCTAGTTATCCCACAAACATGTGAAGCACATAACCAGGCACCAGTAGGATCATCACAAACTTCACTTACCACAAATCAAACCACTGCATCAAAACTCTGAACTTTTGCTGCATCTATTTAAGTTCACAATCTCACCCATAAGATTAAGAAAAAACACATCTTGCCAGTTTTAAATAAATAGGGTTGAGACACAAGCAGTTCTCTCAGTATTAAAAACACACGCTGTGGGATTTCTACATATTATAGGCCAGAAAAAACAAATCCGCTTCCTTTATATTGACAGAATCAAGAAAGCAACAATTTACAAGGAAAAGAAAGAAGATAAGTAGGACAGAGACAGCTGTAGCACTCAAAACCAGTAGCCCTAAAACATGCCCTGAAGAGATGTTCTTCAACACTGTTTTCAGTTTTGGCAAGATTTCAAACTCTTCCTGAAAAGCACAAGCAAAAGTGGGATTCTCTGCCACCTCGTGTACACATGGGAAAGCAGTGTGAATAGTTTCATACCTCACAGCACTACTCGGACGTTCGCTCAGTCAGGAAGTGACTGCGTTATCTGAGTTCATCCATCTGTTCTGATATGAAAAAGCCATGTTGTCCTGAAGCCCACAACGGAAATTACAAGATGGAAATCTGACTTTATTTCTAGATAAGCCTGTAAAACTTCATTCACTTGTTACCTGAAACTGTGGTTTGGGACTGATGGATAAACTGGCAATGGCATCAAATCTGAAAATACATTCAATACACTAATTAACCGTTTCTAACATTTCCTACAAATTTCAGTGATTTTTAATCACTGGAGGGATATTCAAAAGTGACAGTATACAAGACTGAAAAAAAATGTTTCACTTCCTGCATCACTGAATACGTGAAACGACAGAGACCACGTGTCAATGATTTTTGCAGCAATAGATGATAAAACCTGAAAGTATTTTTTGAACTGAAAACACATTGAATATTTACATTCAGAACACATGTTACAGATCTCGCCTAAAAAGTAGCAAAGAATATCATGCTGAGGCAGAAACAATTGCATAAAGCTCTTTTTAATCTCGAATTTCTCAGCCCTTTTTAACTATGTTTTTTTGCATGCCAAAGTTTGCACAACATAAACAACTAACCATTTCTCTTAACCTTCACCTCCTATCAGCAAACATAATCTCTCAGTCACCTCAGAGATGCTGTTAGCAAGTCTTCTAAACTTTACTTGATACAGAATTTTCCATTCTTACTGGAATTCTGATTCTAAATAAGGGAGTAAGAAGTCTTTAAATTACCTTAACTTTCATAAAAAGGTAGGAAAGGGTCCACTAAATTGATAACTTTTCTACATACTTATGCCCCAGATTAGATATTAAGAAACAATTTCTTCACAGACAGGGTTGTAAAGCATTGGAACAGACTGTCTAGAGAAGTGGTGGAGTCACCATCCCTGGAAGTGTTCAAAAAACATGTGGATGGCACATGGTTTAATGGTAAACATGGTGGTGGTGCTGGGTTGACAGTTGGACTTGATGATCTTAGAGGTCTTTTCCACCTTTAACGCTTTTATGATTTTATGCACTTTAAGGATTTCATTCATTCTTTTAGAAAACAACATCTAAGAGACTAAAACCATTATTAAAAAAAAAAGGAAAATGCTTGTATATAAAACCTTGTAACTTGAACTTAAACTTGCTACACGCAACAAGAATGAGTAAAGATTGAAAACAAATGAAATAAACAGGTTGCCAAGAACCATCTTAATTTCACATTTACTGTTCAGACATTTTCTTCAGACTACTGAAGAAAACCGTGGAAAAGGTAACTGCCTCTGCAACATCAGAAGCAAAACATCATGTCTGATCTGTGTCCTGTTCAAAATAACTGCTGTAGCCTAGTTCAGCTGCAAGGGCACAAAGGACATCATCACTAAACTTGCTGTAATAAACGAGAACTTGGAAGCGATCACCAGATGATTAAAGACTACTACAAACCACTGCTGTTTCTAGAAGAAGTTCTTTGTAATGAAAGGCAGACAAAACCCACCGATGATCTTTTTTTTTGAGATCCTAATTCTGGAGAGTTTACAGATTTCTAGCATTTCTGTTTGCAATCCTGCCTTAAGAGCAGAGATGCTGTATTTAATTAACCAATTGTGACCAGGTACTTCAATGGAAAAATACGTTTCATCTAATACCCTGTAACCTATGTTGCCTTTGACTTTTGAGATACAGAAAGAGGCATACTAATGTTTTGTTATGAATATTTGGTGACCTCTGTCTTTATAACTATGAATAACACAGGAGTTATGAAATACAGAGATTTTCTATTAAATTTGAATAGTTTGAACTGAAAAACTCAACTTTCTGTACAAAATTATAGAATTTTCTCTCCTCATCCCTTTCTTAACATAATGGATAGCTCATTCTGATAATTTTAAATGCTGCTCCTTTCTCACATCTTCCAGAAGTTATGCAGGATTCCAGTTACTACTGAATCACAGAATGGCTGAGGTTGGAACCTCTGGAGATCATCTGGTCCAACCCCTCAGCACAAGCAGGGCCACCTACAGCCCTGCACCTCAGGAGCAGGTCCAGATGACTTGTGAGTATGTCCAAGGATGGAGACCCCACAATCTCCCTGGGTAAATTGTTCCAGTGCTCAGTCACCCTCACAGCAAAGAAGTGTTTCCTGATGTTCAGAGGGAATCTCCTGTGTTTCAGTTTGTACCCACTGTCTCCAGTCCTGTCAGTGGACACAAGTTAAAATACATGAAATTCTGTCAGAAAACAAGAAAATGCCTTTTACTGTGAGCGTCATCAACACTAGAGCAGGTTGCCTGGACAGATTGCAGGGATTCCACCCCTGAAAATACTCAACACCCAACTGGCCACAGCCCTGTGCAACCTGCTCTATCTGACCCTGCGTGAGCAGGTGAGTTAGACGGGGTGTCAGTAAGTCCCTTCCAACCTAAAGGCCTCTGTGATTTCGTATCAACTGCTGTTAATATGTACAACACTTTCACCACAAGTTCTTTAACAAGTCAGCAAATTGTAAATTCAATCAAAAGAAGGTGTGAGAGCATGAACATAAGTTTCAGTAAATCAGAAGAGAATACTTAGGGAAAACATTTGCCCATCATGCCTCTCTTACAAAAAATCAGAGGTAAAATTTTTGCTTAAGTCCCTTTCCATACTAGTTCCCAAAAACATGTGGGACAATTCATGGTTTTAAATTTGCTCTTCAATATCAGATGGTAAATAAATTTGAAACTTTTCTTTCAAATTTCAGAGTGAGTTCAGGTAACTTGCTGGGGCTTATACTCTTATCTGCAGCAAGAAATAACGGAAGTTTGATTCCATAGGAAAGGCCAATGCTTTACTTCTAGCACTTCATAACAATTTAGAATCCCTGCAATGAGGATTCTGAATTTTTGACATAACAAGGAATAGCAACAACAAAAAAAAAATCAAATCACAAACCAAATTGAATTACAGAATTAATAGGCTCAAGTGGTTCAGTATCAGGACTCAAAGGAAAATTTCATAGCTCTGATAATCAACACAGTGGTGTCCCATATAAATGAATACTGTATTTACAAATTGAATTACTGAAGCTCTTGCATAAGTGATGAACAAAGGAATACAGAGTGTCTGTCACAAACAGTTCAAATCCAACAACTTTTTCACTATACTTTTTAAAGAAGTATTTGATTCTTTCACAAAACAATACAAAGGTATGTTAGTAAAAGAAATTCTAAAGAAGAAAAATTACTGCCGGAATACTTCCCCAAAATTAGGTCACCATACCAAAAGTCACCATCAGGAAATTACCAGGTAAAACTTGAGAGTAAAATAAAATAGGTCACACTTAAGAGCAACAGAAAACCCTACATCTGCAGAGTTTTAAACACACCACTTACTGCTTTGACTCATGGTGACAAACCTCCAGCGTTGGATCATTATAGATGAAAGCCGCTTCTAAATCGTTGACTCTGACTCTGTAAATCCGGCACTGTTTGCTGTTCAGCTTAATTCTGTTCAGGTTTGCGACCGTGGGAAATATGGTCAGTTCCACATGACCCTATGAAAACACAAAACAAAACCTTCTGTTAAGTCTTTAGCAACTCACAAAATAGGGAGATACAAAAGAATTCTTATTAGCACAATTCAAAGAAAATCGTTGGTAGAAAGGTATTTATTTTAAAAGGAAACTGGTTTGCCCTTTTAGACACATAGATTGTCTTTCCTGCTATTTAACAAGTGAATTTTCCCACCTGTGAAATAAAACAAAACAAAAACAAAACAAAAACACTGAACATGACTGAACAATCATGTCTCTTTTACTGGAAATAATCTGCCTCTACTGACTAGACTTCAAGTTATTAGCATCACTAATGCTTTTTATCACTCTAATTTCGGTTTCGGTATCTGAGCTTGAGAAAATTTCTAAAACTTAAGCAGAATCCATTTAAATAGATATCTAAATTCACAAAGACCCTTTGTGACCTCAGGCATGAAATCATCAGTCTCTTCAAGGGCTCAGTGTACTTACATATAAGCTAAAAAACCCTATAAGCCTATCTCTAACATCAGCCAATACTGCATGAACATCGATTTTGAACTGTAAATTGCTCTGTAATACTACTTGCAATGCAGTGGCCTTCATTTGGACAGCTTTTTTGTACAGAGGTTAAAGTATTCACAATTAGAAGGTATTTTATTGATGCATGTCAAGGAATGACAGACTTACGAGAGGCATCAGATTAGAAAATATAACATATGAAAAAGCTGAACAACATAATTAGCTGGTGTGTGCAGTTGGTTTCCTCTAAAACCATGAATAAAACCCAGACATTTAATTTCTACTTTCATATTTTATTAAGAAATACTTACTACAACAGACTTTCTCTGAAAATTTATGTTGTTGATACAAACTACCTGGTGAGTTGTACTGGAAGAAAAGAAAAAATTAAAATAAGTAAGGTTTTGCATAAATGCCAGCATTTAAAATGATACTTTAACCCAGTTTAAAAAAAAATAGAGAGCTATACAGGATATATGTACATATAGATAAATACTGCATATAGAATATACTTATACAAGAAGAATTAATGGTTGTCTAAATTGCTCACATGGTCTACACCAAATAATGAATAAAAGTTGCACACAAGGTCAAGAAAGTTCTAATAAAATCAAACATAGTATCACACCAGTCAGAGTATTACTAGGAAAATTACAGAAGATACCAACACCTTTTTTGAACATCACTTATCTATATGCAAAAATAAAGCTGAAAAATGGCATAGTGTCAAGGCCTAACATTGCAGTGATGTGCAGTATCAGAAATGGTTTGTAGCCATTGCAATCAAAGACCTGCAGAAAATTTATCTGGTGAGTTGACTCACACACAATTTATGTAAGCAGATATTATACATTAAAAGATATAGCATGTGCTTTTACAATGAACATACCATAAGAATTTATTATTTAAAATAATGGCTATATATTAATCAAGACTGGTACTAAGGTAGTGCAATTCATGACTCAAGATACAACCCTGTAATAATTCAACTTTTATGACACATCACACATTATATGCACATACTCATGTACCCTGGACATTAAAAAGTGATATTGCTTCAGTTGAGATCAGGTATGACAAAAATTCCTACAAGAGAGGAACACCTAAAAACCCATTCAGACATTACCTGCATTTAATTGTATATAAGAATGATTCTATTTAGAAATACATTTGTATTACAGACTTATAAAGGATTCAAGGGGATACAGAGAGAAATATATGAAGACGGATTGGAATCCAACACCAACTGCTTTGCAGCTTGGTTACAACCAAAATAGTGAATGTGTAAAAATGACAATTTGCTTAACAAAGCTGCTTGCGGCAAAGGCAAGTATTTTTTTATACACAAGGAAGCCCTTAAGTGAAAAGGATTTGACACAGCAGCAAGAATGGAACATGGTAGTATGGTCTGTGGTACTGACACTGTGTGGGAAATCTCCGAAGTCTGAAGAGCACAATGTAAATATCTTCAAAAGATAAGACTGCATGATTGACAGACTCACTCGATGGGTAAGTTCATTTACACAATAAAATATACACCTGCAACACACGTTTTCTGAATGCAAGAACAAAAACAATAGCTCCAACCTTCTCAGATAAATCATTACTCGGCCTGTTTCAGTGTGCACTAGTTTCAAGTACAGCCACTTTAAAAAAAAAAGGATACTTATAATTTATATGGTCTTGGGCTCTCAAATCCTTTGTCTCCTTTCTTCCTATTCATCCTGAACCGCAGCGCTCAACACACACTGCTGACTGTCAGACTGGCACCAACACCATCCTCGCTCAGTGGGTCCTTCGACTTTTCCCCGAGTCACGTCGTATTTGATCACTCATCTCCTCAGCGGATCCGTGACCCCGAGCAGTCAGGAATCTTCAGCGCGACTGAGCACCATCGTTACACCACCAACAACAACCAGTGTCTGTACATAACCTTCTGTGAGTGCACACGCAGCCCTTCTGCCGCAGGGGGTCCGGTACCAGTCCAGACGCGCTTCCTCTCCGCGGGAACTGCGGAAACCGACCGGCTCGGCGGGCAGTGGAGGCGGGAGCTGCGGAATCGGGATGGCACCGGTGTCCGCGCTCCCGGGAGCGCCGGCTGGGTCAGGGAGAGGCGGCGCGGGGTTCGAGCGGGCCGGGTGGGGCCGGGGCAGGGTCGGCCCCGCGGGTCTCTCCCTCAGCAGCGCGCCCGCCGCGCTCCGGCCGCGCGCGGCCCCTCAGCAGCCGCCGCCATCTTGGCGGTCACCTCCGACCCCGGCGGGTGAGGGGTCACGACCCGATTCACGCAGCTTTACTGCTTTAGGGCCGGGAAAGTCTCTTGGAGTGCTACATCTTACAGAAGGGCGGCGCAGCGACGTCCGGAGCAAAAGGGGGAAAAAAGAAAAAAAGAAAAAAAAAACCAACAAAAAAGGAAATAACCCCCAAAATGATCCACCAGCCGCGTACGGCGCCGGGCCCTGTCCCCGTGCGCAGGCGCGCGGAGGCCGCGGCTCGCGCACGCGCACACGCCCCCCGGGGCGGGGCCTCGGTGAGGCGGGAAGGGAGGCGGGGCGGGGCGGCGGGAAGGCGGGATGGGCCCCGCTGGAGAACGAGGAGGGATTGAATTCGGCAACACGGCTGGAATCACGGCACACCGCCACAAAGTGGCCCCTTCCTTCACAGCCCGCCTGGGTCTCTACTTTTAGTATCAGGCGGACACGAGATAAGTTGAAGATTTGTTCTATTTTGTTTCAATTCACCCATTTTATGTTAAAGTAAATGCTTGCATCAGAGGAGCTGATGGTGCTTTGAAAGCGTCATTTCATGCTGAACGTCCAACAAAACAAATCAGGAGCACTGTGATGTGCTGTAACACAGCACTTTCTATGAAATAGAGTCATAGAATCAACCAGATTGGAAAAGACCTCTAAGATCATGAAGTCCAACCCCTGATCCAACACTGCCGTGGTTACCAGACCATGGCACAAAGTGCCACATCCAGTCTCATCTTAAAAACCTCCAGGCATGGTGAATCCACCACTTCCCTGGGCAGCCCATTCCAATGTCTGATTACTCTCCTTAAAAGATTTCTTCCTAATATCCAACCCTAAACTTCCCCGGCAGTCCTTAAGATCGTGCCCCAAATGCTTCATTTCTTGTTTCACAAACCAACCCCTTTTGATGTCAGGGTTTCTATGTAAATATATGCTGGGACCACAGATTAGAAAAGTATCAATTGTGCCGTGTATTTCAACTACAGAACCTTATGTGTGCAACGGAAAGAATTTTTGACCTTTTACACTGATATTATCACTGATCTCCAAGAGGGAACTTTCTGGTTCTTTTGGAAGCCCACAGCTGTTGGAGCCAGACAGGGAACAAGGCAGTTCTTCCTGGCAGGGAGCCCTCGCAAGTCAAAACACCACACCCCTGCAGCAGCGCTGCGGAGCACAGGGAACTGACCCTGCACTGCTGGGCAACAATAAACAGAGCTTAGGAAATAGTTTTTATTCAGCTTTTTATCTGTAACAAAATTCCAAGTATGCACATATCCATCTTAAGAGTTACATTTGATCTACAGTTTCTTTCCCCTCCCCACTCACCCTACAGCTGGAATGTTGGCAGTTCCAAGGTTTTTCATACCTCACATCTGAGTTCGACGCAGCAAATGCTTTTTGTATCAACCTACAATTGTTAAGTTTAAATAATAAATCTGAAAACTGTCTAACATTAAACTCCAGTTCACTGACATGCAAACAATCCTTTTTAATGATTACAAAATTTCAATCTTAGGCACATCACCTCATGACAATATAAAAAACTCCTGTTTCATTACTCTAAACAGAGTAATATTCCACTGTCTGTTTTCAAGGCACAATTTCTTTGTGCAATTATTTGCCATAAATTTTTTTTAAAAATCAAAAATAATAATACAAAGTTTCATAAGTTCGCTTTTTTAAAAGCACAGGTAGCCTTCTGTAAAGCACTAGTTTTACCTCAGCTACATTTGAAGGACAACTTACAGGAAGCTCGTAACATAATGAATGTCCAACTGCTCTTTCTTATATTCACACTTCAGTGCAATTCGGGGTTTTTGTAATATTTAAAAAGCCATTTTGCCAAGTGTTAAAATGTCAAGACTTTGTGCTAATGGTATTCACAGACATGACCATAAAAAGAGCCAGCTTTCAAAATTAAGAACAGTGTAGTCTCAATCAGGAATGATTTGTTCATGAGCTTTTCAACGTCTGCAATATTCACTAACATTCAATGAAATCTTTAAGAATGGTCACTAATGGGCAAAAGACTGAACATTCCCTTTTCCTGTGCAGGTCAATTCAATTGACTGAATTATTATCAAGGTTTTAAATATTCATGTCAGATTTTAGCTTCTGGATAGACAGATGAAAGTGTATTCAAGAAGTAGCTTGACTCCTGGCTTAACTAGACACAAAGGAAAAAGAAGCTGGTGGGCAAAGGAAGGTGAGCTGAACTGTAGTTCCTCAGAAGACACCAGTGCCCTCACGTTCTACTTAGCTGAGCACAGTACTCATTCGAGAAGCTCAGCTGCTTAAACTCCAGTACACTGTATAATGTTGGTTGGCAACAAGCAGCGTTCACTGTTACTCTGTTCAGTATCCTCAGTTCATAAAACAATACTTGTTATGAGATAGGTCTTCTGGAATTATAAACTTTAACACCATTCAGCATTGAGGAGCGAGCATATTTTGTCAGGAGAGCACCAACAGTCTGCTTCTCTGCACACAAGTCTCTATGGAGAAAACAAAGCAGATGACAGTGGCATTAGAGGTATTCTCAAACAAAACGAACCCAAGAAATACTTGTAACCATAGCAATAAACTGGATTAGGGTATTAGGAGAAAAGAAAAATGAATTACTGTAACTGTCACATAATGCTTTAAAAATCTAAATTTTAGAACTTTGCTTGACACTTAACAAAAACTACACATTATCACCCATCTGAATCCAGTAGGATCAGCTTTTTACACACATATAAACCCAACAAATAGGGCTACTGATCCCAGAGGTGAGTATGCTATTCATATAGAATTCATACTCATTTAAAATGCAAAGTATAGTATTTGAGTCAGTGGCAGCTCATCAGAAGCCAGCAGTGCAAAAAGGGAAGAATATAATGCTAATTATATTTTAATAAAAGGAAATACATCCTTACTGTATATAAGGGGTAATATCCACTTCTGTCCACTTTTCCCGTATGCTGAATAAGCTGTTGAATCTTCCCTGATTGTCTTCAGGTAAGTCTTCTACTTTTAGCAGAAAGATGGTCTCTGGTCTTGAGCTTTTATCCACAAGAGCCAAGCCCTGTAGATCAGCATCAGAGAGAAAATGTAAAGACAAAAGAAACTTCCTTCTTTCTGACAATGTTCTATACAAGTTGCTCTTTGCACATCCAAAGCCTCCTAGAACTGCACTACCAGAGGGGAAGTGAAGAAATATCAAAGGGGATGTTTTACAAGCAATATTTATAATTTCCTTTATGTCAGGAAGGAAGGGGGAATCCATTGAGTTCCAGCCTTTCTCTGCCTGCTTTGAGCAAAAGGATTCCCACAGTGCCTGCTACTCTACTGGCTGTCACTACAACCTGCTCAACAACAGCTTCAGCCTCTGTTCTAGTTACATGTACAAATAGTAACTGCACAGCTACAACTTTTCTTCAAACACTGAAACGTGCCAGTTACAGAAACGTGAATTATCGTGACACCAGACTACTATATCATAAAATGTACTTTAACTCAAAAGCTGACAGAAACAACACAATCGACACCCAGTAACAGATAAAATCTATGTATGACACAAGTCAGTTACAGCCTACTCATGAAAGAATCATCCTTTATGTGTTTACCTTTAGCTGATCAAGCCTTGTTGTCATCCCTTCAGGGACACTTTGTTGCCAGACTTCTTGAAATTCTGACAGATTGAATTTAACTGCATTTTGCAAAAGCATTTGTGCTATAGCTCTACATATCTTATCTTCATGCATTTCAAAGTAAACATCCCCTGCTGAGAAACAAAAAAATAGGTTATATCTTGGGTTCCTGCTTTTTGATAAAAGAAAACAGTCTTGTATTTCCATTCTGTTCCACAGTGTGCTGTAAACCAAGTATCCTCTTCTTTCCTTTCCTCGGGAAGTAATCTCACTTGGTACTACTTTGAAAAAATGATGGTATCTTCTCATTCTCAAGAACAAATTATGCAGAATTGAGCAGCAGTGTCCCAGCTCCAGTACCAATTTGTATCAATAAGTGTATTTGCCCTCCATCTTTTCCCCTTTCACAGTACAGTTTTTCCTACAGCTTTCATTCCTATTTCTGAATGGCTTGTATTAAAGCATTTGCTGTCTGTGGTTGAACAATGAACAAAATTTCACTTCTTTGAGATGATGAAGGGAATAAAGAGACTTCATTTTCTCTCACACTCACTTGACTAAAATTCTCTGAACAAAATCAGGTATAAACACAGCCTTCCATTTTTTCAGTCACACAGACTTCCTGTAACTCAGACTTTTCCTTGTGCAACCTGTTTAAATATATTAAGATGACAGTCTGTTGCCACTCCAACTACTTTCCTATGTCCTTTAAAGTTGAGAGCAACTCAAGCCAATGGTGAGACAAAAGCCACTGTGGGGAAGAACTGAGACTGAGAGTAAGGCACTGCAATATTATGTCTGTGTGTGAGATGGGCAATGGAAATTTAATCAATACAGTCAGCGAATCTTGTGGTGCAGTTCAAGGGACCAAAGGCACATCCCTACTTACGCAAGTTGCCTTTACGCCATTGACTATTCACAATAGCACAATTAGTTGCTTAAATATCTGAGACCTCTTAGGGTATCCAAAGAGACATGCCATCTAAATTCTACTAGCAATCTGTCTTTAGTCATAAAATTATGGCTTCTGGATACCTAATAAATCACTTCCAGTACCTCTGTTATTTCCCACTTTTTCACCATTATTTTGTACAATTTATTAGTCCTTTTTCATATGAAACTTCCTTTAACAATTGTACTGTTTTTTAGCTCAGTTTTCTCCTTCCTTTTACTGGCACTGTAGTAAACTCATTCATTTGGGCCATCCTCACAAAATCTGCATTTCCTCTTTAATAACTATTTCCTTTATGCAAAGTTAAACCATGCAAACTTACCATCATCAACATACTTCCTCCCATAGCTTAAAAGAATATGTTCTATCATCTCTCTGGAAAAAGAAATAATCAGAAATCAAGTTTAACATGGTTCAGGATGTCACAGAAACAGTTACCAAGAAGATGATGAAGGAATAGGTATAGGGGGAAAAATAAGAGAAGGGAAACGGGGCTGGGGAAGGGTCTGGAACACAAGTCTTGCAGGAGCGGATGAGGGAGCTGGGGTTGTTCAGCCTGGCAAACAGGAGGTTCAGGAGAGACCATATCACTCTCTACAGCTCCCTGAAAGGAGGCTGTAGCCTGGTGAGGGTCGGTGTCTTCTCCCAGGTAACAATGACAGGACAAGAGGAAATGGCCTCAGGTTGTATCAAGGGAGGTTTAGATTGGATATAAGAAAAATTTCATGGAAGGGGTTGTCAAGCATTGGAACTGGCTGCCCAGGGAAGTGCTGGAGTCACTGTCCCTAGAGGTATTTAAAAGCTGTGTAGGATGTGGCACATAAGGATATGGTTAAGTGGTGCATTTGGCAGTGCTGGTTTAAGGGTTGGCCTCAAGGATCCTAATGTCTTTTACCAACCTAAATGATTCTAGGATGCAAGTCAAAAATTTGGCAGTAAATTACCCCTCATTGAATAGTAAGCATTTTTCTAGAACTCTGGCATAAAATTATAGCCTAACTGCAGACACAAAAGCAAGATCCTGTTTTGAGCCAAATGCCAAATGCATGGAAAATGCTACATATTGTAAACTTAGGAGTTTGTTTGAATGGTAATCTTGAATTACTTCATGACTGCAACTCTTTTCTGGTGTAACACTGAATTTAGAATATAACATACCCCCATCTCAGACTGTATGCAAGAGGTAAACTACACATTTTTGGCTAGCTATAGTTCAGAACAGGCATTTCAAGATGGTCAGCCATCTACAGCTTAAGTACATGCTACTTCCATCACTTACAACTCAGCAGTAATGTATCTACTATTGAATGAATTGGAAATATTACCAAATAGACACTAGAATCAGTTTACTAACCTACCTGTCTACACTACTAATGCTCTTGTATACTTTTAGAGGCAAAGAAAATGTAACATTAACACCGTGGTAACTGATATCTAGATTTGCAAGACTATAATTATAATAAACAGTTACTAATTATTGTAATTAGTAATAGTTAATAATGAATGTAGGCAATTTTAAGTACTAAAAAGAATTGCTTACCTGGGTTCTAGAGATCCAAGTTCTTCCAGGCAGGTACGTAAAGGAACCTTATTTAAAGACCAGGACTCCGAGTCTATTAGCTGAGTCACATGATCCAAGAGTTTCATCTCATAGCTGAATTCTAGAACTCTCCAATATCCTGCCGAACAGAACACCACAAAACACTGTTAGAAGGAAAACATCAACACTTTAATTCTATTCCCATTAAGATACATTACAGAGTCTGGACATTTAGGTCACACCTTTACAAAGTACAACAGCAGCATTCTTTTTTTGGGGGGATTAAAAGTGAGAAACAGAACTAAATAATAAGAACAAATGTAAAGGAGAATGACATTTAGTCATCTCAATTATTTATAACTCTTCATCTCGGACCTGGAGAAACTAGTAATTATTTCAGGCACAGAACTGCACGAATGGAACTGGCTCCACTGGCACTGCAAAGCAACAGATCAGGTCCAGGCAGTCCACAACAACCCAGACATGACAAAGCACAGCTGTGGTGCTGTGCAGGTGTCACTGACAAGGGAAGTCATCTCGGAGATCTTTGCTTACATAAGGAGGTGGGGTAGAGAGATGATGGAGCAGAATTATTCCTAGTGGTGCACAATGATGGGATGTGAGGTAACAGGGGAAATCCCAGCTGGTTACTAGAATTTTTTCCCCTTGTACATAGTCAAACACCAGAACAGCCTGACAGAGGGTGTGCAATCTCCATTCTTGGAAATGCTCAGAACTCAATCAGCCAAGGCTCTGAGCCTCCAGCTACAAGCTGGCTCTGTTCTAAAGCAGGAATTAGGACCTGATAACCTTCAGAGCTCAGTTCTACCCTGTTTCAGTCTATGACTGAAGGACTGCTGTCACCTGGTGTCCCAGTGAGGGTTTGGGCATGGCCAAGTAAAGGATGAGTAGGACCTGTCCCAAAGTGAGACACCTGCTCAAGTTTTGCCTCACATGGTAGGAAGACACTGAGAGAAACACAGTATGGGAGGAAGAAAGGACTAGGAAAAGGCTGGGGTTAGATAAAGATCACTTATTTTTGCCTCTAGATCTGCAAAAAGCAGTACCCACTCATTCACAAAGAGAACAACCAGCCAAAAAAATATCCATGCAATGCGTGGGATACTCTGATGCCAGTGTTTGTAGCAGCAAAGAAGGAATTACCCTGGGAATAGAGAGACTGGCAGTGCCTGCTTGGCTTTATTCTTATGATCGGCTTCATAGCAGTGGAGGACATAGAACTATGGAAGCAGATCTTAGAACTCTGAAGTAACTTGCACCTTGAAAGACAAGGATGTGGAATGAGCCTTAGAAAAAGGAGACACATATTTTGGGGACAATAGCAGGGTTATCTCCTCATAGGCAATAATATTCTTCAAGGTGACTACCTTCAATTTTGCAGGCATCTATAACCTGCAAATGATGGAGTATTTCTTCTTCACTTGCTTGAATCAGACTTAACAAATCTTCTGTTGTATACTGCAACAAGGGAAAAAAAGAAGGAAATAAAACAGGTTATCCTTAGTCCTTCCTTGCTTCAGCAAGCATGCTAAATGCATTTAAATTGAATGAAGGAAAGACCTAACAAACGTGGTTTTCCTGTGATTCTGAACTTTCTAAGGTTTACCACACTCTCTGAAACTTCTCCTATAACTTACAACATTTTCTCAAAGGGTTATTCAGTATAAGCCAGTCCAACTACAGGGAAGTTTTCGTGCCAGGCATAAGTACATCCCGTACTCCCAGGATGTCACATCAGCACACGCAGACATCCTAAGTAAAGTATGCCAGCAAGAATGAAAAGTTAATGTATTCTGGCTTTCCTAAAATCATATATATTAACCTGTGAGATTCAAAGGAAAGGCAAAACAAAAATCACTTATCACTTTTGGTGTCTGCTATCCAATTAGCAGACATGAAGCACAGACCCAGCCACAGTACATACAGCTCCTTGCAGAACAGTTATGAGGTGAGATGGGAAGATGCTGTGGATACTGTGCTAAAGACATGGTAGGAACAGAAAGTATCATGAAGAGTGAAGTCAATAGAGGAAATACCAGACTTCAATCCGTTGGAAATAGGACTTGAATCAATTCCTTTATTCACCTTACAGCCTATTTAATCCACTCTAACGTTAAAGTTCTGTTGATTACAACTTATTTCCTATCAGAAGGAAAAGTACTGTATTGAGTACTTGAGATCTATTAGACTATGGGAACACAAATAGAAGAAACCAACACTAAGTTTGGAATATTCACATGTTAAAAAAGCTTTAATAAATATAGAAAGGTCTGCTCTTCCTGCTATGCCATTCTTATTACACTGTTTGTCAAAATATCATCAGGCCAAGCTCCCATCAGTATGTCAACAAAGGACAACCTTATAATACTTAAAGAAACACTGCTAGTAAGTGAGATCAAAAACATCCCCAAATCAATATGTGTGTTTGTAAGTTAGATGCTGCCAGTCAGATGCCTTTGCACAGGAGTATTTGTCCCTGCTTTGGGGTTTGGATAGCACTCCTAACAGTTGTTTTTGAAGACATCACTCTCAGCTCTGATGCTTTTATCAGCTCCATCATCCTTGCAAACATAAAATGGAATGGATTGACTTGCATCATGTCCACACCAGTAATTTCCAGATAACTTACTTAGTATGTTTCTTACCCTTATCAGACTGTGATCACCTGAGTATGGTGAAATGATAAAATTCAGTACTAGCCTATTTATAAGTTTTCCTGTAGTTTGCTAAATCACATCAGTATGCAAACAGGCTTCCACACAGTCTCATAGTTCCTTATGGCTCTTTTGCTGGGGTTCTCTGTGTATGACACAGCCTGAAAACCATGAGGGGCTTACAGGAAACCACCAAAATATTTTTTTTTTTCAAACAGATTAAAGGTGGCTTATTAGTTGCCAGTACATGAAAAATATTAAGTGTAAACAAACAACACAGTGGAAATCTTTACTACACATGTATTGTCTGGGATTCCAGTAAAAATTAGTCCCATATGAAAGACCTTTCCCCTGGAGAGCTTTCAGATTCATTTAGAGCTCCATCAGTGGCAAGGTGAGATTTGTCTACATGTATCTGATACATCTAGTTGTTCTCCAGCAAGCTCACAGAGGAAATACATTCTCCTTCAAAACAAATGGTGATTAGTTCTCAAAGTAGGCACTAATGTTTGGGAGACATTGATGGGTTTTTATAACATTCATTCAGTATTATGAATAAATATTATTGCATATGACATTTTGTTGTGTTGCTAGCCTATGTCAATGTTTATAATTTCTGGACAACTTAAACCCTTCTACCTCTGCCACCCCTCATTTTGCTCTGTGTCCCTCTATGCCTAGATCAGGGTAGGTGGCAAAGGCAGTTCTGGGGGTAAGATTATGAAACTGATCAGAAATCAGTCTGTGAATCACCCAGGAAGAGAGAGGCAGCCTGTCTCTCCAAGGGAGAAAAGTAACATCTATGTTTGCACATCCAATCATACACAGATAACTTTCTGGGTCAGCTTCAATCAAGCCTCAGCATAAAATACTTTGGAGCAACTGTTTTTAAAGTCAAAAGGAAACTAACCAAACCAACAAACCCCCAAAATTTGTATCAGCTTTTTATCTGAGATCATATGCCACACAATCCAGATCTCTCCATTACTGCTTAAACCCTAAACTGAATTGCCTGGAAACATAAAAGGGCAGCAAAACAGGATTTGCTCATCATCAATTAAAAGAAAGCAATTTACTTAGCTGATTTACCTTTGAAAATGTCAAAGTCTGATCTTTCTGACTACTAGGCCCTTCATATGGATCTTCCATTAAAAGCTTCCTTAGTTTCTTCAGTTTCGGTCGACATCTCCTTAATTCCCAATAGTTTTTGGAGAACCCAGCAATCTACAAGAAAAAACAGAGACTCTTAAAACTTTTTAATATACCATCTGGATTCAAAGCTGCTTACCAAAGATTATCAGCAGAAAGTGTTAATCTAGTCACTGAAAACAAGAAACTAGGGATAGGGTAATTAGTCTGAAGACAAAACAATCATTGTAATGTTTTCAATTAAAAAATTTACCACACGCAATAAAAAATAAACATCCACTGGTGATAGATAAAAATATGTTTACACTGCAAAAGACAAAAGTAACAACTCATCTCTGCATGCAAACAACAGGAAATCATGCCCCTGTGTATAAAGCATATTTATAAACACATTCTCCTGGAGCGGTTCAATATACTCATGTCCTCCTGTAGAGTCAGCCTGCAGCTACACCAATATCACATGGCATTTAAAACGGCATTACAAGCCTGTGTTCAGGCTAGTGAATCCCAGCTGGGTTTCACGTATGCATCTTGGATAAAATACAAGAATTATAGATTAAGAAAGTAGAGAATTAAAGCAAATAAACAAAGCCCCAGAAAGACACACCTGTGAATGAATAACATTACAAGATGCTGGATCTGCATTCAGCTGCTCTGGCGTTTTGCAACCAGGAATAAACAGCAGCATATTTGAGGTATCTGCTATTTTCATGTCATAAGTTTTATCTTTGCTGCACAACACTGCTTGTTCACCCTTTTCACCACGGATTACTAGGCTGGGAAAAAAAAAACACACATAAAAATAAAGATTTATTTTTAACTCTATTTCAGGAGGAACACCTGTTATAAATGAAAGTTCTGGTTGGTAGCAACAGTCACAGTACACCAGAATATAAAGATGCAACTGTCAATTAATCTAATTGACTGTGTTTTTTCCTCTCATTTCAGTGTGGGAAAACTCAAAAAGACACGCATTCAAAGTTTTTATGCAGATCACAGTCAAACCTCCTCACATGCCTATTCACACAACTCTCATCAAACACTCATTAAGTGATGCTTAACGCCTGAACTAGTTCACTAACCTTAGAAACTAGATTACAACGAGTTGTTCTTTAATGAGGATTGAAAATGGTCCACTGTGAAAAAAAAAAAGCAAACAGAAATTGTGTCTATGGTACTGTGCCCTTCAGATAATCCCCTCTCAAAAAAATCCATATATTTTCTTGCAAATAATTCCAAGCAGGAAAGAAAATCATCTTCTAGAACATTTCAGGACAAAGAGACAATGCAAACCCCCCCCTCTTCAGCTCACATACTTGATTAAGTAGAGATTCTTCGTGAGGACATGATAATACCAAAGCAGGACCACAACAGGGGAACATTCAGTTCCTCCCAGGCTAAATTAAGTGCTCAGGTTCAATTTAATCAACTGCTCCTCTCACTTCCCTAAGCCTGCATGCGTGAATAAAGCTCAGCAGTGCCCCAAGGGATCCTCTGTGTGATTCAGACCTCTAACCAATGACACTTTATCAACATTACACTAAATAGGAATGGGCTCAGTAACATTCATCTCAGAGAACTACTTTCTTTAGAGGGAGTTCTCATATTGTATCATTATACACATTTTTCTTACGTCACTGGCATTGCAGCGAAGGAAGAAACTCAAAACAGTATTAAAAACCGGTCTATTACCTGTTCTTGGTCCAGAGTTTGATGCCCTATAACCATCCTACCACATGCCTGTTAATGCTGTACATCCTGCCCTGCCAGCTTGTCTATCTTGCAGGCACCGTGCCATCCATCAGACCTCGAGACCTCCAGCAGGAAAATCTCAAAGTCAGCAGGATTCTTCGAGAGACATAATCTCTTTTCTAAACCCGAGTTTTTCATCTCCTGTATTCAGACGTCTGATGACAGAATATCCCGAATTGGTTGGGATCCACAAGGATCAAGTCCGGCTCCTGGCCGTGCACAGGACAGCCCCAAGAATCACACCAAGTGCCTGAGAGCGCTGTCCAAGTTTTTTTTGAACTTGGTGCCATGACCGCTTCCCGGGGGAGGCTGTTCCAGCCTCTCGAGTTTTGGCTGGAAAGCTCCACAGTGCTATTTTTCCCTTTACCAAAAAAAAAAAAAAAAAAAAAAAAAAAAAAAAAGAAAAAAATCCTTGTAGATGTTAATAGCTTTAGTTTCCAGTGCAACTGAGACAGATTTAAGGCACAATTACGCAAACCGCCCGGGAAAAGCAGAATTCCCGACAAAGCCACGCGTGAGGGGTGTCCCCGCGGCCCGAACCGAGCCCCGCCCGCCGCCCCGCCGTACCTGCGCCCCGCCTCCAGCTCGGCGCAGAGCCCCGGCTCCAGCTGCAGCAGGCAGCACTCGCCGGCGCTGGCCTGGGGGCCGAAGCTGAGGCAGTGCACGGCCGGCAGCAGCTCCGCCGGGTTCAGCTTGGCCGTGTGCAGGGTGGCGTCCACCTCGGCGCGGCTGCGCTCGGACATGGCGGCCGGGCCGGGCCGCGCCATTCCCGCCATTCCCGCCATTCCCGCCATCCCCGCCATCCCCGCCCCGCGCGGGCGGGCGCCGGCGGCGCGCGCACGCTCGTTGATCCCGCGGTTGGCGGTTGGCGGGGCGGGCGGGAGCGGCTCGGGGTGGCGCTGAGGGGAATCGCCCTGTTCTGCTCCTCCTCCTCCGGCGCCGAGCCGGGACAAACCCACCGATTCCGGGCCGGCTGCACAGGAGGGTGGCTGTGCGGCAATTAAATCTCTTGACATGCCAGTAAGATGCAATTGGAAAAAAATAAAAATCCACAAAATGCACTAAATAAAATAAAAACGCGAAATACAGTAAAGACCTCTAAGATCATGAAGTCCAGCGCTTAACCCAGCGCTGCCAAGTCCCCCACTCAACCATGTTTCTAAGTGCCACATTACACATCTTTAAAATACCTCCAGTGTACCACCGCTTCCCTGGGTAGCCTGTTCCAATGCTTGACCACCCCTTTTGTGAAGACATTTTTCCCAATATCCAATCAAAACCTATCCTGGTGCAACTTAAGGTCATTTCCTCTTGTCCTGTCACTTCTTACTTGGGAGAAGAGACTGATCCCCACTTTCCTACAACCTCCTTTCAGGCAGCTGAAGAGTGATAGGGTCTCTCTGAGTCTCCTTTCCTTCAGGATAAACACCCCCATCTCCCTCAGCTGTTCCTCATCACACTTGTGCTCCAGACTCTTCACCAGCTCCTTTCCCCTTCTCTGGACATGCTCCAGCCCCTCAATGTCCTTCTTGTAGTGATAGGCCCAGAACTGGACACAGAATTTGAGGTGTGGCTTCACCAGTGCCAATACAAGGGGATGGTCTCTGCTCTGCTCCTGACCCTACTATTTCTGGTACAAGCCAGGATGCCAATGGCCTTCTCGGCCAGCTGGGCTGGCTCATGTTCAGCCACTGTTAATCCTTTTCCACTCAGCAGGCTTCCAGCCATTCTGCCCCAAGCCTGGAGCGTTGCTGTGGCATCCTCTAAGTTTTTCCTTGACACCAGAGCATAACAGCACGTGTGGAGGGAGGGAGACTGAGCGTCTGAGCGTCCCCAATGGGGCCTGGCTGTGGGTGGGAAGGTACTGGGGGAGGCAGCCGCCACCCACCAGCGTCGCCCACCCCAGCTCTGTCCTGACAGCTGTGGGGACAGTCTGACTGGGGGCAAGTATCTGCAGGCTCTCATCCACACATGATCCTTTAGGAAAGGGCTTCCACAGAGAGGTTCATCGCCCCGTGACTCAGGGCTCAGCTGAGCTTCCTGCTGTGGCCTGAAGGATCTGGGCTCCTTCTGCCAGAGGAAGCAATGAAGAAGTGCTTGGCTAAAGCCATGACAGAGATGAGTGGAAACCACAGGCGTGCACGGTTATTGCAGTGGAAATAGTCTGCAGCTCAGAGATTCAAGAGGAAGTCTGTTGATGTCCTTAAACCATAAGAAGAAAACAAAAGCAGAGACTCAGAAGACAATGGCTCAGCAGCACTGGGAGGCAGTCTTCTAACACGAGAAGCACAGGATGCCTCTTCCCTGCCTTGTCAGGAACTGGCTCCCCCAACATGCACTGATTTTTGCTGTAGGGCATATTATCACTCAGCCTAGCAGTGTGTTAGTTCCAGCTGTCTGCTGTGTGCATTAGCTGACAAACAGTTACTCTGCACTCCTAAGTCGTGTATATCCGCTTGCAGAGCCCCTCTGTGCGTGGTATAAGCCTGTACCAAATGACCCAGACAAGGAGGTCGTACCTCTTTTCTGTGAGAACCAGAAGCAGGAGCCGGTGGGATGGAGCTGGCTCGGTTCTGTACCCAGCCCAGCAGCGACCAACCATATGTGACTGAGTCAGGCATCCTCTGCCCTCAGAACGTCCTTTGCCTGAGCGGTGCCAGCAAGGCAACTGCCCTTGGAGAAAACTTTGAAGTTATTAGGCAGTTACCTCTGTCGCATGTGCAGGTGCTTGTTCAAAGACTCAGCTATCTATCATGTTTTCATGTTTAATTTCAGTTACCTGAAAGTGGAAATACAGTCATTGTGTACACAGGAAACCAAAGGCACTCTAACATTGGCTCGTTTTTACTAATGTGTAGGTGCAAACTGATATGTGTACAGCCTTATTCAAGATTTATATTTTGCTTAAATGTAAATCTCTTCCTGCACACCTCTAAAGTAAACCAGAAAATCACTTTTTACCAAGTAAATGCTTACTCAGTTACTGTTTAAATAGCAGCTTAATTATGGTGAGTTTAATTTATACCTTAATTTGTGCCATCTTCGAGTGACCTTGCACACCTGATTCTTCTTTCTCCTTTTCATTCTGCAAAATAGAAAAAGAGATTCTGATATAGCCAAGGAACATCATCCAAGGCATGATTTAATGGAGATAGTATCTTAAGAGCTCTGCTATTTAACAGAAACCCAATAGGAATTAAATCACTGGATGTTATTCAGGAGTTAGCATTGACCTGCACTCAGGAACATTTGTCATAGTTATTAATTTTCCCAATCAGTTTTGTTTATTCTAGTAGTTCTGGTTGAAGATGCTTTTTACATTGTTTCCTTAGGAACTGAAATGTATAGGCTTGTTCTGCTTGTGCTGCCTGCCTTCTTTCTCTGCCTGTCCCTTGCTTACCACTCTGGAAGTTGCTGTTCAAGTTCACACCAAATTGGCAGGTAAATTTCCTAGAAGTTTGGTGAAGATCAGCATCTGCATGATATACTGAAGACCCTACTTAGAGCAACTCAGCTCTAATCCGTTCTGAGAGTCAGAATCCAACTGCCCTACCAGCAAAAACATGAACATAAATCTATAGATATGTGTCTTTTCTCAGGAAACTACTGCTATGGCTGGTATATGCTTCTGGTTTCACTGAAAATGTTTTAGAGCAATGATCTAACTGACAAAAACTGGTTTCTCTAGGAACTTGAAGTTGATTTCTTGAAACATGGGTGAATCATTTAATGAGTTTGAATTGATGAGAAAAGGAGGAGATGCTGAACCATCAATGTTGTCAATTTATAAGGAAATGCATGCTGTGTCAAGGGAGTTTGGTAGGATCCTGAAATTGTTTTATACTGATGCTGTGGGATTTTTATTTACTCTGGAGTTGCTGTAGCATTAAATGAGTTCTGCTTTCCCTTTGAGCTGCTCTGGTGGGCTGAAACTTTCAGGCTTCAGGAGTAGGGGGGAACTTACCTGTAGGAGAATGGAAGCAAGAGTTGAAAAGCAGTTAATTCAGCCATCCCAACTTAACTAATTACCAACTGCAGTTAGTCTGCCCAGGTGCACGTTTGAGGCTCTAAGAAGCTGCTGTGAGTGTACAGCTGAGAGGTGTGCACCTTCAGTACAAGGGAGCATAGACTGAACCACTAAATATTCTGGATCCTCAGCTGGGCTGGGGATGGGAGGTAGGAATGAAGTCAAGTCTCAACCAAGATAAGATTTGGTGTAGTTTTTCAATTGATAAATGTTAATGGAAATTAGTGTTAGTGTAATGTGGTTGGCTAATGTTGAGTGAAGTTAGCGAAACAAAAAAAGGATTGTTGAAGATTATTATAGTCTTGCCTTTGAAGTTCTTGGCCCTGTATAATGTTTCCCAGGACTCAAACATCAAGGATGTGAACAGCTAAATAAATGAAGGGCAGCTGTGACAAATCAAAGAAAGGAAGTTCAAATAACTCCAAAGCTCCACAACTAAAACATAAAACAATGAACCAGGAGATAACATGACATGCAACAGTGCACGTTAGCATTGTCAGGCTGTGGTCATTAGGAGTGTTAGGAAGATGACTTCCCAGGTGTCATTTCAATTCAAGTGCTTGGGAGCACTACAGTAAAATGTATCGAGAAAATTGGGCTACAAGAAATGGGACATTTAAATGACAAAGATGTACACCCTAGAAACTTAAAGATGCCCTTCAAAGCACAATAGAGGTAGCTGGGAAAATAAAAGCGATGACAAAGCCAGCACTGGAAAAACTGGCACAGTGCCAAAGTTGAATACCCAAACACATTATCAGCCTGGTGACAGTTCTAGGAGAGTATTCCACAAAAGAGACTCATTTTGATTAAAGCCTCACAAACCTTAGTCCAAGGATTTCTTTTTCAGCTGGAATGCCATCTGCAATATTTAAAATTAGCATGTGTGTCACATTTTCTCTCATTAAATGACTGTTTGTCATTGTCTAGAAATACCTGCCATTGGATGTGCTCCTTCAGTTTCAATACAGAAGGTGACTGCTGGAGCTGTAGGTGTGACTGAGGTTAAAGCTCTGAATGCTGTTTCAGCACATCACAGATTCCTGTGAGACAGTGGGAGAATAACTGTCTACAATGAATGTGTTACATTTCCTTCCTAGTAAAACAAGGAACGGAAAAGAAAACAAAACAGAAAATACCATTATACCATTGTATAAATCGATGGTTCACAGCTATCTTGAATAATGATTGTCCGGTCTGTCTCAAATGTAAGAACTGGGGAATACTGCTGAAATGAACAGAAAGTAATGGATAGCAGGACAGAAGACTTTTCTATGGAACACACTGTGGAACTTGTGAGATGTGATGAAAGTCAAAATGAGTGTAATCCACTAAAGAATTAGCCAAATTCATGAAGGTTAGATGGGCTTGTCTCTGTTAATTACAGTGCGCAGGTTTTAGTCATAGCTAAGGACCCTAAATAAATTCAGATTCCCTAAATCACCAAAGCACACTCTTCTGCTCTCCTTATAGTTGGTTATTAAGTCAGACATACTTTAATTTTTTTAATTTATTTTTTTTTGCATGAAAGGTAAAACAGCAAATCAGAGGCTTGCATGGTCTATGTTCCAGGCCTTGATTCATTTGTATTTCCATACCCCAGTAAAACTGTCATACCTGATGATATCAGCAGAAAAGCACCACATAACAGGAGCTAATAAGTCCAAGACTCAAACATGGAAAATTTCAGCTAATTAGTAGAATAACCAGAGAGCTCATTGCTACCTCTGATAAGGCTGTCTTCTTAGTCTTAATAGGCCAACAGGGGTATGTAAAACAGTTATATTCAAATTAGGAAAAAATAAACAGCTGTAACAAACCTAAATATTTGTGTAAACTATATGACAGCTTGGAGTATCTTAGTGACAAAAAATTGGTGCTGTCCTGGAAATACTGGTGAAGAAACACTTCAACCACAAAGCTGGAAAGGATATACCAAAATAGCCAGAGAATAAACACAATCAACAGTGTGAAAATGACTTTGAGAATTTCACTGTACACAGTTGTGACAAGCAAGAACCCAGATGCCCAATGCTTACGAAATAACTACTGTTTAGATACTTGTTTCATTGTTATGTTATTTCTCTGCAAGGACTGCATGTTTAACTGTAAACAAAGGCAGAGGATCGGTCATACCACACTGATTTCATGAAAGGTGGGGTAAACCTAAACAAGTGAGTACCAGCCTGCAGTTGTGGCTTCTGCTATTCTCAGCTGGTCAGACAAGACATTTGTGGCTAAACAGCATGTCCTCACAGTGTAAACACTGGTGCAGTGGGTGGAAGGGTGCTATGATGTCTCTTCTCATTGCCATGAAAGAGCAGGACATTTTTTTCAAGAATGTATTAATGACAGTGACATGGTCCCTGTTAGATTTAGACTGTATGTCAGGCAGTCGTGTTATTTCATGCATGAGTACATCATGAAAATCATTTTCTGGATAGATCTCCAGAGTGCTTCTACCATAACAAAGCCTGTGATTCAGACTCAGCTGATTTTGTTAATTGACAGAATTAACAGCAATATTTTACTGTGGGCCCTAAACTTTAATCACATAAAACACTTACTGCTAAAATTATTTAAAACAGTGTTACCATTAATATATAGGAGTGACATGAGATAAATGTAATTACATGTAGTTTTTTAAATACTGTGTGGAGTGCTTTGTGGCTATTTTCAAGGCTCAGTCTGGACCTCTTATTAATAGTGTCATCCTAAATACCAGTATGTGTCATCTGACAAATTATCACATAATTTCACTTATTGATTAGCTATTATCTGCACAGTAATAACTTCAGAAACTGAGGTGTTTTTTAGTTAATCTATTATTATTTTTTGAGGCATTGCTAGGGATCTGCATCACAAATATATCACAGCAAACTACACACCTATACTTTCTGTATGAATCTAAAGAAAATAAATAGATTTATCAAATTAATATGAGAACCATAGCCATATTATGCAAAATATAAAAAAAAAATAAATCCCAAGATGCATCAAGTATTGTAATTGTGAAGAGAATACAATGAAGGAGTAGATTGGGGCAAGAAAATGACAGTGAAAAATAACAGGATGAAAACTTAAATGGGAAGGAGCCAATACAGGAAAAGCTCGTATAACAAAAGGAGCAGAAGTCTTACATAGGGAAAAAATAAAACAACAATACAAATGAACACATAATAAAAACTCTGTCCAACAAACCTAATGCTGGAATGAACTATAAACTGCAGAACAAATATCTGATTCTGTTAAATTCCAGTTGTTTCTCTTGTTTCTCCTTGTAGGGCCTTCTAGTCTCACTCTCAGTTATGATGAATGAGATCCCAGGCTGTAACCATCCAAGGATTACCCCTTCATTTCAATTTTATCATTCTCAGCTTTCCTCCTGGTGCTGAAATGTTAGATGAGCAGGCTATACCCTTCCCTAGGAGCCCTTCTAGTCTCATGCCCTTGTTAGCCCCAAACCATCAACCTGACATGAAAGTGGAAAAACCTCTGCAGACATCTCTGCAGGAAACATTTTGTTCTGAAGATCTCCCTTTGTCCCCTTCATCAGGTATTACTAGGGCCTGTGCCTAAAGCATTAATGATCCCACATCTATTATATCTTTGATATTTTGCTGTGAAGATCCTAACCATCTGGGTTTTTTTTCTTCTGCTGCTAAATACTAGAGTTTGTCATGAGGACAAACATTTTTCCATTATAATCACTGTGTCAATGAGTAGCTGGAATTTTTTTCTTACAACTCTGTGAGCAATGAGTAGTAGTGAGCATATCACAAGGGCTACCAATGTCTTGAGATGATGAACAATTTGATATCATGTGGCGAGTTATAAATGGGACAACAGAAGTAACTTTCCATTCACTGGATGTTTTGGCCTCTCAGATCTGCAATCACACTTGACTCAGAAAAATAAATTCACAATTGTACAATTAGGAGAGATCCTTGTCCTCTCATCTTCTCCCATCTAAGTGTTGGAGATTGAGTCTTCAGTTTTGGCGTGGACCTTACCAACAGAATTGCCTTTCCTCGGGAAATTGTTTGGTGAGTGGGTGATGAGGCTGTTCTCATAATGAACTGCTTCAGAAGAGAGGCTGTGTGAGGCATGAGGGGAGATGCTGCCTTTGAGACCCCTCTTTGGTGAGCTACATGAGTTTTCCTCCCAGATTTAATAATTTGAATGAGAGAAACATCAAAGGCAATGAAAAGAACTTAGAAAGCTTTAATTAAAAATTCTAAGCCAGTTCCATTCCTGGAGGAGTGGGTGCTGGGGTCTGCCCAGTTGGGTTATAGCAAAGCACAGGTGTAGTTGACCCTATTCAGTGGGCACATGCAGTAAGTGGGTCTTCTGAGATGCTTCCAGGTGAGTTTTTTGTATTGATGTCATAGGAGAGTGACAATTTGGAGGGCTCCTCTGCAGAGAGAGGAGTCAGTGCAGAGAGGGAGGGAAGGTCTTGTCTCTCTGACAGTTGCTGTGGAGACAGGCAGCGTCTCACTATGAAACCAGTGTAATACAGAGAGGAAAAGCTCTGAGAGACGTCACAAAGACAATTTATTCCTTCTGCCTCTTACCTCAGCCTGGCTCTGTTGCTGCTGTTCCAGCTTCTTTCCCTCTGTTTCCTTCAGCTCAAGTCCTACTTACGTTCTTAGTGGGATGCTTTTCTCTCCAATCCTTTTCTCTTTGCTGGTCTTTCCTGTACCTTTTTATCCTCACTTCACCCCTCTTCCTTGGGCAAATACACCTTTGTGAAATTTTCTTCTTGGACACAACAACTACAGACTCATTTTCTGATGCTTTTTTTCTGCTGAGGTGTTGAGAGCAGAACGGTGTTCCCACTACAGTTCAGCCCTTGGCAATAGTTACCAGGTTTTCTATTTCAAGAAACCCAATTTTGTCCTTATGAGAAAACCTTGATATGTTTCTGCTTCATCCCATTTCTGTATGTTGGTGCCTCTTTCCAACAGTTCTTTCGGCATCCAGTTTCCATGATGCAGAGCTGCAGCAGAACTCTTTCTCCATGAAGAATTCTGGTTCTCAGTAGCACTAAAAATACCTTCTCTTTGGTTCAATAAATGGACTGGTCATAGACAAGCATTTGGCTATATCTCAGCACAGTGTAGATCCTGATTTATGTGCTCTTCTGAATCATATGCTACTGAGTTTATCTCCTTGCTTCAGCACTCTAAGAGATCTAGAAATATTTTGGGAACCCAGGAGGTCCCAGACAAACAGTTCAATGTAGAAGAGAATATTGAAATATCCGTTGTTTTACTGACTTTAATTTTTCATATTTCTAGATTGGGTACCTATTTTTGGTGTTCATTGTGGAGGGAAAATAATGATGGAGTCAAGTATGTTTGTGTTTGTAATTGTGTGAAAGATTGTATTGTATAAAGATTATTCCCTTATAAAATTACTATTAGCTTAATTTAACAGTTTTTATTTTCTTGCATCAATATACAATAATTTTCTAACAGGCATTTCCATACTTAAATTCTTGAAAGGACCACAGGGTGGCAGAGCAATTAAACACATATCTACTGGGAGCAGTTCTTTATGCAGACATGAGCAGACAAGAGCTGGGCGAGCCAGAGTAGCTGCTGGTGGGGATTTTCCCAGTGGAGCTGAGTGATGCCATTGGTTTGCAGTGTTTCCAAATGTCTCACAGCCATGGTGGCACAATGGCAATGTGCCCCAGACAGGTCTGTCAGCCAGAGGAGCAGCGGGTGTTTCTCAGCCACGGGATGTCTCTGTGTGCTGCACAGCCTCACCTGATGACAGGACGGGATGTGGTTAAGGAGAGAGACCGAAACCTCTGCTTTAGATCGTACTGGTTGACAAAGACTATTTTTCTTTTATTAAAAGCCTCGTCAGTCTACGTCAGTACTATGATTCTGTGCCTCATAAAAGCAGCAGTTTGGCATCTGTCAAACTGCATGTGTTCCTGCCACCGGAACCACACATGGCCAGACTCACACACACTGCGTTCTTGCACCCACCACCTACCCCAAACCCTGCCTGTGGTGCTCACCCCAGGAAACAGAAGAGCCAGATCACCTAAGGCAGAGTGTGCTCCATCGTGGGCAGCGTGGGAAGAGCAATAGCCAACAGAAACTTGGACTGAGAAGCAGGAATAGATAGCAAAGGACAAATAAGACCATGAGGTATCTTAGACTGACTCTCAGCTCTTAGATGTTGCCTGCCAAAGGAGAAAAATACCCCAGATGTAAGTGTTCAGGGCTGATCACAACTCAGTGTCAAACTGTCAGTTCAAGCCACAGTGGTTTAAGCAAACACTTTAGATCTTGCAACCAGTCACCAGAGTGCATTAACACAGATGTGGCTGGGGGACAGCTTAAGAAACTGGCTTTTGCCACAGCTCGAATGTATTCACACTTGAGAAGGGGTTTAGAAAGCAATTCCTTTTCAGGTCTTAGTCACACTTCCCAGCTGACTCACACTTCCCAGTCCATGCATGAAGCTGGATACTACACCAGTCTAGGACTACAACCTGGATGAAATATAACGATGTAGACATAACTTTGGCTGAATGAGTTCATAACTGCTATTGGTTGATTGCAGAATGAAATAAAGAGAAAACAAACAAATAAAAGAACTACTGGAAATACATATAAAATGTTCAAAGATAAATCTGAGGCTTCAGACAGGTTTACAAGTCCTTTTTGACAAGTAAATATTTTTTTTATGCTCAAAATTAGAAATTATTGCAAAACAAATGAATATATGAATAGATGAAATAAGAGGAATTAGAAAATATTCTAGGTGTAATAAAGTAGGGGACCTGAGTGGATAGAACAACTGGCATCATGCATTGGGTAGTGCAAGATGCTGGTTTAATAGAGCATAATATCAACTGGAATTATTTGGGTTACTGATCTGATGTGAATTTCTGATCTTTTATCTTATTGAATCTGCTTTTTTGTATAAAATATTTATCTGTTCACAGGAGCAAGCACTAAAACATATACCCATCTCCTAGTTGTGCTTTAGCTGTCAATCTACATAGGAATCTCCCTATCTTTGTCTGTCCTAGTGAGTGTCTGAACATTTAATGCAAAATGGAAAAGCTGCATAAGGACAGGCTTAGAAAGCCCCTTTCAGATTGTCTCTGCATATCTCAGCATCAAAATGCCCTTTTCTCTGCACTTCAGCTCACTATTATAACAACTACCAGGTCAGTGACACATGAAATGCAAGAATCTAAACAGATATGAGTCTGCTGAAAATTTGGACAGATTGTGAAAAATTCCTCCTGTTATCTCACCATGGTGGCTTTTGCAGGAACTTGGATGCTGTAATAGAAAAAGAGAAGTTTCAAACATACCATTTTTTTTTTTGAAAACTTAGTAACTGGTTTATCACAAGACTAAAATTAGCTTGGCCAGATGCATTCAGTCCTTTGAATCACACAAGCACTAATTCTTCTGACCAGTTCCTAGCAGACAACTTAAATTGTTCAGACTTAGAGCAGAAATGAATGTAATCTGTGCATTGCCATGAATGGGAAACACTTTTGTCCATAGCCTGAAAAGAGTGGGGGAGATTGGACAATACCTGGTAGTTCCTATGGTTCCCCTTGCCAGGCCTCTAGTGCTAAGGAAGTCAGCCAATTGAAACACAAAGACAAGTGAGTTCCCTTTGCAAATAAGCATGGGAATATAGAAAAAAACCCTCCACACTAATTTTCCATGAGTGTTGCAAGAGCTACTTAAATGAAAGGTCAACTTAAAAGCCAAAAACCATTTTGTATTTGCCTTCCTCAGTAAAGAGAAGGACCAGGTATTTTAAAATTTGATGTGAAAACAAAGCCATTAACCCACTGAACAGCTCACCTGCTAATGCCTTTTGTCTCTGAAGTGCTTCACCATCTTTTGCGTCTGTGTCCTTTTCCTGTTTAAAAAGCCCTAGTCATCCCAGCAAGGGAAAGACAAATAACCTTATGTGGGAGCCAGGAACAAGACTGGAGGAGCAATGACAAGTATACACATGAATACTGGTAATTCTTCCATGTGGATGCCTCATGTTAAAATAAGCTCACAGAAAATTTATTAGTGACACTAGAGAATTGATTTAGCAAATCTCAGGTTAATTTATCGAGTCAAAACGTAGGCCACAGATGCAACAGTCTTTAAAGCAGTGAAAGCAATATTCTTATTTCACAATGTAAACATCTAGTATTTCACCACTTGGGCATTTACTAAATGAGATAAGAAAGTTTATACAATTTGCTAACATGTTTTCTAAACCCAGTACTCTGGTACAATGTGCCTATTCATGCATGACGTTCTACAGGGCATTTTGTCCTTGGTGGTTCGCGTGTGCTTTATACCTTGCTGCGTGCCAGAGAGCCTCTAGCATCATCAAAAGTCACTGGAAGACACTTGAGCTTCCCCTCATACCTGTGGTACCAACTTCCCAGACCTATGTAGCTTTTGTTACTCTCTTGAAGTTGTGGAGGATGAGTTTTGAAGTGTCCCAGGACTCCAGCTCAAAGATCTGTCATGTTTTTGGATGAGGAATGCCAAGTGTTGGCTAGCGACCTTCATCTCACTTCTCTTCAGCCATGCTAAGG
The DNA here is from genome assembly GCA_035584735.1 of Pseudotriccus pelzelni. Taxonomy (NCBI): domain Eukaryota; kingdom Metazoa; phylum Chordata; class Aves; order Passeriformes; family Tyrannidae; genus Pseudotriccus; species Pseudotriccus pelzelni. Next base: position 137,722,663 of record JAWMRA010000078.1, read on the forward strand.
TAAAAACGAGATACAAACATTCTACCAGGTTATTTTGTGTAGCTTTTTACTGGCTCTTGACTGAAACGTGATCCTTCAAGGTTATGTTAATTAACCATTTCCTTGGGTGACACCAGGCTTGAAATGACTGATACCCAATTCCCTCCTCTCAGGATAACTGTAAAATATTTCAGTGTGAATATATGAAACAAATTAAAAATGCGATATTAGTGTGCAAAGGTCAACATGGTTGTATATAATAATTAAATAATTCAGTAGAGCAGTAATAATAATTCAGTAAATTGCACTGGCCTACATTTTCCAGGTTGCAAGACTGTAAGGAAAGATACAGATTTCAGGCTCAGTTCCACAAACACCCTGTCATGATACCTTATCACCTCACAAAGACAGCTTCTTCTCCCTCTTCCACCTCTTTTATTCCTGTTTCAAGCTGCCAAGGTCCACTCCACCTTGGTGTCAGCTCTGGCGCTTGTTGCACCCTGTGACCATCTGCACAGCTCTGCTCACTGGCTCAGAAGAAATTCTCCACTTTCTGGTATGCTTCTGCCTGTTTAGTGAATTGAATTGCAGCAAGCAGAGGTCCTAAAAGTGGGAAAACTAGCATAAGACACATTGCAGATTGTGCTGCCAGAGCCTGGAAGAACAGTGTATCTCCTTTTAGCCGTGGTGAATGGCTGAAATTAGCCAAAGTCAGGTGATAGAGCCAAGGATTTACCCAGAAATGGTTTGCAATTGTACATTCAAAAGAAATTGTCTTTCCTTCAGTCATGATAAAGTGCTTGATAAAACTTAAAATGTGCATTCTTTGTGCTAAGGTAAGGTCAGATGAGATGGATGTTTCAATTCCCTTTTTGCTTCCAGCTCTGTGAATCTGTATATTGTATATTTGTAGTATGAGTGGAATTAGAGGGTGTTTGTAAGTATTCAGATTAAATGCATGTCTTCCAAATTCACAGAAAGTAATCTCAAGGTGTAGTCCCAAGGTGTCCTCTTTCCCTGGCCCATTCCACAAATGAAACAAAGGCAGATTGTGTTTTTCCCCTTTTGCCATCCATGGCTCTCTAGTGCTCTTTGAGACTCATGAAGGTGCTCATTAAAGGGACTCCACTGGATTGAACCAAAGGTCCATCTAGTCCTGAACTGATCTCAGTGTCTATAAACAGATGCTTAGGGAACAGGAGGGAAAGCATATATGAAATATCACACAACTGCTTGCCTTGTGAGGCAAATATTTTTAGAACAGAGAATTTCCTGAGCTGGATGTGGCTGCTGTCTGCTTAGTAACCCTCTGTAGATTTGTTTTCCAAGTTTTTTTTTCCTTCATTCCAAGTCCATTCTTTTACATCCAGAGCCCCCTCTGGTAATAAATACCACAAGTCTACTATGGGTCGTGCAGAGAAGCACCTTCTTCTCGTTGTCTGTAGCCTGGTTACTACCAGGTTCACCTGATTCCTTGAGTTCCTCTTGTGGTTGTGAAATTATCATTTTGGTCCTAAATCTATGACAGTATTGCAAATACTTTAGCAGATGCAATTTCCATGCACACAGAGTATGTGCAGGCAGATATAAAGGCAATGAGTAGGCAATCAAGGTACTGCATGTGTTTGTAAATGAAAACCATGGTTGGACCACCGCAGAAGATGGTTACTTTTGATTTTCTTTTTAAAAAAGACTGGGGTTTTTTTACCCCATCAAAAATGTTGACAAACAGTGTTCATGATCTTGCAATTTACTTCCCATTGCCAAGATTAAATGTTCCTCTACCCTCAAGAATTCTGCATCCTCTGTCACCTGGAGACAAAGAGTCGAGGTGGGCAGGGGACCAGGGTCTGAAAATAACCCCTGGGTAGCGGATAAGCAGAAATGCAGACAGGGTGAGGGCAGTAGCAGGTTCTGAGGGTGAAACCCCAGATTACCAGCTCCTTTTCTGCGACCCGCCCCGTGCTGCATCTCAAAGGGTCGCTGCCAAGGCGCATCCCGCAGTACCTGGGCGGGCGGCAGCGGCATCCCCGCCCGTGCAGCCGGCTCGGCTTCTCCCGAGCGCTGCCCCTCCGTGCAGCCCGTGCTCCCGGCAGCCCCGTGCCGAAGGGAGGCCCGGGGACTTTGCACCCGCGGGAAGGGAACCACGGGAGGGGAGCGCTGTGCCTCCGGCCGCCTCCTGCCACCCCGGCTGGGCTGGAGAGGAGAGAGCGGAGCGGCATCAGCCGCCTGTCTCGCAGCCCCCGGCGGGGACCCGGCCCCTTCCCGCGGGGGCAGCGCCGACCCTGCCGTGTGACAGCCGGGGGGGGACGCTGCTGCCTCGGCGAGCCCGGCTGCGGCGGCTGCAGCCATGTGTTTCTCCGCCTGCCAGTGACACAATAACACGGGAAGCGGCGGGAGGGATCCGAGCCTGCCGAGGGGAAAAGTGACCTGACCCGCTCAGGTGAGCCGAAGCGGCGGGGGCGGCACTCGCTGCCTCCCAGCCCCGGACGAGCTCTGCGGCCGCCGGGGCCGGGCGGGAGGAGCCCCGGAGCTGCCGGCGGGGGCGGCGGGTCCCCGGTCCCCCTTCACCCGGCGGTGTTGTGCCCGCAGGCCGGCGGCGATGGAGGAGGGCATGAGCAGCATGCAGCAGAAAGCGGCGGAGCTGGAGCACATGGCCGAGGTCCTGCTCACCGGCGAGCAGCTCCGGTAAGCGGTGCCTTCCCCCCGCTTTGCCGGGGACGCGTACCCGGGGTCAGCAGCAGCCCCGCTGACGGCGAGCCTGGGGAGGGGGCGTTGCGGGTCGGAGCGCCAGGGTCTGTGCCCGCGGGCTTTCCTTGCACCGCAGCACCTGCCCTGCTTCCATCGCGTCCCCGGGCTCCGGCCGCGCTTCCAGCAGCGAGGAGGACGAGGGGGCCGCCGCCAGTGCTGTGAGCCCCGGGAGGTTAAGCACCGCCCGGGGGGGCTTCTGCTGCGGGCACCTCTGCTCCCCTGCGTGGAACGGGAGGCGGCCGGGGAGAGGCTGCTGCGTCACTAAAGGCATCAAGCGATGCAGGAGGAGTGTGGCGTTTTTAAAGATTAAAGCCCCTGAAGAAACCATAAGCGATGAAGCACCCCACGGGGAGCCCAGCCGAGCGTAAGGCACCGCTCCCGCACAGCCCCGGTGCGGACCGGCGCTGGCAGCGGCGCCGGGCGCTGACCCCGCAGCGCTGCGCCTTACTCCGAGGGCTTGTTTTTATTTTGGATCAGCTGGTCCCAGCAGATGGAAGGGGATCCCTACTGTCAGTGCCAGCAGTAATTAACAGTGCTTTGCGACTGGAGTTGTGTGCGGCACAGGAACCTTGAACAAAAATGCCTGACTCAGTTAATTTTTAACTTGTGTGATGTATTTAGTGTGCCGGCTGTACCCATACACTAAAGAGGAGAAAAATAAATTTTAATGCTTTCAGTTTGGTGATGAAACATCTTGTGATTGAGGAAGAAAATTCCCATTATAACGTGTTGCGTGATTAACTAGAAGGAGATTGTAAAAATATTTTCCCAGTAGTTTTTGCCTGAATATTTTTTACCTTTTGCTCTATTTTTTTAAAATCTTTTTGCTCAAATGCCTGACAAACACCGCAAAGTGATAGAAATGTTCCTTGATTTGGGAGGTGCTATCATTGCTGCTAGTACAGACACTGTCACTGTTGTATTCAGTGAGGTGCAGCGCACTGACAGCTTGTGATGCCCATGGTTGGAAAGTAAATGTTGTTTTGGTGCTCTGGCTCCTGATACACACCAGTGTCTGCTCCAAGCTCGAGATTCGCCTTCAAAGTAGCCTGAAGTGGAAGCTAGGGTGACAGTGCACTGGCACAGGCTCTGCATGCTGGACTTGGTGCAGTTTTTCATCAAAGTGCCAAAGAAGAATCCTGCTGTTCTAGAATTTGAAGATTGAAGGCTAATACAACATTTTTACTGAGATCATATTAATCTTCCTGTATACCTTATAGTTAAATGTAAGAGCCAAAGCTTTGCAATGTTTCCCTGAGGAGAAGACTGAGGAAACATAAATTGATCTGGGTCCTAGAATCAGCTCATTAGTATCGCAATCAAGGATGATATTTGTCATTTTCTTTATTAAGGTCATTAAACATGATGCTCTTTTTAGGTAGGGTGATCTGCAGATACAAAACAATTATTCCCCATCCCATGAAGTTACCTATGGACATTTCTTTGCGAGTCTGTAAGATGTGGCCTAAATACGCTGGCACTGTGGGTACATGATCAAGTCAGTGTGCATAATGTCTGGCAACTGCTGAATGGGAGGATCCACTCCTTTTCTTACTCCCCAGCAGTGTATCCCCATCTCTTCCTTTGTGCCTGCTCATGTACTTCTTGCACTTCTTGAAAGCAGATCCAATGTGATGATCAGGTGGGTAGGTCAGTTTTTTCATCTGCTGACTTCCAGAACCCGCAAAAGACAGGTGGTGGGAGGGTGGAGCTAGGAGCAAGAACAGGAGGTGGTGGAGAAGAGGCAAAATCTCCCATTTGTGTTTCAGTGAGCTGTTGGGTGAGGTGGAACTGTATTGTAAAAATTGTCTTATCTTCCCCCAGTTTTTTATTAACTTTTTTCTGTTTCTCTGTTGGGACAATCTATGCAAAGAGTTAGTTTTCTTCAGTTCTTAGACAACAGAAGCCACAAAATAAGCGATAGAAAAATGGTCAGTAGACAAGTTTTAGCCAGCCCCACTAAGAAGTTTTCCTTTTACTGTCCAAGATAAGTGTATAATGAAAATGTGGCAGGTTTTCAGGATCAAAGACAGGCTATATCAGCAGCCTTTGGGGCAGGCAAACAGATGATAGGAAGCCAGCACACACATGCACTCAAGGAAACATACTGTACTCTATTCTTAGTGATGCTTACAACTGCAAGATTAGCCCCCAGCAGGAGTGATGCAGACAGACAGGTGATTATGTGTGTATTTGGGTGAAAGTGCATGTGAGCAAGTGTTGCATACTGCAGGATGAACACATAACTTTGGAGTAAAAGTGTAAAACGAAACTGTGAGCATAGTGTTACACAAACCCAACCAAATGTAGGTATTTAAAGCACTCTTTACTAGACCAAACAGCACGTGTGTCTAAATACTTACCAGAGCTGCTTAATTTAAATTCCTTACAAAGTTCTTACTGCCGGTCTCGCCCCAGCCTCATGCATTGCCTCATAGCTCTCGTTCTTGTGGACTGTTGCACATCTGTCCCTCTCTGGCAGGGACTTGGTGCAATGAGGGCTAAAGCTGTTTGAGACGCACCTTGACAAGCCTGGCTTTTTACACTGGCAGTGCTGGTGGTGGGGATGGAAGCCCTGTGTCCCCTTCCCCTCCCCAGGCAAGTACACACTGGTTAGGGGAAGGAGAGGAAGAGGCCAAAGAGGTTTTTTCCTTCTCCTTGTTCCTGTCCCTCGGTTTCTTGTGATGCGTGTTTCGCCTTTGCGAGGTCAGGACCTCTGCCCAGATGTGTGCTATGTCAGCTGGCACCCAGGAAGATGGCTGCTGGCATAGGCTGTGATGTAAATACTGGTCCATGGGTGCTGTGATTTATGGAAAAAGAAACAGGATCTTGAGGTATATTTTAGCTAACGTGGTAAATTTTTACATCCAACAGTGTCCTTTGCCTCTATACCCTGGTCAGATAGCAGCTGTCTGAGCAAATGTCTAACTGTACCTTTGGTTAATAGAAACGTGTTTTTCAAAGTGAGGACATCTGAAGTTTGGCTCTTGGCAAACCTTTGAATTATCAGTGTGACATATGAGAACAGATGCTTTGGCAGTTTCTGCTGCCATGCAGAAAGTAGGAAGAGCAAGGCAAGAGCTGGGGTGGCACGATCAGTTTTTTGTGGGCTTTGCAGGCACTGATGGCCCTGCACACAAACTGCCAGGGCTTTGGCTGCCTAACAGCTCCAGCCAGCCAAAAACCCAGCTCTTCCTCTGTTCTGCTGCAGATTCAGAGACCCTATAGTTGCTCAGTGGTGCACTCTCTTTTGAGGAGGCTGAAGTAATGAGTATGGAACTGTCTCCCAGAGAAACTGTGAGCTGTGATTGAGAGGATCATGGGGCTTTCAGCTTCCTTGGAGCAGGGAGAGCCCTTTGGAGCCTCTATACTGCTACATCCCTGCCTGCAAATCCCTGCCTGGTACAACCCTGAGAAATTAATGTCCCTGAGCTTACTTGGCCTTGCTAGGAGTGCCTGAAGAAAGGTGTCACATCCTTAGTGCTTTGAATAGTTATTGTTGGAAGCTTAATAACGAGGACATAAAACGGCACTACTGAAGTTGATAAGAATTTTATCAGAAGCAGAGCAATTCCAAGCTCATTTCCCTCCTGGTTGAAGGCAACAGGTTGTGGCCGTTTCAGCACTGTTTGGCAGAAGGATTAAAGTATTATCTCTCGCTGGGTTTCAGTATTAACTTGATTAGGGTTGATCTTGCCCTCTGGCAACCAAAAGCAGTTTCAGTGGGCATGTTTTGATATACATGCTGGCTGCCTGTCTTACAAGTTAGAGGAGTCTGAAATCTTCCTTGTTTGCTAATTGTTTCTTGATGCCCGCTTGTCACCAGAATCTCCCAAGAGATATATTTCTTGCAGAAGATGTGCCTAGTAATTCAGGGGTTTTCAGCTTTCAGTTGACCAAACAGCAATATTGAAATAATGAAATAATGCGTTTTTTTTTTTTTAGTAAATTAGAAATTGCCATTGTACATATAGTGCAGTTCTCTGTATTATGTGTAACTTGAATACCAGTTAATGTCTCTGCAGGCTCTTTATCACCAGCTTTCATAAGAAGCAACACCTTTCCCAATTCACACTTCTGTTAAATAGTTGAGTAAATAATGATGAGACTTGTTAGATGAGCCAGTGATTTTGATGGAATAGTTCTAATTCAGCATGGTCTTTCTTTCTGCTTGAGGAAATATGAAGCATGTTTCTTAGAGATTTTTCTTTCTTTCAAAAGAGAGAAAAGGCATGATATGATTCAACAAAAATTTGTTTCCCTTTTTATCAAAGTTTGTTTCATGAGTTTTGTCTTACAAAAGAGGTTTTACATGGTAAACAGCTACAAATTTTGAAGCTGTAAGACAAAACCAGTTTTCACTGGAACATTATCACTTTAAGAAGACAAAATGGAGTGCATAACTTTCAGAGTCTTGGACCTACAGGTCCGTAACATTTTTTCTTGCTCTGAGCAATAAATAGTCAACTTATTTTCATGGTGGTAGCATTGAAAGTTCATTGGCACTCTAAGGTTCAAAGAGCCCAGGGCACGTAATAGTAACAGTTTCTAGAGCAGTGATGTCAAAAGGCCTTTAGTGTTAATGTATTGCTATGATATAGAATTATATAAACACAATTTATTAAATGCTATCACTGTGTTTGAAAGTGTGTTAACACCCTAATGTAAGCTTAGACTCTAAAAGGAGCACAAGGATTTGAGATATACAATTGTCTAGAGGTCACTTCTTCTCGTCAGCTCCTGACAATCTTCAGATATTAAACAAATGTTCATGACATTTGACAAGCTAGAATTCGTTAGGATGAGATTTTGTAATCTGAGCCAACCCAGTATTGTACTTCCACCTAAGAGGATGATATGTTTTCCTGCCCCATGAATCTTTTTCTTGCAACTTCCTTAGTTCTTCACCAGCGACTGCATTTCCCTTAGCCAAGAGATGCTGATGGAGTTCAAAACTAGCCCTGAAAAAAATAGTTTTCAGTTGTCTCACTTGAGAAAGCTGTTGTCTGCTGACTTCTTCAAGGTGGATAGAACACAGGATATCTTCAGATTTTTGTGGAATAGAGTGCTTCAGAACCCTCTGTTCAAATAATCTCATCTTCATCAATTTGTTTTCCAAACTCAAGCAACCAAAAAACTGGCAATCTTCTCTGTGAGGTTCTATCAGAGATACACTGAAAGAAAAGGTTTCAAAATGAGGGTTGGTAAAGCTTCAAAATTAATTGCTCTGAAATGAAGGTTTCCCACTAACTCTACCCTATCACAACACTTTCAATTACATATTTTAATTAGTATAAGTTATTATAATTTTATAAAAAGCGTGTGTTTCTGAAATTTATGCGTTGTTTTTTTCTTGAAATTTTGATACTTGATGCACCCTTTCATGTGTTTCAATCTTGCCCATTTGTACTAATTCTAATGAGAAGTCCCATGTCTTGTCGTGGTCCAGGAACCTCAATTTCTCATGTTCTTCAGTAAAATTATGGCTGTTCAACATTTCTAGAAATGAAGATACAGTGCAAGGCAAGCTGATGTGTGTAGCACATGCAAGAATATTTTTTACTTATTTTATGTTAGAGTAGCTGCCTATGAAGAAGTGAAGGAAACTTGTTTCCTTGTTGACGGTCGTGCAGGGAAGGCAGAATGAATGTGCCAGAATCAGTCTAGGTTTGCATTTACTTCATGATCCCTGCTTCTGTGGGAGCAGTGGCCTTAGGCTGGCACCATGACAGAGAAGTGCTCCTATCACTTGCCATTATTATTTCTATTTGTGTGGCAATAGTGCCTTGGAATCTGAGCTATTTATCAGGTTCCAACAGGGGTAGCACTGTATGCTCTGAAGAAGAATGAAGCCCTTGCAACACAAATCTTGGCTGAAGTTGGTAGTGGTTTCTTGGCAGCAGTGATGGGCTCTGGACAGTGAGAGATGATCTGTGTGAAACTACCAAAGTGGGACTGTCAGGATTGGGATTTCTGGTCTGGGAGGTGAGACACTGAGCCCAAGAGTGGCATCTGGAAAGCACGGAGAAAAATAACTCTCAAGTGTGGAGATGCAGAAAGGATACTGTGTGTACAGGGATGGGTAGGAAGCTCTGGATACTGTGTTCAGGAAAGGATCTGCACTTTTCTCCCTCCAAAGTCACATCGGTAAAGCGAGAGACCAGACTGAAGCCAGGAGGAAGGTCAACCAGCTTTCACTATTGGATAGATGGACAGTGACTAGGGAGGAATCAGTACATCTTATTTTAGTTGAGGTATTTCTTATATCTATAGACTCCAGTGTTTTTTGAAGTGTAAAGCTCACAGAATTTCAGTGCTTTCTGGGATGTAGAACTTAAGAAAGGGAAAGATGTCACAGCATCAATTAGCCTATCTACAGTCCATCTGAGTTCCTGATATAGTCTTCTTCATCCTATCACCAAGAGTCCAGGCACTGAGTGCAGGCGTGGTGCTAGCTCTGGGCTTAGGGTCTGCTCTCAGAAAGAGATATTCCCTCCTGAGGCCCCAGGCCCTCCGGACTTTCTGCTTTTTATTTTCATAACCCTTGTATTGTGGTTCTGTTAACTCTCTTGCCTCTGTAATCCTGGTAGAGCAGACCTGTTTGCAGACCTTTTGCTGACTCAAAGATAATTTTTTTCTGTGTTCAAGGCCAGTCATCTTTCCAAAGTATACTTGTGTGAGAAGAGGGTAAACTGATGAAGAACTGGCAAAGGGGATGAAAGGTTGGGGAAGAAGCAAGAGCTAATCGGGTTTGGTTCATGTAGCTGGTCTTTGAAGAACTATGTTGAGGCTCTAAATGTTAATAAAAATAGAAACTACAAAACTTCAGGTCTCAGCAGAACCACTGGCATTTGTTGAGGGAAGGATGCACTTCATGTCTTAATCATGGGTTGTTTTTTTTTTTTCTTGAGCAAGATCAGGACATTTAAACCATATATTTAAAATAATTTTAATATATAAACCACTGGAATTAAATAGGTGTTTCTGCTTCCTGATTCCCACCCCTGTCCTTCCTTTCATTGGGCTGGCTTAAGCACCTCTGGACCCATCACTGTGTGGTGACCTGCACTGGGGGAGTGATCAGCAGGGCTTTTGGAAGGCTGGTATTTCAGTTGGGTCAGTTTTACAAACCAATTTACCACATGACCACATAAAAGCTTTTTCTGAAGAAGTACAGGGGGAGAAGTGGGTGCTGGCTTCCCCCATGTCACTGAAACACGTATGGCTGTGGTTTACTGATACAGCAGATCCAGCTGCAGGCTGCCTCTGCCCCGCTCTTATCTCTTCCCCTGCACTTTGCACTAGTGTTCGTCTGGGATCACAAGTTCGGGGAACTGAAGCAGCTGAAGCCAAATAAGAAAAATTTAACTTTCTAAATGGATCCAGCACTGGGGTAAAGGAGCCAGCAGAAACACGTGTCAAGGACAGGGAGAGGGGAACAGTGGCAGCAAACCCACTGCTGGGTTTGCTTGACCATCCCTCCAGGGCTTAATTTGCTGGATTCCCATTTAAAAATTTCAGATTCCAGTAGAAGGCAGACTCTAAAAATCATGTTGAGTTTGGTTGCCCAATGCACATATTGTTACCTGAGAGGAACAGAAAATAAGTTTGCAATTTGCCAAGGCTTTTTCTTTTTCAAGGTTTTTACCTTTACTTCTGCACTCTTATCATGGCATTGTGCATGAATGGAGGTACAAATACTGACATTTTATATGTTTTGAAATTTTTACAGTGTAATTCGTGTGAGCAGCGTATCCCAGTGCTGCCAGTGTGACAGCACTACTTCAGAATTCAACCTCAGCCTAACTATCAGTCTTCTACAGTTGTCATGGCTTGTGTCTTAGCAGTGCCTCAGTCCAGTAAATGCATTCAGATCTCAAAGGTAAACTTCAGAATAATTATAAAGTATTCCTGGTTGGGCTTGCTAATTCAGAGCAAATATAGGAGTGGGTTTTCACATAACAAGGCTGTAACTTGCAATTGTGTAGGTGAGTACCTGAGCTACCACAGCTGTGTCACAGGAGTTTGCAGGGAGATGAGAGTTTTTTGACCTACCTCAGGGGTAGGGCATGCTGTGGATTTTGCAGTGCTGTTGAGCTGATGTGTCTGGCTGCTGCTGCAGAAAGGAGCAGCCTGATTCCCTTGGACTGGGCATCCTGCCTCTTGGCTGGTGAGTGCCTGAGCTCATGGTGAACAGTTTGGGGAGCTCAGGCAGGTTATCGGCATGTCAAACCAGCACCAATGGCCATTTAAGGGGTAAGGTCAGCTGGCCTGGGGTCAGGGGTTGGGGAGCTCCACAGACCCCACCTTTTGCTGGGGAACCCTGCAGTGGAATTGGCTTTTCAGGGAATCAATTTCTGATACTGAAGTACAGCTCTGCCAGTCCAGGAGCCCCTTCTCACCCCTTTCATCCATTCTTCCCCTGCTCAACCCTCGTTTGCATGTCACGTGTTTGGTAGAGATCATAGCAATGCTGGACGGGATTTGGGTGACTCCATCCAGACAGCCCTGTGGCTGTTTGGGTGAGGGTGCCTCCTGTATTAAGGCAGCAAGCACAGAGATGCGCACTTGAAGACAAAAAAATCAAATTACAGAACTGTAGCTTAAGTGGCTGGTCAGAGCAAAAGCCAACATACCTAAGAGATGGTGATGGCAAATATGGGAGCTTGAAAGTGAAGTACACTCATCCTGCATTTGATGTGACAGAAGAGGAGGAGACAGTAGAAGGAATCAGGGAGAGGAACACTGTTATTCTGATCAAGAGCTGTGGCAACTATCTCTCTAAGATGATGCTTGCGAAGGACAGTACACAGAAGAAGCCTTGAGGCAGAAAATAATAGGGAAGGAGAGTGTGGAACAGAACTTGTTCTGGGCAGAGGTATAGCTGTCCCAGAAGGGGCATTGTGTGAGGAAGCTCTGGAGACCAAAGTTGTTCTGCTGATAAACAGCACTGTCATATTTATCCTTTACAAGCCTTATATACTGTACCTGGTTTGGGAAGGTTGTCCCACCCCCAGTAACACAGAGGCCATTTAGCACAGTAGCCTTTGACTTGGTGTTGTGGAGGTTTCTGTGGGTTTGTTCCCTTGCTTCTCACACTTTGCTGTTGCCAAAATGGGTGTTTACTGTGGTGTTTCCATTAGTGTTCAGCTGAGCTGTTGTACAACCTGCTGGCTCTGTGTCTGCACCACTTTCCTGCATATCAGCCAAATGAGTTTATTGGCAGTTGAAAAGAAGTTTTTGCGTGTCATATCCGTTGCTCTTCACATTGTGGCTCGCATCTTCAAAGCACTGGGGCTTCTTAAAGCAAGCCTGTGTGTTCCTTTGTGTTTTCACAAGCCAGTCTCAGCTCTGATTCAAGAGGCAAACCAAATGCAAGGCATGATTACAAAATGGTTAGTGAAAACAATGATTCTTAATTTAATTCCAGTGAGTATTAGTAAATATTCACAGGAACCTAAATTTGTGAGTGCTTCTCTGAGGAATCAGAGTACAACATTTATTTACACTCATCCTCTTTGGAAGGAGAATCTGACAACACACAGCCGACACATCACTCAGAGTTAGGACTGCAAATAATGGAAATGAATTCTGAAAAGATACTAGCTAAGCATTATTATAGTGCTGATTGTCAGTGGTAGAAACATTTCCTTTCATATTTTCAGCAAAGATCCTTGTCTTGATAATCATACATCCTTTTCTGCAGTAGCATTTAATTGTTCGTATAGCTTAGAAATCAAGGTGATATAATAGAAAGCTGTTAATTCTTTCCTGATGCTCAGGATGTAATTAACTTATACTTTCCTCTAGCTGAAATCAATTTATTTTTAGTAAGATGTAGAAGGAGTAACTCCTAGCTTAAACTGCTAAATTGCTGCTTGGTCAGTGCAGACAGAGGGAGATTGTGATGGGAAGAAGCTCAAAGTAGCATTATCATGTACAAATCCCAAAAGCGATTGTACAAATACCATTTTGAGAGTGATTTGGATCTAGAAGCCTAAAGACTTGTCTTGGACAATCAAAGTGTTTTCAAAACTTATAGCATTTGGACAAACTCAAACCTTTCAGGTCCTTTGGGAAATGGCAGAAATAGATGAGGTTAAATGAGGTTAATAAGTACATATCTGTGATGAGAAGAATAGGAGCCATTGGTATCATACTATGCATGTCTAGTTAGATGAGGCAATGAAAGGGTGTTCTCAAAAGCCCACCAAACAGAAGAAATAAAGCAAAGTTTATTAGATGCTTATTTTAATAAGATTTATTTATTTATCTTTAATTTAGGCAAAATAATGCAACTTTCTAAAATAGGCAGGAAAAAGGTGTCTTCATACAAGAAGCAAGACCCAAGGAAGGCTGGCTCTCAGGGTAGGGTTGGGCCTGGAGCAAGTGATGTACAAGGAAACTCTGAGGGCTGGGTCTGCTCAGCCTAGAGAAGAAAAGGCTTGGGGGGATCTTACTGCTGATTGCAACTACTAAAACAAGAAGGTGTAAGCAAAAGGGGAGAGAGTCTTTTCCAAGGTGCACAGGGATGGTACAAGAGGCAGTAGTCAAAATTTGCAAGGGACTTTCTAATTAGATATTTAGAAAGAATTATTCACCATAAGGGTAAATAAAAAATTAGAATGAGGGCCCAGAGGAGCTCTGAAATATCAAAATCTTGCCTGGACATGATCCTGAGCAATCTGTACTCACTGGATATGCTTTCAGTGTAGGTTGAACCGGGTGACCTCCAGAGATCCCTTCCAACTGAGTATTTCATGAAGGCACAATGTGATGTCTTCTTTAAGCTGTGGTGGTTTATATTATCAGTTTTTTGTTACTGGCTGATAACCAGGTATTATTATCTGGTCAGTGGAAGTGGTGGCAGGGCTTCTGAGAATGCTTCTTAACTACTTCAGTGCAAAATCAGCTAAGTTAGTTGTACCACTGCTCACTCTTACATTGTCCGGCTTTTAAAGGAAATTTTAAGGATGAGAAATGAACACCTAAGAACTTCTGAAATCTCTCTATTTCAGCTGAGATTTTTAGGCAGATTTGAAGGTGACAGCCTGACTCCCTTGAGCTCACTGTCTGAAGTTAGGCCCGCATTTTACCCCAAATCTTGTGAAATTCATGAGATGCCAACATCACAACTCTTTCAACTGCCAAGATTCCTTTTCAAGGTATCTGTGACATTATCTGTAGGTTCATTTCTTGAGAACTTGGGGGACAGAAACCAAAGTACAGATGGCTAGGACATGGTAGGTTTATATCAGTCCCTGAGGGATGAGAATAGAGGAAAGATTGGAGACATTGTACAGGGTAATATGTGCTAGAAGGCCAGTGGGTCACAGTGCCAGAAATCCTGCTGGCTGTGTAGTGTTGGCATTACACAAGGAACAGTAATCTCAGGGCCAGCCACCTGCTCCTCTGTTCTCACTGCCTGCGCAGTGTTGCTACAGATGGATTGAGCCCTCTCAGATCCTCTCACACTGTGCACAAAGGCACCAGTTTCGGGGTTCATTTGTGTGCACAGGTTCCTGTGCATGGTCCTGCAGCTCCAACTTTGTATGTGGAAAGAGAACTTTCAGTCACGTGTTGAGGGGGAAGAAAGTGTTTGAACTGTTAACACTTTCCTCCCTTGCAGTGTCATGTCTCATCCTGTAATCCATTTGGAATCTAATGAGATCTGTTCCCTTGCTGTTGGAGAGGCGATCAAAGAAATGATTAAATCAAGCATGTACCCAACCATTATCCCACCTTGTTAAAAATAATAGTATTTCTTTCAACACGCACAAAACGATGGGATTTTTGCTTTCTCTGTATGCTGTTGTGCTTTATCGCAATGTTGCAAGGCCTAGATCCTTTAAAAATATTTCATAATGGGGGAAAATCTAGTCATATAAGTTTTTCTATAAAGTGGTGATTTTTCCAAATGCTGTACTTTGGTCCTACTGTAAGGAATCAAACACGGGTGGCTGGAAGATAATTATTTACATTCACCTTGTTGGGTTATAGAGGGGCTAGATCTGCTCTAATCTAATATATTAAGAACTTCATATGACTTTTTTTTTGGTTGAAGCTGTAAATCAACACCAGCTGAGACAGCATATCCTACATAATTTCACATGAAATGTGTTTGTACTCTGTGTTGCTTTCTTTACTGATGAATATGGAACATCTGAGTTTACATGAGGCCAGTAACAACAGTACTCTTGGGAAACACATTATTGGGCCAAAAGAGGAAGAAAGAAAGGGTTGCATAAACTGTTCAGGAAAAGCACAATAAACATGGAATGAAAATTTTATTTTAACATATAGTCACTAAGGAAAAGTTCCAGTGGACTGGAAATTGCGAAATTTTGCTTGCAGGCTAAAAACTGTACACAGCACATCTCTTTATGTAAAATATCAGTATTTCACCTCAGAGAGTGACAAACCTGTAGGAAAAGGAACATAAAGGCGGTGGCCACTCGATCAGTGGTTTCATGTCTTCAGTGACCACAAACCTTTTGCACTTTCAGCAGTTCATATATGCACAGCTTTCTTACATGGACTGAAATCTTGTAAATCTCTATTGACAACCTGGACAAGGGGATAGAGGGCACCTTTAGTCAGCTGGCAGATGATACCAACTTGGGCAGGAGTGTTGATCTGCCAGAGGGTAGGAGGGGTCTGCAGAGGGATTTGATCAGGCTGGATCAATGGGCTCAGGCCAATTTTAGAAGGTACAGCAAGGCCCAAATGCCAGGTCCTGCATTCTGGTCACAACAACCCCATGCAGTGCTACAGGCTTGGAAATGAGCGGCTGGAAAGCTGCCCGTTGGAGAAGGACTTGGGGGTGCTGGTCAACAGCCAGCTGAACATGAGCCAGCAGAGTGCCAAGAAGGCCAAGGGCATCCTGGCTTGTGTCAGAAACAGCAAGAGTAGGGAAGTGGTTGTTCTCCTGTACTCACCACTGGTGAGGCCACACCCCAAATTCTGTGTCAAGTTTTGGGCTCCTCACTATAAGAGGCACATCTGAGGTGCTGGAGCATGTCCAGAGAAGGGCAGTGAAGCTGATAAAGGGTCCGGAGCACAAGTCCTATGAGGAGAGGCTGAGGGAGCTGGGGTTGTTTATCCTGGAAGAGAGGCTCAGGGGAGACCTCATCACTCTCTACACCTGAGAGGAGATTGTAGCCAGGTGAATGCCAGTCTTTTCTCCCAAGTAACAGTGACAGGGCAAGAGGAAATGGCTTCAAGTTGCACCAGAGGAGGTTTCAGTTGGATATTAGGAAAAATTTCTTCAAGGAAGCAGTTGTCAAGCATTGGAATGGGCTACCCCAGGAAGTGGTGAAGTCACCACTGCTGGAGGTATTTAAAAAATGTGTAGATGTGGCACTTGGGGACATGGTTTAATAATGGACTTGGCAGTGCTGGGTTAAGGGTCGGACTCGATGATCTTAAAAGCACTTTCCAAGATACACATTTCTATGGTTCTATGATTCTGTAGTTCAACATTTGTAAAACTCATTTTGGTTATGCTCAAATTAAGACCTAATTAGCACCGTACTGTGCTTTGAAAGGCAAGGTGAATAATGGTCTAAACCTTGGCACATGCCCTGGTATCCAGGTGTCTGGGCAGCTTCAGTAAGAAACCCCTATGGTCTGCCTGCCCACCTGTGCTTGTGAAACCATCTGAAGAGCAACCATAGCCAGGCTCCTACAGATCCTGCCTTTCCTGAGGACCAGTGATGTCAGGGCTTGTCTTGACTAGATGAATTGGATTAACACACAGCGCTGGGCCATTTATAACCATGATAGCTGAATATCTGAGTCTGAACCACTCAGCTCCTCTTGTCCTGTTACCCATCTAAAGCCTATCTCTAACTGTCTGCGCAACATATGTTTTGGATTCAAGTTGAGGCCTGAGACAAAGCTTGGAGTATGTTGTAAACATAACCATATTCTTGTAATCTAAATCCAGCAGCATTCTACTGAGGCTGATACGTACGTAAAGCTGACGCCATTACTTGCTGAATAAGGGTCAGGGTGCATGTTCTGAGTTATTAAAGCAGTAAGAAGTCACAGTTTGAATTTATTGTCAGAGCACATAAATACCTGTTCGCTGACCTTTCTGAGTGTTGGAGAGAGAATTTTGCCTAAAAAGAGAAATGGCAAACACATGCCCAGCAATGGGAGCAAGATGTTCAGTAGAGCAATAGAATTTCTTTGGGTCCTTGTGGATTTATTTATTATTTTAAAGGAAAATTTCCATTCAATCTTAAGAGCAGAGGAAGATTGCTTCTGTAATATTTATCTTTTCAAAGCTTATCTACTTGTGAGCATTTGACAAGACCTAATCAAACAAGACAAGATCCTTGATAGCATCCTGACAGAAGGAACTATTCATAAAGAGTGGTTATGGCACAGCTGTGTATCTGTTCATGTCATATATGAGATATAGAAAAATGCTGAGCTAATCAAACAAAACCATTCCCAGGCTGTATTTTTGCGAAAGGAACATCTTCAAAATAGAATTAGAACTAGGATTTTTATTAATACATTTTTCTTAATTATAAAGTTCTGCATTAGCCTACCAGAATTTAGGCAGTGAGCAACTTCATGCTATTACATAATACCCTTAAATTCATATGCCATAATTCTTCATGTTGCTTGTTTGTATGACCTAGATAAAGAAAGAGATTTAAAGCAGATAGGTTGGGGCTTTATCATTAAAATATTTGTGTCAGAAAGGAATCCTTTCTGTGTTTAAAAAATGAATACTGTAGTGTTATGTTGCAAGATTGTTGAGTAAAATAATTGTTACCATTTGCATAGATGCATTTGGAACTCATTCAGTGTAGTCTGGGGCAATCAATAGATTTCCAAGACATTTTTCATTTTTGCATCTCTAGATGGTAATTTATTTCTTCTGTTTTGTTTGGCATTTGCAGTGAAACCTTATTGGATATTACAGGATTCTCTTTAAGAAGAACAAGTGTAAATGAGCAGAATGTTAATTAGGATTACACTGATTTGTTGCCTCCAGCTGACTGTGAAGGTCATACTGGCTTATATTTTACTCTCAAAGAAACACTTTTCTTAAGCAAACAAGGCAATTTAAGGAAACTCCAAAAGTCTGTAACATCATTCTATTTAGGCTTCTATTCTATTTTGATTTTTTCACTGTAATAATTGCATAATCTATATTATTTTAATAAATAAAATCATATGTTACTATATAAAATTAGACAAATTCCAGGCTAAAAAGACCAAGGTGACTGTGACTAGGTAGACAGGTTCTTTGTGGTAGCTTCACAAGATCTCAGATTAGAGGCTGGAGGCTCCTGCAAACCTGGTGATCTGGATCTCAGCAGGATGAATGGATGTTGCATGCAGAGGCAGGAAAGCCACCTCAGTGCAGACATGCAGAGACTTCAGCCAGGGGTGAAATGCAGAGTTGGGCTGTGGAGCTGGCAGAGGGATCCTCTGCCACTGCAATTCCTCCTGGCTTCCGCACTTCGATTTAGCAGGGAAGCAGAGCAGATCCTTGGCCTCTCTGCATGCTGCTACCCAGCTGATGGGCTTTCCTCCCCAGCCATGTCTTGATACAGTTGTATGTCCCAAGGATTGTAGGATTTCCTCCACGTGTTGGAGGAAGAAGTGCCCCTAGTTTGGTGTCGACTGTACAACAATGACCAGTAATTAATCCCTGTCATTCCAGTCATCCACGTAAGGACTATTGCCTATGTGCACTGTAAAAAAGAAAACCAAGGAACATTCCGTGGCAAAAGCAAGGAAATATGCTCACAAATGTGGACATCTCTCGTCATACCTACAGCTCCTGAGCTTTGGCAAACACACAAAGAATATATATCTGCGTATGTACATTTAATAAAAGCTTTGATATAAACAGCAAATGTCTTAATATAGGCAGCATTTGAACTTTTTTTGCAGCTGACATGAACCAGGACTCTAGAAAGGCTGTGAGTCCTGGTATGGTGCATTCAAAGGCCAGCCTGTGATACTCTTCCTTCCTGCAATATTCCCAAGGTTGTTTGCAGATAGCAGTGTAAAGTCATGTAATTATAAAACATGAGACTGGAAGGTCTTCTGCAAAATATTATAACACTTAATCCTTCAGTATATTATTACAGTTCTCTGAAAGTCATTTGAGTTCATGTCTTAAGTAACAAATAGAAAATTTTTCTCCAGAACTTTGTCTAATTCTTATGTTCCCTCAGCATCACTTAAATAGCTTTTCATGCTCTTTACTTTCAACTCACCTGAAAGATTATCGACAGCAATTTGGTTCCTCTCAGCTTCTGTCTAGATAAGGCCAGACTCCCAAGCCAGTGTCTTTTTCTCTGGTCATGAGACTGGCTCATCATTTCTCATACCAGAGCAGTGCTACACCATTGCATCTATTTGAGCTTATTGTTCTTGAATGACATGGCATAAACAGAGCACAATATTTAGATGATGTTCTGTAGTATCATGTACAATGACATGAACAACTGGATTTCCCATTATTTCTGGAAATACCTCAGTTAATACAACTTAAGGTTGACGTTGGTTTTTGTATGGTCTCTGCCTGTTTTCAGCCTGTAGCTAGTGCAAGTTTCACTATGGCATATTCAGCTATTTCTTACACTCTGTTGCTTTCAGCCTCTGAGTTCCCAGTTTTCAGCAAAGCATTTTCATGCAGGGCCTTAAATTTTATAGTCTTACCTGTTCCTCCATTTCTATTTATGCACAGTATAATCACCTCTAGGTATTCCAGTCAAATGGAACACTTATTTTAAGTGTTTAAAAATTTGAATCAGTCCCAGTTTTATTTTGCAGTTTTGTGGTCAGCCACTGTATTTCAATGACTTCTGGAAGACAGTGAAAAGAACTCTCTTGCATCATGTCTTCTGTCAGTGTAATATCCTGCATATTGTGGTAATGCCAGCTGTAGGAGGTAAAAAAACATGAATCAGTGCCAAAATACTGTAAGATTTTTTAAAAAAAGAAATTCAATACAGAATGCCTTTTTTTAGCGACTACTTTTCTAGTTACTGATATCACAGTTTCCTTCAAAATGAAAATAAATTCCAGTAATGCAGTTATACTAAACATGAAAAAAAAATATTAATTTAGAATGGAAAGAGATAAAGTTTGATGGTTTTAATACAGCCCACTGTATACTGAAATAGTATTGCAGCTACATTCATTTTAAGATGAACATGCGTATTTGTGGGAAAGGAGTAAAAAGTCTGAGCCATAGCCTCAATATGAAATTGGGTTTGTTGACAATTGTACATTACACTAAGTATTTTATTACTCCTTTTATTACCTGTCAGGTACTGGCTCTCTGTGCTTGATGACGTTCATGATTACACAGCACAGTATTTGAATAAGAGATTTGTGTAGAGATGGAAAACACTTGGTAAAAGCAGTTGGGATATTACTGCAGTATGAAGCATTATTAATGATGAAGGCAGATTTTTTTTACTTGCTTTGAGCAGGGTTGCCAAGGACTGTTGAAAGAAGTCCAAACAGTTGGTGCTCCTCTGAGAAGCATAAAATATCAGGGAGAAGATCTCCTGCATGTATGCGCCTCTCAGATTGAGAGCAGCTATGCCTGGAAGGACTTTGAGCTCAGAGGTTACCCAAAGCCATATAATGTCCTATTTGTCACTTATTGACAGGGTGGGAGAAATAACAAACTGCACTTGAGATTAGGCACTTGACTGATTTCACTTCTCCCACGGATTTCTTGGGTTATCTCTGGCAGATAACACCCCTTGTTACTGTTTGCACTGCAGACCTGTTCAGTACTGCGGTGCTTTCTGGGCATTACAGGTTTGCTCTTCCCAGATGTGCTGAGAGATGGGTGAGTGAAAAGACCTCCTTGTTTCTCAGGCAGTCTGAAACTTGCTGCATGCACTGCAAGCGACCAAGGTCACACTCAGCTTTTCCTTCTGGGTAAGAGTAAGGGAGAAGTCAGCCTTGCTGTGTAAGGGACCTCAGCCTGTAACTTCTTTTGGCTTCCCTACCTCCTGGGGTTGCAAGGTTTCACACAGCAGGGCTTTCTGGTAGTCACAGCCCCTTGTGTCCTTGCTGCAGTCCCTCTTCTTGAATCCAGAGATGCAGAACTGTAATTCAGCATCCTATTCCCCAGATCCCAGTCTGTCTCTCAAAGTTCCTGAATGGCAGTGCTGTAGCAGTAGGGCTTGTGCTCTTTGACCTGTATTTGCCCTGTTTAGCCCATTTAGCATTTCAAAGGAATGTTCTGCTCTTCCAGGTATGTTACTGAGATAAGAGGTTTGCATTCCCTGACACAAATTTCATTGATTTTCATGGGCCTCCCTTCAGACCTACACTGCTCCTTCCTGAGTTTGCTATCCATAAAATAATTCATTTCTTGAGAGGTATTTTAGCATAAGTCTGCAAGAGGTGCTGGGCTTATGGCTACCATGTTAATCTGGTCAAGGGTTGTCTATAGCAACAATTCCCCTATGGTCTCTGGTCTGCACTTTGAGATTTTAGTGGTTTATGGTAGAAGTCTTCAGTTTAGATTTGGGAAGACATCCTTGAGAAAATTATTATTGATTTAGTAAGCCTAAGAATATCCTTGCAATGGAGACACAGAAAATTAATGTGGAGAAAACGTAGTTGATGGTTATGAATAAAGATGGCTTGCTCTTTAGTGGAAAGTCCATCAGTTCTTTCAGGGATCCACACAGTGGTGTCACGTAGACCTGGACCTGTGTACATGCATCCCATGGTGCATCCCAGCTCATCCATACGTGAATGAGAAGCACAATTATATTTGACTTCTCTGTAGAGAAGGAGAACTCTGAGTTGCTGAGTTCTGACAGCTTCAGCCCAGAAAGCAAACAGCTGGATTGAGACAGGCAGACTTCCACTTTCCTTATGACTAGGGGCAGGTATTCTGTGTTTTCATCTTTGTAAAACGTGGCTTTATGCTTTCCAGCAGCACAGAAGCTCTCAAGGTTCAAGGGCATAGGCAAATAGATGTATTATTCATGTTTGTACACATTTTACTTAAAAGTGAAATGCAAGTGAAATGGCTTGGCAGGCAGGGGGATTAGCCACTTCACAGCTTCTGTTGGTTTTACAAGGGTCTCTAGTTTTATGACAGATTGATACAAACACACAGATATAATTTCCTCTTCAGTCTGGAGTACTGAAAGGGAGCCTGTGGCTCTGAATTTCTGCCCTGAATTTGTGGGCTGAAAGAGTGTCTCCAACAGACATCATTTTGATTTCGTCACAGACCCTGAGCCATGCCTGTGTCTGTTCCCCAGAGTTTGCTTTGATCCCTAACAGTGTTAGTAAAATGTTATGAGTGCTGGGGTTGTTCCTGTTCGTGCTTGGTGACCTTAGTACTTTCTGAACGCATAAAAAAAGACCTCATTAAAGAGGCAGCCACAATGTTTTATTTAAAGCCACAGGGACACTGGTGAACCACCGCTTCTTTGAAACCTTTAGGATTTCCTCTGCAGTGCACCCAGAGGTGGTTTACCTGAAATCTCTCTATCTGGCTCTGTGTTCTGGCATTTCTTCACATTGACTACATGGCTGTGGGCAAAATAGTGGAGATAAACAGTGATGAGAACTGATATTGGGAGCTGCTTTGAAGACACCCTCTAAAACCCCATTTGAGATGTTAAAATTCCTTCTCTGCTGCAGCTACTGCCACAAAAATATTTTCATCCTATATCCAGTACGACCCCATGTTTTAAAGGGTATTCTAACTCCTGTGAATATCAAGTAACAGAACGAAGTCATTGCAGAGCTGAAGCATAAATAGAAAGAGGAACATTCAGCAGTGAAATGCTGACACTTCAGCTGAGACTTGGCAAGCCCAGCTGGAAATGCTTGTCCCAGCAACACACACTACATTCATAGAGTACCTTCACGATCGCCTCTGTGTAAAAAGTTCATATCCTCATGTCCTATTTTATTTTTTTGCTGACAGTGCAGTGGCAAAAGTTTAGCGTAAAGGATATTTCAAGTAGTTCTGTATTTTCCTGGCTGTGTACATATACACAAATGCTGCCTTATGCTCATTTTTTTTATAATTAATTTGGTCTGCAACTGATTTGTGGGGTTTAAGTTTCAGTGGGACTTATGCTTCTAAGTCACTGAGACACTTTGGAAAATGACATGTTTTAGTAAGATGCCTGTCTGCTGTGCTGCAGACAGATTCATATGCTTATGTTCAGGAAACAGCCAAACTTTGTGACCTCTGGGCAGATACAAAACTGTTCTGTTTCCAGCAGAAAGGGGCAATTCTACCTGCCAGTGCCACACCTGTGATAACCCTTGAGAAGCGGTGTGAACACCCCAAGTTCTTTAGCCACCATGAATTGTCCTCATCTTTGTCAGGATACTGTTTCTGTCAGTATATGTTTGTCCCTAGGGATGTTGTGACTTGTTTTCCTTGGAAATAAGTAAATCCTTCTCTTGCAGAAGTTCCAAATACATGAAACTTGTGAAAGAATTTGAGGGTGGCAGAAACCACTTGCACTGCTTTGCCTCCTTGCATATCAAGGGATCTCATATGGTTTTGTTCAGAGTTTACCAAATTTAATAGAATTGTAGTAGTTTAGTGAATGCTGAGTGGCAGTGCTTGATCTGGGACAGGCACTGAAACCAAAGTGTAACACTGCAGTAACCCATGAACATGCTGGAACTCATCGGCAGCAGTTGAGCACTCTGAGGCAGCACGTGCTACGTGCCATGACCAATTACAACATCAGTGTGTGTTGTTCAATAATGAATAAATTCTGCTAAGAATTTCCATTTTGAATTAACTTTTCACTGGTGTTTTGTCCTTCCATAAAAAAATAAAATCTTGTTCTAAATGATGTATTCTGTGATACAGGTGATATATATATGACATACAATATAGATGATTACATATTGCAAAATAACATATTGAAAATATATCATTTGCATATATATAATTTATTTCTATATCTCATATATATATGTATGGATGCACACATACACATATTTATACACACTTTGAAACCAAGCCATATATATGTTGCTTGGCTTCACCAAGGGCAAGTCTCGACTGACCAACGTGGTGGCCCTCTGTGGTGGAATAACTACATCAGTGGACAGGGGAAGGGCTTTAGATGTCATTTATCTGGACTTTTTTAGGGCCTTTAACACAGTCCACCGCAACGTTCTTATCTCTAAATTGGAGAGAGATGGATTTGATGAGTGGGCTGTTCAGCTGATGAGGAGTTGTTGGATGGTCACATCCAGAGGGTAGTGGTCATTGGCTCTATGTCCAAATGGACACTGGTGATGAGTGGTGTCCCTCAGGGGTCCATACTGGGAGCAGTAGAGTTTATTATCATCATCAGTGACACAGACAGTGACACAGTGGTATCGAGTGCACCCTCAGCGAGTTTGCTGAGAGGACAGAATGCCATCCAGAGGTATCTGGATAAGCTTGAGAAGTGGGTCCGTGGGAACCTTAAGGTTCAACAAGGCCAAGTGTGTGTGTCTGGGTCAGGGCAACCTCTGCTATATCAATACAGGCTGTGGGATGAATGAATCAAGAGCAGCCCTGCTGAGAAGGACTTGGGATGATGGCGGGTGGAAAGACAGACATGACGTGACAGTGATGTGACTCTTGGAGATGGTCCTGTGCAGGGCCATGGTCCAGTTAATGATACAATTATTGTCTTTATTCAGCAGACTGGCCTTTCCTGGGTTCAAAAGGAAAGCTAAATGCTTGTGCAGGCACTGTCTCATAAGTCCTTATCCATTGGTCCAGAAAAAGGTACAAGAAACTTCAAAGTGTATAATGTCCCTGGTAGAAATAAAAATGTCCCTGTTGTTTGGAAACAAAATGCAAGTTTCATGTAGCTGCAAGAGCAGTTTTGTCCCAGGTTGGTGCCTGATCCTTAATTTCTAGGCAGAGATTTAGATTTTTCCATTATCTTGACTTTTCTGACAGTTACCAAGGTGAGACTGGATGTGGCACTTAGTGCCATGGTCTAGTAAGTGGTAGTGGATCAGGGGTTGGACTTGATGATCTCAGAGGTCCTTTCAAACCCAGCTGATTCTGTGTTTCTCTGATTCTATGAAAATGCTTCTCAACAAATAGCATTGTTCCAGATAGCTCTGAACACACTGCAAATCGGTGTTCCAGGTTCTCCCATCATGCAGGAGAAAGGCACTTCTGTTTGGAGCAAGAGTCCCTACATGTTAATTAGAAGCATCTCCTGTTTACACAAGCCCCCAGGAAACTGTTCTGGCATGCATGTTTGCAAATACAGCCTGTCTTTATTTGTTGTAAGCATGAGTAAGAGTCGTGGATATCAGTTTGTAAATATTGAAGGGTTGCGTATGCCTGTTACAGTTCACAGGCAATTGCTCAAATGCTTTTGATCTCACACTGTTTTCTCCAGGTGGGGCAGACTGTGGCCCCATGTGCAATATCTGGCAGGTAGTCTTGACTAATGCATGGGATTATGTATGGATGATGTACTGGTGTACACAGGATTGTTTTCTGGTGTTCAGCTATTAAGTTGTAGAAAGAGGGTCAACTTTTCAAAGACTTAATCAAGGTGTCTCCCCATCACCCCTTGTTAATTGCCTTCTCCCCCTCTTCTCCTCCCAGAATGGTCAGGATTTGTCAGTCAGCTAATTATCCTAATCAGCTCTTGAGAAAAACTTTTTCTAGTGAGAGAAATGTATTTGATGTTAGGTCTTTTCCAGTCATCATGTAGACTAGCTGATGAAAAGTGATTAACATTACTTAAAGGGAAAACGTTAAGGACTTGGAGTGAGAAGCCTGTTTCCCAGTGCCAAGGGATAAAGAATTTACCACTTCATCTGGGCATTGGCTCCAGTTTAATTGCATTCACTGGTGCATTTTATTCCTTTTTAACCCTCTTGATTTGTCTCCTAATAAATACTTATGAACACAGACATATTTTTTGAATTCCTGTGTAAACTCTTGATTTGTATACTACAATATATGCTCAATAACTTTACCCAAGGCTTCTGTATTTGTAGATTACACTGGGTACAATGCCAGTTTACTGAGTTACTTCTTCATATAGTTTGATTTTTAGCAGGTTTGTAGAGGTGAGTCTTGACAGAGAGAACAGCATACATCACCAAGGAGAAAACCTGAATTCCCCTTCTGTTCTTTATTCCAAAAAAATTAGCATGGACATAATTCAGTATGGATACAATTGGTATAGACTGCAGCAAAGGTTCCCACATCCATTTGGAAATTGTAAATAAATTTGTTTTTTTCAGGCTTCTTGAGGCTTATGTGGTCATGCTCTCATTGACTTAATGATTTTATAACCTCTTAGCAAATTTGGATCCACTTTAGCAAGCGGGTGGAAGTAATTAAGATTATGAAATTTCTATGAGTTTTATGAATATAGGCAAAAGACTATATAGACTCTGTATGAATATAGGCAAGAGACTCTCTGAATGCTCTGAGTGAGGAAAAAGGTTACAGTGGGAACTTGTGTCTTTTGACATGACAGAAAAATTGAAATATTTATAAGCCCTCCAACTGCAGGAAAGCCTGCAGTCAGAATTTAAGACCTAAATGCTCATTTTTGGGGCTCTTGCCTACTGACATGTTTGTGGAATGCCAGACCAGTCCTGTCACACTCCTATGCAACATGTGCACAAAGAAGGGGGTTTTCCTCTTGTATCAGATAACTACAGCCATTTAGACTTACACTGCTGACTGAAAGCTGGGTGAGCTGTCTGCATGTGTATTATACACTCTTTTTCTAATTTTGTTCTTGCAGATTATTGTGTGACATAAGACTGGATGAAAATTAACAGAACCTGGAATGTATTTTAATTGTGAAGCTCCATCAGACATACTGATAATTGCATGTTCTATAATTAAAACTGTGTCGGCTTTTCTTTCTGAGCATCGCAACAGCTGTTAGAGCACATCTGGAAAATACACTATAAGCAAAGATATTTTAGCTCAGAGAATTTCCCAATGCGTGGGATATTTACCAGCATTTCTTTACAGAATACTAATCTGATTTATCAGTATTTCGAATATAAAACTCTTAGATTTTTTTAATGATGTTTGCAAAGCTGGTTTTGAATTAACTTCGCAGATTGGCCATTCCAGTGTAGTTCAAGGCTAAATGCTGCAGAACAGAAACATTGCTTTGCTACTATTTTTAGGTAGATGACTATGTAAGCCTTGTCTAATGCCCTGATACTGTTTTCTTCATTGATTTCAGCCAAATATTTTCCATTTTTTTAATTCTAAAGAGAAATTATTGTTTCATACTGGAATCACATTTCGTACTGGAACCACATGAGGAAAAATTCTCTGCTTCTTGAGGCTCATGCTAACACTCTTCTGTGTTATCACCCTTGTACCCCCTGCAATTATTGTAGCATTACTCAGGACCCTTTGAAGTCAGTGAGAGTGTTTACAAGGTAGGATCCTGGCTGCTTGGAAATGAACAGCAACGCTTCTGTTTGTGACAGGAGCCCAAGCATTGTGGTTTCTGTGCTTTCCTCAGAACTGGGGTATAGGCATGGCATTACAATAAGATTTTCTGATATGATTCATTAAAATGGAACAAGAAAGCATAAAACTTAAAAAAAAACTTTAGAAACCTCTATCCATTAACTTATTGGTAGTGTTGCTTATTTTGTTTATTAAAAAAAAAAAAAAGACTAAAAATAAAGATGCAGAACTCCAGAACCTTTATAAACAAAGTATTACTCTAGTCGGGATCTTGCATTCTGATCCAAACATCTCAAAAACAGCCAGTCAGTTTGCTTTCAAGATGATAAGGGAGATTTTGCAGCTAGAGAGCATTTGCCAACAGGTCCCCAAGTGACAAATCAGTTCTCCTTGATTTGAAGTAGGAGGCAGTTTTTTAATGATACATAGCATTGTGTTGGAACAGCTTCACACCTGAATTTTAAATAATAAATGCTATGCTTGTTGTGCAGCTGGAGGCAAAATGCAGTTACCAAACCAAGGGAAAAACTACAGCTGAAAAAATGAATGAGATAAAAAAGAAAAAAGAATCTACAGCAGTGATACTATAAAATAAAGGAGTAACATGGAACATATTAGAGGTAATGTGGGAAAATTAATTCCAAATTATTGCCAGTTTAATTGACCTACTGGAAGCATTTTAATGGATTTAGTATGCTGTTCTGTTCTTCAGTTTTTACACTTTTCCGCTGAGCAGAAAGCAAGTTTTTCCAATTATGGGGTTTAAAGCTGTAGCAAATGGTTGCTGTGGGTTTCCTGGTTTTGAGATGCCAGCAGTGGAGGTATGGCCGAGTCTCTTCCTTTTCTACCCAACACCTTCAAAGCCCATCCTTTGAGCAGGGCTTGGGTGCTGCTGCTCCGCTCTTGTCCCAGTCTTTCTAGTTACAAAGGCTCTTTGCAAATGACACTCACAAGGTGATTTGACCCCCAGGCTCCGACTGCATGAAGAAAAGGTCATTAAAGATCGGCGACACCACCTCAAAACGTACCCGAACTGCTTCGTTGCCAAAGAGCTGATCGACTGGCTGATTGACCACAAAGAGGCCTCTGACAGAGAGACAGCCATTAAACTGGTGCAGAAATTACTGGATCACAGCATTATCCACCATGGTGAGTGCAATATCAGCTGCTAAAAAGTTCTAAGCTAAATTTTATTGAGTGCTTGTGAAACAAAGGGAAATCCCACTCCCGCTCTTCAAACAAGTATAGGACAGGTAGGATTCTTTCCCTACCAGAAATGGAGCATCTCCCTTGGACTGTGCTGCTGTGCAAGGTCCCCTGTGCCCTGAAGGACATGAGAGGCTGAAGAGGTGTGGAGTGACCCAAGGTAGCAGGGTAAGTTACTGGAGACTGTGATGCTGCTTCCCTGCCTCCAGAGCAGCCCCAGCGGGACTGTGCCCCCCTGCTCCCTGCTGCCCTCACTTCCCTACTCCTAAGAGCACAGTTCTCCAGCTGAAAAACCCATCTGAAAAATCAGCCAGCAAAAAAAAAGGTCATTTTTCTCATGTGGATTAGTTCCCTGGCCTGTCCCTCACACCAGCTGCACAAACATTAGTGCTGGTACAGCTGCAAGAAGTTAGTGGTCCGGCTGTGCCCTGATTAATTTTCTCCTAAACTTGTTGTCTATTTGAGATCTGTTCCTTTCAGCTTCTTGAATAACAATTTATGCTGATGAAAAGGAGACTTCCAATTCAATGGTGGCATTTAGTTGCCTTTTGGGGCACAGAAAGGCTGGGAAGCACACAAGGAAAGAAGACTCAAGGCCACGATTTCAAACCTATAGTATTACCCATATCAAGAAGTCAAATGTACCATTTGTTTCTTTTTTAACAGAAAACTGAGTGACTGTGAACAGACAAATGCTGACTTTACGCAGAGGTCATTGTATGTGCAGCAATGCTGCTGCTATCTGCAGTACATTAACAACACCTTAATTAGAGTCAGAAATGCACATATTGAATGACTGCCACTTCTGCAGCTTCTGCTTGGCTATTAAATGAAAATTCTGTGTAGTTATGGAAACTGGAACTGATGGTAGATAGTTAAAGAATAAAGTAATTATAGGGTATTCAAATCTGACTACTTAATCCTCTATTGAGAAAATGTCAGTGAAGGGTTGCATGGATGCCTGAGTGACTTAATTTAATTGAGCAATAGAGGCTTTATTGCTGAATGCTTGTTTAAAGCTCTAACAACTTCAAAGTGTTTTCTACCACAGGATCCAATTGCACATTCTAGCTTCCACACAAATTTCATATATATGTGTGTGTGTATATTGCACATGGAACAGGTGTTTCTTGAAAATGTTCATGTATTTTACTCTAATAAAATAGTTTAGAAAGTGAGCTAGGGTAAGTAAATTCAGGTAAGTAAAATCAGGTTCTGTAGGATGCTCAGAGCACTCCTTCAGCTCCCCTATCAAGTGAAAGGGGTACCAGAATCTGCTTCTGGGGTGCAGAATGTACCCCATGTATATAGGCTGACAACTCTGTTAGGAGCAGCTTGCTTGGGATAGCTTTCCCATCATTCTATGCCCCTGATGGGGCTCTGTTCTGCATTTACAGGAGCCCGTCATCAGCTTCTGTCTTACAAACCTAATTTGGCATTTCCCAGTGTGCTCCTTATTATACCCACCATTTGCTAGCTGGCATGGCACAGCAATTGAGATAATTTGAAGAGGGAGAAAGCTTTGATTTTAACTGTTTCTTTAGCGAGTCTCAGGTTTCCTACAGCATTGCTAACTGATATTAATAACTTTAAGAAGTTTGATAACCCTTAAGTTATTGGGCATTCTACTCTGGTGGCCTTTTAAACAAACAAGCCAACAGACTGTTTTCAGCAAAAGGTGTTCTGGGTATGCAGCAGAAGGATGCTTTTTTCTTCTTTATTTTTGTAGCAGTACTCACAAAACTGACAAACACTTATCTCTCTCATCTTGAAATTTGCTTACCTGTCTGAAAGTTTTCTCCAGCCTTTCATTGGTTATTAGGACTGAGCAAAGTTGTATGCTCAGAAATACAGGGGGTTAGACTCTATATGTGCTTGCTTTGAAGTTCAGCAGCGGTACCTGGGAAATGGATCCTCAACTCCTTAACATGTATGTGATTTATTTTTTAAATTTAATTCTGTTTCAGTCTGTGATGAGCATAAAGAGTTCAAGGATGTCAAACTGTTCTACCGCTTCAGAAAAGACGACGGGACGTTTCCGCTGGACAATGAGGTGAAGGTGTTCATGAGAGGACAAAGACTATATGAAAAGTATGTTGAAATCTATCCTGTAAAAATAATTACTGAAGGATGATTTGTCATGTGAAAGCATAATTGCAATTCCTGTAGTATTAGTACATCAAAATGCATGGAGCAAACAGGTACTTATCTGTGTAGACACCATATCTACAGCTTCATAAAGAAGTATGATTTTAAATGATAAGTGAAATTAATCTTTAGTGTTCCAGTATACAAAGTTTCAACATCAGAAAAGTTATATTAAAAGTAGTTTAAAAAAAAAAGCCAACTAAGAGCATTTAATTATGACTTGAAACAGATTATTATGCCTAGATACTGAATATCCCACTGGGTTACTTCCATCGAATAACTAGGTAGCTTAACCATACTTCCTAATATATAATTAATGACATTTTTATTCAGGATGTAGAGATTTTGACTTTCAAGCAGAGGGAATAAAATGCCTGTTGGCATATGCTACAAATTAATGCAAAAGTTGTGATGTGTTATTTACCAAAAAGCTTGAAGTATTGCTCTAGACTGAATACCACCCACGCTCCCGCTTGCTTGGAGCAGAAGCCTGCAGCAGCCGGGAGAGATGCTGTGTTTTCTCGCCGGAGAAAATTTGTTTCCCTCTTGAAAGAAAGCACTCAGGAAACTCCCAAGTTTAAAAGCTGATAATAAATCTTATTTTCAAGGTTAGCTGCCTGTGAAGATCAGTTTGGTGAAAGAGCAATGAAAGCAAAATATAAACAAATAGTTGTAAATGCCACTCCCTTTGCTGCACCTATCATATAAAATTTCCTGAGACGCAGCGACTGTGACTATTTAAAGTAAAAAATAATAAATTATATAAGACGTAAAAAAAACATACCACTGAAAAAAATCCTCTGTTCGATGCACTGGAACAGATGGATTGAATCAGCCTCCTCCAAAGTCTTGTGTGCCTTACTAAGCACAGCATTTGCTCCTTTAGACTCTGTAACATGCAATGCCTACAAGCCTGACCCGTGCTATAAAAAGCTGATTAGGCTGTCTACAGTGGGGTTTTTTTTCTGTATTTCTATTTCAGTTCTTCCATGAGAAAAATATTTTTTGTTGGTGAAGCTGATTTCAGTCTTCTGCATGAAAGGAGCCATGACACAAAGAACTCTGTTCTGCCAGTGTCTGCTTCCATCACCATTTCTCTGCATGGAGAACTATCCCCAAACCCATGTCTAGTGTCCAGTTTGTCCAACACGGTGCTAGCATAAAAATTTTCCTAACTGCAGAGATTTTTCCCATCTTAGAAAAGCAGTTAATGCCAAAAGCAGCACCTGTACCTAAATATAGCAGCATCCTCACAAGGTGGCTGCTCCTAGGCAACGTATCTGAAGGGTTCAGAAACTTTTAAAACCATCCCTGAGTGCTAAATATAGTATAGATTAAAAATACTTGTCATTTCAAAAACAGTCAAAGCTAATCAAAATTCTCCGTGGATCATCAGAAATATTTTATATTCACGGGAGATAAGAAGGCATACCTGGCCTATCTGGGCTTCACTTTGTTTATTTTAGCAAATCCACTGTGCAGAGATTTCAGATTTTGTTTAGTTCCCTTGTCCATGCACACTTATTAACAATACCTTCACAGTTTCATTGGATACATTTTCAACTCAAAATCTGATCCTGAAAGTCAGACCACTACAGAAAGAATTCTGCAATGAAATGTGTGGATGTGTAATGTATCAGTTGTATCGGTTTGCTGATAGTGCTGAGAAAGAAAATATTATTTCAGTGCAATTAAAATAATTACTAAATGGCAACAACTGGAGGAAAGTACTCATGCACAAACGTGAAGTCACCAGCATATTCGGCTTGTTTATCAGAATGCCTGTGGACCTAATTGCAAGAGAAATGCAACTACACCAAAGGAAATCTGTCCGAATCCAACACATTTTGAAAATCTATGTCTAATTTTGTAGATGTTGCTGACTTTCACTAGGCTTTGCTAGTTTTAGATAGACATTATAATATTATTTCTTCTCCACTCTCTGCATTAGGGCTGGAGTACTGCTGTTCTCAGAAGCCAGGGTAGTTTGTGCTTGCCAAAATTGCAGACACGTGACCCAATACCAGCCCATGCAGATTTGTACCCTCAACGGGTAAAATGAACAAACATGTTCAGGTTGTTGCTTGGGAAGAGGAATGGGTGCATTAGGCATGTTCGCTGCATTCAGACAGTTGTTTTGGGTAAATACCTTGTTCTCGGCCCTGGGACATGGGAACATAAGGACTGTCCCAATGCTGAGGAGCTCCCTTTCCCTGGCTCTCCTGTCTCTCTTCCGCATGACCACAAAGCTCCTCGTAACCTGGATTCTCTTTCTTGTGCCATTACCACCTTCACCTGCTGTGGATGTCTTCGGTGGCCGTACCCACATGACTGGAAGATTTCAAATCAGTCTCTGATTGTATTGTCCCTTCATTTGCACTGGAAATCATAAATCAGTTCAGACTCCCTACACATCATTCCAAACTTTGCTAATCCTTTCTGTGAACATGTTTGGAGGTTCAAGTTTATAACTAGACATGAAACTCACTGGATTTCCTACAGTTGTGTCTGAAATTGTTGAACAGTTTATTAGGTCTGAGATCTGTATCAGTTTTTGAGCTCTACAGGACTGACCAGATAGACTGAATGAGATAAACACGTTTCCTGTTCAACAAAACCCTCCCTGCAAATTTTAAATAAATCCAGCACAGACATTTTATAGCTTAAAAAAAAAAAAGAAAAGAAAAGAAAAAGAAAAAGTCGTGCAGACATCCTATTTTTATATTTACAATTCTCAGTAGGTTTTGGTCAGGCGCACAAGATGTTGTTTCTGGTGCAGTGTAGGGTTTAGGAGCTATAAGTCATTTCGTGATGCTGACATCAACTGAGATTTTTCAACCAGATTTCACAGTGAAAGAAGTGCAGATTTATGGTTTTAATTTCAGGAAATATTTGAGATAATTTTGAGACTGCATTCTTTGAATCACTTTCATTTTAACTCATCAGTGGTTAAGTCACATTTATCTTCTGGTGCAGTTATTTTGATAAAACAAGATTAAAGATTTCTTCTGAAAGGAGTTTGAATTTCAGGGTTTGGCTACATACATTCCAGTGTAGGGTAACACCAGTTTTAGCAAGTAATATGTTTTGACATGAATAGCCTCACGTTTTCTTGAAACAAGGGAAAAATGGAAGAGTAGGAGGCAGTTTCCAGCTCTGGCTAATGAAAGGCCAGGTTTTTGACTGATGTAAATTGGTACAGCTTTGTTGACAGCCATGGAGTCACAGTGATTTCCTTCAGTGAGCAATGTAAGTGTATGGATTCCTGTGTCTGGGTTGTTAAACTGGCAGTTTGTCGTGTCTGCTTGCTCACAAGTCCGAATCTTTTGCAGAGCTATTCTGGGCACATGTAGAAGGGTGTGAAATGTCAAACTGAGGTTTTTTCCACTTGATATTTTTCCAGATTTCTCTTGTGTGTCTGTAAGGCTCTAAAAATTAGCATTGCTTTTTCAAGGACCTCTCTATCTGCAACTTCAGTGAGCTGGTCAACTAATTATAAACTCATCAAAGAACAATTAACATAATCCTAATGGTTTTTTATTTGGTGCCTGCAGAGCCTGGCTAAGCAGTTCTGGCTAACCATGCAGCAGATGGTGAAAAAAGACACAAGCTTTGGGTTTGCATTTTTTTCTGGGAGGGAAGAAGTCTGGTGAACAAGACATTTAAAGATAGTCTCTTGGAGTGTTTTAGTTGTGTCTTAGATAGGCTTAGTGTGGGACAAAATGTTGCCTTGCATGCAGATGCTTGTAAATCAAAATATTAAGAAAGAATAAAGTGTGCAAGGGTGCTGGAGTCAATACCTTGTCCCCTGTGGCTCATACCCTTGCTTTTGACCTCATCCCCTGACTTCAGCTAATTTTGACTTTCTTAGCTCTTACTCAGTTCAGAGCTGCTGGCAATGACACATCAACATCTAAAGGAGCAGCTCATTGTGCTGCCACTGACAAACAGCTGTGGCTGAGCAGCCTTTGCCTGGTTTGATGATCTGCTACCTGGTGGTCAGATCCAGTTCATTCAGGCTTGAAGTTAGTGCTGGTTAAAGTCAAGGGAAGAAATATTTCAGGTGAAATAACAGATGCTGGATCCTGTCAAACCCGTTCACTGTAATTTCAAATGAAACTTCTCTCTGTTTTCCTGTGGCACAGATTTTTCTGATGCTTCCCAAAGGAGGTGAAGTTGTATTCTGTAATCTCTGGACATGCTGGCCGTTTAAGAAGCAGATGGCCCATGTATGGATTTACATGAATTTCAATTCCTTTATCAGAAGTCGAAGATTAAGCACTTCCAGAATATGTTTATTGTGCTTTAGTTGTGCCCTTAATTTCAAAATATTTGGTGAAGGGAGGGGGCCTGTTAGTCTTACATGGAAAAAATAACCATTCCAATTTTGAGCTGTTACTCTGAAAGTCTTACCACTAGTCCTATTATTAGCCTGTAATAAGTAAAATAATTATGCAGAAAAATCAGGTTGGTAACTAAGGATGCTATGGTGCTCAGTCTCCCAATAAAACACAAAAAAAGGGGAATTCTGTGTTAAAAGGAAACAATTCTCATTTTTTTCTTTCAAACTCTCTTCTGTTTTAAACTTTCAACCTGATTTTTGCATCAACAAAATATTGAGGCTTTTTCCATCCTTTTTTTTTAATACTGTGTCATTTGCACAGATAACTTGAATAGAGAAGAATTTTATTAATATATCCTTCAGCTATGTACATGCCAATTGCTAGGGGATTTAGAGACATGTCATGGTGTTCCTCTGAACTCTGGTGTTACACAGAGCCAGCTGAGGCGCAGAGACTCTGAGCCTCAGATGTTAAAATGTGTTCAGATGTGTAGCTCACTGACTGCAGCTGCACGTAAATGTTGGACATGCAATATTTATCAGCCACCCGAACCACAGAACTACCTTCTTTCCTCCTCCTGAATTTTTCTGCAGCTGTTTTAAAGCTCATGGGGAGAGTTTTCAAATTCACCTAAATGACTTTGGGGCATAGTCCTGCTAAGTAAATATTAATTAGGAAGCTTTGAACACATTAGTCACGTTCTGTTGCTTTTAAGATAATCTTTTTTCAAGTTGATTATACAGTAACTTTTAGAGAACCTAAAAGACTAACTGGGAGGACATGTGAAACTTAAAAATTTAATTTTCTTTTAGGTGAAAACACAAGAAAACAGTGTCTTCACATAGGGATATAAAGCCTAATTTTTTTGACTAAGCAGTTATAATTCACTTCCTAAGTTTAAATTGATAGCTTGAGGAAAGATTTAGTAAGTCAGTGAAAACTTCATATATGTTTGCTTAGTATCAGTGAGATTTGCCAGAATACATCATAAGTTGCTTTTCTGAAGAACTATTTTCCCCCCTCAATACCAGGCTGATGAGTTCTGAAAATACCCTTCTGCAAGCCAGGGAAGAGGAAGGAGTCAAGTATGAACGGACTTTTGTAGCATCAGAATTCCTGGACTGGCTGATCCAGGAAGGAGAGGCCACAACACGGACTGAAGCAGAGCAGCTTGGCCGCAGGCTTTTGGAGCACGGGATTATACAGCACGGTGAGAAATTTATTGCCAAGTGGTAAAAGCTACATTTACTGTAGCACTTCCTTCTGGTCAAACCAAGTGGAGGGGCCCTTGTCTTCTCGATCACAGTATGCCTAAGTTCTAAATGATTTCAGATAGTAGTCTAGGTAACGTTATTTAGTAAAAGAGTGGATTTTTTGAAAGCTCATTGTATTAATTCAGAAAATTCTGCCTCAAATGCAGAATACAGCTAGAATTTGAGATTGTGTAAGATGTGTATAAGATCCACATAGAGATGTGGATGAAAATCAATTCTCCTTCACTTGTGGTAATTAACTTGTAGAACTTGCTATCAGCATTATTTATAATTGAGGTAAGTAGCTTTGTAAGACTCAAACAGGGATTAGAGCCATAAATAAGCAAACTTCTCTATGCAGAATAAAAATTTGAGGTTGTATATATTTCCCTATTTGAAGACAGGAGCAGAGCACAATCTAATGCCAGAAAAGCAACTTTCCCTCTTGATCATGTGGCAGATTTGTTCTAGTACGTTTGTGCAAGAAAGCATATCTTTTGGTTGAAGTGTTACTGTATTTGTCCTGCCCGTATAACTTCTTTGAGGCAGGAATCAAATATTTCTTCATGGATCAGTACAGTGTGACTGGTGGATGCATCTTCCTCAAGGAGCTCCTGCTGATAAGACTGAGTTTTCTCTCCTTAATGCCCCAAGGGTGAAGATGTGAACACCCCTGACACTAAACCCATATTACATGTTGGCGTCATTTGCTCTCAGCGAAAGTTGCCCTGCTGTGACCAGGCATTTCCCACCATAAATGTGTTGCAGTGCCTCTGGGAGCAATGAAGGGGTGCCAGGAGATGACAGAACAAGCTGGCAGAAGCTACATTGTTTAATGCCCAATGGGAAAGTAATCAGATCCTGGTGTTCTCAGTGTTGTCACATCAACCCTAATTCTGACAGAGAACAAAAAATTGACAATATTAACAGGTTGTTAGTATAAAAGGTGCTAGGTTGGCTAGGTTGCTTGTTACTTAGTTTTAATGAATAGAGAAAAACGGGCATGTAAGTGATGTGCACAGTTCTGTCATGTCTGGACTTCAGCAAAGCCTTTGACACCATCTCCCATAATATACTCCTGGAAAAGCTGGCAGCCCATGGCTTGGACAGGGGCACTCTGTGCTGGGTTAGGAACTGGCTGGATGGCCGGGCCCAGAGAGTGCT
>JAWMRA010000078.1:137760078-137925149 GCA_035584735.1 Pseudotriccus pelzelni
GCCATGATCTGGTAATCACAGTGGGGTTGGATCAAGGGTTGGACTTGATGATCTCGGAGATCTCTTCCAACCCAGTTGATTCTATGATTCTATGATTCTATGGTTGTAATCAGGCTCACATTATCTTTAACTTGCAATTACTAGGAGCTACTTCTGAATATTTGTAGTAATCAGCTTTCAGTTCTATAATTACTCCTGTGCTTCCTATGATTTATAGGGTGCCAGCTGCTTGGAGCTTGATGGACAGGAAAGGTATGCCACCCCTCCTCTTTACAGCAGCAATGATTTCACTCCTATTTTTATCTGAGCATTTTCTGTATATTACATATGTGGTAAACTTTCCTTAAAAAACAAACAAACAAACCAAACAAAAAACCACCCCCCACAAAACAAAACTCAAACCCCCCAAACCCACAAACAAACAAAAACAAAGAGAAAAGTGAGATTTATGCTGATATTTATATTTTTGCAGAGGAAATAAAGTCAGGACTTGACATTTGGTGCAAAGCTGGATTTACTTTGAAAAAGCTGGGTTGCTACTGAAATCTTTTCCAGTTCTGCAGATTTATCCCCTGCCCATCCTCTTCTAGTAGTCAAGAGTATGTGCAAAGCACGTGGTTAGATTTGAAACTCATGAAGTAAAGGCACAGCTCTGGGAACTGGTTGACTGCTGAAGAAGTGGCCTTCTCACTTGTCAATAGTAGGTTATCACTCCAAGGCACTGTCATCTTCCTCACTCAGCTTTTCTTGGGACTAAGGTACCTCAGTGGGGATTTTCACACTGATTTGAGGGGGAATCTGGAAGTACAGTAAAATCGAATTATGTCCTTGAGGTTTATCTTTATGAGTGGACATGCTTTGTGCACACTCCTAAACAGGAGATTTCATTCTTCTCTGAATTTCACTGCAACAATTCGTCTAGATAGTGTTAGGAATATTGATGAAAGTACTAGCAGAATTAACACAGAGCTGGTTTGGGGTTCACCTTAGCAACTGGATATGATCTGTGTGTTTTGAAGGTTCATGTAATGCTGGCTTCCTCTAAAAGGGAGCTCAAAGTGAAAACTCCTGGTATTGGGCGTGTATAAACTGGGAAATGGCAGGAGTGGTATTCTCTCCCCAACACCCTCCCACCCATCTTACTGAGTTCTAAATCCAATTTAAAAACAAGACAGATGTCTTTCTGTCTCTTAATACAGTAAATTGATTTCACCATACTATGCTTCCTTTGTTTTGTCTCTCGTCAGTAGTACCAAAATGTTGCTTGACACTAATTGGCATCCTTGTTGGCAGAACCAGCAGAAAGACTCTTGACTGAACAGGAATGGAGAATAAAACATTTCCTACCCTGAAGGCAATCTTTTGCTAGTGGTATTGTTTGATATCTACGATATGGAATAAAATAAGCTTGCTGTATTATTCTTATGAAGTATTTATTACTCTACCTAATGCAATGGAAAGTAATAGAAATAGTTGCATCAAGTTGCCAATCTCAATAGTAATTTTCCAGCCACAACTGAATTATGCAATTTATTTTTACTGATGCTGACTTTCATTTCAATTACTCAGAGAAGCTGTATTCTGCAGCTGAGGCACTGTATTCAAAACAGCTTCCTGACACATTTATCTTCACTTTAATTGGTCAGACACAAACCAGGTTTTGCACAGGAAACAAACACTGATGATAATTTTAAAAAGGAAAACAGTGGTTTAAGAGGAATTGTATAAATGCTGTGAAAGTATAAAATGTTTCAGTTTAAAAATAATCTTCCTGATCTCTATGGGCCTATGTAACTACACATATTTCCCCTGCCATATATGAAAATGATGAAATGTGCTTAAGTGCTGAATTGCTTCCTTCCAAAATCCCACTGGCACACGCAAATCATAACCCACAAACCACCATTTTTGCAAATAGGGCCCAGATGTCCTTTCCTATGGACTGGTACCCCCAGGTAATATGGAATAAAAAAAATATAAGTACCAGGGAATTGTACACTGTGCATTTCTTGAAGGCTTGTGTTGGCAGGGTAATTGGCAGTAGCTTACTCTGCTTTTGTGAACAGTGATGACCTTCATCCAGAATATAGGAATAAAGGCTGTGGGAAGAATTTTACACAAGGTGATGCACATCCAATAAGGGCAGGGACAAAAGGTGCACGCAACACATTTCTTAGCTGTAGAAAAGCCCATTTCTAGCATGGTGAGGTATGTAGAACTTGGTAATATTAACAGATAAAACTTTCTTCCAGGAGGCTGAATCTGTCTTAATTCTTCTTCATATGGAAATGGTGGGACAGATTAGCTACTGTGATCAAAATTCACATGCAGCAAGAGGAGAAGGAAGTTCTCTGCCAGCTCCAGGGTAGATCAGACCAAGCAAGGGTGGGCTGGGAGCAGGCAGAGGTCAGCATGAGCGTCCACATACAGAGGCCTTTCTCAGTCAGGAAAACAGAGATACTGATGTCCAAGGATGAAAGAGGGTAATCCACAGAGCTGTTTTTGAAATAATTTTTGGCTCATACTGGCTTATGGCATCTGCCGCAGAACTTACCCTGCAACTGCAGCCCCAGCAGGAAAGCACCACTGACATGACAGACTGAGTACCCCTGTCCTCCTCCAAGGGCTCCTTGGAAGCTTGAGGGGTAGAGAAACATCCACCTGCTTGGGGGATAGAGAAACATCCACCTGCCTTGCAGAAGTTTCTGTAATCTGGAATCTCCAGTGATAACTACATTCAATTTTAAAATGTGGATAATACGGTTAAGAGGAACCTATGTTTTCTTAGGATTGCACCTGCATCTTGCAAGATGAATACTTGCATTTCCTCTGTGGCAGCAACCAAATCATATCATATTTAGAAATACTTTTCAATGTATTGTGGAGTATAAACACACAGTGATTGCCCTGTACTGCAGATCTTATGGCATGTTCCATCAGTTGGGCCTGTGAGAAATGTGGGTCCGAGCAGCAGCACTCACCTTCCCATGCTAGATCACATTCTGGCTGTTTTGCTTTGATGTTTCCCAAGCTGCTGCTGACCCTCAAGTTCATGTGCTTGGTGGTATTTCCCTCCTGACATCCCTCCAACACCTTCCCTGTGCAGTGACCACAGCATGGTTCAGCATGAAATGTTTTGCATGGCTGTTCACTCTACTCCAGAGGTTTGGGATGCAGATTCCCAGCAGAATAGATGTCATGAGTTCTCGAGAGGCTTTGCTTTCCTGAAAAAGTCTCTTTTGGAGATGATAGGCTAGCGGCTATCTTCTTTGACATATGCAGTCCACCTAGACTTCAGTAAAGCCTTTGACAGTGTTTCCCACAACACTCCCCTGGAGAATTTGTGCTGCCATTGTGTGGGTGTGTGCACTTTCTAATGGATAAAAAACTGGCTGGATGGCCAAGCCCAGCATGTTCCCCAAGGCTCAGTATTGAGGCCAGTCCTGTTTAATATCTTTATTGGTGATCTGGACGAGGGTATCAAAGGCAGCATTAGTGAGTTCAAAGATGACATTAAGTTGGTTGGGAGTGTTGATCTGATGAAGGGTAGGAACACTGCAAAGGGATCTGGACAGGCTGGATCAATGGGCTGAGTCCAGTGGTATGAGGTTCAACAAGGCCAAGTGCCAGGTCCTGCACTTGGGTCACAACAACCCCAGGCAGTGCTACAGGCTGGGGGAACAGTGGCTGGGAAGCTGCCCAGGGAAAAGCACTGTGGGTGCTGGTCAACAGCGA
Source organism: Pseudotriccus pelzelni (assembly GCA_035584735.1). Lineage (NCBI taxonomy): Eukaryota > Metazoa > Chordata > Aves > Passeriformes > Tyrannidae > Pseudotriccus > Pseudotriccus pelzelni. The sequence continues at coordinate 137,763,814 of JAWMRA010000078.1, forward strand.
CTGAACATGAGCCAGCAGTGTGCCCAGGTGGCCAAGAAAGCCAATGGCATCCTGGCCTGTATCAGAAATAGCGTGACCAGCAGGACCTGTCAGTGGTGAGGCTGCACCTCAAATCGTGTGTTCAGTTCCAGGTCCCTCACTACAAGATGGGTATTGAGGTGCTGAAGTGTGTCCAGAAAAGGGCAGTGGAGCTGTTGAAGGGTCTGGAGCACAAGTCTGATGAGGAGCAGCTGAGGGAGCTGGGAGTGTTCAGCCTGGAGGCTCAGGGGGGACCTCATCACTCTCTACAACTGCCTGGAAGGAGGTTGTAGCCAGGTGGGGATCGACCTGTTCTCCCAGATAACAAGCAACAGGACAAGGCCTCAGATTGCACCAGGGCATGTTTAGGTTGGATACTGGAAAAAATTCCTTCGTATAAAGGGTTGTCAAGCATTGGAACAGGCTGGAGTCACTACCCCTGGAGGTATTTAAAAGATGTGTAGATGTCGCACTTAGGGACATGGTTTAGTGGTGGACTTGGCAGTGCTGAGTTAATGGTTGAGCTTGATGATCTTAGAGGTCTTCTCCAACCTGCAAGATTGTATGATTTTATCAGTGCTAGGATTTTATGATGGTAGTGTGAGATACTGGATGCGAATGTCACTGAGTTGCTGCTACGGGTCGGAACCAACTCACTGTGATTTTGTGTGTGTGGGGGGGGAAGGGCTGGGCCCAGACCTGCAGGTACATAGTAAGGGCTGCTGAGAGCACATGGCATCACTGACAGCCCTGTAGCCAGGCTGTCAGTCAAGGCAGACCTGCCTGGTACCCTGCTCACACCACACCCCTGCAGCCTGTGACTGGCTGCAGCACATCTCACTCTGGCCTGGAAGGCACTGACCAGATATCCTGCCTGGGAGGGAAAACTAAACTGTATAAACACACGAGACTCCACCTCAGCTCTCTCTCTCTTCTCTTCTGCAACCTGAACCATGTGAACCATCAGATCTTGTCAGTAACCATTTTTCCTTTTCTTGCTCGCTCTTTTCTCCTGCTGCCTCCACCATGTGAATGACCGAATCTTGTCAGTAAGCATTCTTCCTTTCCTTTCTCACCTCTCTTTCTTCTCTCATTCTTTACCTTTTTAATCTGTTTTCTTCTTTTACTCTTTCCCCTCTCTTGTGGGTAACTTAAAGCCAATGGACTGTGTCTTATTGAAGCTGGTATATTGATTATTTGCAATAGCTGTTTTCAGTGGAATGGGTCTTTGTGATGAGTGTTTTAGTGAAGTATTTTTACTTGGTCGTATTTTACTTTTGCCAAAATACCTACTAGGTTAAAAGGATTTCTTGTAGAGAAGAGTGTGTGACTCTATCTGCAGACACAAATTCGAGGTTATAAAGAACCAAAAGGCTTTTAAAAAGTCTTAAATAAAATGTAACCATTCTGGGCAGCTGGTGGCTAAAAATATGGAGTGTAATAGGTAGTAAATATGCAGTAAGATGTCTTAGGCATGATATCAGTATCTTCTGTCCCCACCCTCCTCTAAAACACCTAAACTTTCTAAGTTTTATTGAGTTAATTGCACTTGACCAGACCTGGTGTGTTCAAGGCAGACACATGTTCTGCTGGCTTAGCCCAGAAGCAGGTGCTTGCCATCTCTCAAGAGTTAATCTTTCATCAGCAAATTACTTTCGGAGATGAAAACAAGCACTTTGTAGTGACTTAGTGAGAACAGTAAATATTGACACATGCTATCTCCCTGTCTCTGCAGAGAAGTCTTATACATATATTTAATTTTCCCTATTGTTTGCAAGGACTCTGTACCTTTATACAGCAACATTTCCTTTATGAAGATGATCAGTGCATTTAGTTTTAAGTATCAAGACACATGATGCAGTTAAAAGTTTGTTATAGTTGTGGAAGTAGATTAAATATCTAACAAAGTATTATTTCTCATACTTTTTTCAAAAAGATTTCCCTCTTTTCTATAATTGCTGTAAATAATGAACTATGGGCTTCCTTAGCTATCCAACTGCTGATACTTCATACTTTGTAAGTGAAAACTTGCCGTATATGTGAAATACCACTTCTTCCTTAATTCAAGATTTCTCTTTGGAACCCCTTTCTTGGAAATACCAACTGCATGTAGCAATTTATAAGTATCATTGAATCATACCATAAATCCTTGACTTAACTTGTCATAGGTTTTCTTCTCCAAAATTAACACATACATTTTTAATATAATTTTTCTATTTGATCTAACACCTGGATCATATCAGCTGTTGGATATATCCAAGATTTCATTGTGCTGCAAATTATAAAACAACACACTTTTACAGGTGATGCCTTGATTTATCTCAGTAAATCACAAGCCTTCAGTTAGTCTTTGAAATCCTGCAACACAACTTTGTTTTTATTATATGCCCAGTTCCTCCTGTGCTGACACCATGCAGAATCACTGAGTTGTTTGTGTGGCAGTTTTTCCCTGGCAGTTCCCAGACGTAAGAACAGTAACCTCGCCCACAGTAATTCAGCTGCTTGTGCTAAATCTGGAGACCACTTTGCGTATTTTTCATGATTTTGCCCTTGTAGGAAAGTCAAAGAATAAGAACTTCGTATGTAATTTTATAATCTCCCATCTTCTTTGTCTGTCAGCTTCTCATTGTGCTCTTCTTGCAGTTGTCTTTATCTACAGCAGGAGTGGATTGTTTTTGAAAGAGCCGCATGCTCTATGTTTTATGTAAATAACATATGAAGACTTCTTTTCCTATTATCTACTGAATTCTATTTTTCTGACAGAGAATGGATTTCAGTTTTTAACAGCTGCAACAAAAATAAAAAGATACCCAGATGGGCCTTTTCATCTTCCGCTTGCCTTGCCACAGACTGCACTTTCCATACTTTATTTGGAAGCAAAGAAAAGCTGTTGGCTATGTTCTGTAAACTTGCTAAATTAAAGATGATAAATCCTCATATACACACTAAAAGGACTGCTGAAATGCATGTGATTCAACACTGGATTTTCATGCTAGAGTAGATAATGTGTATTTGAAAATAGACTGCAAATAGATGGCAAACTGACTGGAAAGACAAAATGTCCATAGAAACACTTACCTACGTAACTGTTTTAAGGCAGCCGAAATAAAATGTTAATGCGCTGAGCAGAACATACCACTTTAATAAGAGTGGGATACTCTGAATTTCAGTACCCAAGGAACTTTTCACAGTTTTCTATTGTAATCTTGATGCTTTCAAGACATTACAGAAGTTGTCTGGATTTTTTTGCGCTGTGTAAATATACCACAGTTCATTGAAACAGCTCAGAGAACATGGTTCCCCAATTATAGCGTAATTTTTTTTTTTTCTGGGCCCATTTACAGTTCCAGGACCTACTTATTTCTGGACATGCTTACTGGCTTCACCCTTACTAGGATGAACTGGAACAGGTCTCTGAATTTTGTATTTCAGGGCCGGGATCTGCCTTGCAGTTTTGTGTGAGAGGTTTGGTTGAAACAACAGTAGTTCAAGCTTAGATCCATTGTCTGTTCAAAGTGAATTCCTTGCAATCCAAATGAGAAAACATATGATTTAGTACAGCTGCACTGCTGGAAGTTTAACACACCAGTTGAATACATTCACAGGTGGGCTTATCTACAGTCTCTGTAGCATATAAACATTCATAAAAGGTGGAAAGGCAAGTGTTGTGTTCATATGGTGCTGGGAATCCAAGACCCAGGGCCTTGTGCTCACTAAACATCTGTAGTCTCTCTCCCTGGATTTGTGGGAGCTCCAAGCAGGTGGAATTCATCAGTGTCTAAAAAGGAAACTAATCTGAATAGGTACCATTATTAAAATGCATTTGCTGTGCCAGATTAGCAGAAAAACAGGAAGGCTTTGAGAGGAATGGAAAAAGCATTGTCCAGTGGCAAATAAAGTGCCAGTGACTCTCCTCCAGCCACATGTGTGTCAGTGCAAGGCAGGAGTGGATGAGGGACGGCGCAGAAGTGGGAGGGTTGTGTGGCAGAGGTGGGATGTGGAGCTGGCTGAAAGCCGCGCAGTCACCCGGGCAGGTCTGGGCAGCTGGTCAGTGTTTTCCGAGTCCATGGACTCCCCATTGCTCTGTGGAAGTGAAAGTGGACACACACTTCCACCGTTTCTCTGGCAAGGGACCAAAACTGGGCTGGCCAAAGGCCTGAGGCACAGAAGAGACAGGCTCAGCAAACTGTGTGCTGAGAGAGGCACAGAGAGAGGTGTTTTTTTAAGGAACCAGTATTTTATAGTGTTGATTTGTTTTCTTCCCTTTTAATCACTGGTTCTGCTTTGGAGAGGGGAGCAAGGAAGCAAAATGACATGGAGTGGGAGTCAGACCCTTCCCTGGGCAACTTCGGGTTCTGGTAGGAGCAGTTCAGGTAATGTCCTCATTCAGATAACCCAGAAGCAGCCCCCTCTAAGTCCCTGCAGCCCTCCAGTGTATGTCTCACCATCCTGCACTTGTTTTGGTATGACATCAACTCTTCTGGGGCAATATCCTGCCACTCCAGTTGTCAAAACTGGTATGGTCATCTGTGACTTGCTATATGAAAGTGCAGACTATTGCAGCCAGTAGTAGTGAAAGTCCAAAATAATCTCCTGCAGCTTCGAACTGGGCTTCACATAATTTTAATAGAGGAAACTACCTCATTAAAAGGATAAAGTGTACTTCTGAATAGACTGGGTCTGCTGCCTTGTGGAGCAAAAGACTTGGATATGTATTGTGCACTGCTGGAAACAGTTCAGTGCTGCTTTTGTCTTTAAATGGGGAAAGATATTATATATCCATGCTGAAAACTCGATACAGTCTGCTCATGCTTTTATAACCTCTTCCTCTTAACCCCAGCACAAGCACACTCACACAAACAAACAGGCACACACTTCAACGTGTCCTCTGCTCTCTCGAGAAAAGCTGCTCATCTGGCTCCTTGGGGAACTTTGATCTCCTTCCCACTGCTCCCTCGACATGGAACAGCCTTTCCCCGTCTCCAGCCACAGGCTTGCTTGGTGACAGCATTGTTTCTGGGGACATGCAGAGCAGCTGGAGTGCATCACTGGATGTGGCCTACTGGGGACTGCAGCTTTCAGCTGGTAGAATGCATTAATCACCGTGGTGGAGATGTACACAGATTATCAGCGCTAAAAGTCACGAGGAATTGAAGTGGTGGGAGGGATTTAGGGGAAAAGCCAGTTATGAAAATGGCCTGATTTTTAAGGCATGAGTCATACCATTTATTAAAATAGGCTTTTGTACTTTCTAAAGCCTCCTCAGTTCTATGAAATCAATGTAAAGCTAATATTTCTATCTCTGCTGTGCATCAGCCTCCTTGAAAAAGTGGAAAAGGCTGTTTGAGCTACAAGCAGATCCTGGGATTTTATGTCAGAATCAGAAGCTGAAAGAAGATTTGCATGGATGTTGCTATTTATATTTTATGTATCTGAACAGAAACTGTGAGGCAGCCAGGCACAAGAAGCACCAAAGCTGCAACATTACGTGCTCCTGATCAGAGAAAATCCAAAATAAATACTGTGATTTTTCTTGTCTTAACGACAATGTAAATGGGGAAAGACCGGATAAAATCCTTGCCGATGAAATTTTCAAACTCTAGGGACAGATGAGACAGTAAACTCTATTAATTAAATGGTCATTACTCCAAAAGAGATGTATTTTTGTGTAATTAATGGTATAACTAGAAGGCAACAAACCCAGGAAACGAGAATACAGGCTCTACTTGTTGCTGTGAAGCAGTGCTGTGTGGGAAAAGGGGATATACAGGACACAAATTTTTCCCATTTTATGCTGTGTGTGCATTACAGTTGTAGTAACTGTGAGCCTGAGATGTACAAATGGGACACCAGCAAGTAATAGAAGGGGGAGTGAGGTTGTAACTGTGGGCATGCTGTTATGGTAAGTGGATTTTTAGGAAAGGTAAAGAAATTCTGAAGAGGACTCAAGGAGGGCTAAAAAAAGATCAGAATTTAAGGAGTGTTATTTATTCAGTTGATAAAAAATATGTTTAAGAGTTGGCTTCAACTCTTCACAGACTCCTTTGCAAAGATTTAGGACCACGTCTTATGTAACTTTCTGATGAAGGTGTGACAAAATTCAGGGATTAGCAGCTACAGTTGAACAAATTCAGCCTTGAGTAGAATCATTATTGCCTGGCAGGGAAAGTAACTGAAGGCTTGAAGAGCTCATAAGGGAAAGAGTAAAGTGGTCATTACAGGCTGCTATAAGGTACAAGCAAACTAAACTTTTTGTAAGATTTAAAGATAGTTTTTACACTGTTTCTGGGAGAAATTTTGTGGTCTGTGTGAATGTGGGAGATTAGACTGGTGGGCTGTGACAGTACCTCCAAAGTTTGATCTTGGTGACTGTGAGTTAGTGTTGGTACCTTTCCCTCCAGGACCATAAATGTTCCTGTGCACTTTTATGATTTTGGAGGTTGCCAGACACCACAGTTTTACTTTACTCTCCTTGGTACATTTCTTTCTATTACATAAGGGTGCACATTGTAACATGGACATGTTGCCACATGAACAGCAGTGAATTAAACTGGAATAAGAAACATGAAGTCACCCCATCTTGCTCTTTGCATCACCCTCACAATGTATAAATACTGGTCCTGACACTGGTCAGCCGTGGCCTGACTGCTTAAGACAAGTTGAAATGTGTGCCAGTTTGTTTTTCTATGCTGTACTATGAAGAGCAGTGAACTAATTCAGGAGTGGTTACGTCAATCCCTATCTGGGGGCAGCAGCTTCCAGGAGAGGTACAGATACCTGGAGCAAGAGCCTTGTCAGCTGCCACAGGTTTATCTGCTACTGCCTCTGACTCAACACCCAGAGGTAACAACCTCTAAAGCACCTTTAAAGAAACCTCTCTGGAGCAAGTCTGTGCAACCCTCTCAGCATTCTGCCATCAGTTTGGAAAAGTTTTTCACTCCCACTTTTATCTGCTGCTTGCAGCAAAGCATGGGCTGCTGAAGCAGCTGAGCTGAGCAACCGTGCCTGCATCTGCACCTCTCACCTGGCAACTACTGAGTGTAACAAAACCACTCTTCTGTGTGTTCTCTGCTTCTGGCACTCACATAGTTGTGATTTATCAAGGACAAGGGCATGTGCAGCTTCTCCTGACTCCTGCTGAGAGTCAGCTCCTGCACCTGAGGAAAGCTTCAGAGGCAGCCATCATCTGTGTCTGCTGCCCCCTCCTCAACCTCTTTCTTCTGACCCATGGTCTGGAAATTCCTTTTTCCATGCCCTTCCAGAAGCACTCATCCTTAGTCAGAATCACAGCCTGGACATTTCATTACAAATCAAGAATAAGTCAGATGACTAAAATTAAAAACAACCAAGGGGCACAGTAATAATTTTGGTGAGAGATTTTATTTGATGATGTATGCAGAAGGAGGCTGTTTGAGCTATGCTACTCCTGTTTATATTTTTAGCTTCTTCTTGTATATACAAAAAATTACATGGTGCTACAGACACGTTATTTGCTCAAACTAAGGATGCTGTATCACTCTCACGTGAAATGTGAACTCTCCTTAGAAATGCAGAATTAAACTATGAAAGTCAGTGAGCACTCCAGATTCTGTACTAAGGCTACTAGTCATAAGCATTCTGGCTGCAAACCCTTTGCTGTGTAAAGCGTATAAAAATATTCTCCAACACACAGTCACTGGTCTTACCTTTTCCATTTACATTCATCTATTGTATAAAAATTTAGCCTTTCTTGGACTAAAATAGATACAGCAGAGATTAACTACTTCAATGGAAAACCTAAGATTTGTTATTTTAAGTATATAAATATTACAATATTTCAGTCAAAACAACTATTGTTATTCCAAAATATGTTCTGTATCTTGACATAAAAATGTTTACATTATCTAGTTCATGTTCAGTAATTCCTGAATTTCAGAATGTTGTGGTGTCTGCAGCACGAGTGTGTGTTGATCTCTGATTATCATTATTTTGGAGGACTGTCAGAGCACTTCAGTTAATGACACAAACAACAGAATAATTTTAGTAAAAAACCGTAGTGTCATAGTATTTAACTTGAATCAGAAACCATACTGATATTTCTTATATTGCAAATGGCTGGCCACAGTAATTCTTTCATTTAATATTATGAATTGAAGTAGTACTGAATAAGTAGAATTTGCCTTTTTAAGATTAGGATGGCCTCCAAAAAAAAAAAAAAAAGTGGTTTCTTTGTATTTAAATTCAGTTATCCTAATAATATGGTAGGATTTTGCTAGGTATTGCTACTTTTACTTATTATGTCAGTGATCCTAAAATGAGACTGGTAGCTGCGAACACCTACGTACTAACTCTGCCTCTGATAGCAAGTCCTTTTGGGAATGTAGGCAAATCTCCAAATCTCTCCTCCTCTATTTCCTTTCTTCAAAAATAGTGATTGTTAGTAAGCATTGTTTAATGGTGTTGCATACTATATGTATCCAAAACAGGGAGCACAGCAGCACCGTGTGCCTGCAATAATTAACGTGTCAGAACAGAGTAACAAACTGCTTCCAGTGTTAAATTGGACCTAGCAAAGCCATTTTGCTTATGGAGGATGCATGTGCCTGGTCTGGGGACACAACGGTTTCAGCACCAAAGTGAAGCAGACGAAAGTGGCACTGGCTCTTCCAAAGATCTTATATGGACCCAGATGATCTAGGTGACAGGGGTCTGTTGTGTAGATGGTACTTGAGAAATCGCAGCTTGGCCGACTGGCATGACCTTTCTATTTTCTTAATGTAAAAACATAGCATTTCAGAACCTCAAGGGATGCCTTACAGTCTGTGCCATGCTGCAGGACTCTGGGGCAGATGGTCTGTGTGGCAGTTTGGGCACAAGCATGTGCAGTTCAGAAAGTTCCTGTGTCCTAATTATTCCTTATGTCCCAGAGGCAGAAGTCCATTTGTATATACAGTGGACTCTCTGACAGTGATCCCGACAGGCAAGAGACATGCATCTTTGCAAGGTGGGTAAATGGTCTGACCTCTTATGGCAGAGCTCCAGGCTCTGAGTCCTGTGTAGCACCTTGGACTCTGCTGCCTGTGGACCTCATGTGTTGGGCAGAGCAAAGAGCAAGGCAGAAGTTCAGTATCTGTAGTAGGAGGCCAGATGAGTAAATCATGTACTCATAGGCTTGATTGACCTCAGTCCATTACCTGTGTTGTTTTTTACACTTTACATACAATTACCTATAGCCCACCTGTTCTTATGATTCAGTATTGGAAGAAATGCAATTTATAAACCAGGTAAATCCAAAATCTAGATCATTCATGGAAAAGTTCAACTGTAGGAAATGATTTCTGTGTAACATGATCACAGAAGTTATGTGAAGATGGAAAAACACCTACTGCAGCTATTTAAGATAATGCAGGGAGTACTAATGGAGGGAGTACTCCAGAGGGCTTTCCTGGGGCCAGACCCTGCAGAGAGTCAGAGCACTTTCAGGACCTGGCACAGAGCTCCATCCACAACTGCTGTGTTTTTTGTCACTATGAAGGTGCAGCACCAGTGGCAGTGAACACGCAAACATTATGGCGATGCTGCACTCTCTGGGTAGGCTCTGGCGCTCTTGCTCTGACAGCAGCAGCCTGGGATTTGCTCTCAGTGCCAAAACAGTTTGCAATTAAGACTTTTGTTCATTATGTAAGAAATGATTTTTGGCCAGGTGCCTGTTCCCGAACCTCGTGTATCCGTGTGAAGGAGGAAGTGGCCTGCAGGAAATGTCTGGGACATGATGTCTGTGGTGAACAAGACAAGAGGAAATACACAGGTCTTGATTTTTTGCTGCCCTATGGCTTTGAACAAGGTAGTTGGAAAGAGCTCCCAGGAGCTGCCTTAATACTGATGAGTTTACACAAAAATCAACATAAAGTGCTAAGTTTGGTGTTTATTGACCAGTAGCAGCAAACAGCACACGGAGGAAGCACATGTGGGGGTGCACCATTATTCAGCTGGTCACAGGGAGATAAAGTACTTCTGTTTCCACTTGACAATAAGAAGTGTGTGTCATTAATCAAGGTAGTGTAAAAGATTCCTCTCAGCACTGGCCACTACAATTCCTACTTTGTTATTGTTGCTATAAAAGTGTGTATATGGAAGCCACCTGTGTGAAACTCCCCACCTTCCTCCTCTTTCTGAGTCTGCAGAGGGGAAGAGGAGAGCTCTGAGTGTTGCTTCCTTACAGCAAGGCCTGTAGTGCACATGTTGCAGATAGATATGCTCTGATTTCAATCCTACCAGGGATACACTTTCTATCCATTTCTTTTCTTAGTGTCCAACAAGCACCATTTCATGGACAGCAACTTGCTCTATCAGTGCAGAATGAACTTTCGGCGGCGGCGGCGATTAATGGAGCTCCTGACAGAGAAATCCCGCTTGATGCCTGAAAGCCATGACAGCCCCTTCTGCCTGCGCAAACAGAACCACGACAACAGAAAACACACCAGTTTTCTCTCAGGTGACTCCTGTCAGTGTTTGTAAAAAAGAGCAGGGCTGGCATTATGTGTCCCTGTTCATAGGGGTTGTCCATTCCCTCAATTTACCAAATCTTTAACTCCCTGCAGTATGTCTGTATCAGTAGTATTTCAGATGCAGATCAAGATTTGGTGTCCATGAACAACCAGAACTGCGTAAAATCCCCCAAGCCCGAAGTAATTTGTTATACATCCTATGTGGAGTTTTCAAGAAGAGTTAAAGAGAGGGGAAGGGGCCCTGCAGCATTATGTATGGCAATATCTAGTAAGAACTGAAGGAAGGAAAACTGGAAAAACTTAGTTCCCTACATTGCAACGCCTCTTAGGAGACACTGCAGTGGGAGCAGTTCAGCCATCCTGTTAGCTACAGCGTTACACTCATGCAGTGACTCTTCTAACTAGTAGGATGCACTAGCCCTTCCCAGTGCTGTCAGTGAAAGCTTGTATTGTTACTGTTGTTTCAAAGAAACCAGGGAAATGGTTTAATAACTGATAACAGTTCCCTTTCCCTCTGTATTTTCTCTCTGTTCGTAGTGAGTCCCACCAAGGAGATAAAGATCGTGTCGGCAGTGCGAAGGAGCAGCATGAGCAGCTGTGGCAGCAGCGGGTACTTCAGCAGCAGCCCAACGCTCAGCAGCAGTCCCCCCGTGCTCTGCAACCCCAAATCTGGTGAGCACCAGGATCACTTACAGTGCACAGGAGCCAGAGTTCAGACATCAGTCTGAGGAGAAGGCGATGTGAAGAATGCCCAGCATCACACCTAAGCTTATGTTTTCAAGAATACGTAAACATTTGCATTGTCACAGGTTTTGTAGGCCAGAGGGGACTACTGTCGTCTTCTAGCTTGAAGTCCTGCTGAACACAAGCCAGACGTCTGCCTCCAGTTATATCTGTGTCAATTCCATAACTGTGGTTTGAGCTGCAGTTTATCTCTTAGGAGGACATGCAGTCAGAGGCCTAGATTTGCCTCTTCATTGCCAAGCTCTGAACCAGTTCAAATCTCCTCCTAGTGACATTCCTTAGGTGCAAGTCAGAGGAGAGTTTAACTGTCCAGTGACTGCTTGAGCTGCTCTGAAATAAGACCACTGAGAAAACAGAAGCCTCTAAAAAAAGAAAAGAGACAGCATTATTTCAGGCTGTCAGGGACCATTTCAATGTCTTTGTTTGTTTAAGTTTTACATTGGTCTGTTTTGGAAGGTAAAAGTAGTGTTGAAGCTTATTTTCCTTTTGAAAGGATTTCCTATCCCAGCCGGAAGGTTAAACACACCCATTCTTCCACAATTCACTTAAAATTGTTTCATACTGTACATCTGGGAAGAGGAAAACAGACCAAGAGAGATAGTGTTTCAGCCTCTCTGTTTCCCTCAGAAACAGCCACAAATTTCAAAGCAGGATCCCTGCTGCCCTTTTTGCTCCTTATTATTTCAAATTTGCCATGTCTCTGCTGGTGCTGTGGGGAGTACTGTGCAATGGGGTAAGGCTTCAGTGGATATGTGTAATCTTTGCTTTCAGAGGGGTGCTGGCATTTGAAGTGATTACTAGGGAGTGCCTCAAGCACTAGATGAATGCTGTTCTAAACATGGACCATTCACTCCAGAGAGGAGTGAACTAAAGTGCATTTCATTCCTGCTGTGCAGAGTGGCCATCAAAAAGGGAAGCATAGTTACAGGGATATTTTCATTCTCTCTCCTTTTAGCACATTTCCTTCCCTCTCCTTAGACTCTGCTGGGAATTCACTATGAGGCTCTGAATTAAAATAATTGAAAGGACTCAGTAGGAGAGTATGCTCAGAAGCCATAACTCCCTACAGCAGACCTGGAAATGCTGTCAGTGCTAGTGGTCATCGCATCCTTGGAGTACGTTGCTGTTGGGCATTCAGCAACACCTTCCAGTATGCTTATCCCTACGGGCAAGGAGTTTGTCCCTGTATGAAGAGTGCCCCAGTATCATGTTTTGGCACAATGTCTCTCAGGTATACTTGCCCAGAAATGCTCTGGTAGGTTTTGTTTGGGGAGTTCTTTGTCCCCTGCACATTAATTACATCCTGGAGAATTTTCTTGGACAGATAAAACAGCATTCGTACACTGTCCCTAGATGTGTGTGTTATCTGAAGTATGCCAGCTATTCAGTTCATTTATGGTTCTGATTTTATGTGAAGTGTCAACCCATGAGTAGTGAGAACAAGTTTATTTTAATGCAGCTGATTACACAGCACTGGAAGAAAAAGGATAGGCTGATGTTGCCCTTGCATAAATTCTTTATTTTTTTAAAAGAAATTTTCCCTTAGGACTCATTTTCAAACTCTGAATAGCTTTAACAGACTCATATTTGAAAGGAGACAGCAATGGGTTTATAAACAGACTGCTCCTTAGGAATTATACAATTACTGGCAGTGTAGGGTTATTTCTCCCATAGTGCAAGTACAAATCCACACGTCAGCTCTCATAGGTTAACATAAGGCTGTCAGATGTAAATGTTACGAGGAATTTTTAATCCTCTGCTGGACTATAAAGAGATTTTGTTCATAAATAGTTTCCTGCTATCCCGACACAGAATGTATCTCTGAACTACGTGCTAATAAACACAAGGTATATTTATTGTCGGATGAGTTCTCTTGCAGGAAAACACTTCAGAAACACCCAGGTCGTGACTTGACCAATCACGTAGAAAAACAATCATCAAACAAACAAAAAAATATTTCTGGAGGTATAATGAAGGGAGGCACATAAGGGAGACCTGCATGGGTGATTTACCTGATTCTGACTTGTCGAATGAGCACAATCATTCAGGTTTTTTTACGTTGACCAGACATGCTCTGCAATGTGCAATACTGGCTAAATGACAGTTTGTCAAAATCCGTGGGAAAATTAAAAAAAAAAAAAGGTATTGGCTTGTATGATAGAATTCTCCCTGCTTCCATGCATGCCATTAAGAAACTCAAGAATGTTTTCAAATGCCATCTGTGGGAAATTTTGTATCCCACCTGTGACTAAAAAGATAGATATCATCAAAATTATTTATCACTAAAAAAACCAGCCATAATTTTAAGGGTGAAGCTGGCCAATAGGATGAACAATATATATCTTTATGTCATCCTTTGTCTTGTGAAGCATTTATAGACAGATAAAAAATGGTATTGATTTGATTTGCCAGAACTTTAAATTTACTTTTTTGAGAGGAAAGTTATCCCATTACGTAGCAAGGCAATGGGGATTCACCTGTGTAAACTTCCTGGTATTTCCTTTCACATAAAATCCCAGCCAGCTATAGGTTACCCAGTCTGTCCCTGGACAAGACTGAGTTATAGGTCTGTGCCTACAACTGCAGAAATCTCTTGAGATAATTGCTGACACAACCAGGATTTTCTTGTTACTTAAGTCTGTGATTCAAACCTGACTCATATGAAATAGCAGAGAGCACCCAACAAGCACACAGCAGTCTGGGAAGAATCGCTGCTCAATGCCAGGAAAGTTTCAACACTGGACACAGGAAAAGCCACTTTGATGTTTGTGATAATGTTTAGGGGATTTTAATTGCAGACAAGAAAGTCTGTTAGCTAAATGCCCAAATTTTCCAAAGATCTCATCATTTATACCCATTCTGCAGGCTTTTCCTTGTTCTCTTCTTACTTTCAAGCAAGTCTGCAAGAACTGAAAGCATGTCTGGGTAATGGGACCAAAAAGATTTGTATCCCAATACCGTATCTTATTTATTAGGAGAAACTCCAGAGGAATGGTTATATTTAATATTCATTTCTGTACCTCCACAGTATTAAAGAGACCCGTGACTGCTGATGAGCTCTTAATGCCTGGAGCCCCCTATGTGAGGAAAACTTTCACGGTATGTCTCCAGTATTTTTCTTTATTTTCTGCATGCTGTATGCATAAGGCAATCCAAACAGACATTTTCTGATGGAATAATTAGAGCTTATTTGCATTTGCTGAGGTTTGTACTTCAAAATCCCAAACTCTGTTATCAGTACTTCCACACATTTCAGGTCTGATTCTGCACTTGTTTATCCTGTTTTTATGCCAGTGTGGTACTGCTGACTTAAAAGGAGTGTAAAATTACATAAAGCCAATAATATTTGTATTATATGAACTCATCTAGACTTTGTGCTCCCAATAATACTTTGTGCTCTGCAGGAGTGGATCACCTACCCAAAATGAAGTTTTCTACCAGGGTCTTTCTACATGATGTGACAGAAATTTGACTCATATATACTTTTAGAGCTTTTCTGTAAAGACATTTTTGAACTTAGTCATTGGAAGCATTTCTTTTACAGCCTCCTAGTTCAACAAAAAGTTCATTAAAAACAAGATGAATAATCTGGGTAGGGCCTTTCCCATGAGTGACATAGGAACCCATAGGCAGTGTCCTCTACTATGTGTTAGAAGTATGGAGATGTTGAAATTACATCTTGAACCATTTATATGTTGCCCCCATGAATTTCATGGAGCTGCCTGAAGGTTATCATGGCCTTCTTTTCTCTTTCCAGATCGTTGGGGACGCGGTGGGCTGGGGCTTTGTGGTGCGGGGGAGCAAGCCCTGCCACATCCAGGCTGTGGACCCCAGTGGGCCAGCAGCTGCAGCTGGGATGAAGGTGGGTTTTCAACATGGAATGACTTCCCAGGGGAATTTGTCATGCTCAGTGAAGGTCTGGACTGCCTGTACTGGGGGAGGGAGAGGTGCTTTTGTTTCCAGTGTTGAGTGCCTTTGTCTCAGTTTCAGACATTTGTGCACAGTGAGTTCTGCTGCCTTTCAACCCGTTCTGTCCTTGAGAGTCTCAAAGTCCCTTTTTCACAGGAAACTTATTTATCCTTTCCAAGTTTCTTTCTTGACCCTTTCTCTTTCTGGGATGGGGTTTTTTTCATTTGGTTGGCTGGTTTTGTTGGTGGTGGTGTTTTGGGGTTTTTGGTTGATTTTTAAATTTTATTTTCATGTTTTTTCAACTCTGCACAATTTTAGCATCCTTTTTACTTTGCAATTTATGTGGTTGCATGTATGCAGCTTCTGGACTTTGCCTATATAAGAAGAGGCAAAGTCAGACACACCTAGTGAAAGTGAAACAAGCATAGCACATTGTTCACTGTACAGCAGTTAAGATTCAAAAAATTTTGGAAAGAAGGATGGATGATACTTTCACATTTCATAAAGAGTTCAAATAGTTTCATACACGATTTAAGAATCAATAAATACACATTATATGTGAAGGTTTCTGCACTGCTAATGCAGAGCCCATTGACTTACCTGCAAGTTTGGATCACATCCCGCATGTATCTGTGAATTAATCTTTGCCTTGTACAGCGCGAAAAATAAAAGCAAAGCATTACGTCAAGTACAGGTAAAAGCCAGAAAAGGGAAACCAGCTGTTACACCTGCTCCAGTGTCCAGACTGGGCCAGACAGAAAGACTAAATTATCAGTTTATGTCATGTTTTATTGTATGGCAACAACACAGATGAAAGTTTCAGGTGTACTCCACATGCATCCTAGTTTGCCACAAGTTTTGTCCAGCCTTCTAATTCATCTTCCTTTCCCATCACACTCACCACAGCTGCCTCTCACCCATATATATATTCACGCCCACCAAGCTGGAGGCAGCACATGCTGCCACGACTCCAGGGATGTGCATCCTGCCCACCACACGGTGCCAGACCTGCCGTGGCACCGTCCTTAACAAGCGCACTGCAGGGGTTTCTCCTCTCTGGCTGCTGCTTTTTTTTTTTGTTAAATGAAACTTGCAAGAACATACTGTCTTTGAAACATTTACTTGTTTTGAGTATGGGCAGGAAAAAGCCCTGGGACAGGGAATGGCAACTGCAGAGCCTGTTGGTGCATGCAGCACCCAAACACATCCTGCTGGCAAACAGCTTGAATCCTGAGGGGGCTGGAATTTTTTGATGAGTTTTATACAATGCCTAAATATAATAGATATTTACATTTTTTATGTGAACAGTATAATTTTCAAATAGTAATCCTGCCTTAAATTTAAAGGACCTAAATTTAAAAATAATTAATTTATTCCTGTGTATCTTCTAGATCCTGGGGGTTTAGTATTTTACAGCGTCTTTTGTTCTTTGAGTACAGCAGCTAGCAGTAAGGTAGAACTGTTCTGAAACCTGACTTGTAAAAACAACACTGTGGTGTCATATCTGTAATCCAATGGCTTACAGAGGTCTGCCTGAACCATCCAAGACATAAGAATGCAAAACAGTCTGCTGTTCTGAGGGGAGCAAACAGGATTGTAAAACTGGGGTATATTACCTTGAATGTACGTGAAGGACAAATCTGATTATTTCTGAAGCTGTTATCTTTATATAAAATCACTTTTCAGAGCAGAATTGCACATAAAAATTTATGTCCATATGTTAGATGAGCCTTTGTTTGGAGACCAGAATTGGTGCCGCATTTTTTGAAATTCTGAATACCTTTAGCCTAGTGAAGAAATTGTGTTTTTCTTTGAAAATATGGGCTTTTGTTGAGATGTTCCCATGGCAATAAGTATGTAGATCACAGTGCAGTATTTGAAATTTTAAAAAATCTATGTCACTTAATCCATCTGTTTACAGAACTCCTCAGTCTGGCGAATGTAAAGGAATCGCATGACAGGCTTTAGATGACAGGTCCTTGAAATTAAACCTTCCTCTGTGTGGAAGCTGCAGGAAGGGCACTTTGAAAATAGGCTGTTGGGCACAGTAACTTCTGGTGGGCTGGTGCAAGAGGCTTTTGTGTGCAGAAAGAGTGCTACACCAAAGAAGCGCTAACAAGGAAAGTTGGCTATGATGAAAAGGGCAAGAATTTGAAGAAGAGCCAAGACTTGGTGTTGCAGTTTGCAGAAAAGTTCTTGGCAGTAGCAGCAGGGATTTTCCTCCTAAGGAGATGCATCCATTGTAGTTGTGTTTGGAAGTGTCTTTATTTGTAAAGCTTGTGATTTTGCACTTACCTCTTTTGGAGACCACGATTTTCCTGTCTTTGCATTATGCCAGACATACTGTTGAGAGAGGACTGCTGCCTACAATCTCTTTGTAGGACCTCAGTTTGTGCGCTTAAAATTGTAGCATGTGTTACAGAAATCAGGAAACATTACAGGCTCAACCTACCTGCAGGACTTTGTGGTGGCTTGCTTTCGGTTTGACCTTGGCTGGGTTCCTGGGCTGCTCCGAAGCGCTGTGAATTGGGAGTCTGGGTGGAAATCTCAATGAGCTTGGGCCGGAGCGGCTGCGCGGTGGGCACGGAGCTTGGCAGCCCCGAGTCACAGCGCTCCACCACACACGGCCACCTCGGGGTGGCTGCACCGACCACCATACGTGACATCTTCTTCTGGGGGACTTTTCTGACTGTTTATTTCTGAGAAAATCCGTACAAGCACAGGCTGCTGAAGATGTGTGAGAGGGCGTTATGTTTTTTGGCTTTAGGTCTTCCGGGGCTGGTAAATAGGGTTGCCATTTGCAGTCTGAGGTTTCAGGTATGAAGCTGAGCAGATAATTCAATAACTATCTTGTCAATTAGCTTTATTAAAGTATTTTTGGCCTGGTTTATTGAAGTGTTTGAAGCTTGTGACAGTGCTGTGAAGAGAGTGGTTGCTGTAAGCACATTAACAAGTGGGAGCTGGAGGCAACTTGGGGCTATGAAAGGAGTCAGTGTTGCAGTGGGACTTCTAAGTTGTTTGCAGCTCTGTTTAGCTGTCTGCTGTGCTCAGCAGTGGCAGACAGGAACAGCAGGATTTTGAAGTTCCCAGGTTGCTCTAATATTCAGTACTGACTGTCTGCAAAGTTTGGTTCTTTGCAGATGACACTGCTTAATATTGCCAGTTGTTGTCAGGAAAACTCTTTATCCCTTTTTTTCGGTGTTTTATTCTGTAAGTTCATTTCCATTTCTAAGGTGAAAGTATCCTTTGAGAAGTTACGCAATTTGACTTTAACTAGTGACTTAAATTATGCATCACGTTTTAGTATGACATCACTGTGACAAAGTGTGACAAAATGAGCAGACCTAGCTCAGTGTGAGGCTTGTGAGAGACACAAATTAATCACTCATTTTGCTGATTATCTGTTTTCCCACTGGCTGGAGAAGTCAGTGCCCAACTCAGACCTTTGAGGATCTGACTCCTTAAACTGATTTTGAGCAAATTAGTATTATAGCTGTTATACTTAAAGTCCCTGTATCATATAAATTGCCAATAGCCACGGAAGTTTTTCTAGCCTGTTCTAGTTCTTCATTTCAGTCAGCACCAGGAGCTTAAAGGACCACATAGAGTCACTTGCATCGACTCCTTTTGTTTAGAGCTGTGCTTGGGGTCTATGGTATGGAGTGAGGACATTTTCAGCATGGTTCTGCTCTCCTGGTCTTTAAAAGCTGGCTCAGGGAGCAAGTCAGCTTCATAAATTTTATGCCTGTGCCATCGTCTTCTGCATTCACAAATGATTATTTCAAGCCCAGTTTCTCAATAATTTCACTATGGAATAAGAACCAGATCTCAGGTGTAATTGGGTTTCCACTGTCTCAAGTAGTTGATTGATGTCAGTTCACCAAGGTCATCAAGCCCAGTCTCCCTGCAATCTAAGGAACACAGGTACCATCTGATTAGTCCAAAGAGTACAAGTACTGCCACAATAACAAAATACTATAGTCTCGTAACATAAAAGATTAAAAGGTATGTGTTGTAAGTGTCAAGTGGGAGGAAAACAACCCAAAACCGTGTCTTAGATTCCTTGGAGGAAATTTGAACTGTGAGATTCTCATGAGGATGAACATATTCCATGCTGCAGAGAAACACAAAACCCGTTCCATGGTCTTTGCTGATCTGACCTCAAACACAGTGATGGCTTAACTTTTTGACAAGCAAGATAAACCAGGCTAAAAATCCTTTAAAAAAAAATATTCCCCCAGGGAAAAACATCCCATTCATGGCTGTGGCAGATTTCCACTAAGGAGTGTGGCTATCATAAATGAGAAACTTCCTTGTAACTCCTACAGGCAGCTTTACTGGGAGCTTGAAGACTGGGATTAATATTGTATAAATAAGGCACAGTATACATGCCTGCATTTAACCCTCTCCATGAAGCTTAGGAAAGGGAAGATACCTCCGTGTTTGGTGCTGGGCCTTTGACCCTTGGAAGCACTGGAGAGATGCTTCAGTGCTAATTGAAGGAATCTGAAGGGTACTTTCACTTTTTCATGGGACTCAGCTTTAAATGAGAAGATGAAGTAGGTTTGGATAAATATTTATAGTGTGCACTAGCATATGGTGTTGTTGAAGCAGATGCAATTCAGTCTTAGAATTCTTATCTTATACCAACATGTTACTGACTGTAGAAAAGAATAAATTACACGAGTTGCCATCTGTTTTCAATTACAGCATGAAAACACTGAGGCAGGTTGGGATTTTCCTTTAGCTGTGCTATCAGCTTGCTGCCGAATTTGATAATTACATTAGAGTGAGTTCATAATGAATGTATTTGGTAATTTGAACACTCAGAAAAAGTTGCTGACAAACTGCTTTCATAGCTTGTCCATAAATAGAGAACAGCAGAGCTAAATGTGCATAGCGCTGTGTGCAATGAATGCCACTACTGTAGGGCTTCAATATAAATGTATTTGTAAGTTTCAAACATGTCTCTGTAAGAGACTGTCTCATTTTCTGATAGTATTTAATTATAAACTATAACATAAAGGTCCATTCTCCTCCACAGAAACGTGGAAGCTATATTCAAGCATCTATCACTTTAGAAAAATCTAATTTTAAGCAATCAGATTTGGTATTTTACCGTAAAATCTACTCTGGTTTTGCAAAACCAAAGAAAATTCAAAGAAGTTTTACCTCTGTCTTTCACTTCTTGCAGTGTCTTTAGGTTGATTGAAATAATGGAATTTTTTCTCAGCAGTCCTCCCTCCTCAGCATTGGGAATCCCAGTCCAGGACTGGATGTCCCTCTTCTGCCCTTTTACTGCACCAGCTGCTCAGTCCACTTTACTCCACTTCTGTGGTGGAAGCCATATCATTGTTGGACCTGTGTGAGTCAGAACATTATCTTAGAGACAGTCTACCGCTGGGCTGCTGGTGAACCTGCCACATGGCGGCCACACAGAAGTCACAGTTTGGATTTGGATTCTCATCTTCACCCTGTCACAAACCCTCTGTGCAGTGCTGACCATTTCTTACTACAATACATAAGCATTATTGTAAAGTAGTTTGGATTTAAAGAGACGGAAAATGCCAGCAAATCAGACTTGTTAACAAACTTAATCAAAACATTTGATGAGTAGATCTGTTTTGGTACCTCTACAAATGAAAAAACCCTCTAGGTTTGCTAAAGTTTCCTTGTTTTCTTGTGGGGCTGTCGTTGACAGCACAAGGTCCAGGTTTTCCAGTCTCAGAGCAGAGAACTTGCAGGCTGGATCCACTGACTCCTGTGCAGCAATGTTACACCTGCACAGGCTCCAACAAACTTCAGTTTGTACAACTGTCCCCCTCCTAAGCCATCCTCCTCCCCCTCCTGAAATCTGTATTTGTATTAACGCCAGATACTTTCTTTGTGACAGATGACCCTGCCATCCTTGTCCAGGTTGCAACTGCTCTGCAGACAGAGACTTTGTTTCCAATGCTTCCATATTGCAGTCTCTGCTGATCTTTACCAAAATTCTTTTCTGCTTTCCTCCGTTTTCCGCCAATAAATCATTAGGCTCTTAAGTGCGACATTTTAGTTCTTTAGAAGCTTCTGTCATCTTCTGACATGTCAGAATTTCATCCTACATTCCTACTTTTTCTGATGAATCTCCATTTTTTTCTGCTTGCTTCCTTGATTTGTCTTGCTTCTTTCCCCACAGAGTTTTATAAGGTTGAGTTTGTTTTAAGACATCTCTTCTGAGGCTCAGAACTTCTGTTGCAGTTGTTTTGGAAGGTTAAGTGAACCCCACCCTTGTGCAGATGCCTTGGAGTCTGGGATAGCACTTGCTTCAGTGGACCATCAGCTTCTGTTCTTCTGAGCCAGTGGACATAAAATTGACTAAAAAATCAGCCAGCTTTATACTGGACTAGGGATCAGGTGCTTGCTGTGACTGTCTGGGACTGTTCTATGATAAAGAAATCAAAACTTGGCATGTGAAAAGTTACCCACTAAGATATTAGGGAAAGACCCCCTCCTATGCAGTCAGGCAGCACAGTGAGCAAACGTCATGTCAGCAGGATGGAAACTGAAAACTGCACACACAAAAGAAACAGGAAAATTCTTTTAATGATTGTCAGTCCTGATTTTGAAAACAGGATCTGTGTTATTCACTATAGAGAAAGGAGTTAAGGCAGTGAAGATTCCTAGGTGAACTATTAAACAAGTGAACTTTTTGAATCTAAATTTCACCTTTACAGTGAAGCTTCTTTTTTTTTTTTTTTTTCACCCATAAATTTACAAAACACAGATTTAGTGAGGTTTTACTTGCTTATCCCAGACCCAAATTTTGGCCTGCAGAGCAGTATTAGATTTCCAAAGATTTTGTGATTTTTCCTAAAGAGTCTTTTAACAGAGAGAGTTTTACAGGGCAATAAAATGACTTTTTTTTTTTCTTTGCGACAACTGAAGCATTATGTGAATACAGAAAGTTTCATAATATCTCAAGAGCTCTTTTTTCTGCTTTCACAGCAGCATAGTTGACATTAGAGTTGAACTTGCTTGTAGGCCAGTCACCTAAAATGCTGTTGGGCAAGTGACCCGCTATACTCATGTCTGTACGTTGGCTCCTTTTCATCAATAGCAAATACAAATCCAAAAAAATATTGCCTGCAGGCTCATAATAGAAGGTCAGTGGACTTTTAAAATTTGGTCACATTATTTTAATAAATGATAGTTTTAAAAATTCTTTTCAAATAAGTGGTGTTTTATGGCAGGATAACCCAGATATCTGAACAGCCTGGCTTTATGAAAGTGCTTTCTTGATTGATTGTTTCTGGAGTCTTACAGCTGTAGCTATTCAGAAAGAGAGACAGCAGCACTGGTTTCAGCTGCACTGTAAAACAGGGCTGTGCTTGTGTTTTGATACAACTTCCAAATTCCAGTGTGGTCTGTAGCCCATTGAATGGTGAGATCCAGTGCCTGCCAGAACATTTGGGATTTTACCCGTTCTCAAGCTGTTGTAGGCTATTGCAGGTCACTCCCAGGTAGTCCAGGCTCACCAAAGACAGTACTGTCATCTGAAAAACTGACCTGCAGAATGGCTGAAATCTTAAAAGAGCTTATCCTAAGTGTCTCTAAGAGAGACAAACAATTAGAGACCAGAACAGCAAAACACTGGCATTCTGAACTGCTTTTGCTCTCAATTGAGGATCAAAAGCATTTTGTATTATTAGGTTTAGTTGCAATATCCATTTCACTTGAAGCCTTGAAGTGTTCCTCAGATGCTGTTGGGTTTACAGGATCATGGCTACCTCAGCTCTCAGCCCCAAGCACTTCAAGGATGCTGCTGCTCTGCAGATCCTTCTCAGTCTCTTTCCTTGTTGTTGCTCAAGACACAAAGTGGCTTCCTTTCATGATATTAGCAAGTGATTCGGGAAACATGTTGCATTAAAGCCAAGGCTCTATTTAGCTAGCCAAACACATGGAAAAACAATTGCACTTTTGTCCGTGCGAACAGAGAGCAGCTGTTTGTCTCAAATGGCGCAGACCATTCCTGCTCATGACAGGCTGGATAACGGAGGGTGCTGAGGGTGCCCTGCATGAGTCTGTCTGCCCTTGTAACTCTCTTGTTTGGACTGTCTTAGGGACTGTTTTTACCCAATATGAGCCTTGAAGGAACTGCATTTAGTTAGTTTAGCATAATTATTTGACCATGTAAGTAAACTGATATATAGTTTTTAAATTCTTTATTCATTATGTGTGTTTTTATTTTGGCAATTCTAGCTTAGTTATGGATATATCAGAAAAAAAAAAGAGGACACTGAAAGGTCAAACCAAGCATAAAAAGACATTATTTCTAAGCTTAGACTCTATGTTCTTCTGACTCTGATGCAGTATTTCACCCAGAGCAATCTTTAGCCATTTGAGTTATTTAACATTTTCAGAGCTGTTCTGTGGTAGGTATCAAATTGCAGTATACAATAAAAATGCTTATAAAGTTAGACATGCAGTCACTGGTTTGCTTTCCTGATGTGGCCCAGCCTGGGTCAGCTTTACCTGTGGGTATTTCTCGCTGGGACTCACATTAAGTCAGTGATTTTACACACCAATTCCCAATTAGGGCCATGGAAAGCAGTGACCTATATTTCCCCATTCCATATTTATGGAAGATTTGCATTTCAGTGTATTAGGTCCTTATGTTATTAGTCTCCATATATCTACAGATAGTGTTAATTTACCTTCATGAGTAATTCCAGTTTGCTGTGTCAGTGTTTGACTGATCAGTCAGGGAAACTCTGATGCTTGCAGAGCTGAGACTTGTGTGCAGCCTAAAAGCCTCGTGCTCCAAAACATGAGTTGTTCTCATGGGGTCTTAGGTGGGCTCTTTTTCCCCTCTAATTTGTCCACTCTGTGGCTTTTGCACAGCAGTGGTTTTATTCTCTTCCTGGTGAAGAAAAAGGACTTAAATTCCCATTGATTCCCATCAGTGGAAAGGGAGGGAGGGAGAGACAATCAGAACCAACAGTGAGGCCCTTGAGAACCTACAACTTTTTGTATTATGTGACTTATTATGTTATAAAACAAATATAGTTTTATAATTTTTAGTTTATGTTGCTTAATTTCTGAGATTTTTTTTCCAGTTGTAGACCAGCTTGTTTGGAATACTATAAAAAATTCACAGTCTTTTTTAAAAACAAAAGAAGTATGTAATAAGTGCATGTAATGAAAATATGTAATGAAGCCTTTCTCAGGCAAACCATCCATAGCAGACTGCAGTCACAGACCAAGATGGAGCCCAAGAATGATGCACTTATTTTTGTAATTCTGTGAATGGAGATGGTTTTCTGTGCTATGTGTTGCACTGGGTTCTGCTGGTACCCAGTTTCTAACCACTGATGGAACAGTGGGCCAGCTTCACACTGGTGTAAAGATTGAAGAAATTCACCCCTTGAGAGAGAACATCCTGTGTTTATGCAATACCTGGATACTTGCCTACTCCCACACCACCCGTTCTACAGCCAACTGCACTTTTGCTACAGATATTTACAGAGCTGAACACACAGCTGTAATTTATTCTGTTCCATCCAGTTACCTCAGTTATGTAGGAAAGGCCATTGTATGATTTTTTAACCTTCTGGTGACATGCAGTAGGTAGTGAGTTGTGAGGTTCCAGCTTTGCTTTACTAATCCTATGAAGATTGCATGAATTCTTTAAAAAAAACCACACCCAAAGATAAAAATCTAACTGGAAACATAGCTTTTGGGACCTCTGATTTTCATCTCTTTTCCTCATTCCAGTGTGACAATGTAAAGCTTAGCAGAGTGGGAGCAAATACTTCAGTGCTGCCTGTGTTTGCTTTTATGTGGAAGGTTAGTCTCGGGTCTTGGGCTTTTCTGTGGCAGCACATTCAGCATCTTCATGTCCTGAGCTGTTTGCTGATCATGGAGATTCCTCTGTTTTATGGCTGTGGGCGACCTATTAAAGTAGAGGATACCCAGAAGTATCAGCATAACTGCAGGTTATGTGTGTAAGTATGTAAAAGAAGAAGCTGAGCCCTGCGCCCTCTTCTCCTCCACTGTAGTTCTCCTGTCACACATTTCTCTGTGCTTGTTCCTGCTACCATAACATCCATCTTGCCACTGATTTCACTGAGACTTTAAGTTATCTGAAAACTTAAGCTGAAGTTTACTGATCTAAGTGTAAGCTGCTGCCAGGAGGGTCGATTCTATCTTCACCTCCTTTTCATCTCCCTCTTTCCCTTTGCCTCCAACCAGATATGTATCTATTCCCTCCTTCCTTCATCCATGTCAGGCACGACAAGGAACTCATTTTGCCTGGAGACAAGTCCTTTCATTTATTTATTTTTGCTGGCACAAGATGAAAAGGGAGCAGTGCCTGGCTTTGGCGCACTGTTCCCAGAGTCAGCACAAAGGGACAGGAACACCTCTTGGGACCACAGGCACCAAGTCCTGCGATTCACCTTCCTCCCCTTTGAAGGAGGTTTGGTATCCGGATCCACAGACTTCTGGGCAATTCAGGCTGAGCATATCCCTTTTTACTGGCAGAGAGGGTTGTGAGGTCCCAGATCAGATTACGGATCCATCTTTTAATAAGCAACCCCTTTTTTCCCATGTTTCTTTTAAAAGTAAAATTCATTTTTTACACCCTGAGGAGAGGGAAACCTCATTCTTTGATATTGTCACTAAGGATTTTGTGTACAAATAGGTGGTGTGGTGTGTGAGGTAGAGGGTGATGTTGTAGTAATTAGCTTGGAAGATTTATTGAAGGGATCTAACAACTGTCAGGGCAAACCTGCTATTGTAAATAGCTCCCTTTCTAATTGCCAACTGCAATAAAATGCACAAATAGCATCATTTTTTGTTTCGCTGTGACAAAATAAGAGCCTTAAATGGGAGGTTTTACCTTCACTCATTCCTCAATTTCTTCATATTTAAATTAGATTAAAGAAAATGACACCCTGATTTCCATCTGTTCGCTTGAGAGTGCAGTGGTGCTCGGGAGGCAGGAGTGGGAGCTAGTGGTTCCCAGCATCTGCAGAGGAGCAAGGGGAAGGAAGGATCCCACGGGAAGGGTACCTCTTCCTTTAAAACAGTGGAAGCTTGCATGTCCCCTTCTTCCTTGGTGAAAGCTGGAAAGCTGTGTTTCAGATGCTACGTTCTCGTAGCACCTAAGCCTTGTCCAAATTTTGCTGAAATTTATCAGCAAGACAAGAAAAGCCAAAGGAGATATATTGCCTCTTTAAACAAGATGTGGCAAAGACTATATTTCCTTTTTTTTTTTTTTTTTTTTTTTTTTTTTGCCTTTGCTTTTCCCTTCTCAGTTTCAGGAGTTCAGTAACCTTTCCAGGTGAGAGCTGTGGCCATACCACAGGAACCAACCAGTAAGTTTTCCATTTTAGAACTGGCCTAGAGTTTTTAAAAGTGTCTGTAAAGAGTGAAAAGTTTGATTTGTTTGGTATCCTGCTGAAGACATCTCCAGGTCACTGACAATTGCAAAATGTAATTCTTCCAGCCCTGGTTTCACAAGTGCCCATAAGGAAGGGTTCTTACTGACAGCATGGCCTGATATTTAATATAAATCAGGTTCTCACAGGTCTCTCATGCAAGTTCCACGTAAGAAACACATTGGTTTGCTAACCATGTGTGGAGAACTTTCCTCTGTAAGATTTCAGTGAGTTTCAGAATATCATAATGAAACAATTAGAAGTTTCAGCTACTCAAACTGGCCAGCTGATCCTTGTCCCTGCAGGATTAGTAGGACATGAAAAAAGCATTTATTTATAACTATTGAGGATGTCTGTGTAAAAGAAGTATAAGCAGGCTGGATCTGTAATGGATTTAATTTTAATTTTGCATTAACATAAAGAAAAGCAAAAATATTAACGTTGGGCTATACTTTTTGAAATAGCTAGATTGTAAATTCTGGTATGAATTTTATTCTGTAAAATTGTCAAAATACACTTTTCTTTAGCCAGCTCTGAAAGAAGTTATACTTAGAAACTTTTATTTTAGTTCTTAGGAAAATTGCTGAAGAACTTTCCAAGGTTGAAAATAACTCCTACATTTGCCTGAATTTGTCATTTCTATGTGATGCTAATAAGGTTTGAAAAGAGGACCGAAAAGAAACCCATACATTTCTCCATGTATTTTGGGAACGGTTTGCCTTAAAGTTAAAATTATTTGTGTGACTTTATTATCACACCAGATGATAAGAAGAAATAATAGTCAAGGAAGCATGTCCTAAACTATCCAATAACTGTATGTAAGCCAGTGTACATACAAACCATGAACAGAGCAAAGGGTTAAATCTGATCTGGTGGATGACTGAGCCAGCCTTGATTCAAACACAGCTTTCTCAACTATTGCTTCTTTCTGTGCAGTGTGCTAATAACTTCTGAAATACCCTGGTCTCAAAGGCCTTGCAGTAGGACATGGCCCTAGTTTGAGCTGTCAGCTGCTAGAAATCTGCTTCAGATCCACACAGAGCCCAGGAGTGAAATCCTGGCTGCTCCGAAATGAAAGATTAGTGTAGCGCTTTTTAGTATTTTCCTTCACACATTTGCCACGTGTACATTAATATTCACACCATCAAAGGAAATTAATTGGTGGCAGTGTTTTCAGCATCTCTTTGTGCTGTTAATTGCTGATGTCAGAGCAGCTATCAGTACCAAACAGCCTGTGAAACCTTTCCATTTGGTTGACCTTGGTGCTGTTGGAGGAGAAAACTTGAGTGTACCAGCAGACTTTGTGCTTTGCAGTCTTAGACCCTGAATGTTCCCATTACTGCTTAGATAATAGTGTAAAATATCAGTGCTGCTGAAAAATAGCATTTTTGCCACTATCTTTACTGTGTCATTGCATAAGCTAGCTTTGTATTCAAGAATTTCAAGTCTACATTGTATTTAGTGACATTGATTTCTTTGGTACCTATTTGATCTGCATTTGTAGCAGTGTATACACTATCTTTCTTAAAGAGAAATTAACAAAAAAATAATCCTGGCACTGAAATGTAAATGATGAATCCATTGAGAATTAGAGCTTTAACCCCCAGCCACTGGAGTGGGCTGCACACATCTGCTGCTGGGGAAAGGGCAGTTCCTCAGCCACCTCCAGCCATGCTGCCTCCTGCCAGTCGTGTTTCTCTTCACCTTAAACTTTTCTTTTTAAATTTATGTCAAAATAAGGTGGGCATGTAATCATGGTCTTATTCCACTCTTTCAAGATACATTATCTGTTGACTGTGCGTGGCTGTTACTTCCTTCATAACCCATGATAAATGTTTGGGCTCACTGCATCTGTAAATTTAAATGATTTTTAGAGCTGTCCCAAAGCACTTTGCAATTATGTCTTGAGCCAAACTCTACAGTGGGAATTTCCAGCTCTTCATAATCTTTCACAGCACCCTTCTAAAAAGTATGCCTAGAAAAAGAAAGGAAATTTTAATAGGATTTTTAAATATAGTTAATTCAAAGAAGTCCAGCAAGCAAGGCCTGGCCCCATAGGGAGAGGCAACTAAAGCCTACAGTGCCTAAAGCACAAACAGTGCCTGAATATCCAAGGATCTAGGCTAACTGCCTATTCTCCGAGAACATTCTTGTTGTATTCATAAATACTAAGGTCATCCTGAGGCAGAACTAACTAAGAGTTAGTGACAGGTATGCAGTGTTTTTATTTAATACTTGGCTTTAAGGTAATTGCGCAATTCCACACCCATGCGTGCAGCCAGTCTCCGACATCCCTTAGAAGCATCCTGCAGTCATCCTCATCCCAGCTCCTGAAAAACCCTGGCTCAGCTGTCCAGCCCTGGTGCAGGCAGCTCCCTGCGAGGGAGCAGGGCGTTGGTTTGGCCAGCGGGCAATTCTCCCAGCAGGGAAATCAAGGGGTGTGGATGTACATCTGCAGGGCAGCTTGGCAGGGCTGGGGAGAGGCAGGCAGCCAAGGCTTGCTGTGGAGGAAAGAGCAATTACCAGTGAGGGGGAGGAAGGGTTGTACAGCTCCAAGTACAGCACAATCCTGATTTTGGCCAGTAAACATTACGGTAACTGATTATTCTCGCCTCTTCTTGCTGTCTTCAGTCCAATGATAAATGGCATGACAAATCTTTGCTATCTTCCTTAAACAACAGGTTTCCAGGTCCCTTCTGTTCAAATGTAAGCCCAAACTCTTGAAGTTTACATTTTTATGGAAACACCTGGATCTGTTTAAACCTCCTGTATGTGCCACGGAAAACCCACAGAAAGACAGAGGTGCCTTTTCTGCTATCCCTGCTTCCGTGGGCTGCTGTTTCCCATAGTGGGAAATGGAAATACTCAACAATAAATGTTTATTGCTGTAACACTTAAATATTTGAAATCAATTAAGGGAGGATTTTTTATTTGAGTGTTACTTTATTTAACTATTATTAGTTCTGTGGTTTCTAGGTTGCCACATCCTGTCCAACAAAATGGTTGGAATTTATTCTGGGCTGTATAATTTCTTGAAGTCTAAGGGATAAAAAGGGATGCTTATCTCCTGTCAAGCTCCTTGGAGAGCTAGGAGGAAGTGAGCAATAAAAGGTTCTTTGAGGCTTTTTAAACTGTAGCTTATCATCTATTATAGTTACTGATGTGTGGAAACCAACAGAAATATTTTACGTGTTTATAGTTACAAAGCCCTTAACAGCTGTAGCTATGAGCTGAGCACTTACAGCTTTTTGAAATGCGTTTTTATAAATGTAACATTAAATCATTTTGATTTTGTAAACCAGTTGCCTTAAGAAAACTCCTGAGATGATAATATGCGGGTTGATCTATTCAGTCAGGGCTGGTTTGTGGGTACTCACTTGCTCTCACTTGTTTTCCAACTCCACCAAGAGAGCAGTGCAGGAGATGGGCTCTTTTGGGGCAGGATTGATGATGACCAAAATGCACGAAGCAGCACTGCATTTTATTTCACCCTGATGGATGCAGTGCTGGATGGGAAATCAGGGCGGAGAGAAGAAAACTGGGTGAATCAAGGGCACTCAGCAAAATGAAGGGCTCAGGACTGTGTAAACCTCTTTCCCCTCCTTAGGACTGGAGGACACAGCAAATGGCTCAGTATTTCTTTATCCCTGAGGGAGCCAGATCTGGAATTCATAGAGACTCAGTCCTCAGGAGCACCGATCAAGCGATTACTGTGGAGAGAGCTTTCTGCCCCCAGGCTGGCTGGCCCTTCATTACAATTTTCCATTCCTCATGGGTCTTGTCATACAATTTTAGGACAGGACTGCACTCTTCTTTGAGTGCCTTTCTCCTCTCTGCATTTCTCTTCTCATCTGGCTTGGGTGGACTTCTTGCACTGAATCCTCTCCAATGGAAATGACGAAACTAATAAGCTGTTTGGATGGCACGAAGGGGACTGTTCTCAGCATTGCTGGTTAATAGTACTGCCAAGGGCATGCAATAAAACGAACACATTGAGAACACAGACATGTCAGCTCTTGTCTGCTGCGTAAGAAATTCACTCTTTGGCATCCAGATTGCTGTTCACACTGCTGTCAAGCCTGTACCATCCACATTTACACCGTAGCAGCCCTGGTATGGGTGGGTGGCTGGTCTGGAAAGTCTGTTCCTCTGCCAGGGATGTTCTCCAGAGGCCCCTGAATGCCCCTGACATGATCCAGCGTGCCGATTTATCCATCGCACACTTGCATGCCTGTCCCTGGCCAAACACAAATCCCATGCATTGGGATTCCAGTAACTCAAGAAGTCTGAGAATATGGAGAAGTAAAACAAACATCAGCCATTCAACTTCCAAAAATTGCATTAAGCCAGAAGAGACAATGTTGTTTCTTCAGGTCTGTTTTAAATCAACCCAAGTATTATTCTGAAGCCAGAGCTATAATTTAGTAAAACTTGATACAATCTTGGAAAGCCATAGAAAGCTTTACGAAATACCACTGGAAGTTGAGACCTACAGATGCAGCAATAATCTGCATTTTTAAACTAAATAGACATGCCACTTAAATAGTAATTGAAGCACACTGCAGAGGATGAAAGGTTACCTTTTCAACAGAAATCCTTACATTCAGAGGTCTTTGTCTGTAAGCAAAAACTGAACCATTTTTCCAATGCTATTTGCAGTGGAAATACTGATACAGAGGAAAGATACATCCATACTGCCATGGGAGTTGGCTCAGTGATACTGCTGATTGCCATACTTTGGTGATCCTTTGGGCTACCAGGAAGGCTGACTGCCAGGATATTCAGCTCTGCAGAGGAGTTCAGAGGATAGGGGGTAAGGTGCTAGAGAGAGGTCTGCCCTCCCGTCAGGGGCTGCTGCTCCTGCTCTAAGGAGAAGAGATTAACATAATTTGTGACATTTTGGATGAAGTGTTACATTTTTGGATTGGCTTTGCTTCCTCTATAATTTTCCTTAAATGGAACATTGATAGCTACATTCTGTCCATTTTGCACGAACATGAATTGAGTTTCATTGCACATGTTACCTGGGGGGGAAGGTGGCTGAT
Source organism: Pseudotriccus pelzelni (assembly GCA_035584735.1). NCBI lineage: Eukaryota > Metazoa > Chordata > Aves > Passeriformes > Tyrannidae > Pseudotriccus > Pseudotriccus pelzelni. The sequence continues at coordinate 137,795,440 of JAWMRA010000078.1, forward strand.
GCACAAAAGTTAAATGACTTGACAGGTAAGAAAATCTATTTTAGAGCTAGCATTGAAGGACACCAGGGCTGCTTCCCACCTCTCCTCTATCCATTTCTGAGTTGTGTTTCTGCCTAAATGGGAAGGATAAAAAATCATAGCCTCACAGAATTGTTTAATTGGAAAAGACTGGTTGGTTTAATAGCATCAGGTTCAACCATTAGCCTAACACTGCCATGTTCACTGCTAAACTGTGTTCCTAAGTGCACATCCACGGGGGTTTTTTCACACTTGCAGGGATGGTGATTCCACCACTTCCTTGGCAGCCTGTTCCAATGTCTGACCACTTGTTCAGTGAAGAAATTTCACTTAATATGAGTCCAACCTATGACCTAACACCACCAAGTCAACTAGATCATGGCATTGACCCTCCACGGGGCAACTTGAGGCCATTTCCTCTCATTCTGTCATGTGTTACCTGGGAGAAGAGACTGACCCCCACTTTGCTACAACTTCTTTTCAGGTAGTTGTAGGGAGTCATAAGGTCTCTCCTGAACCTCCATTCGTCCAGGCTAAATAATCCCAGCTCCCTCAGCTGTTCCTCACCAGACTTGTGCTCCTGACCCTTCAACAGCTCCGTTCCCCTTCTCTGGACATGCTCCAGCCACTCAATGTCTTTTTTGAAATGAGGGGCCCAGGACTGGACACAGTATATGAGGTGTGACCTCACCGGTGCGGATCGGTTCCCTGCTCCTGCTGGCCACACTGTTCCTGATGCAGGCCAGGATGCCACTGGCCTTCTTGGCCACCTGGGCAGTCTGCTGGCTCATGTCCAGCTGCTGTCAACCAACACCCACAGGTCCTTTTCTGTCGGGCAGTTTTCCAGCCAATGTTCCCCAAGCCTGTGGCACTGCAGGGGGTTATTGTGACCCAACTGCAGGACCTGGCGCTTGGCCTTGTTGAACCTCATAAAACTGGCCTTGTCCCATCGATCCAGCCTGTCTGTATAAAATAAAGCATAAAAACATCTAGTGATACTTGATTCATAGCTTCTTTCTTACAGACTCAAGGTGACGTATGAGTAAGATAACCTTGTTTTCATTGAAACATCAGGATGATATTATTGTTCCTTTAGGCTCCATATTTTTATCATTAAAAACACAGATCTAGGCACTACACACATTTTTTGACCTTTTTAACAAATGCTGTAATATTATGATTAGATACAGAGAAGGCTTAATGTCTTTGAGGAATCAATATTGTCTTTCTTTTCCTGAACTTTTTAAACAACATTTACGTGCCTTTTTTCTGGTTAACTCTTTTAAGACATGCAGTGATGTTGATCAGAGTATTTCTGTCAAGAGTTTTTAAATTGAAAAGGGCCTACGATGATACAAAACTTCCATTATTTGAATTTGTTACAGCTTTTACAAAAAAAGTTAGCATATCTGAAATTAATTAATAAGCCATAGTTGCTGAAGGAAACTAAAACTAGTCACATGGCAGTGACATTTTAATCTCTCCTAGTACTGACTTCATCTTCCGTGATATTATTTCCTAAAATTTGGATCCTTTGATCTAGTGAAGCAGTAAGTCCAGACTTTGCCCTAAGCCTGGAAACATGATGCATATTTTTAATGTGACAACCAAGAGCTGACTAAAATGTTTTCTAAGAAAATGTTCAAGACAAACTAAGGATAACATTGTGATAGTCAGAATTGTCTTCACAGAATCATAAAATGGCCTGGGTTGGAAGGGACTTTAAATATGTGTCCTCTGCTGTGGACAGAGACGCCTTTCACTAGGCCAGATTGCTCAGGGCTCCATCCAATCTTTCCTTCCACACTTCCAGAGAAGGCACATCCACAACTTCTCTGGGCAACCTGATCCAGTGCCCTCACCACCCTCACAGTAAAGAATTTCCCCCTAATATCTAATCTAATCGTTTTTCAGTGTCCATTCCCCCTTATCCTGTCACTCCATGCCCTTGTAGTCTTCTCTTTCTTGCAGGCTCCCTTCAGGTACTGGAAGGCTACAATTAGGTCACGCTGAAACCTTCTTTTTTCCAGGCTGAACAAATCCAGTTCTCTCAGCCTTTCCTTGTAGGAGAAGTGCTCCATCCCTCTGACCGTCTTGGTGGCCTTCCTCTGGAGTCACTTCAACAGCTTGATATCCTTGCTGTGCTGGGGACCCCAGAGCTGGATGTCCCATACTGTTTGCAACCTACCATTTATATAATAAAATATCATTGTTATAGGAAGAAAAATCTCCTTTTTGTAAGAAAAATTACTGATGTAGGACATCAAAATTCCACAGATTTGAAACTTGCAGTGATATTTCAAAAGAAATTATGGAAAATTAACTTGCCAGACAATTCTAAGAAATGTGGGCTTTTTAAGAGTGCTGAATTGAGATAGTATGAAGAGTTCTGGAGGGTTTGCCTGCTCAGCAGTTAATAGTACATCTGTGTAAATAATCTAACAAAAAAAACCTCTAATGCCTAACTGGTTTTGCTGCTTGCTTTCTCCTCAGGTTTGCCAGTTTGTTGTATCTGTCAACGGCCTCAATGTTCTCCACGTGGATTACAGGACAGTGAGCAACCTCATCCTGACTGGCCCTCGAACAATTGTGATGGAAGTGATGGAAGAAATGGAGGCCTGAGGAGGCAAAAAACCCTCTTACTGGATATTTTTGTGAGAGAAATGGTGACAACCATGAAGTGACACGACACAAGGCAGCAGGACGTTGCTGTGTCTAAATAGATGATTTTGCTTTTAGGGGAGGGGACTCTCTTTCATTTAACAATAATAGCACTGGTGATTATGCTAAGATGTGAACAACAGATACCAGCATATTTTCACTACAGACTTCTCTTTGCCTGACAGAAACAAGATTAAGGCCTTTAGATTGTCTGTCCAGCCATGTCTGCATCAGTCAGAATGGTTTCCAACCTAAGAGGTTGTGCATATTTTCTCATAGTCCACCACTGGATCAGAGCACTTCAGGAGGTGAAAGAGCCAAACACGGTGGGGTCAGTATGTCACAGATGGTTTGCCTGGCATATTTACATTGGTAAGCATTGTCCCAGTGTCCAGCTTTGTCCCTGGAGCATGTGCAGTCACAGTTGCTCTCTCCTTGGACCAGGGGACAGTTGACTAAATGCTGGCTTGATTGCAATCAAACACAAATGAACTGCAAATGCATGAAAAAAAGGTGTCTGTGCTCTGTAGATGATACTCTGGCCTGAATGTTGGGGCCTGACTGAATACACGGGTTAGTCTAGAAAGAAAATGGAAAAACATGTGGTACTTGTACAAAATCTGCCTTTGAAAATGGGTCTTTTGTTTCAATGCTTACACACTGGTTTAGGTTCTTGAGTATAAGATACTGATTCTGAGGTTTTTTCTGTATCTGTAAATGAAAGGTGCCTCAGACTTGCTGTTCATCACTTTGGAGAAATTTTGGACACCTTTATTCCTAAAAGAAGAATATTTGTCAGGTTACAGTGGGAAATTCACAGTGTTAGCATTAGGAATGATACATCTACATGCTCCACTAGCGAAAGTACTCTTCAAATTGAAGCAACGTACTTGAATGTACATTAAGCTTGTTAGCACTTTCCAATCATCTGATGTTTTGCAAAGAACCAACTTGCCACATGAGCTGCATTTGACACTATTACTAATAAAACATTGTATTTAACTGACTCTTACTCCTTTTCAAACAGTAGGGTTTTGTCATTGATTAAAAACCCCCATTTATACAAGTTCCATATTCTGCAGTTAGGAGACTCCTCAGCTCGATGACAAGGGGACTGCATGGGTTTTCTTTGATCTTTGAATGGAATAAATACATTCTTCTCCATAAAATTATAAATGTATTTTGCAGACTTTCTCTGCTGTCTAAATTTTACAATTAAAGCTTGACTTTCTGTATGCGCAGACCACAAATCGTTCAGTCATGGGGTGGGGAAAGTATTTTTTCCTCAAATAATGTTAAATATGTTTTGTATTAAAAATTGTTCTCACTAAATAAATTGCTCTTTCAGTATGTTTTTCAGTCACTCAAACACTTTTACATCAGAAACACAGCAAGTCTTCAAAATCACATGTGCCAGCAGCTTTGTGGGTAGAAGTCCCTGTGTTCTTTGTTCCTGATACAGGATATCTGTGGCTGATTCTTCACCGTAAAAACTTCTCATAATCCACTAATATGCAGCAGTGCAGAGAGGGATGAAACTGCACCTGCTGACTTGATATTAACCAGGCACAAGACTGTTTGGAGGATTTGTTTACGCTGTCATCTGCCATGACAGTTGTTTATCCCAGTTGTACCCCACAGAATTTTGTAATGTGTGTATAACCCATACCAGGTTATCTTCTGCAGTTCATCTAAAATAGACAGTTGGGCACATAATGTTCTATGAGCTTGTAACCACTGCTGATGGTATCCACTTGGAACAGGTGGAAAAAATAATTCCAGAAATGTCTGAGTATGCTAAAAGTTTTTTTTATTTTGTGAATCCAGGAATGCTTTTTTTATTTCTTTTCTTTCTCCTGGGTTGTTTCGGTGGCTTGGGTGGTATATACTTTGTACCCCTTTAAAATATAAATTCTGCATGTTAGGCTAAGTCAAATATTAAAATGAGAAGGATTTTCTTAGCAAAATGCTAATGATTCTCTCTAATGCCATTGTGGATTCTTCTGTATTACATCTCTTGCCTGCCTTAGTTAATATTCTGCTACAAGTTCTCTGTAGCTTACAGATAATTAAGAAACTGGGTCAGAATTGGGCTTAATAATGCATTACAGAGTGCACTTTAGACTGGAGCAAAAAGAGTGGGAATGGGGGCAGGGAAAAATCTGTGCATTTCACTATGCTACAGATTGAAGATGGCATCTTGATTTGCAAAATACATTAGTCTCTATCACAATTTGAGCACGGCTACTTGCCTGCTTTTAATGGGGATTTCCATATGGTGTTCTCAACTTGATTGGCAATCCAGATTTTAATTAATTCTTTCCTTCTTCAATGTGACAAAGGTATTCAGATTATCTCTGCAATGAAATTTTGTGTTTTTGAAAAGAGAATGCAAACTAAACAACTAGGCTATGTGATGTATCATTTCCAATTAAGTTGCGGTTTGTCTTCACACAGTGCTGCATATCCTCCGAGACATCCCACAGGAGTCAGTGTCAAACTCTCATGCACTTCAGAGGGCACAGAATTTTGAATGTAACAGAGCACCTTGCTTCCTGCAGTGTGCCAGGGGAAATGTAAGATTATGCACAGAAGTGAGGCATTTCAAGAGATGCATGAATATCACAGTGTGGACTGAAGCAAGAAACCAGAAAAGGAAAAAAACCCTGGCATCAGCAGTAATAGCTTCATTAAAAAGATAGGCATTTTTGTAAGTCTTACTCTGTTATGTGATCTCATTTTTGGTTACTATAGATCTTGTAGATCCTCTAATAAATCTTTAAGCCTTAATAATACAGATAAGTGCCACCTCTCTGCACATGTACATTTGCAAATCATTTATGAAACATCTTCAAGCAATATAATATTCAAGTAACAGTTAAGATAATTGGAGCATTAAATCAGGGCAATATTTCTCATATTTTTCTTCTGCTATATTTCCTACAAGATACATTATATTATTATCTTCATCAAGATTAAATATCATATGTATAGTATTGAACACAACTGTTTCCACAGCTAGTCCCGTGAAAGGCATTTCATTCATGAAATGATGCAATAAATCACTTCAGGTGAATCAGAATTTAATTCTCTGCATTTAAGGTCTCCATAGAAGCTGAAAATAAAATTTTCAGAAAAAGGCATAGTAGTGTCATGGCAACATCTGGGGCATGGCAAATACCAGGGGGTCTGTCCTACTATACCCTCTTCTATGAGATTACCTTCAGGAAGAGGTTTGGGAGGAAGAAGTCATGTAGCAGGACTGCTTCTCTTGGTGTTTTTTCTTTGTTTTTTGGTTATATGCTCACTGATGACCACAGAGTGCCAGGGATGTGTCAAATGCTGTCCCACAGTTAGTGGTTTAATGGTCAGCAGGTCCCCTTAGCACAGTCTAGATCTCTAAGCAAATTGCCCCAGTATAGTTCAGAGAATAACATGAGATCCAAATTAGGGCACAGGAGTGCAGGCTTAGTTGTGCCTCTTGGCCTTAGTACCAGAGAACAATCCTGATTTTATGTACTAACACAGACAGAGCCAAAGAGAATAGTCTGAGGATTAGGAAAAAGAAGGACAACTGACTTCTGTGCTGACAGCTATGATGCATGGAGACTTCCTTTTCCCTATAGATGGAAAGAGAATGAGCAAATTTTGGGGTAATACTCTAATAATTTCAGACACTAATTGGAATTAAATACTAATATTAAATGTTAATTTTGCTAAATAAGTATTATTCTAATTTTAGAGACAGGAAAAGTAAGACAATATGTTTTGCAAAAATGTCTGCCTAATGCAAGACAGACCGAGAAATCAATTGTTGCAATTATGAGTATTTTCTTCCCAGTGTATAATTAGAACTAGGCCAGTTGTGTAAGTAAAAAAGCATGTGTATGTCACATGTGTAAGTACAGCTAGACCACTCTTCAAACAAAGTGGGAGAATTTCGAACCTTTTACAATGGAACTGCCATTAAAGGTTTCCATAAACCACCCTTTTTGAATTTGTCATTCTTATCTGGTGACTGATGTAACTTATATTTTTCACTTGTATGTGTTACTTATAAAACGAGAAATAGTAATTGCCAGTGCAATAATTCCCTTTGTATACACAGAGTGCAGATAAAAATATCATTAACATTCCAGAGAGGTTGAGTGATTTTAAACCATTACATTTTTCTACAAACTTCTACATAAATAAATATTTATACATTAATTTTTAAAAGGAGCTGTTAATGTAAGAGGGAATTTAAGAATGTCAGAGGATATCACAGGAGTCAGTGATACAACTAATTTATACTATAAAGGCAGTGTTTCATGTTTAGTTACTTAGTCTTTGTTCTTGCAATTCTGCAAGAAAACTCAGAAATATTCAGAAGGGAATAGCTGTAACTGTCAAATTCAATATCCTCTAGAAAAATTGGCTGTTGTTTTGCAGTTAGGTATCTATTCTCATACTGGCCATGGGAGCTGTGAATTTCCAGTACTGTTGAAACTCAAATTTCATAAACACACACTTGAAATTAAATGTTTAGCTTTAAGAGCACATGTTCGAAGCAGACATTGTACTCTAGGAAGTGCAGATCATTGTAATGCATCTTATACAAAAATGCTGCCACATACTCATAGGTGTCCTATGTCAAAATAGCTCTTGTTGAACTTGGAGTGCAACAGTTGCCTCTTGGTTTTTGTATGGCCTCGTCAAATAATAATAATAATTTCTTTCCAGAATTTGCAGTTAATTTGCAGAGGAAAATTCTCTTTTTATGTGCAGCTTCCCGCTTCTGTTCCTAAGGCACTTAGACCAAGAGACATTCTACAAGATGGTCACTAGACCATGGTACAGAGAGAGCTGTTGGTATATTGACCACTTCAAAGAGTCCTTTACATGATGCCTGAGCAGCTGAACACCTCCTCTCCTGAGAGGTGCTCCCACTGCTCCTGCTGCATGCACCCAAGCAGGCCAAACTGGGAAACACTGGTCTAAAGGACAGTCCGTGCCCACCAGACTGCTTTGCTGCTACCAGTGATTTACAGATATATTTAATTTTCTTTCCCATTCTTCTACTTCTTTTGACACATAGTTAGTAATGGCCCTGCTTTCTGCTTCCAGCTCAAAAATTGGTTCTGGAAGATCTTGATGACCCTGAGGTTTTTTGTATTTTTACTAGTCTGTTTTGAGTGTCTCTTTATTATGATGACCATCACTAGCTTTTCATAAATTAGCGGTGCTTGTTTATCAAGCCTAAGATTTCAGGAAGATGGGTGAACTGGCTGCTGCTTCACTATCAAATGTTAACTCACACACAAACAAAGTCTTCAGGTAAGAGAACAAAATAAGACCAAGTTATCGTAATGATGGCATAAAATGAATATAAAAAATACCACCACATCTATTCATAACCTGCATACGACTCATAACACAGTATGGGCCATAGCTTTCATGGACCTTCTCAGATTATGAGAGAAAAGATGAGGGACTTCCAAACAGTGGGTTTTCTTTTGGCCTTCTGGATAAGCTACCGGAGACTTCCCTCCATCACATACCGGCTGGAGCACAGCCTCCCAACCACAGCTGGGCTTAGAACCACATAAAATTATGTCTACACTGCTGACTGTAAATGACTGGAGACTTTAACAATTCCATTTTATGCTTTCCCCTTCAGGTTTTAGAGTTTATTTTATTAAACAGAAAACCAATTAATTTCTCCATCTATACAATTAAAAAATGCTTCTGAAGAAATGTTCCTTTTCCCCACTTTTGTTTCCGGTGGAATGTATATGAACAGAAATCATACTTCTCTGCTTGTACGCAAGCATGACTCAGGAAATACTTGCTCTTATCTGCAATTCTCAGGAAAACCTCCTCTGAACCTCCCTGGGAAAATATTACCTGAGCAAAACCTTCAGTATGATGCCTATTATTATGTAGCTGGAAAATACATAGTATGTACAAACCTTTATTTAAAAAAAAGAAAAACCAAAAAAAAACAAGTTAGCTTGTATTAAGATTCTTGTTAATGATTCTAGAGTGGAAGCAAAATGAATGTAGCCCCCCAGAAGAGCATTGATTCTGCAGGTGCAGTGATGGGGTGTAGTATGGAAAGATTCTGCCATAGAAAATAGAATAGTTTGGGTAGAAGGGAGGGACCTTAAAGATCATTCAGTTCACAGAATCGCAGAATCACAGAATATGCTGAGTTGGAAGGGACCCATCGAGTCCAACTTCTGGCCCTGCACAGGAGCATCCCCAAGAGTCACACCATGTACCAGAGAGTATCATCCAAGCGCTTTTGAACTCTGTCAGGCTTGGTGCTGTGACCACTTCCCTGGGGAGCCTGTTCAGTGCCCAGCCACTCTCTGGAGGAAGAACCTTTTCCTGATATCCAACCTAAACTTGCCCTGACACAACTTCATCGGCGTCTGCCCCTGCTCTTCCTCTCATGAGGATGTTGAAGACTGCAATGAGGTCTCCTGTCAGCCTCCTCTTCTCCAGGCTGAACAGACCAAGTGACCTCAGCTGCTCCTCATATGGCTTCCTCTCAAGGCCCTCCACCCTCTTTGCTGCCCTCCTCTAAAAACTTAATATCTTTCTTATATTACTGTGCCCAAAACTGCCACAATATACAAGGTGAGGCTGCCCCAGAGCAGAGCAGAGCGGGACAATCCCCTCCCTCGCCAGGCTGCCGATGCTTTGCCCGATGCCCCCCAGGACAGGGTTGGCCCTCCTGGCTGCCAGGGCACTGCTGACTCATGTTCAGCTTGCCATTGACTGGAACCCGTGCCATGGGAAGGGACACCTTCCACTACACCAGGTTGTTCAGTGCCTCATCCAGCCTGGCCTCGAACACTGCTGGGGATGGGACACTCCCACAATGTCCTGTTAAGTTTCTTAATCGAATCACTGAAAGAAAAAATATGTTGTACTTTTAGGAGTAAATTTACAATTCATGTTCTTAACCCTGTCTCCTCAATAAGAACAAAGTTGTAATTAATGCTTTTATGTTTAAGAACATTCAAGCATAAAATGCACTACGTAAGAACATAACAAAGATATACATTTGTTTGTGAAATATCTCAGTTTCAAACTTCCCAAAGGAAACATATCCTCTAAAGAAAAAAATTTTAATTTACTTTATGAGGTCATCAAAACTTTTTTCGTATTTTCTATTTATAAAATATTTATATATATATGTGCAAACATAGTCTGTATTAACTAAAAATAAATACACATGCAGGCTTGACTGGACAACTGTTTTGTCAATGGAGTCCATCAATGGGTCTAAACTAAGCTCTTCATGTTTATTAGCAAAAGTTTAATTAAGCGTGATGTTGAGCAAAGTTTGGGAAATATTAAGTGATTACACTCAGAAGAAGTGTTTAGGAGGTTGCAGGATCAGGAATCCATTTAATTTCTGTTCTGAAAGTGCCCTAACAGCCTGCAAAGCATTTCTGGAAACATGATAAGATATTCTTAAAACTCATTTAAAAATTGCAGATGAAATGTGCTAGCTTTTATGGGTTACCTTGGAAAGGAAGAAACATTAATGCATTTAAGATCTTAATGTTAGATTTTCCTGTTGCCTGTTTTGTGTTTTCAAAAAGCTCAACTGCTTTTTGAAGATGACTTACTGCACCCTTTGGTTTGTTACTGCAGTTGGGAAGTGTTTGTGCTTAGTTTGTTTTGCCAGAATAAACAAGATCCTGTTGAATATTAAAAAAATTCAACATTTCATGTTCTATTACACTCCACCAGGCAAATCATCTATTATGAAATATGCTTAAAAGATGCGTTTACAAAACGATACTGAGTTACTCTCTGAAATGTTTGATTTTCATGATAAAATGTGCATTACACTTTTCAAATTTTGTTTCATTATCCATTGTACATGATTGCATTATTGTTCATTCTCCTAAAAAATTTTTTTTCTGGGGGTTTTTGATTCACCCTTCTTGTGGCAGTAGCCATATTCAATTGCAGAGACCATTTAAATATAAATCCCCTTGACCTTATCTCCTACATATTTAGAGAATAAAAATAATTTGGAAGATGAAGGCACGAAAAACATTTATCTTAACTCTCACTGATGACTGCTTCTTTTGCAAAAAACAGTGCTGTCTTAATGTGCAGAGCTTCAGGAAGTCATGTAATACAGGAATAAAAACTTTATGATTGGGATCAACTTGTCCACATTTTAAAGGCTCTTTGATGACAATCTTTTGCAGTAGCTATCATGATTAACTCCTAACAATGGGCTTGTGATTGCAAAGATGACCTTTGGAACGTGGGTTAATGCAGTGCTTTTTTCCCAGAACGGCAAATAGTCTGAAAAAACATCACAGCAGGGTGGTGGCATCTACTTCTACTTATCTAATTGGAATCTGAGCTCAGAAACGAGGGGCTTCGTTCTTTGGCATATACATAAATGTCAAGTGCCATCAAAGATGCTTTTAGGGCATTTCAGACATTCTTATGTAGCAGAGAGGACCTTCAGGGAAGCCCATGACCCCTCAAAATCACATCCAAAAACTAAGTCCCAGGGGATGTCTTAAATACTGTAGGATACTTCAAATTGCATTAGACACCTAGGTATGAACAACTGAATGACATCCCTAATAACCACCACTTAAATTCAGCCAATTTAATTGTCTCACTGCTGTAATTTTTCAGAGTGACCCAACTGTGTATTCAATTAGTGCTGTTGATGGAAAAGAGCATCCTGGCTGTCCAGCCAGTTCTCTGAGGAGTTGTTGCACACTTGTATCACACAGAACTGACTGTGATAATGTGCTAATATTAAATGTCCCAAGAAATGTGTCTCCTTTTCCTTTCCTCTTGTGCTTTTGGTCAAGACGCAAAGTGGCCTCTCACCCAAAGGTCTCTTTGTTTCTGAATTGTCTGTTGCCAGTCAAGGGAACCAGAGCCATTTGTCAGCTGAGCTCTAATCTGCGTATATAAATGACCATATGTAATTACTTTCTGCATGGTTCCTGCTTCTTGGGTGTTACTGTTTTTAAGCTGCCCTGAAAAGCAGTAATTTCGCCCAAGGAGACACAGCAAGGCAACAACTGCTCCCATTAGGGAAATGGGATCATAAGAAGGAGTAGCGGCTCTGGCAGTCACAACAGATGAGAACAGAGGCAGAAGCAGTCGAGTATTGCCACATAAACCCGAGTTTTATTGCACTGGTTGCAGTATAACAGGTATTGCAGCTCTTGTGTGTCTTGAGGTATTTATATGCTGCCCACACACTTCAGTGATGGCTCTCCCTACTATGCTCCTTACACCACAGTCAGTCCCACCTCAGTTGTTTGACATGTCAGCCCTTGGTGCAAGGGGAGCTTCTGCTCACCCTTGTAGCAGAAGGGGGCAGAGGCAGTGTCCAAAAGCAAATAAGGAATTCGAAGTGAAATTTTAAAATAATTTAGGTGCAGACATAGAAATAAATTCATTTAAAAATACCTGTTAACCCACACAGGTGTTTAGAGGGCCATTGGCATTGAAGATTTCACCACCAGTTACCTAAGGTGTTGTAATGGTAGCCTTATTAGGTGGCTTATGGTGTTCATCATGTTCATGTTCGTTGTGTCTTTACAGCACATCCTCAGGGTCGAACATTCCCACGTCCACTATTCTCCAAGTGCCACCAGATGAGCTCCAACACAAAGTCCACACGGATGACCTGGCTATCTAAGGCCATCATGGAAGCCGGCAGAGGAGCAGAGCTGAAACCCAGTCTCTCAAGACCTTGGCCAGTTTGCAGCCTGCAGGACAATCCTTCAGAGGGAAAGCAAAGCACACCCTCCTCAGCACAAAAGACAGCAATCTCCTGTATTGACTGCAACTCATAGGCTCCATGGGTGTAGAAAAATATTTCCTTTTATGTGTTTTGAATCTCCTGTAGCCATAAATTTGTTATTTGCAATCTTGTATGTCCAGTTTTGGCAGACTCTTGTCACCAGCGTGCCAGGTGACATGTGCAGTCAACCTGCAAGTTCCTCAGCTCCACAGTCCCCTTCAAGCTCCTTTCCAAGCTCCACTTCCTCCCAGCCTCTCCTGGTGAGAGGCTCCCACTGCAGCAAGCCCCAGTGCCAAGCTCCACAGGCTGCCAGCCGAGCTTGCCGAGGGCTGGATCAGGCGCTGGTCCCCGGGGCGCTGTGGAACGTGTGGGAGGATGTGGAGGCCAAACCTCGCACTGCCTTGCGCAACCTCCCGGCGCAGCCAGAGCCGTGTTTACCCAAGCAAAGCCACAAGAACAGTTTGTGGTTTGTAGAGGAGGCAGCTGTACAAAACACCCTCAGCAGCATGTTCAGTTCTGGGCTCGATTTGTCCGGCACATTCCTGCCTGTCGCTAAAAGCAAGCACGGGGAAGCCTTTTCAAAGGAATAACTTCATGGCTAAATCATGAGTATTGCTTACAGCTCATACAGCATTTTCAGTGCAATAATATAAGTGGGAGTTTGTAAGTAAATGTGACAGGTTAACATCTTTTGAACTATGACAACTGTAAAATGTGAGTTTCGCTCTTGCAAAAAGACTGCCAATTATGAAGAGTTCAGGTGTTTAATGTTACCTTCATTAATAATTCTAATTTCATTACTGCCATTAATCATTAAGTCCTAGAAATCTTACACACTCACTAAGCAAGTAAAGAAAATTAACACTAGTTTAACAAATAGTGCTGAAAATTGTTTGAGAATGCAGTTAGGCAAATAACAATAGTGATTATAAATATTTATGGTGAGCTTCTGTTTTATTTACTCACTCAAAAATCAGGAATAATTCCATTAAGGGTACAAAAATGCCACTTTACTATAAAATTAGAAGCAAAATTACAATCTGACTTTTTACTGGCAGGCTGATTTTAACAGCGGAAAGATAAGACAACTCATATTTAGGAAGTTATTTTGTAAATCTGAACTGCACTTGACCACCAAATGCAGCCTTGGTTTAAGAAGAAATACTACCAAACATGAGAAGCACAGATTTGACTAAGATGGTTCCCTAAATCGCTCTAAGAAAAAAAAAGTCAACAAAAACCAGAGTGGATTATCCTTGTGTCAATACACACTGAGGTAGTGATTCAGCATCACTAAAGCACCAAGTCAAGCACTTTTAACGGGCCACTTTCAGTGTGGCACACGAGGCTCTTGCCTGTGAACCCAGAAATAAGCCACAGCACTAAATTATTACGGTGTTCTTCTGCTGAGAAAATTTGATATCCTATGAAAGACTTTGTAAGTTTCATAAGGAAAATTTTTGAAAATGAACAGAACCTACATAGCAATCTGAACTTGTCTTATGGATGTAATACTTTCTGAACATGGCAAATGGCCATAGGTGGGTATTTTTTTTTAAAGATAAAATGTAGTAAGAATGTAACACAATAGAGAAACAAAGCTGTTCTTCAATTTTTTTCCCCAGTTATTTCTTTTTTTTTTTAGTGTGCAGACAGTAACTACAGAAGTTTTTAAAAATATCAACAGATATAATGCAAAGAAAATGAACTTCAGACTGTAGAGAAGGGCAGAAATGTAATTTTAGGGAATGTGCCTTTATGCTTCACAACTGATGTCAGTAACAAAATGCCTCGTTATTGCCTGTTCCTCTCTCTCTGATACAGTACAGGAGCAGCTCATGGACAGACATCTGGATGGTTCTGCATCACCTGGTGCAGAACTGCTCGAGGAGAGCTCCTGTGTGTGAGAGCTGAGCCTGAAGATTACAGAATTTCAAAGATTCTCATAGCTCACTTTGAAATAATGCTGATCCTCTTCTCCCTCTTCCCCACCAGTGAATTTTGCTCTTGATTTTAATGGAACACAGTGAAACTCCAACCAGATTACTTTTGTCAGTGCAAAGATTCAAGTTCCTGTTGTAGGATCCTACAGTTTGCATATTTTAGGTCCAATGCAGAATTATTTTACTGAGAAAGGCTCATTGTTCAAAACCCCACTCTCCTGTTCAGCTTCCCAGACTTTCCAGGTTGGCAGCCTGAACATTGACAGAGTGCAGGGGAGACAAGAGGAGGAGCCTTCCAAAGATTAATATCAGTCACAGAATAGTCTGACTCCCCCATGGAGAGCTACCTGTGCCTGATGTGAGACAGGAAGGCAAGGTATTCCTTCAGCTGGCTTGGGGAAAAAAGAATCACACGGGATAAAATGGGATTGTGACGCATCTTGATATAGCTGAAGTGCTGTCTAATTGTTTGTATACTCAGTCCCTTCCACAGGCTAATATTAGCTCTAACAAAACAGCATATGCAAAAGCAATATGAACATACGGTCTGTTACTACAAGGACTCACACGCTCACTTCTCAGTGCAAAAACGTTCAGAGCTTCCAGATTCTAAGGACTAATTCTCCAGGTAAAACCTTGCTATTTGAAGGGACAGATTGGCTGATGGACCAAACAGCAGAAACTCCTTTCCAAGTGCTGGACAATAACAACAATAATAGATTTATGATTAACTAATATTTTTGTTATTACCAACAACAACATTGTGAAATGCCCAGTGGTCTAAAGTAGATGTTTTGGCTATTCTTCCGAGATTGCAAACCTCAGGACAGAGATTTTGATTCTGTAAGGTAGTGAAGAACGTGTACTATTCCATCATTATCTCTGACGATTATGCTGTAAGAAACACCGTGTAAGAAACAAGACATTATTTTTGTCAGAGCCTTGTAACCTGTCTGACCTTAAGCACCGTGTTAATTTAAAGAAGTCACAGACAAACTTTTTTCTGTGCACTATAAGACAAAGAACTTTACTGTGTCCAGTGCCAATATTACAAGAACATTTAAACTAGAATTTTTGAAGATTGCCACCAGTAAATTAAAGATTATAATAAGGTCCAAACATAAAAAATATAAAGGAAACAGCAAACAAACAATGACGTGGGGATTACAGTACTAGGTCAAGAAGCCTGAGGTGAGAAGTCAGTCACTACACTTTAATAAACAAATACTAGACAGTGGTGTAGAGTCATGGATGAAGTGTTGCCACATGTCCTGTTCTTACCTGAGTTTTGTGAAAAAAATAATTGAGCTGATGTTCAGGCCAAGATCCAGATGCTGCAAAAAGTTTTACAATAGCATAAAATACAGCATCTGAGTGTTGAGAGTGAGGGAAGGAAAAGAAAAAAAGGTCTAACCCAAAAGCTTTTGAGATGTTATCTGATTTTTGTGGTTGTAAACTACTGCCTCTCCTTTTTTTCCACTTTCTCATTTTTTGTCACAATAGCCTATAATTCTTTAAGTTATCAGATCAATCACTTCAGATCATAATTACTGCCGGCTATTTGTTCACAAATTTTATTCATATAAACTGTTTCCTTTGTTCAGTTTTAAGCAGCTTTCTTCCTGTGTAATTTCCTGCAATGTTTTTGCTCTATATTTAAGGTGCTTAAATCATGTTCAGTGGGAAGTGTCCAAGCACTTCCTGGGTGCACATGCAACACAGAGCTAATTCTGCAACAGATGCAGGGCAGAACCAGACCAGCCTCCTGCTTCTCTTTATCACAGCAAATCTTGGCAAACCAAATGACAACGTGAGTCGTAGGGACAGCTCATGGACGACAGTCACACATACTCTTGCACTGCAGGTACCACTCTGTGACTGTAACAGTAACCCTGAGCAGCACCCCAGTCCGTCCCAGGGCAGCATCTTTTTCTCCACGGAGGAGTTTCATACGAGCTGGCTTTGGCTGAGTGGAACCCCTCTGCACAGAAGCAGAGTAATACAGGCCTTTACAGCTGATAGTTTCTTGATTCTTACAATGTAGACCAAAGTGTTGTGTTTTAGCAGACACAGTACTTGAATTTGGATCTTCAGAAGCTCAAAAGATAGAGGTTTGAGAATACACAGAAAAGATGTTTGTCCAAGACTGCCCCCCTCTGTTATTGCTTCACAGCTGAAAAAAAATGTTCCTTACTGCTGTAAATTCTTCTTCTCATATGTTATAAAGTGAGATTTCCAGTATACTGATTTTTAGTGTTGATATTTATTTGAAAAAGTACTGATAGTTAAATGCCCCTGAAATATAAACACAGAAGGCATATTTAGTTTCTTCGGTGAGTATGTGAGTGGGGGTAATTTTATTGAGCTGATTGCAGCAAATAAAAATATTAATATTTCTCTTAGTTTTCTCTATTCACATTTTTATTACTCCAAAACACAGGCTATGATTTTTTACAAAAAATTTTTACAAAAATTTTTGTACAAAATTTTTTTTGCCTTTCCTTTGGCAAATACAATTCACAGCACCATTTCTCTTTAATAAAATTTCTGCTAAGGTCAATTCAGTATTTTATTCATGGAAAGCTAACTTTATATGTTTCACATATGCCTAAACAACTATTGGAAAACTAAGTTAATTCCTGAAAATTCCAACTGTAATACTTAAAAATGTGTAGGGGAACAAAGCACCCACCTCTAAATTTCATCATCCACTTCAAATCCCTTAAAACAAAAGCAGCAAAGAGAACCAGGCTGATTAAAACTGAACAAAGGAAACAGTTTAGATGAATAAAATTTGTGAGCAACATAAAGTACTATCTAAAGGAGAGAGTTGTTTGAACGTTTATTCAGTGGTATAAAAATCCTGTGTGCTGTCATGTGATATTATTCTGGGACAAATCTTAATTATTTTTTCAGAGTCTAATGAACAGACATGCTTTTCTAAAAATTGTGAATTAGAAAAATGGAAAATTCAATTTTTCAGTAATCTACAAGATGGAAAGACAGATCATTGAACAACACTTAATCAGTCTTGTTCCTCATGTCACATGAGTACTAGAAAACTGCTTAAAGTAGATTGAGGAGACCAGAGGTGTGTAGTTACAGCATTCAAGGATGTGTAGGGGCTCAGAGCAGGAGCTCAGTAGGAAATGCACAAGAAACTGCTTCCTTTAGGGAATAGCTTAAGATATGTGGTATTTGGAAAAGAATTCTTCCTTGTTCCAGACATCTCTTGCATTCGTTACTCACGGTATTTATTACAGAGACCACCATGGTATAGCTTCCAGCACTTACTGGGTTTAAATATTCATTTCAGCCAGGATTTCATTCCAAAGAAAATTACTTCTTGCACAGCCAGCCAGAATCTGTAGCTCTTTTGCTTATTCAGTAAAAAATAGGGGAATCCTTCCCCCACTGTGCTACCCTGTACTGTTGGTGGCTGTAACTTACTCTGTGCTGCAGCATACTCCAGTGACAACTCTCGCCAGGCCAATGTTGTATTTGTACCTATCTATTTCCAGGTGCTGGTAGATCCAAACATCACAAAGTCTGGTCTTTTCTCTCAGGGCACCCTACCTCCGTGCTGGCAGTGTCCTAGGACCTGCCCACCAAATGCAGCGCTCTCTCGGGACGGCCGATGAAGTCTCAGCATGTAGCCTGGGAGCAAATGGGAGCAGCAATCACAGGTTTTGCAGTTTGACTGCAATGCATTTATCTTAACTTTAGCAATGTTTTTTCCCATAATTTCCTCATAGACACGCTGATGAGGCATGGGCTCGATAAGTGGACAGTGAGGCGAATTGAAAACCAGCTGAATGTCTGGGCTCAAGGTGTTCTGATCAGCAGCATGAAGTCCAACTGGGGGTCAGTCACTGGAGATGTACTCCAGGGGTTGATACTGGCCCCAATACTGTTTTGACTCTTCATTACTGGACTGGTCAATGGTGGAGAATGCCCCTTGAACCAGTTTGCAGATAGCAAAAAACTTGGGAGGAGTGTCTGATGCATCAGAAGGTTCTGATACCATTCGGAGCACTCTCAGCAGGAGAAATAGCAAAATAGGAACCTCATGAAGTTTGCCAAAAGGATTCGCAAGCTCCTACTTAGAGAGGAATAACCTCAGACAGCAGTACACACTAGTGGCTGACTGACTTTGCAGAAAAGGCCCTGGGGTGGTGGGCACAGCTGCTGATAAGCCAGGAATGTGCCCTTACAGCAAAGACAAACAGCCTCATGGCCTGCACCGAGAAGAGCACTGACAGAAGGTTGAGGAAGGTGTTCTTTCCCCTCTACTCAATCCTGGCAAGACTGTGTCTGGATAATGGGTCAAGTACTGAAGTGAGTCCAGCAAAAGACTATGAAGATGGTTAAGGGCTTGGAGCATCTTTCATAAAGAGAAGGCTCAGGGAGGTATTATCCATATGGATAAATAAATAACTTGATGGGAGGGAATGAAGAGAAAGCCAGACTCTTCTTGTACCAAGCAACAGGGTGAAAGGCAATGGATACAAATTGAAACACATTAAATTCCATCTGAGTGCAAGAAAACATTTGTGTTTTGGAAATTTTTTTCCTTCATTGCGGAAGTGGTCAAACATTGGAGTAGGTCACCCAGAGAGGCTGTGGAGTCTCCATTCTTGGAGATACTCATAACTCAGTTTGGCATAGCTCTGGTCAACCTGCTCTAGCTGACCCTCCTTGAACAGGGTGGGGTTGGATTAGATGTTCTCCAGAGGTGCCTTCCAAAGATTCTGCAATCCCATGTAATGCTCATGGGTGCAGAACATGGCCCAGAAACAGACCACGAAACTCCTCCTTGCATCCTGCTGGAGAAAGAGCACACAAGAGCCCTCCCTGTCCAGTGAGGTAAGAGGAACTCCTGCCCTGTGAGCACACAGGCACATCAGAGAGGATAACATCACTTCTCTGGTGCTCAGCTGTGAGGAGGCTGTGGGTGCAGGAATTAGCACCTTCAGTTTCTCAGCAAGCTGAACTCAGCCTCCCTGCT
Organism: Pseudotriccus pelzelni; assembly: GCA_035584735.1. NCBI lineage: Eukaryota > Metazoa > Chordata > Aves > Passeriformes > Tyrannidae > Pseudotriccus > Pseudotriccus pelzelni. The sequence goes on from JAWMRA010000078.1 coordinate 137,814,863, forward strand.
GCTCACAGACTTTAACATGTGACTGGACTCCTTCCCTAAGTGAATCTGGATCAGCTGCACAGTCAGAGGCTAAGAAGGAGGAAAGTAGCTCCTGGCCATGTTGCCAGGCTCATACAGCCATGTTTGTTCCTCAGCACTGGCCAGAAAAGGGCTCAGGAACCAGCTCAGATGGTGAAGTATAAACACAGGATAGATCAATCATACCTTACAAATCTGAAGAGATCTAGTTTGACCGCAGAATAAAAAACTAACTTTACGAAATACTAACCTTGTCATTCTTCCTATTTCCCTCTGGAACCCTCCTACTGAGAACAGAAAAATATATGACTGAGTAATATTTGGGGTTTTTTCCATCTCCCTGTACTCCCTTTGCCCAGTTTTGCTCTCTTTCCTGCACGTTTGGAGGAGCAAGACCAACCCTAAACATGAACAGTTACACTTCAATGGTCATGGCATCAATCTGGTTTCTCATGCATACCTTTCACTTACCTCATTATGTGTAATAAGCTTCAGATGAATAAACCTAGCAGCTCACTAAAGTGCTGACAGCACTGAAATCCAAAAAGTATCAAGGAAATGAAAATGACTCATCAGACATGTCAACCAATAATGAAGCAAAGCTGGATTACTCTGACAGTTCCCGCGTAAAAACAGAGATGTAAAAAGTGATATTTGTAGGGTTGATGTCAGAGAAATAGTTGTAGCACAAAGAAAGCCACTAGAAAAAAATATTTCACAAAAAATAGCTACCATTTCCAGAAGTCATTTCAATGCATATTTACATCAGAAAATAACTGTGAAATTGTCTTAACTAATGAAGAGAAAAATTAAAAAGTAAGCATGCATGACTAATATGTTAGAGAAGGTGGATCACAATTAAAATATTTTTTCTCTATTTTTTATTTGGGCAGAATACAGTTTTAAGTCCTTCTCTGCTCTCTCAGTGCATGACTTCATAGATCACCTAATTACTGCAACTGCTGACAGACTGATCTTGGCAAACCACTTTTCATGGAGCATTTTATGTTCCACTATATTTCATAATATTTACAAAAAGTAAAAGACAGTTATGCATCACTTCAAGTATTACCTCTGTCCTAGTGTTCTTAAGGGCTAGTTTGAGTTATTCAAATAGATGTTCCATAGTCAAAATCTTTGAATGTGATTGGAGTTTTTGGATGCTGGGGGAGAAAGGGATTTAAAAAGTGTACATCTCTTTGTAAGATATTTTAGTTTAGGAGTTAAAAATGCTAGTCAGCTTTAAACACGTAATTTTAATAAAAGAATAAAAGAATCTGATTAGTTTTTAATTATTTACCATTTGAAAATATCCCCCTAACTTGATATTCTGATTTCCCAAGTCTTGTGAAAAATAGTATATATTGCATTCATTAGTATATCAAAAAAGTAGTAGAAATATTCTGAGTATACCCCGAAAAGCAGAAGATATTAAAAAAAAAAAAAGATTGATAATTACAATGCAATTCTGCCCCACAGCCACCAAAACCATCTATTATTTTGGGTTCTGTTTAGTTCACACAAGTACTCCTGTCAGTGGTCCATCACCTGGGTCAATCACACCCTTACATATTCAGCCAATTCACTTTGTGAATTAGCCTGCACTAATTCTGTTCTTGTGCTGGATTAGTGGAATTGTTCCCAGCTGCATTTTCAATATAATTGCCATGTAATCCTATTTATAGAAATTTTGTGGAATCTATACTAGCCAAGCAAAGGATGGTCCATATCTTGCTGATGTGAATACTCTTAAAATGCGATAGCTGTAAATTGCTGTTCTTTTGAAATCAGTGAGGCTTGGCTGACTCAAAATAGTGGAAGGTAAATTGATGAGGCCAATTCATATCAGTAAATTTATTCTTAAAAATCAGTGTTGTGGGTTTTTTTGGGTTTTGGTTTTTGTTTTATTTTATTTTTTTTTAATAGAACACAAGAGGGAAACAGTGGTAAATAATTTATACATTAATATTAAGTGTATTGTGATCTTACTCTATTACCAGACGTGCACCTTATACAAACTCTTCCGAGGAAGCTTTGCCTTTTAACTTCTACCTTTAACTTGTGAACAACATGAGCTCTTCCTTGGAATTACGTGAGGATGTTAAAGGTGCCTTCCAGAGAAAGCTGAGTAAACTCAACAGTAATAAGCATCATTAACTCTGAAAGAGGTCAAACGGTATAAAAGTAGCACTGTAAATCAGGAAAAGAAACTGATATTGATAAAATCAGCCATCTTACCCTTGAAAGCACACACTTTGCATAAACTTAGAATATTATTTTCAATTCTGATGCAAACAGGTGATTAAAAATTAAAGTGGAAAGTCATTTGAAGGCTACAGAGAGTTAGAGAATCTACTTACTCATCACTGGGATCCTCAGGACCTTTTACTGTTGTCACAGAACTCTGACTAACTGCAGCCACAGGATGGTGCTCATGGACTTTGGATACCACATTGAAAATCTGTGAGAAGGGGAAAAAAAAAGAAAGAAAGATAAAGAGAAGGAGTTGGACGCTCCCTTTGGCAGGCTGTTCCTTGTCCTACCCTGACATACATGAGCCAGCATGCAGTCATGGATTTACCTCTACATTTACCGAATCTTCAAGGGCATTGCAAATAGACTGATCCATCAAGGGAAGCCTGTAAATGTAATATGTTTGTACTTTGTGTGACACCGTGTCTCTTACAGGATCCTTCTCGATAAAAAGTCCAGCACACATCTGGATAACCATGTTACAGGATGAGTGAGCAACTGGCTGATGTGTCAGGCAAAAGGAGTTATAGTGAACAGGGTGACATCAGGATGGTGCTCTGTCTCTAGTGTGGTTCCACGGGGCTGCATCCTCAGCCCAGTGCTCTTTAACATCTTCGTTAACGACCTGGACCCAGGACTCGAAGAAATACTAAGTTTGCCAACAACACAAAATTGGGAGGAGATGTTGAATCCCTTGAGGGCAGAGTGGCTCTGCAGAGAGACCTTGATAAATTAGGAGGCTGGGCAATCACCAGCCACAGAAGTTTAACATGGGTAAGTACTGGATTCTAAACGTGGGATGGGGCAACCCTGGTTGTGTGTAAAGACCAGGGAATGAGAGGATGGAGAACAGCACTGAAGAAAGGGACCTGGTAGTTCTGGTCGATGGCCAGTTGAATATGAGTCAGCAGTGCCCTGGCAGCCAGGAGGGCCAACCCTGTCCTGGGGGGCATCGGGCAAAGCATCACCAGCCAGTTGAGGGGGAGGATTGTCCCGCTCTGCTCTGCACTGGGGCGGCCTCCCCTCAAATATTGTGTGAAGTTTTGGGCACCACAATATAAAAAAGACATTAAGCTACTAGAGAGTGTCCAAAGGAGGGCCACGAGGATGGTGATGTGTCTGAAGGATAAGCCGTATGAGGAGCAGCTGAGGTCACTTGGTTTGTTCAGCCTGGAGAAAAGGAGACTGAGGGGACACCTTATTGCAGTCTTCAACATCTTCATGAGAGAAGGAGGAGGGGCAGTCACTGATCTCTTCTCTGTGGTGACCAGAGACAAAACCCAAGGGAATGGCCTGAAGTTGTGTCAGGGGAGGTTTAGATTGGACATTAGGAAAAGGTTCTTCCTCCAGAGGGTGGCTGGTCACTGGAACAGGTTCCTCAGGGAAGTGGTCACAGCACTGAGCCTGTCAGAGTTCAAGAAGTGTTTGGACAGTGCTCTCAGGCACGTGGCGATTCTTGGAATGGTCCTGTGCAGGGCTAAGTGTTGGACTTGATGATCGAGTCTGTTCCAGCTCAGTATATCCTATAATTCTATGATCTATTTCCTGGTTTTCTGGAAATTATAGTTGAGCTAAATACATAAATTGGGGACTGAAAAGGTACAAATTGTATCACGTTTAGCATCAATGAGCTGAACATCTTATTGCTTCAGAGGAATTGTTATCTTGCAAGCTACTCTACTGATATGATTGTTGGCCACTGCACACAGCTGGCAGTGCAGTAGAATAACTGCAGATGACAGGAACTAGCAATTTGGTAGATGCTTTTTAGATCGAGGAATGGCTTTGAACCTTTGCTATAGAAAACAACTGGACTTAAAGAATTTCTTTGAAGGTCAAACGGTTCTGCAGTTTCAGTGGAAAGATATCTGTGTGCTATGAATTTGGACAAGAGTCTGCAGGATTGGGAATCCTACTCAACAGCTGAAGGGCCTGGTTTACAGTTAGCCAAAGCCTGAGATTTACTGTCTTCTCCTTCCCTAGGAGGGGCTCCGATTCATATTAAGAAAGGATGCACATCTCTGTATCACCTACGCCTGTTTCTTAACTGCAGTCCTTTGGTGGTTTCATTTGTAATTTTATATAGATGACCAGGCATGTTGTAATGAATATTTTCATTCACCTCCTAAATTCTCAGGACTTACAAACTTCGTGAGTAGTAACCTTAATTGTAAATTCAGTAGGGTATACCACAGGGTAACTCGTATTTCTATAGGAACATATATTCTGCAATTCCATGTACCACTGCAGTGTCTATGCATATGGCAAAAAATGCACAAATGTACTACAACACTTTTAATCAAGGTTTATACTAAGCCAGACAAGTGCTGGAACACTTTAATATAAATATTTCCCCGATGAATCACTAATCCACACATCTCAATAGCCGGCGTGGGGGGATACTTGCATTCCAAGGCGTACTGCAGAGTAGGCACCTTCTAAATCATGTAGAAACGAAGCGAATGAGGAACTTCGGGGAGAGGAAAATAAATTAACAGGTAACAAACCCAGAAGACGAAGGGCACTGGCAAGCCCAGCACCTGCCCGGGGCACGCCGCCCGCGCCCCCCCGGCCCTGCCTCCCGCGTACCTGGCCGCGCCCCCGCCGCGGGGGTCGGGCTCGGGGGCGGAGGGTGGGATCTCAGGCACCGCTCGTGCCTCTCCCCCACCCCTTCTTTCCACCTTCTGCTCTATAATTGCCCGCCTCCTTTGCCTCCCCTTTCGCCTTATCGGATGCGGAGCGGACAGCGGCGAGGGAAGCGGCTCTCCCGCAGCCGCCTCGGCACCCGCAGCCCCGCGTGAGAAGGAGCGGCCGCTCCCCATGCCCGCACAGGTCGGTGTGAGCTGCGCTTCGACTCCCTCGGGGCCTGCGGTCGGCGGGCTGGGGTCGGGGCAGGAGCGGGACCGGGAACGCTTCCCGCCCACCTGCCCGGCCACCCCCGCGGCGGCGGGAGCGGAGCCCCGTGGGGGAGAATGGGGTGAGGGAGGAGGAGATGGAGGGGTGGAAAGTGGCGAGCCTGGGTTGGGGCGGGGAATCCCTGCAAAGGCCTTACTTTAAAAAAGAACAATAATAAAAAAAACCCAACCAGTCTCAGTCTGGCTGATGCCCGCGTCCCGCCGCGGGTGCATCCTGCCTGCCTCCTTCTCTGCCTCCCTCCCTCGCTGCCGCGGCGCGTCGGGACAGGTCGCTCTGCCCCAGCTCCGCACACCCCGTGCCCGGGGGGAATGCTATCCCAGCGGGGGCTGCCCGGGACGGAGAGCTCGGTTTCCCTCGCCGGCAGCCCCTGGGTCTCACGGGGTCCATTCCTCGACAACGAGCTCCTTACTGTCCCTCTCTTCACCTGGGCTAGGGGGGGTGGGGGGTCTCGGTTTCGCACGTGTGGGTGCTGGTGGTGGGGAACGCCTCGAAGGAAATCGGGAGCGGGAGCTCCCATGTCCGTGGGTCGCCCCCCTCGGTCCGGGCTGGCCCGCACTGGGGAGGCGGGCGGGTCGTGGCACGGTCGCGGCTCCTCCTTGTCCCGGCCCCTCTGCCGTCCATCCCCTGGGGGGCCGGAGTAGGTCGTGCTGTGACTTTGGCCCAATGGGACGCGGACCGGAATGTGTGGCTGTTCCCGCTCCGCTCCGTAACGAGACACCCAGAGAAGAGAATAAAACCCACCCAAATGAACCTGCTCGCCCTGGGGAGGAGAGCCAGGGCTGTGTGGAGGCGGCTCAGCCTCCTCCCCTGGGCTGGGTGCGCGTCCGCAGCCAGGGCAGTTCGGAAGGATGTGTCCGGCGTTTATCCCGGCTGGGAGCTCCGGAGGGCAGGTTGTTACCTCAGGACAAAGTGCCCTGATCCCAGGCAGGCGTCCTGAAGCCCAGCTGGGAGAGGAGCTGCGAGCTCGCGGGGCGGGAGGCTCACCTCGTCGCAGGGCTCTTAGCTTGGGAGAGTTTGGTGTCTGCTCCCAGCGCTGTTCTGGCACATAAGTGATTTACCAAATACTGAAAGGTGACATATATATATAAAGCAGGAGGAATAGGATATTTCTTTTTAGTCCTCGCCAATGTCAGCCACAAGGTGGCTGCAGACGGGTGATTGCCTTTCCTGGTTGAGTGAACCTTATGTTTAGATCATTGCAGAGGTGAACTTGTGCCGAGTTGATCCAGCACCAGTTCTGTCTGTCCCAATAAATCTTACTGCTCTGCACAATGGCTGTTCTCTAAAAGCAGCAGTGGCGAATGTTTCTACACAGGATTACTGGTCAGGTAGTATTTATAGCTCTTATTTGGGAGGAGGGTTTATATCAAATCTAGCAGATTGGGAATTAAACCACCACTGTGAGTGAATATTTTAATGTCTGGGTTATTACATGGAAAGAAGTCCCCACATCATTAGTGGTGGCTGCGTGGAAGAATGAGTTGTATTCTGTTCTTTGAAGAGTTTATATTTACTTGATCCAGGTTGTATTCCTGCGTCAGGGGAGAAGAATAAATACCCAATGTGAGATACACAACAGATGAATTTCAGACTGTTTTAAGACTCTCTTCATTCTTCCCATTGCCTGTCAATAGGCATCTGTCTGCTGACTGTAGTCCTTCGATGTCTGACCCTTTTGTTCATGTAGTAGGAAGTCTGGGCATTTTGCTCATGCTTCAGGAATTGTCTGAAGGATGTGCCCTAAAAACTGAGCATACCAATACATAAGTCTCTTGTACACATCTTCGTTATCGGATTTAGCTACTTGCCTCTGTCTTGAGAGATTTGTACTGTAAGAGATCGATTCAAAACATGTGTTTAAGTAATGTGAAATTTCTTGTAACTTTGGCTAAAACTTTGATAACCTGCTGTGGGGATGTAATTTACAATGCACAACCCTCCTATATATTTCTAGGAATTATATCAAGCATTAATGACTGGGATGTGTGACAGTAGACCTCCCAAGTCCTGGTATAACTATGGCAGATTGTAAATACTTGAAAAGAGAAGGAAATTTAGGTTTTATCATCTTACATATTTAATAATGGCTGAGGTGCTTCAGTAAGCTTTTTGTATTAGATGGAAGTTGAACCACTCAGTTTGGTGCCTTCCTCAGAAGTGAAGGAAAACATGGAAGGCAAATAGGATGATAGTATGTTGGGCATATTAGAGAAAATGACGTGGGAGGAACCTGCAACACAGAAATACATAAACCAAAATTTGCCCAAATTTACCCATAAACCTTCAAATGCTGTCTCTTTGACAGCAGGAAATCTACTATTATTATCTTAATTTGATTTTTCCTGTAGAATTGTAACAGGAGAGGGCAGCAAAAATTCTTCTTCTTGGCCCAGAAAATCAACTAAAACTAGTGCATTAAAGTTGAGTGATAGATAAATGTATGATGTTAGGAACATGATGTATCTTGAGAGATACTTCTGTGTATCTTGAATAACTGTACTGCGAAGTGCTAAAGGCCAGGTTCAGAGAGCACACAATAAGTTGAATAAGGTAGAAAAAGGAAAAAAAGTAGGCTTTAGAAGACAGTGAAAAGAAGACTTGTGTTCTTTCAGAACAAAGTTCTGCCTTTTTTTACAAGCTTCAGAGTTCTTTGCCACAGTTATCTTGATAAGGTGCTGCAACACTGGCTTGTATAGAGATACATGTTGTACCTTGTTATGCATAGCATACTCAATTTCCAATACTTGTGTATACTTAGCAAGGAATATAGTGTTTCTTTTTATCTGGGCCAAGTTTTCAGAACTGTTGAGTAGCCCAAGTGCAGTTCTTTATCCCTTTCAGGTAAAATATGCTTTGGTTATAAAATTCCTTTTTTTTTTTTTTTTTTCAAAATGGAATCCAAATTTTGCCCACAATTTTTATTAAAGTGGATGCCTTATCTTTGCAGGTTTAGTAAGTCTTTTTGGTCTATGTGTTTTCAGACCTGCTGATACTGTGTGTATTGAGAGAAAGAAGATGCTTTGTCGATATGAGATACAGAGCTGTTTCCTCTTGGCTTTTCTAGCTGTCACAGCTTTCTTCATCAGTGATGTCCAGGGCCAAGGTAAGTCATAAATGAGAAGATGGAGCTTTTCACTCTGATGTGCAGAAATGGAGTTTTTTTATTCCAAATGCAAGTGTTACTTTCCTCTTAGTAGGGTTTGAATCCAGTACTACTGAAATGAAGCAGGAGTTTTGCTGCTGATCTTAAGGGGCAGGGAGGAGTAGAATTACATGTTCATGTGTGCTCTTTGAACCTACTATCTCAAATAGCATAAATATTTGTGCAAATTTGTGTCTGTTGAAATGAGTTATCCACAACATTTTTTACTCCAATTTATATAAAAGTACCGAGCAGAAATTGCTGTGACTGTGCTCTATGTAATCAAGAAGGTTTGAAGGATCAGCTATGATAATAAGCTTGTATGGAATATGTTTTTTTTTCTTTGTTGGAACAGTAGCTGTTGTAACACTTATATCATTCCATATTGCACAGATCTGCTAAATGTCACAGACTACTTCTGCAGCTTTTAAAAAAAATCCTTTGTGAGTATTAAAGGATATTGCTGGGATTGTTAGGCTTATGTACTTGTTGGATTGTATGGACGGTGGCTTGACTTCTAGAGAAAGTTTATCCTATTGCTTGAGGAAGGAGGGAGGAAGAATGTCAATGAGTTTTTGTGAGTTCTAAAGAAAGATGTTTTTCTCAACTTTATATTTATGAAATCCCTTTGGTATGAGACTGTATGGGCATAGCTGGGAGCAGAATTTGATCCTGGGGCTCTTTTAAAGTGTTTTGTGTAATGCATTATTCATGAGCACATTCGGAGACTATTTGCAACCTGAGGCTTTCAAAGTTCTGCTAAATGCAAGTAGCTTTGTCCAGTCTTCATCGCACTAAAGGGCTGGGTAAGCATACCATCCTGGATGTTTGGGAATCTGTGAGCACTTTACGAGCCTCTCCCAGAACTTAGGGACACACGTAAGCTGTAATATTTGATGTCTGCGATGTGAGGCGAATGAAGAAAATATGATCCCAATGTTCAGTGCATCAGTTGTTCTGGTCAGAAATGAGGTCCAGAATGTTTGTGACTTAATGAGCCAATAAATCAAAGCATGTGGTTAGTCCTTTCTCTATATTTCAGTCCAAATACATATCGTTAAGGTTTACAAAACACGATTGGGAACTGAGATCCATCTCCTCAAAGTTTTGTGAATTTCCTTGATCTTGGAAAACTGTACTCTTCCCCACTGGTTTTTTTTTGTTTGGTTTGTTTTGCTTTTGTTTCTTGTTATTATTTAAACTTTGGTTTAGTCAGTTATATGTAAGGGGAAAAAATTCTTCAACTACTAATGCAGTGAAATGAAGGTCAGAGAGAAGCTTTTTTCCACTAGTAATCACACTAGCAGAAGCTAGAGTTAGTGTAGTTGATGAGTAAAGAACAATACTTCCTTTGTTCTTCTACTCTTTCAGCAAGCATCAGCTGTGGAATGCTGTCAGCATGTGATACTAAGCTAAGTGGACTAATGCCTTGGCCCAACATGACTGTTATTTTATTGAATGAAGTGATATGAAGTCTCTATTCTATGTTTACAGAAAAAAAATATTTCTTGTTACACTTGAAGTGATGTTTCTCAAATACTTTCTTTTCTCAAGGTTGCCACTCCTTGCAATAAGCTCTTCTTGCAGCTGGCTAACTATTTACAATTTAATACAGCACTAATTGTTTGTCTGTTTTAAGAAACTGTAAGCTCTGCCAAGTTGTAGGAAGAACTGGTATTAGTTCCAGCTTGTGTTCCCTTCCTTTGGCAAAAGTGTTCAGGTAAAGGTGTGTAATGTGACTTCTTGGAAAGAACTTCGGAGACTGAAGCCAACATGCTTGAAGCTACAGTTTGGTCCTTCAGCTGAGCTATGGGGTTCTGTCTCATTTATTGCTCAAATTACTTATAAACCACATAGTGCCATTCAGTTTTTACTCAACAACAATTATTTTTTCAGCACTGCTGTTTCTTTCCCATTCAGTATAATGTATAAATAACAGCTTTTGTCAGCTTATGTTCTTATACAGTACACGAAAATAGTCCTGGGCAAGAAAAATACTTCAGAATTTTTCATTCATTCATAAAGTAACTTGTTTTGAGAGCAATGTATTTAAAGATGGAAACTTTTCTTTGTGTAGCAATAACTTCCATGTGTTACTATTGTAATTACTAAGTAATTGTAGTGCTTATTAACTTGGTCAATTCTTATGACAAAAGTAATTGGAAGCCACAAGGTTTAGTTAGTATCCAATCTTAGACTGTTGGATGTCTTGGAGAACTGTACACAGGTGATTTATGGTATTTTTCCTTTTCATTAAGATACTGAATAGTTGAAAGCATTCTTTCCCTAGTTGTCCACAAGAGTTACGTGTTTGGAGTGGTAATTTATCTGGTGGCATAAACCAAAGCCTTGAACTTGTCAGTTTTCTTTTGGGTGACTGCTCTAATGCTGCTGAAGGCCATTCTCTTTTGCATTCCTGTAAAACCACTTAACGAGACCTAGCTACTGATTTTTATCAGTTAACTGACTCAGCTTGGATTAATTTTTTTCCCTTTCTGCAAGAAGTGAGATTTTGTTCCACAGACAATAAAGGTCCAAAGAAATAAAGATATCCTCTTCAGGTTGGTGAATGTGTAGTAATTCCCATCAATATTTTGTTGTCTGTTCGAGTGTTAGATTTTTAACTTCCTTAGCTATATGTACTTCTCCATGCCAGAACGTTAGTCTTTGCACAACTGAGACACAGTTGATTATCTGTCTAGTGAATAATTATTTTCTTTCTTATGGTTAATTGCTGTGTGGGAATGTCCCTTCCCCTGCACTGCTGCCTTTGATACCAAAAGTACCCAGTGAAAATTGACCAGTTATGTAAAGACTATACTGGCACAACTTTTCTAGTCTTTCACGTTGTAACTCCGTAGCAAACAAAAAAACTTCTGGTGATTGTGTCCTTCTTTGCTTGTAAGATCTGTTATTGTTTTTTAGGGGCTCAAAAAGTTTACCTGGTTTGGTGATGGCTAATAGCAATTAGGCCAGAACTATGCTTCTTTGTTAGAAAGTGCTTTCATAAACTGCCAAGTTGAAAGTAGGATGGAAAGGAATGACAGGGAAGGAAGAAGATGGCAGAGAAAATGAACTCTGAAGTTCCAAGACATGATTGTTTTTTGTCAGTCTTTGGTGTTACCTTGTTGCTCTCTGCTCTGCCACTTAATCCCCATACAAATTTATCACTTAATCCTAGTAAAATCTGCATTTTCATACTTGCATACAGTAATTGTTTAAAAGTTTATTTGTTATTCGTAAGACAAAATAAATAATAAAAGGAATTGCAGATTTATAAACTTCTAGGTATGATTTGTCACTCTTGGTTCATTCAACCCAAATTTATTGTGATTTATGTATAGCTCAAAGGCACATTGAATCTTGAGAATGAATTAAAAGCTATAATCCTTAATTACAGTCTGCTTGGCTTTAAAAACTTTTTGCCATAGTCTCTGTCATTTATTTTCTTTTACAATTATAGCATGCTGAATGTTCTTGCAGAAACCTGCCCAGCAAAACATTTTGCAATACAAGGGCCAAATTTTCAAAGAACTGGTGTTGTATTTGCAGCAATTCCTGTACTTTTGCTTGCAGACTCTCTTTTTGCCTGTCAGAGAGGTGACAGGCAGACTGAAGACAAGGGCTGGCAAGATTGTGTCCAGCAACTGAGGACATGCACAGGTTGGGTGTAAGCCCAATGCTGCAAATCAGAACAGTTTTGAGGAGTTGTGCTGCCTGCTGTTTCTGTCCCCTTGCCTCTCTTCTTGAGCTTGTTCTCTAAACTCTTTGAGAGTGTGGAGGTGTTACTAAGCTGCTCCTGGTACCTATGTACTCTCTTTTCTGTGTTCTGGTGTTAAGCCCCTCGAGACAGAGAACTGCAGAACCTGCCTTTGGTCTGACAAAACTGCCACTTATGGAACGAGAGGCTGATGCAAGGGAATGCATCTCTTGTATTAAATCTCCAGATTTTTACTCTGAAGATCCAAAATGTATTTAATGGTAGATGGCATGAAAAAACACACACCTCCAAATCTCAAAAAGCTACAGCCTGCCTCTTTCCTTCTTTCTTCCCCCAGGCTGTTGGAAAAAGTAGCATGTAGGAAAAAGTAATCAGTTCAGGACAGGTCTTTGGCTGCTGCTGGTGCCAGAGCTGCATTGGCTGTAGCAGGTCAAATGGAGAGGCCAGAGACTGTTGGCTAGCACACTCTGCCTCTCCACTCAGATTCTCCATGTGCCTTCAATCTCAAAAGTATAATGAGAACTGTTGGTTTATTGTATCTGATGGACCAACAAATGGTGGGCAGAAGCCTAGTCAATTACGAGGTATCTTAGCGCTGGGGAAAAGAGCTGACAGTTCTCTGCTTCAGATTTCCCTTATTTCTTAGACTTACTAGCAGAAACCTAAAGGGTGGTAGTGGCAGAGACACCAAGGGTTTGAAAAATAAAGGAGAAAGTTCAGGGGGCTGTGAGGACACCAGGAAAAGGAGCAGTAAGGTTGATGGGGGTGTTTCTTAAGATTTTCTAGCACTCTCTGTAGTTCAGCCTCTGGGAAGCTGGCTGCCTCTCCCTGTAGACCAGTTTGTTCTTTTTGAGCCAAACCCTGTTCAAATGATGATTTCCCCTTATTGACAGCCTTGGATACCACAGGCTGCACTGCTAGCAGCTCTGCAGCAGTTGTTCAGTGAAGGAGGGATGTACCTCCCTGAAGTAGAGCAGGAATGCTCTGTAGAGTGTTGTCCAGCATCAGTGGAGCTTGACTGAGCAGAGGGATGCAAAGCTATGAAAACCTAGTTTATGTGCAGAGGCACAAAGTTGCTGATATTACAGTAACAATGTGGGGAGGTTTTTGCATTTATTCTTGTGTGGGTTTCTTCACTGATATATCACCTCTTGCTCAATCATTTCATGCTTTTATTCATTTAACCTGCTGCTTCAATTTGAAAGCTAGGTGATAGCACAATATAAATAGAAGCCAGATCTGCTTACCATCCAGATTGCCCTGGTCTAAATCCTGACTTGCCTGTGCATGCTTCCTAGTCTTCATAAGACTGAAGCAGTGCTTGCAGCTGCAAGTTTCTGTGCTGCTTAAGCCAGATTTGCTAATTGGGCAGCTGATGTTCCCTCTGCCTTGTGCATGCCTATCTTTTCTCTTGGTTATTCTCTCTTCACATGGATTTGAAAATTTGGCCCTGAGTGACAGTAAATGTGAGTAAATGCCCGTGGTAAGGAGAGGTGAAGCAGTCCAAGTCATGCATATTGCCAGTAAGGAGAGCAATTTTAATTCCCATATATTAACAAAGAGCATTTATATTACCGGCTTTGCTTGCTAAACTAGAGTCTTAACATCTAACATGGTTTGTCTTTCTGTCTTCTGCTATTAGGTTTTTAGTTTGTTTTGTGAAGAGATAAATAAAAGGTCTGTCTGAGGGAAGTAGTGCACCTGGGGATGTCATTTTACAAACTAATAAATTGATGTATGTGACATTTAAAATAACTTGCATCCTTTATCATTAAAATTTTGTGTTGTCTTCCTGTATGTGTTTATTTTTGTTTGTTTTAAAATTGGTAGTTACTTTTTATTTGAATTTAAAATATTGTTTTCTCTCCAAACTTGCAGTGTCCCCACCAACAAGACTAAGATATAATGTAGTGAGCCCTGACAGTGTACAGATCTCTTGGAAAGCTCCCAAAGGGCAATTCACTGGATATAAGCTTCTTGTCACTCCAAGTTCAGGTAAAAGTTTTTATGTTCTCTTTGAAGGGAAAAGGACTTTCTTCCTAAGGCTTAAAACTTTTCGGAGGCTAGTGTCATTCACTAAGGACTAAGAAACTGTGAGCAAGCTTTGGATAATGGAGTTGACCAGCTGGTCAACAGAAGAAACAGATTGATTTCACTAAGGGGTGGTCACAGGCACAGAAAATGTCAATCGAATGCTTAAGGTGGCAGAAGTGGGTGAATGCTAGTTATGCTTCATTGTGACTTTACCTTTCTTCCGTGGGGTGTAAGGAAGTCTAGGAAGTACTCAAGGGAGAGCATTGAACCCTAATTCAGTCAGTTTTGAGGTGGATGTCCTTGGCCATTATCCCATAGTGACCTCTCCGGAAAAGATCAAAAAGAATTAAAAAAAAAACAAGCAGCCTTTAAAAAATTTTTGAATGAAAAGTTGAAAAGGTGGACAATAAAGTGGCTACTTTGTATAGGGCTATCGTGGTCCTACTTCTGTATATTTGAATCTAAAGTTAGATATGGAAACAAGTTTTAACATTTGGCTAAAATGCCTATTTTTACATATTTGTATACAATCTTGATAAATGTACAGAGAAATGTTTTAATATTTGTATTTATATATGGGAATTTCCTTGCCCGAAGAAATTGTCTAAGAGAGTATTTGGAGATGACATGGGTATGATTGGGTTGGAACTGGCAGCCAATCACAGAACATGGGTATGATGTTACCAAATATGCCAACTTTTTGTGAAATGTTTCATTTCGTAATATCTTTGCTGGACACTGTGACTGTTTTATGAGGCCCAGATACAAAGGCTGATTGACTGATCTTAGAGTGTTTCTGTTTAAGAAAAGTGGTTAGACTGCCTGACTTCTTGCCTTTTTGGGGCAGTGTCTGGTCTGACTGTATGGATAGCCCCAAAAATGGGAATGCTTGGGTCGTGGTAGAGCTTGAGGTGTTTTTAAGTCATTACATTTGCTCTGCTATAAGAAAAGCAAACAACGTCATGTATTTGTGGGCTTTTTTTTGTCTTCTCTATTACAGGTGGAAAAACAAATCAATTAATTCTTCAAAACACTGCAACCAAAGCAATTATTCAAGGTCTCATTCCAGATCAAAACTATGCTCTTCAGATCATTGCATTCAATGAAGACAAGGAGAGTAAGCCAGCACAAGGCCAGTTCAGAAGTATGTGTCTCTTTGTGCCTTACATGCAGAATTTATCAGATGTTTAGTTTAAATTTTGAAATTATAACAAGTCTGACACAAAGGAGATAATGGAAAAACAGTTTCTGCTGTGGTAGAAGGCTAATTAAAAGCCACAGATTTTAACTGGCACAAATACAACTGGAGGCCTGAATTGATTGCCCAGGAGATTCTTGCATTGGGCTATTTTTGTTTCCATTGGATTGGTATCCCTTTCTTCTTCACTCCATTAGGAAACTAGCTGGTATCTTGTGGAAAGAATCTTCAATGAGTGAAAAGAAGGGAAGTGCTATATTCTGATACTTAAAAAATTACCTTTTTATTAAAACATTATTATAGCTGTGCCAACTGGCAACTAGTTGCTAGTTCAGTACTTTGAAAGGCTGAATTTTTACTAATCTTCAACTGTCAAATACGTTTACAAACTTACTTTATCTGATCAAATTTACTCTTAATGGCTATATCATAGTGATATATATATGTCTTAGCTGCTTTATCTTGATCTTCATGTTAAACATGAAATTGGTCCATAAAGGCAGAAATGTGACAGTGTAGGAGTACAGTTGAAAGCCTACTGAATTCCCTTGACACTGAACATTTCTCACTGTCACTGTAAACCGCCTTTCTCTTAAAACCAGCACAAGATGAAATATGCGAGTGCTTGATGTGGTGGGTGTCAAAGTCTTTCTAGCTTTTCATCACTACAGTTGTTTGTGTAGTACCTGAAGGTCTGTCCTATTTCAGAAACCCACAAAACCACAGATTACTTAAGCATTAAAGAGAGGCCCACGGAAAGCTACAGCAAATTCGATAATACTAAGTGTGGCTGCTTTTTAGATGACCTTTACTCTTTAGGAATAGTAGAGCTGGCAGCTTGATTTAAGAATATGGGGTTGTGCTCTATTTAGTATACTCTCTTTGCTGCTGGTGAAAACACGTAGTACTTAATAACGCTGGAGTTTAATTTAACAATATGATGCCTTGCATGAGTGAAACCAGATACAGCATGTATACAAATCCTTCTTTTTTTGGTACCCTGTATTATAGGGTTTTTTCCCCCCTTTTCTGACACATGGCCATTAATTCTTGAGATGAAAAAAGGTCAAACATATAAAAAACTTTGAGAATATCATCTGGTTTGGTGCATTGGAAGTATGGTTTTAATGCTGCTGGGTTGTAGCTGATGTACAGAGTTCTCAAGCCTATAATAAAATTTTATTGTTAAAAGAGTGTTTTTCTTTATATAGCCAGGTATACATTCTTATTCTATTACATAATATTTAATTAACTAAGATCAACAGGGATTTTTTTTTCCTTTGAAAATGCAGATGTAAAACCACTCACTAGATAAATTTTTTTGTCTGTGTAAATACTTGAGTAAAACTGGTGTCTTCTTGTCTCTTCTTTCTATGTGGTTATAATTTGACGGTTCCCAAATCCAGAAATCTCTCTCAGGATGTGACCAATTTGTTTCTTTTGAGCATTTTCAGCCTTTTATACTATTTCTCTGGAGCCTTGCTCCTTAATAGCACTAGCATTAGAAGAGGCCATCGAGCATCTCCTGAGCTTGCTCTTAACCTTGTCTCAAAAGAATGCTCTTAGAAGGCTAAGCAACAGCATCCTTTTTGACTGAGTTTATTCTGGTTATTTCACCTCTCTTGTTTTAGTCAGGGTCTTGTTCAGTTTAGGATTATACCCAGACTTCTGAATAAGACCTGGTATCTGTAACCCAGCTAACAACCAGGATCTCCTCAGCAAGCTTGTGGACCTGAATTTGATTCTGCGTCAGTTTAGTAATCATTTGCTAAAAGCAGAGGTCATGCTCGGGTACACATGCTGTGTTAGTAAGAGGAGGTGGTGTTCCCACCTCTACACCTGGAGTGTGAGGACTGTGGGTTCTGCAAAGGGTTTATCACACTGAGAAGATCACATTGAGATGTTTGATGGCTTGCTGTCTTCCTGAGACCTTAGTCTTGTGCTTATATTTTGGATTGGAACTTGGAGCACTCCTGACTGATTCAGGTACTCCATATAGTATTGGGTAAAGTAGTGAAATCCATTTCACTTTGGCTCCGCTAAGGTGCAAGAGAATGCTGATACTGTCTCTCATATAGTCAAGGGACAGATACTCTTCTTTCACCTCCTGACAGTGTTTTTTTGAATGATGTAGCACAGAGGGACTTTGGTCCTGGCTAAGGCTTGGTGCCTGCTTGGATGAATGTCTGTCATACTAAAGAGTTTAATTGGACTAGAATTTTATTTTCTGTGAAAGATATTCTCCAATTCATTGTTTTAAGCTCTTCCTGGCCACTGTAGGCAGCTGGAGTGTGGATGCCAACTAGCATTTGAAGGAAATTCTGTAACAGGTTATTTTGGTTTTTTTTTCAGAGTATGTGACTTTAGCAATGATTTTGCCAGAACCCTTCAGACTGTTAGTAGAGTAATAGTGGCTACCAATGTAATAGTAGGAATTGCTAACCAAGCTGGGCTCTGCTTGGCTGTTGTGAGAGATTTGAGACATAGTAAGGGAGGTATCCCACCCACTTGTGGGACAGGAAACTGTTGAAGTCTCAGCGCTGGAGGAATCTTGCACTCATGAGAATATTTGGTGCCCTGAACACAGATTTAGGCACAGGATCTAGGCTGATTCTGTGAAGAGGACAGTGTAACAGCTGGCTTATGTGCTTTTGTGTTGACTTGGAGTGGAACTATGCAATGCTGGACTTTCCCCAGCTAGCTTTGCCAATTTTCTGGACTATATTTCCAGTGTGGGAGCTTGTCTGCATGGGCTTAGGTGCTGATGTCACTATTTGGACTCTCCTGTGTGAGGAGAGTCACTTCTGAGAACTTCAATGATGATAGGATGGGGAACAATCCATAAAAAAAACCCAAAGGGAGGGAGGGAAAACCCAGAAATAGTCACTTGTTACCTAAGTGTATCTTAAGAAGTTGTGTGCAACTACTTTATCTGGAAGAAAAAAATTACATGCTTCTAACTGCATTGTTTCTAGATTCATTATTTTTCCCTCTTGCTTTTCAGTTAAAGATATAGAGAGAAGAAAAGAAACAAATAAACCCAAGGTGAAGGATCCAGAAAAAACAGACGCGAGTAAACCAGCTCCAGAAGGTCAGATCATAACACATATGACTGATGTGATATTCCTACAATAGTCAGCTTCTTTATTTAACTTGGCCATTGTAGAGATTTTCTGTAAGTCAGTACTTTAAATCTGGTTCCCAGGGTTAAATTAAACAGAAATGAAAAATCAGTATTTTCAGGAATATTGGAGAGTTGCTACAACAGAGGTTTGCTTTTAGTTCTGTGTTTTGCTTTACCACTTTATAAAGTAAGTACTAAATATCACCATCAATAGACAAAAATTATTAAAATCCTTTTGCCTGTACTTCCCCCCTGTGTGCACTTTGAGGAGTGAAAGAATTGTGCATGTGTGTGTACATAATAATGACTTCATGTCATTTTGGCTGTAAGACAGTCTTGCAGTATTGATTCCCACCTAAAGTCAAATTGATACTATTGTATAATTAGGCATATAATAACTTGATAACTGTCCTAATGGAGGTTATATGTATATGAAAACATTTGAAATAATTTGAGGGAGGGGAAAAAAGTTAATTTTGTCTAGTTGCAAGGAGCCAATCTTCTGGTGAAATGTGATATTGCTTGCCATGCAAAGTTTGTCTAGTATGGATGAAAATCTAGTTCAAGCTTAATATACAGCTCTATTTCCTGTTTTTCTAAAATTCAAATAGCATCTTCTTTATGAAGTAACCCCAACAGTAATTATTCCCTTCAGTGATTATTTATAATGTACAGAACAAGCACGGAGAAGAGCTTGGTATGAGCCTAAATAGTCTCTGTGAATGAACTGGACAGTTTTAAGGATGCCATTTTCCCCCTTTCCTTTTGGCTCTGTCTCCAGTAATGCAAATATCAAAGGCTTCACACAAAGCTTCTTGAAGCCCATGCAAATTTTTCTCACTTCAGTGGGTTTTTATTCTTACCACACATAGTTGTGTCATGTTTTATTTATTAGCACTATGAAAATTTGTTTCCATGTAGCATTTCTCAAGCCAAAGCACCCTTGAATTCCATTGAGTAGGTTGGGAAAGATGTTATCTAGAGTTTACAACACTTATAGATACAAGTTATACCTGATGGAGTGGTGGATAGGTGATCTTTCCTACATCATGTTTGGAGGAAAGCTAAGTTGGAAGAAACTAAAGCAGGAAAATGTGATTTGCCTTCTTTATGGAGATCAGTGATAAAAGTTGAAGGAGGGAAAATTGGGCCTGTAATAGGAAAATGTTGATTAAGTGCAGACAGAGGAAAGTGTCTGCCAGACTGTGGGAGAGAATTTATGCTTTTTTATGGAGTAGGGGCAAAAATACAATTGGCGAGAGGAGATTGGATCTGCAATCTCTCCCTTTTTAGGATTTTTGTTTACTTGTGAAGTCTTTAGCTCTGTCACTTTCCTTCTCCACACACAACTTTTTACTCATCTGAACTTCTGTTGTATCAGAGCAAAATACATCTCCATCCAGCTCTTGTGAAAAGCTATTGCCCTACACTTTCTGTAGCAGGCTTTACTAGAAGACTGGGGTATAAATTTGAAACCATGACAAAACTTACAAACTTCTTGATCAGCAAACCTGACCAGAAAGAAAAAAACATTGTTAGTTTTTATGAATTCATTAATTTGTTTAGCCCTATTCCCAACACAGCTATATTTTATTGTAAAGTAATGGACCCTTTGCCTACAGTCTAGCTTTTGCATATTTCTTCCCTTTGCGCAGTATAATGATTATTCAAAGTGATGGAGATTCCAAGTGAATGACTTCAGTGGGAGTCCGGTGAGATTCCAAGCAAAAACACCGTGCAAAAATATAACAGCATCAGCAAAAAATGTGTAGCTGGGCTAGAAGTGAACTCAGAACTGATACTCAGAGTACTGTTATCAAACCCTTCCTGCTTTAATATATAAAGTCACGTCATATTGAAGTCGGATCAAAGAAATAAAGAAGAGTCTGTGAAAGAAATGGATTAAATAAGTACCAAATTTTATGGCAAAACTATGAATAATAATTTCATCCTCTGCAGATGTTTAACAGGAAATGATTTGAGTACGACCAAATGAATTCAGGCTAGCAGTTAATTTGTTTCATAACAGTTTAATGTATGGTTAAATTTGGTGGATTTAGTAGCAACCCCGATACATTCTGTGGCTATGTTTATATCCTTGATCCAGTTGGTAAGGCCATGGGAGTTAACAGCACAAAAGAAGTTATTGGAATCATAGAATCATTAAGGTTGGAAAAAACCTGCAAGATCATAAAGTCCAGCCTTTGATCTAACACCACCATGCCCACTAAACAATCTCACAAAGTGCCTCGTCCACTTGTTCTTTGAATGCTTCCAGGGATAGTGACTGTACCACTTCCTGGGGAGCCTATTTCAATGTTTAATCTCTCTTTCCTAAAGAAATTTTTTGTAATATCCAACCTGAACCTCTCCTAGTGCAACTTGAGGCCATTTCCCTTTGTTCTGTAACTTGTCATCTGGGAGAAGAGGCCGACCCCTACCTCACTGCAACCTTCTTTCAGGTAGTTGTAGAGAGTCTCTTTTTCTCCAGTCTAAACAACCCCAGCCCCCTCAGCCACTCCTCACAGGACTTGTGCTCCAGACCCTTCACCAGCTTCATTGTCCTTCTCTGGACATACTCCTGGTCCTCAATGTCCTTTTTGTAGTGAGGGGCCCAGAACTGGACACAGGATTCGAGGTGTGGCCTTACCAGTGCTGATCACAGGGGGACAATCGTTGCCCCAGGTCCTGCTGGCCACACTGTTTCTGATACAAGCTAGGATGCCATTGGCCTTCTTGGCCACCTGGGCACACTCTGGCTCATGTTCAGCTGCTGCTGACCAGCTCACCCATGCCTTTTCCATGGGACAGCTTTCCAGCTGTGCTTCCCTAAGCCTGTTGTGCTGCCTGGGGTTGTTGGGACCCAAGTCCAGGACTTGGCACTCGGCCTTGTGAAACCTCTTACCATTTCAGCCTGTCCAAATCCCTGTGCAGAGCCCGACTACCCTCCAACAGATCAATATTCCCAACCAATGTGGTGGTGTGTGTGAACTAACTTACTAAATGTGTTTGTATAAATTTTTTTTATCTTTTGTGACAGTGGCCAGGTTGAATTAAGTAGAATAATATCTTACCTGTAAACAAGAGGAATCTTTGTCCATAAAAAGAATTGAAAACAGCTGTTGTCCAGATTGCTACTGTCAGTGGTTGTGGCTTTTGCTCTTGCCTTGACTGAAAGAGTAGCAAAACTCTATTTCTTCACTTATTAGTGTCAAATGTTGTTGTAAAGAGGTATCTTCTGTGAACATCTGCTCCACTTGTTACAGAAGGATGCTTATGTAAGAAGAAACTAGAGTGTCTTTGCAAGCCTTAGAAAGGCAAATGTCATTCTCCTGCATATGGAGAATTATGAGACAAAATTCTCCAGTGTGAATATTAGGACAGATTTGGCATTTAGTTTGCCAGAAAATCTGGAATCACTGTTTTGGGATGAAACTAATGAAGCACAGCAATATACTTGTCAGTGTGTATGAAAAACCACGTGAGCTCTGTCAGTAATACGAGCTCCAGCTTGTGTATTATAACTCATGTATCCTGCTGATTTTCCTGAAAGGCACAAGAGGCACATAATCATATAAACTTGTTGCTTATGAATACTTAGCTAATATACTTTCTTCAGGATCACACAATAAAACCCAGAATTTTTTTTTCCAATTTCAAATGGAAAAAGACCTCACCATAACCCTTCTGTTCTGCAAAGCCAGCTCAGAAATGCAGGATGGTTATCTGTATTAATGATTCTAGATTGTTCCAAAGCATCTCACTCCTATTTTCATCTTTGCTTCGGAGGATTGATTATGCAGTTTTCACCTGAGGCTCTACCATGCTGGGAGGTGTGCATGCCTTCTCTTGAACTCCCAAATTTGCCTTCTTCTTTAGTCCTTGAGGACAGAAGATTGTATTAGAGTTTTTTCTGTCTTTATGGAACGCTGTCAGTGGCTTGTATGGCTTGCTAGTAATTTTTCCAGCAGATTCAGTAACCTAGATTAAAATTTCCCACCTATTCTGTCCTACACATTCCAGTGGTTTGAGAAGATGTACTCCTTTCCTGCTCCAAGTACTGTGCTCTTATTGCAAGCAAACCTCGGGTGTATATCCAGTAATGTCACGGTGCCAAATTAATTCAGGCTTAGTGTCTAACATTTATCCATCAAATGCTGACTTTATATTTGATTTCCAGAAATATTCTGTAGTGCTTCTGCACAACCACTTTCAAGTCTGAAATCTCCTTTCTGTATTTCTCAGAACCTGTCATTTTGCAGTTTAGTGATTTATCACTGCTAGGTACACTCATATTAATAATGTCAGAAGCCTTCTCTCTTTCTCTCTGTTGAGAAAAAGCTCACAGATGCAGCTTCTTTCAGCACGCACTGATATTTGAGTACTTGCACTCTGGCACTTTGCCAGCTCCCTCATGTACAAAGCTCCTTTCTCTACAGTGACAGGGGTTAATACATTCTGTGCCTTCTCAGATGTTTTACAGTTTCTCAGAGAGCTTCTTTGAGTGATTCTCTAATCAAATCCCTTTGGGGAGGGGAGAATCACAGTGTTTTGACTATATCCTGTGGCAAATATGCAACTATATCTCTTTCTGCAGGATATTTCTCTGTATATCTGAACTGGGTGTAGCTACCAATTTCAATAAAAACAATAAAACACTGAGGGCCAGTTTTATCTTCTTGCTTATTGATTTAATTTTTGTGGGTTTTTAGTTGAGAGGTGTGGTGGCTTATCCTAGGCTAGCAGCCAAAAATCCCACCTAGCTGCTTGCTTACTCCTCTCCTTAGCAGGACTGAAGAGAAGAAGAACAGGAATGAAAAAAGTTTGTGGATTGAGATAAAGGCAGAGGGACTGCTTACCAATTACCATGGTAGGCGAACAGAGTCAAGTGGAGGAAGATTTACTTAGTTTATTGCCAGTTAAAAAAATTGCTAATGGGAGGAGTGGGAAACAAAAAAGACAAACATTAAAACAACAGCTTTCTTCACCATTTTCCCAGGCTCAGCTTGACCTCCTTGCAGACTCCTCTCCCCCTCCCTTATCACTGCAAGTTATGCTCAGTCCAAGTTCCTTCAGAGAGAAAGCAAGTGGTACAAAAGGGGTGTTTTGGGGTTATGATCGGGATCTAGTGGATTCTCTCTGCCATTCCTTTCATCTCAGACCTTTCTTCTCCAACGCATGTCATCCTCAGGCTGCAGGGAATATGTGCCCTGCCATGGAGCACTTCTTTCTCTGACCTTGGGGTTCTGTCTTTTGTTTCTCACTCCTTTTTCCCCCTTTCCTCCTGTCTTTGCCTGAAATTTTCTGTCCTTTCTTCAGTGTTTTTCCAGAGGTGCCACTGCCTGTCCATGGACACTTGGCCGCTTCTCCAAAAAGGCCACCTTTCCAACCTCCCTCCTGCCAAACCTGGCCACAAACATCCAATACCACAGATGCTCTACCAGTGCTTTAGTAGAGTAAAGCTTTTACACTGTCTTTAACCCATCCTGTTTGGAAATTCCCGTATGCAAATTTCAAATCAAGATGATTTAGGACAGCACAGAGTGTGCATGGACCAGATTTCTGAGTCAGGTGGTATCAGGATAAACTTTTTACAGGCTGTAGACTATTAGGGTTTCTCCTTGTGGAAGACTGAGACAAGCAGGAAGAAATTTAGGAAAGAGAATTTTTAACTAATATGTTGGGCTATGAGAATAGAAAGGATAACTTGGCAATGGAAAAAAATGAGGCATTGGATGAGTGAAAAACAGTGTGGAAATCATAGTGGGCTTTAGAGGTAGAAAAGCAGAGGCTCTATATAATGAGCTTGTGTAATGCCATACCTTGGCTGCCACAAAGTGTAATAGCAAGGTGCAGATGCCAGGTTACATAATCTGTATGTAGGTAATATAGTCTGAACTAACGTTAAAAACAGTGAGTAGTTGACTTCATGTGTCTTGATCGATATTTCTGCATTTGTATATTAATTTAAATATAAAATTTTTTTGAGGAAGAGGTAAAAATTACCTGTAAGGGTAAACAAATGTTTCCTCGGAAAGCATTTAATGTTATTAGGGATCTTTAGTGAATTTAACACTACTAGTGGTACATTATCATTATTAGTATTATTATTGTGCATACAGATATACATATATATATATACTCAAAAGTTCTAGATGTTATGAAGAATGGCTGCTCTTTCAGTCAGAGTTTCCTCTGGCACATGGTGGTTCCACTCTCCTCTTTGTTTTCTTCACTACTCAGTGCTGCACAGAGAAGAGATTTTGGCGATATTGTACTAAATGTCAAGTTTTTAGCACTTTCAGCACTTAGTATCATAAAGTGTCATGGAAGGACACCTGAAACCATCTGTTATGTGATACAGCTAAGTAGGAATAAGTAACCTGCAGTTTGTTTCAGGTGAATATGGTCTGCCAGTGCTCTGGGTCTTGCAGAAACAATGTCTCTTTGGTGCTGGATCTTTTGCAGTTTTTCCTGTGATCATAACTTTTAGCTTCCTAATCTATGTGTAGAGAATAGGTGGAGTCCTCAGCTCCCTGCAGAAACTATGTAGACAGGTCCAAAGTTATTTTGTTTTGCAGTGAGATAGCTTTTGATATTTTTGGTCTTCCTAATGTATTGTACGTTTCTAGTGATGTTATTGTTAACATTATTTCTACAGTCTTTCAGCGTAAATGTTTTTGAATGTTTTTTTCCATAACGTATTTTTCTTTCAGTGTTATTCACCTATGAGGTAATGCAAAAGGCATATAATTTCTCAAGATGCCGTGGTATACATGGGTTTTGAGGTTTCTACTGTAATAACTCTTGGAGTGAAGGTTGAATCAGTTTTTGGATAGTGATAGAAATGAGAGGTGTAGTAAGCTTAAGAGATCCAGTGATTTGCTTTCTTCTGACGCCCCTATGGCCTTTGATGCAAATAAACTTTGACATTTGCTTTGTAGCTGTTGAATGGCACTACTTAAGCAGAGTAGAAGAAATCCAGAGAGAGGTATATTAAGAGACTATTCAGAAGACACTGATTATCTAATTCATTAAGTTGTCTGTTTAGTTAATGTCAGATGCTTCAGTAAGTGTTACTAGACAGTGTGAAATGAGTGCTATGAGGTATTTGACTAAGCTACAGGAATGAATACCTTCTGAACTTCTGCTCCATTGGCAGTGTTTCATAGTTTAACTCATTTCATCGTGGCTAATGTAATTGCAAATGTTGGTTTTAGTCATGACATTTTTCTATTTTTTTTATTACTTGCTGAACTCCTTGGCTATGGAGCTCATTAACTATGTCTTTACACAACCTATAATTTGATTTATTAGGAGTGTTTTCTTGAGGTTTCTGGAGGACACTTGAGCTCTTGATTACGAGCTGCAGAAAAAAGAAATCGTAACTATGCTGTGTGGGCATTTTCCCCAGTGCCATTCTCTTCTTCCTAAACAGTCCTTGTCTTCTCAGCCCTTGCACATTTATCTGACTCTGCAATCGGAGGATAAAAGCAAAGTTTTTAAAAAGTATTTGGGGCTCTTCTACTTTCAGTACTATTTCTTTTTTGTCTTGCACTGGGGGCCACTGAACCCTTTAGCCCAGTAGAAGTGTGCAGAGTTGTCCCATCCCCAACCAGTAACAAGACTAAGCACGTAGGTCTGGGGTGATCAAGCACAGGGCTTGGCCAAGCAAATACTGCTAACCAGCCACTGGCCCCTTGATCCCTTTATCTTCCTATTTTCCCATTTGTGTTCTTCCCCAAACTACCTTGGTCCCTCCCTTTCACTGCTTTTGGTTCCTCCCCTAAACATCTCATTCTAGATCTTGTACAACCCCTGGATACTTGTTGCTGTATCCCATGTCTCATTACCCCCTAAGCAGTAATCCCCAGCAGTCTGAACCATGAACAGACCATGTTGTTGGAGACAAGGACATCTCTCTCTGGAGAGATGCTGGCAGCCCTTGCAGGGCTGGCTACCTGGGAAATAACCGCCCTGGCCAATCCCCTGTGTCCAGGCTCTGAACCACCCTCCTCTTCCCCTGTGGGTCATGTTATCTGACCAATCCTAGGTCCAGGTGTCCCCCTATCCCAGACTTCCCCTCTTCTGCCCTTACAAACCCACCATGTTACCAATAAATTAGAGCAGCCTTGACCTTCTACCTGAACGTTGTGTCTGTGTCTCGTTCCTCTGGGACTAAACACGTGGGAGCTACAACTCAGGAAAAGGACCCTCTGGTCTCGGATTCTATCCCTCACCCATAACCGGGACACCATGTAATGAAGTAAGTTCAAATTATCAAAATGTGAATACAAGTTACAAAAATGAGTTGGGGATCTTGGAAGATACCAGCCTGAAGAGATGGTGTAATTACTGTTTAGTTTGTGGGTCTGTGCTGGACTCTCACAAGAGGCAAACACGAAGTTTCTGCTTGCCTTTTGTTTTCTTCTGTTCCAGTGCAGTGCAGTATCATATCGAAGGATTGCTTGAGCTGGATGCAACCACATTTAATTCAAAACTGAGAGCAGTGCGGCTCTGTTGTTTGGTACAGCACCGTCCATGGTGAACATGCTAGCCTGCTCAGAACTAGCTAGCTCAAGGTGTTCTACCTTATCCTCACCATTAGTCTTCAGCATCACATTCTTGATGCCGCAGAATAGGAACAGATGCATTTCCTACTTGGAGATATGTTAAGTCCTTTAAACGTTTTGAGATATTTCTACATGATGCGTTTCATTTTTGGAGATTTGTAGATTAAAGTCTGCATCAGAAATTATGGTGAAGTTTAGAATTATTGGTTGCACTTGTCTCAGTGGCAGGTTGCTGTCTACATTTCCCTAAAAGATGTATATACATAGTACTGAGGCTTGAATATTTCATCTTTGCAGTGTCTGTAGGGGTATGTGGATGCATTATCTTGTCACGTATGAAACAGGATGCACATTTGCTGTCATTAACTGCCTCACAGCTGAGGACATTTGGTCCGTGTAGGCTGTTAGTTCAGGACTTTTTTGTCTTTTTGGTTTACTTTTCAGTTCTGTGCTTACCATCTTGACAAATATTTTTTTAGTCTTTACCAAAAACTGGTCTTTTAGCATGGTGCGGCATGCAGTGATACGTGGTCCTTTGACCTGATGGTGAGTAGCTCGAGTGTGTGGTGTATATGTGCTTGTTCTAGCATTTACTAATCAATTAAAAGCAATATGAACATAGAAGTGAATCTATCCTCTGTGTTTCTTTAGAGGGGGTGGCCTCAGATCCTCACACCTCTCTTGAGAAGACTGGGGAATGCTTGGACAATGCTGCAATGTTCTTAGAACATTTTGGATCACCGCAAGGCTTTGGCAAGCATTTCTTATTATGCTCCCCTCACCACGCTCCTCTGACCACTCTGAAGCTGCTCAGCCCAGAAATAATTTTTTAGATCTAATGTTGGTTTCAGACTCTTTGGCTTTGGACTCACTTGGCTTTGTTCTGCCCAATCTTAGCCCAGGCAGAGGATTCATGATGTCTCCTAACTCAGCTTTCACTAGTGAAAGCAACACCTGACCACCTGATCTTAGCCAATAGGACTGTAACTGAAATGCCTGCAGACAGGGGTTTCAGTGATTTCACTGCTGGTTAGATCACCATCCTGATGTGTGCTAAAAGATCTCTGCGCTGGACTCCATGTACTGCCTGCCCAGCAATCCTGTCAGCAGGCCCCCATCCATGTTAGAGCATGGGGTTTTTTTGACAGTGATCGTTTTTTAACTTGTGCCAAGTGTTGTGATGGCTTTCCATTTGTCTGTGTGACTCCTCATGGACATCATCTTCTCTCTCAACTTCAAGTGATGCAGATATCTGTTAAAAACAGGAGATGAAATAGACTTGTCAGAATGTACCCTTGCTTCTTTTGACGTGTGAATTTAGGATACTGCATACAAGCCATGCTGGTTTCTGTATTCTCAAAAGGTAGAATTTGATGAGAGGCACCAATTAATTTTCCAAGCTAGTTTATAAACCTATGAGCTGCCATACAGAGCTTTGTATATTAGAAATTCCTTGTTAGTCACTGGAGGACTTACAGAAGGATTCTGTTGCAAGGAAACTCCTGGGTAAACTCCCCTTTACTGTCCAGAAAGTTTAGCTCATTGTGCTGTGGATGATCAATGCTTATTCCATGAATTCATCATAAGAATTTCTCTGGAGGAAATAACTTTTTTGTCCTTTGACTTAAGACTTGGATTTCATTCTGCAATGACAATACTTCTGTGGACCTGGCCAGGGTAATTTGGAAGACTCCTTCATGCCTCCCACGACTGAAAAACCTGATGGGAAGTATCAGCACTGACATGGACAGAATTCTTATATGCTTTCCCCTTGCTGTCATTTGTTAGTAGCTTTGGAGAAAACCAAGCAAGTTACATTCAGAGATTGCAGCATTTTTACATCTGCCGTTTGGCCAAACTAAATAGCCATTGGTTTGTTTGCAAGTGTGTTGAAATAATCCAAATAAGAGAAAAATATACTTTTGAGAGAAAGCAAGCTTGAAAATGGAGACCTGAAAGTTGCTATGAAAGTTGGAATTGGGAAAGGGTTCACTCTGAGTTGTGCACTTTGATCCTGACAGAAGGAGTCCCTGATTAAAGTGATGTCAGGGAAGCAAGAAGAACAGAGAGGGAGATTTGGAGCAAGGAGTTGATTTCAACATAAGAAGGGTCTCATGTGTTTTGTAGCTGCTTTGTCTATTCTGGATATGTGTAAAATTGTGTTAAATTTTATTTATTTACCTTAGCCTAGTTTCAGAGTGAGTATTCATTTGGAGGTTGTTATGTATATGCCAGATGACAAACCCTTGCTTTTTTTCCAAAAATAGAAAGCTTGGCATTAGAAATGATGGCCAATTTCCATTGTTAACCAGGGATTCCTCTTATCTCCTGGCTCTTCCTTTCTGGAGGAGGAACTGCTTTTCTTCCATCTGTCAGTATGTTAATGTCATATGAGTGGTTGTGGTTGTGTGTTGCCTCTCATAAGTGTTCCAGGCCAGGCAGAAGCTGGAGATTGGACAGATTGCCCTTCTGTTATACACAGTGTCCCTCCCTGTCCCTTTTTAGGAACTCTCCTTGAGTGCATCTGCTTCATTAAAGAGTAGGCACAGCGTTGGCGTAGATATCTAGAGAATCTGTAGTTTGGAAAAAGAAAGCAACTTTACAGCTCTCTTTCTACTCTCTGAGCAGAAAAAGAGACAGCCTATCTGGGACCTAAATGCAAATTTCATTTTTCTCATAAAGTGATCCACCTCTGATACCAGAACTACTCAGATTCACAACCGCTGAGTTAAAAGATGCTTATCCTCAGGTTCGTAACCCTTGAGTTGTGTTTCTTCTCATATCTCTGCACAGTAAATCCATATAATGCTTGGTAAATCTGAACCATTACTAAATGAAAACCTGTCTGGGCTCTTTTTTTCTTTGGTAGCTTTTCCTAAGGCACCGACTTTTTTTGTGCTATCTATTCTTAGTTGAAATGGGAGGCTGTTATTCATTTCCTTGAATGATAGATTAATAGAAGCTTAGGTGAATGAATGGTCTTTCATTATCTTTAGACTGCTTTTCATTTCTTCAAGCCATTAACTCTTGAGCATCTATCCAGTCCACAGTGTGCTGGCATGGCTGGATTCTGCTGGCAGCAAGAGATGTTCCCTTAAGTCATATTCAGGGTCCGTGTTGACATGTTTCATTATTGAAACACTTTCATTATTACCCTGCTGAGACATTCCTTAACAATTCTTCATCATCTGGCAGCTTGAATTCTCATAATTGGAAGTCTGTAGGTTGCCCAGGACTACGTATATTCTAGGCAAACATCTCAGTAAATCATGAGTGATGCTTCTCGTTGATGTAAGATAGTACCTCTTCTTTGAAACTGAAGCTGCATAGTAACAAATTGAACCTCCGGCCACTTTTTAAAATTTGTATGGCAATCTTGAAGGAAGAATGAAAAAAGCTTTGAGGAGGTGGTAGCAGACAGATGCTTTAATAAACATAATTACAGAATATGTTGAGTTGGAAAGGTTCCACAAGGATCATGGAGTCCAGCTGCTGGCCCTGCACAGGACCATCCCCAAGAGTCACACCATGTGCCTGAGAGTATCATCCAGACACTTATTGAACTCTGTCAGGCTTGGTGCTGTGACCACTCTGATTCTGAGCTGTCTCATAGTCAGCACCCTTTGCCTGGTGCCCTGTGTGCTGAGTGAGCCTTGGTGTTACAGCTGAGATGTGTCCCTTGGTTGAAAGGTGCTGCGTAGTAGCCTGTAACAGAACTTACCTGGCTGAGGAGACCATGTTTTCTACCTCAGAAGTGTTCTCATCTGGCTAGTTAGCTGTACTGATCGAGTCTGTCTGCATGTAGGGAGTCCTGTTTCCTTATCTGACTGCTGGGTTTGGGGTGTGTGTCTTTGGCTCATTATTCCCCAGTAAGCACAACCTTGGTATTCATGTACTCTGCTCTGGAATGCCCAAAGGAGCCTCTCCGGAGCCCACACCAGCTTGATTCCTGAGCATATTTAGTTTCCTTGTATGCAGGAGAGTTAGCAGAATTAGGGCTACATAGTGGTGCAGACAGCTGTTTCAGAAGTAAATGCTAGTCCAGCAAGGTCCTTGCTCGGGTTTGATTTGTTTATGTGGCTAAAAATGTGGGGTAAATTTTCTGGTGTTTTGCACTGATCTTTCTACTATCATCAAGGAAGGAAAAACTGTAAATCGTGAGCACAGGGGTGGTAGCTCCTGTGACTTGTGAAGTACCACTCATATCTCTTCTCTCCATACCCTCAAAATCTTTTGAAATCAAGTTTGAAATGTAGCTCAGTATGAAGGCAGGGAGGTGGTGTCAAACTGTGGCAGATCAGCAAGGGGAGGTACAGAGGAGGAGGAGTAACCCCAGGCACCAGGACATGCTGGTGGCTGACTGGCTGGAGTGCAGCTTTGCAGAAAAGGCGCCGGGAGTCTAGGTGAGCATCCAGTTGACCAGCAGTGGGCCCTTGCAGTAAAAAAGGCCAACAGCCTCCTGGGCTATGTCAGGTAGAAAGTTGTCAGCAGATTGAGGGAGATGATTTTTCCCCTTGGCTCAGCTCTGGTGAAGCCACATGGGGAGTTTTGTGTCCAGTGCTGGGCTGGCTCCCCAGTAGAAGAAAGACATGGACTTACTGGAGTGAGACCATTGAAGGGCCGTGAAGATGATTAAGGTCTTGGAGCGTTTTTCATAAGAGGAGAGAGGCTGAGATAGCTGGAGCATTCAGCTTGTAGGACAGCAGGCAAAAGATACCTTTCCAATGTGTAAAAATACACATTGGAATAAGTAAAGAAGGCAGAGATTCTTCTTGGTGATGTCCAGTCAAAGGACAAGAGGCAGTGGACACAAACTAAAATAACTGTAAAAATTCTAGTTAATCAAAGAAAGCGCTTCTTTTATTATGAGGATGGTAAAACACTGGAGCAGGTTACTCAGGTTGTGGAGTCTTTATTCTTGGAGACTGAACATGGCCTGAAGCAATTTGCCATTGTGGTCTCTGCTTTGATCAGGACAGTTTGACTAGACTGAAGAGGTCCCTTCCCACTTTCAGTACCCTGTGATTCTGGGAGCTAAAGATTTCTCAGAGTAAGGTGGTCCCTTAGACATCTCTGCTAATTAGAGAATGGAAGAATTGCTACATTCAAGAGGGCATGAATGGCATCCTGGGATTTTGTGGATTGACATGTGACATCCCAAATTAGTGATGCTTCTAAAGATCACCACATATTTGTATTTGTGCAGGCATCTACACTGGTTGCATTATGAAAATATTATTTCAAGAACTGCTTGAAGATAATATAGGGCCTTGAATTTGGAAGTCTTCTGCACTGGAACTGTATTGCACCATCCTTTTTGTTTCTAGACACACTGGCCAGAACATCCTATGTACCTAGAACTGTAATAATGAGCTGTAATTTAATAGTGCTGTAGCACTTCGCTTTAACTAGTTTTTGTTTATTTCTGTGCTACTGACTCCCATAGGTATGCAGCTTGTTCTCTCAGCAGGCTCTTTTCATTACTTTACCTGTTGTGTTAAAAGCTCAGGCACAGGCCAGCTCTTTATCATGGTTTAGAGGGATTTATATGTACAACTTAATTAATGTTGAGGATATCTGAGTACCAGTTTTGTCTAAAGTGCCCTGATTAACTGTCTTCTGGACAGCCAGAGAAAACTGTCAGGGATTTCATACTTCCCTAAAGCAAAGGGAGAAATAAGCCTTTTAAATCCTGGCATATTTGTTACATAGTAAGTGTGAATAAGTGTGACCATATTAATAAAAAATTATAATTTTCCATCTTGAAAAGTAATGTAGACTTCAAGACAGCTGTTTCATTTAAAATATTCATGCACTCAAATGCAGAAGTGAGAGGAAAGAGAAGTAGAGAATGACCACTGTAATCTGTAGGAGAGTTTCTTAGGTTTCATTTACTTTACAGGAGGGTCACAGATCATCTTCAGTGTAAGTCGTGGATAAATGGACACGGCATCTTGCCATGTTGAACTTCAGTTTCAGGAAAGACCAGCAGTGTGCTTTGTTCTGTGTTGACACATTGCCTTTGGAAGAGAAGTTAAAACCAATGTTTGAAACTCTCAGTTGAAGTGCAGAGGGATTTTAAAACATGTTTTTCTATCTAGGTGCACAGACCAAGACTGTTTAGTGTTGCTATTTGGTGAACTGCTGCAGACATCAGGTGCTTCAGTGCTATCAATCAACAATGGTCTGCAAGAAAAGATCAGCACTTTCTTTCATAGTTGCCTTTTATATTTATTTTGTCTCTCAAGCAAATTAAAAAGTTCAGATTTAAGAAGAAAGTCCTAAAAGTTTTTCCAAACCAGTGATTGCTTCAGAAGTACAACTGTCATTGAGTGTGCATATAAATGTGCATAGAAAATGGGTGTATGTTTCCTTCTCTCACCCTTGAGAATTATCACCAGTATATGTCAGTAATTAATGTGTTATCAGCTACTGCTTTAATTGGTTTTGTGGCTTTAAATTCAGAAGGTATGCTTTAAATAGTATTTAGTTACCGCTGTGTACTTTTTGAAAGAAGCAAAATTATTGAACTACAGTCAAATGTGACATGACTAGATACAACAGATTCGGTAAGTCTTAATATTCCAACTCCCCCAAATAGCAAATTTGTAGGCATACCAGTTGGCCTCTGTTGGTTTCCTGGAACAGAGTAAGTTCCATGGGAAAGGGCTGGCTGCTTAATTTATTTTTTTTTTCCTAGGGAGCATGGACAAACTTCTAACCTTTTTGGGCTGCTCTTTCAGCCTAATGATGTTCCAGCATTGAGTCCTTCAAATTCAAGCTATGGTTGGATCTAGTTCAAAGGACAGCAGTTATGTTGTATGGAACTGTCTGGTCCATGACCTGACATATGGGATGTGTTAAACTGATGTCCAAGTGCAATGATGATATCACCAGCACACTGCAGTAATATCAATGTCAGAAGCGTGGACTGGAGAGTTACTGAATTTTGGAGCTGAACACTGCCTCACGTCTCTTTTTTTTTTTTAACCCTTTTTTAAAAAAAGAAGTGACATCTTGCTGATGTAGATTTACATTGCCCTTGTCCTCAGTGATGCTTCTGCTGAGCAGTGGTGCTGTCAGTCACTGTGGAGGACTGGCTGTTCTCTGTTATTCATGCTTTATTCACAAGGTGTTTTTCACTTGCTTCTGTCAACAAGCTTCTTGCTTTTGTGCTTTGTTATGCCATGAAGGAGTCTTCTATTTGTACTGTATTATTACTGACCTCTACTTGAACTTTCTTCCTCTCTTCCGCATATATTATTTGACTTTTCCACTGTGACAGGGAGTAAGAAAGGAAACAACATATTGCAGACTCAGAAAGAATTATAGTCTTAAGTTCTTCTAGCAGAAGTGTGTGTTTTGGCTCTTGAAAATGAGAACAGAGTTTCAGACCGAGGGGAGGCAAAATATCAAATGTGTTTCTGCAAAATGTATCATGACTGAATGCAAATTGAACTGGTTTGTCTGAGGCACTGAGTCCTCCCATGTAGCAGTGCCTGTATTTGCTGCTTCTCCTTTTGACTTTCAAGGAACTTTGAAAGAGTGGTTGTATTAACTCCAAGGGTCAAAGAGCCTAACTGCTCTAGTTTAAAAATCATAGTTTTGTATTTCTGTCTAAGTAAGGCTTGCAGGTTTTTTTTCGTCAAACTTTTGCTTTTTACCGTTGCTCACTGAACACATGTGAGGGAACAGCCACGGGTAGAAAATGCAGCCACGGAGAGGTGGTCAGTGTTTCCAGAAGCCTGCAGACCCTGCTGTGCTCTGAGCAGCCCCTGCCCTGCCAGAGCCCCTCCCAGGCCTCACTGCACTCCATTCCCTTCGGTAGGATGTCTCAAGGGTCACGTTTTGCAGGCTCCAATAACTCTCCCTCTCTATCCCTGGAAATTCTAGCTGGATTTTTTTTTTCAGCATTGCCATCATAGGCTTTACTCTCAGCCAAATTTTGACATGGTCGTGATAGTGCTGTAGCACTTGCATATTGGAAGTGCAAGCAAAAGCATCACCTTTAGTGTCTGGGGCTTGAGGAATCAAAAGCAGGAAACTTAATTTGGTAGATGCAGAGCTCCTTCAATGCTGGCTGTTCTTTGAAAGATTTCCCTGAAAAAAAAGGAACAAAAATTCTTGATGATAATATGATTTTTGGCAATACTGAAGCAGGTTTTGTGCCAATACCCTGCCATAAAACATTGCTGGTAGCCTTTAGCTGTATGCTGGTGCCTTTGAAGCTGAATTTTTGAGCCTATTCCTTCATTTGTGACAAGCAGAAGTGAGCAGACCAAGTCCCTGCCTCCTCAGCTAGCTTCCTGGCAGAGTGGCAAGTTCCTTCTGCCAAGTAACGCCGGGATGATTATGTATTTGTTGTAGAAAGTCCATTAATTTACTTTCTCCCCATAAAAATTCTCCAAGTGTAGGTGGATGCACTGAAGGCAGCTGCTGTTGTAAAATATATAAGCTCTTATTCTAACTTTGTGATATGTGCAATTCTGCTATTTTTGCTTACCTAAAAATCACAGGCTCTGTTATCGTTTGTTGTGGAATGCAGCACCTGAAGTATAACAGTGCTTTCTAAATAACATTAGGAAACACTATGCAAAATTGGGTAATACCTGGTCTCTTCCCTACTGTCCTGCTCTTGAAAGTGGTGAGTACTGTATAATTCAGAGGCAAGTGGGACCTTCTTTGTCACTGCTCATTTCGTGGTGACTGAATAAAGGGGAAATAAGCACAACCTGATCACACTGTTGAAACTTGTAGTGGACTAAAACACTGACTGTTGAAAGCTTTATTATATGGAATGCTCTCCTGTCATCCTCCTTTAAGAAAGATTGTTGGGAAAATTGCCTATTAAAGTTATGTGTAGATAGTTGAAATGTTCATAATTCTCCTCAAACTCTCCAGGAATTCATGACCATGTATGGTTATATGGAGAGATTATTGAAAAAGACATTTGCAAGAATTGGTAATGGAAACTGGCTAATCCCAGTGGGGTGCAGAAATCATTTGCTACACACTGTGTCTTTTAGACTAACTTTATAAACTAGAATGTCACGGGGTTTGAATTCCTATCAGGTTGTAAAGATTTCTATCAGTGTGTTATTCTGTTTAATATCTCACTGTTGTTTATTCCATTTTAGGGAACTTTCTACAATTCTTTTAAGTACAACAAGGAGAAAACATAAGCAAATAGTGGGTGTACAGAAGTAACAAAACCTAAATGTTTTATGCAGAAAAGATTCAACAAGTATCTCCCACCTACGAAGAACGAATCAAATTTTCACACTGTGACCTTGCAGTACAATCTTGGATCAAACCACACGTTTCTTTAACAAAAAAAATAATTGCATTATACTATTTGCTCTGATCTGATGATGTGGAAATAAAATATTGAAAGGAATGTCGTTATTGTTTTCTTTATTCTTTGGATTTTGCCTAGCTGAATGGATTTAGAATAAAACCAATAAAAGCTTTTATTCACAAAGCCATCACTACAGGATTAAAGAAGCCTTATAGGCAACACTTGTTGATATGAAATGATTAAGACCCAGAGTAATAACTGGGTTTCATACTCAGCGTAAGATTTTAGAAGTAGAGAAGGAAAATACAGCCACACAAATCCTGTTATTCTCACTGGACTGTATGATTAAACTGCTGAGATAATACTGAAAAGGTACATCTGTGCTGCAGTACAGCTGCTTGGATGTGAATCAGGGGTCCAGTGCTTTCATTCTTCCTGGTGTTGAGCAGCCTTTTACTTTGCCAATAGTTCTTTTGAAGTGGCGCTGCTAATCATGGCCAGTGGGAGAATGGCGCAATTGAACCGTGAGTTCATGGAAGACAAATACTGCAAGTAATGCAGGCTGATTAACAGGAAGTTTATTTGGCAAAGATATTTAAAACATTAATTTTGCCATGACCTGTAGGTTCCTATTAAATCACAAAACAGATTCCAGTCCCACTGAAATCAAGGGAAGTTTTCCTGTTGATTTCAGTGACATGAAGATTTGGACCTCCATTGGATTCATCTTCCAATTTAAGATCATTTTTCTGATGATTACTAAATGTTCCCCAGTGTTGATACATTAAAATGTGTTGCCAATTCAAATAGTGTTGTCTTGTACTGTAAAAACTGAAATAAAATATTTGTTTTGGCATCTTTGTAAGTGGAATTTTTGTCATGTGTTTAGAACTTATTCTGCACTGCTAGCTGCACGTAGGAGATGTTCCCTGTTCTTCTAAAAACATTTGTAGTACATGTTTAAGACATTAACTGTAACTTTATGGACTGGATTTAATGCTCAGTGGATTTGCACTACATTTTGGGTCTAACTGTTAATTATTACCAATTGAAGACCTTCTGCACACCAGATTGTTTTTGCTTGTGAGACTATCGTTTTGTATTTAATGAAAAGATTGTCATTAATAATATGGTGTCAGAATTTTCAGTTGCTAGCCACGTGGTTTATTCCCTCTGTAACAGGAGAGCTTCTTGTGAGCTAATGCAAACATCTCTTGGATTATTTCTTACTGAATTACTTCCTTTATTTGCTGAATATCTCTGCTCAAGATCATTTTTAGCAGTGTACTTGCTGATTCCTGTTAATACCATGTTAGGTGTTGGTATTCTTTGTGATCTAATTTATGAAGTGGATCCTGTCAAAAATGATGATAAAAGTTGGACTGCAGCTTATTTTACTAATCTGTATTTGTTTTTTACTGTATTCAGGACCACGATACATGACCCTGAATGGTTCATGATGACCTTTTCTACTAACCTGCTTGGCTTTCCTACTTCCATCCTTATTCTATAGTCAGTCTGTTGGGGAGTTTACTATATTTGTACTTCAAATATAAGCTCTTGTTTGTTATACCTGTGTAACATAATTCCTTTGCTTTCCTTCCCTACAATGTGAGTCCATTGCTTCAGCAACTTTACAGTCATGAAAGCACTTCTATTGAATGTGGTAATCATGTCTGAGGTTGTGGAAACCTTTTCTGTTTTCTTTCTTCCCTTCCTGTCATTTTCTCAAACTGGCACTTTTGTTTAGGCTTCTCAGTTTTTTTATTGTGCAATTTGTGTCTAATCTCTACTTCCATTTCCTCTGATTTTCCTATTGATTTGTTAAACCTTAGAGACCATTAACATGCATCTCTGCTAATTCTCATCAGATCTTTTCTGTTGTGTTTTTTAATGCTGTTGTATTTTTCTGTTTTACATATATCTGTAAGACTAAAGCTTCATGTGGTGCTCATTCTTCTAGAGACTGTGAATTTGAATCTGAGGTCTTTGCATTTTACCTCTGCTGTATTGAGTGCCTCCTACTTGGCTGTAATACAGCAGATTCAACCCACCTCCAGTTTTGCTCTAGACTCCCAGGGGTGAGGTTCACTTCTAATTTTACAAGTCTACAGTGGCAGCTGATGGTTTTCTGCAGAGCTGTTGAGATGTATAGAAACACCTGGTTTTCTATGTTGACTCTAAAGAGGGTCTTGATAACTGTTTTGGATGTCTACATCTCTAGGTAGCTCTCTCTTCATTGTCTGTGCCGAAGGTTAAGTGTCATGAACTGTGTACTGGGACTGAAATTGTATATGTACACTGGGAATGAAATGAACTGCTGGTTTGGTTGTGTTCTATTGCAGTTAATTTTTTTCTTTCTCAAGTGTTTTATTTTTAGAAGGAAGATTTATTTTCGTGGGTCTACCAAAAGTAATTTTGAACACCTTAATGAAAGAATGGAAGTAGATAATGGCCAGACTATTCTATTACTGAATATAGAACAATTCAGTATATACAAATGTGGTTTAGTAATTTTACTTATTTCTCACTTGGACCATGGAAGAAAGCTTTAATTATTCAGCTTAGTGGGAGGAAGAAGGCTTATATATACTGAGTTACAATTTTATTGTTGAATTAATAATATTGTTTTAATTTTAATGATTTACAGGAAGCCTGTTTACCTGTAAAACTCCAGCAATTGCAGATATTGTGATACTAGTAGATGGTTCTTGGAGTATTGGCAGATTCAATTTCAGGCTCGTTCGACTGTTCCTGGAAAACCTGGTTTCCGCTTTCAATGTGGGATCTGAGAAAACAAGAGTAGGTAAGGTGCCATAGTTTTTCCCTAATATTTCTTAGCAATGTAAAAATGTTATCATTTCAGGATAGTTAACAGCTTAATGCTACTTTTTTTGCAAGATTCATCCTCATCTGGAACTAGCACTTCTATTGTAAGAGTAATGCTGCTGGAATGTTTGTGTTCCTCACAGTTTATTGTGATCCTCAACTTAGGTAAATGCTAATGCAATGTCAGTGAAAAAATAAAAACAGTGGAAGCAGTCTTACTGACTTCAGTCAGCATTAGCTCAAATCCTTGCAATTGAATTTTCAGAGGCAGAATGTGTCAGTGGATGGCTTTTCTTTTGATCTAAACTGGCTCAAATGTGATCCACTTTGTTCAAAAATTGTGATCCATTGCTGTTCAAAGGTATATAAAGTCAAACTGTTCTTTTTCTTTAAAGAAAGAAGTCTTGAACTGTTAATAAACTCTGAAGAAGTTGTATACTTGTTTGCTTCTCATTTACTTATTACTCGAGCAAAAGGCCTTGAAAATTAACTGAGGAGTTGTCACCCAGAACATACTATTTTTTTGTTGTCAACCACTGAAGTCTTTCTGCTATAGTAGCAGAGCTACTTACAGTAAGCTTACTGTAGTAAGGGATTGGTAATCAAGTAGATAAAGTGTAGATACTTCAAAAAACCCCGCTCTGTTGTCCAGTGGGTTACCTTAATTTCTGGTTCTTTAGGTCTTGCACAGTACAGTGGTGATCCCCGAATCGAGTGGCATTTGAATGCCTATGGCACAAAGGATGCTGTTTTGGATGCAGTCCGTAACCTACCGTATAAGGGAGGGAATACGTTAACAGGTACAGTGTATGCTTTAGCTTTTTCCTTTTATTAAAAACATCTGCTGCTGCACAGACTAAGGAGTGTTAGTGCTTATTATGAAGGGTAAAGAGGACAGGGGTTTTGCAGCTTGCTAATGGCTTTATCCAATGTCCTTTAGGTCTTTTCTAAGCGCTTGTCCATTGGCTTTACTGGATATCAGGATAGGGTCTCATAAAACAAAGTGTACGTGAACTTTCTGTGCTGGAAGTAAAATCTTTTACCTGCTAGAAAATGCAAAATCCATTCATAATGTTCATGCACAGAGCTTTATTCTGGAGAAGGAAAGAATGTTGTTTTAATATCTGACAATTGGCAATACTAACTTTTCAAATGACCACCTGGGGCTTTTAGATTTCCATTGACCTTTGAGTAGTTAGAGCACTTGAGCCCCAGAGACACTTAGTGATGGATAAAGGGGGGATGCCTGACAGTCTCTGAATACAATTCCAGTGTCATCAAAGCAGCAGTTAGTAATGTTGGCTGCCTTGCCAGGGAATGATATGTCCAAAGACCCAGACATGGCTTTAAGTAAATTGCTCTCCTCCTTCTTTTTTTTTCCAGTGGGCAGGGAAGGGGAGAAAGAATGTGCAACAGCCTTTATTTTGGTAGAAGGAATAATTGCAGTGGGACAAAGGGCAGAAGGACTCTACTGTGATTCTAGGAATGAAATTACTGTGTGGAAGGAAGTAGTAAATTGTCATGGTTATTTTCTGTGGATGTTAGAAGAAAGTGAGTTAGGAACCTTTGCTGTGGGAGACTTATGAGAGTTTTCAGATAGGAACTCATTGTGATATGTAAGTTTGTCTTGGAGTTGTTCTTCTTTCCCTTTAAATAATTAGCACTTATTAAAATCAGATTCTCCCTAAGGTTAAATAAAGCTCTTCTTCAGCTTTTAAATCAGAAAGAACAATCAAACAAGCAAAAGTGAAGATTGTCTGTATCATGGGGGTTTACTAAACTATTCAGAGCATGTGCTTTCATATAAGCAATGTAGGTAGAAGGAGAGGAAGCTTCCTGTTCTAGCTTTGTAGAGTAAGAAAAAAGAAGCAGAAAGATCAATTGAGGTTTCTATAGCCAGTTTAAAGTACATTGATTGATCAACTGGCTATTAAAAATAAATGTCATCTTCTCTATAGTTTAGGCTTCTTGTTGGAATTTAATCTTTCAGTAATTAAATTCTTCCTTTATACTTACTCTTCATCAAAAGGTTTCTCAACTTTTCAATTGAGTGGAAAAACAAACACTATGATATTAACAAAATTAATGGACGTTTTCACCTCTTAAAGCCTTTTAAAACATTTTCTTTTTTAGGTCTTGCCTTAACTTACATTTTGGAAAACAGCTTTAAGCCTGAAGCAGGTGCAAGACCTGGCGTATCTAAAATTGGGATACTGATCACTGATGGGAAGTCCCAAGATGATGTTATCCCTCCTGCTAAAAACCTCAGAGACGCTGGCATCGAGCTGTTTGCTATTGGTGTGTGTTCTGCCATATCCATGTATTGTGTCGCATTATAGTCTGGTGTATTTGTATCTGTTGCTTTCTGATTTAAAGAATTGTTTCTTTTCTGTCTGTATCCAGTAAGTATCATCATTAATTTATATATTTTAATATGTTCTCCAGTTCATTGCTGCTGTAATTGGAATTCAACAGTATATACAGATGCTACATTATCAGGAGACAGCTGAAAAGATGGCACTTGGGCTAGCAGAAATGAAAGTCTTGAATTAACATCTTAACAACAGAACAATCTGCAGTTGGTCATTAAAATGAATGGAATTGGATATTAGTAATTTCTTATCAATCCCTGTGTATACAAGATTTTTTCTTTTCCATTGCAAATATTTTCATTTTTCTTTCTGATAAAAGGTGTAAAGAATGCAGATATAAATGAGCTCAAAGAGATTGCTTCTGAACCTGACAGCACACACGTCTACAACGTGGCTGACTTTAACTTCATGCATACCATTGTTGAAGGTCTTACCAGAACAGTGTGCTCACGAGTAGAGGAACAGGAAAAGGAAATCAAAGGTGAATAAGAAACAAAACCTATAATAGAATGCAATGTATAAGAATGTAACTTCTGATGAACTTAGGGCTACAAGTCTAAGTTCTAGGCTGGCTTCTGGCACTTGAGTCATGCTGTATGTTCTTTTGCTTGCAAGAAGGTACATTGTCGGGGAAGTTATCTTCCTAGGTATGTTTTATTCTTGCTTTGATATCTGTGATCTCTTGCTCTCTGTCTTTGATAGTGGTAAATATTATGGTATTTGGAAGTGTCAAAAAATACACATTCATTCTGCTGTAACTATTTCCAAGTAGTCAGTAAGAAAATTCTTTTTGTTATACACAGATTTGGGTATAAATTAGTTTAACAGCTGTGCACGGAATTGTTACATTTGTGCTGTGCTTTCCATCTGCTAACTTACTGTTTTTATTATCTCATAAGTTTTCAGAAGTTTCAACTATTTAGATTGCTTTGTCCCTCCCTGACGACAGCTTTTTTTCTCTTTCTTTTTTAACACACACAAAAAAATTTATTTCAGCACACAAGGAAAGATGGTGGTGAAGAAAATTGTTCCTATATGAAAACACTTCCACTGGCTACAGTTTTTTTTGCTTTTCTGAACAAAAGAAATGGCTATGAAAAAATGTTGCAATTTGCCAGAGAAACAGTTCTACTTGAGGAAATTCTTTCTGAAAAGCTTCAGTGGATTTTGTTTGTATTCTTGGTTTCTGATTCCTTAATATCAGAGAAATGCTGAGTGATTTTTTTCAGTAAGCTGGTAATATATATCAGTAAGGAAGTCTGTCTTTCACAGATATTTCTACCTGTGCTATTAAGAAGTATTTGTTAGTAGGGCTTCATTTAATCTTTTTCCATTTTTATTTACCTGGAAACTGGAAGAAATACAGAATATTAGCTGTGTCTTGTAGAGGGAGAAGTCAGTTGGGAAATTGGGAGGGAGAGGATGAAAAAGCCACAGAGAGATGAGACATCTTTGTGGAAAGGAATGATTGCCAGAGAAGATGACTGTTCACTGCATCTCTTCGGCTGGCTGACAGACACCGTATCAGTTTCCATCCTCAGAGGAGCACAGGAGATCACAAGATCACATATGTACTTGTATGTTTTTCATGACTGGGAAGAAAGCAACCTGGAACAAAAAAACCAAACCAGAAAGAAGAGCCTTGATAAAGTGATGCGAGGAAGGACAGGAAGGCTTAGTTTTGTATTTTGTCTTTTTCATATAAAGGTTTATGAAAGACTGGGAAAGCTCAGTCCCAGTGAAACTCCATGTGCAGTACTTATTTGTTTCCTTGAAAATAACCTAAGTGTGTAGTAGCCACATTGCTGATGACGAATGATCTTTAGAGCTTCAGCAAATACAACCACACAAATAATTATTATGCAGAAGGGAATAAAAAAATTGTGTTGTCTCTAATCTAGGAGCAATTGCTTCACTTGGGGCTCCTTCGGATCTGGTCACATCAGAGGTAACAGCTAGAGGATTCCGAGTTAGCTGGACCCACGCGCCAGGCAAAGTGGAAAAGTACAGGGTTGTGTACTATCCCACTCGAGGAGGACCACCGGAAGAGGTAATAGGAGGAAAAGCTTCCCAGAAATTTTTAACACAACAGCAGCAACTAACCTGAGAGGAGATCCATGGTCTTACTTTCCGTCTACCCTGAAATTCCCTATGCGGGCTCTGATGGTGATGAAGGTTAGGTAGTAGCCAGGCTGCTTTTCTGTCTACAGTGTAAAGTAAAGGAGTAAAGTGTAAAAATAAGCACTTTGAGGGGGTGGAGTGAAATGCCTGTGTTTTTCTTACACATACAGTTACTTGAACCAGTTCCGTGGACTCCCCCTGCGCCGATCTGTTTACAAGAACAGAATAGGTAGGAGTTGATGGCAAGCCAGATTTTCAGCTCTAAGAAAATAATTATTCATAAAAGAAGATGGGACATTTATAGTTTGCTATTCAAAATTTGGAGAGAGGTGATTATTTGAGCATTTTGGAGATGGGGGAAAAATGCAGTAGAACAAGCTTCTGGCTTTGGCTGACAACTTATAAAATTGAATGGAATGGCAAAGAGCAAAGGGATTTAACTAAGGTTATATTTTGTCTCCTTTTTTTCCTTTTTACTAGGAACTTGTTTAGCATGGATATATATTAATGTCAATTTGAAGTTCTGTGTGTGTATGTATGTAGCACTAAGGAATATTTATGATATTATATCAAAAAGTGTCACATATATACTCTTAAACTGTATCCCATACACTTTTTTTATCTAAGCTATTCCTGTGTTCTAAATGGCAACTTATATCAGCTAAACGTTTTGATTATGGATGTTGTTGCTGGTTTTTTCAGACACTTTACTGTACTTCAATACATTGATTTGTAAACGCCAGTGTAAAAATTGCCTGGAAGAGGGACTGATTGATTTGAGGGTAATATAGTTAGTTTGCTTTGTGCATATTTAGTTCAATTTTCTTTTAAACAGGTTGTGGTAGATGGAAGCGTATCAACAGCAGTTCTGAAAAACCTGATGTCTTTAACTGAATACCAAATAGCTGTATTTGCCATATACTCAAATGCTGCTAGTGAGGGCCTCCGTGGAACGGAAACTACACGTAAGTATCTTTAGCATCTTTATTGCAGATTGGGCTGTCTTCATTTAGTCAAACTGTGTAAGTGTTAGTCTTCTTGAAAGAGAACTACAGAAGGGAATCTTTTTCCATTTAGCTCATTTTAGTGCATGTGCCTTAAATTAGTTTTAGTTTGAATTAGTTCTGGGTTAAGTTCCTAAGTCCAAATTCTCTGTGAATATTTAAACACTGGGAAAGTTTTTATCTCT
This sequence comes from Pseudotriccus pelzelni, assembly GCA_035584735.1. NCBI lineage: Eukaryota > Metazoa > Chordata > Aves > Passeriformes > Tyrannidae > Pseudotriccus > Pseudotriccus pelzelni. Next base: position 137,859,651 of record JAWMRA010000078.1, read on the forward strand.
GGGCTGCACTTTGAAGTCAATTGTATTGAACCCTAAATTGCAACATTCCTATACTTTGGATGTGGAGCCAAACCTTATGAAATAAGTTTGTGGCTGAAGGTGGTCTTGAGAGGGGAGGATTAGGTGGGAACAGAAATACCTGCATGTGATTCCCAAAGATTTTCAAAGATTTCTATACATTTCTTTGTCAGTGATTCAGTTATTTTCTGTCTGTAAAATGATGACTTGGGATATTGTAAGACTTAATACATTTACAGTTTGGGGTATTTGTATACAAAATGCAGTTACTTTTTTTTGGAAAATATTACAGATACTAGGAATGGAAGTAAAGGGGAACTTCATAGTTCAGACTAGGAGACAGGAAGTCCATAGCTGATACCTGCTGGAAGATCAGCACAGTAGGGCTATAGCAATCTACAAGACTTCTACAGTGCTTTGACAACAACTTTCTGACACAATTGGGCAAGATGCCCACAAGGGAAGGTGCTCTGCTGTAGCTGGTACTTAGAAACAAGGAAGAACTGATGTGGGGAGGAGGATGTTAAAGTCACAGGTAGCCTTGACTGTAATGAACATGAGGTGGTGGAATTCAGGATTCTAAGAGGAGGGAGGAGTTAAATAAAAAGAGGACCACAATTCTGGATTTCAGAATAGCAGTCTTTAGTGTCATCAGAGATGTGCTGGGAAGAATCTGAAGGGATATGGTCCTGGAGAGAAGAGGGATCGAGATGAGCAGCTTGATACCCAAAGATCGCATCCTACAAGGTCAAGAAAGGTCTCTACTGACAAGTAGGTAATCAACCAAAGGTGACTGGAGACCAGCACGGAAAATCACGAAACTCTTAACAGAGCTCAGACATAAAAGGAAGTTTATAAGAGATGCAAGAATAGGCAGATGACCCAGAAGTATAGAGTTGCTGTCTAATCTTGCAGGGATAAGTTCAGGAAAGCCAAGGCCGACTTCAAGACGAATCTGGCAAGTGATGTGAAGAGGAAAACAAGTTTAACCTTATGCAGTTCAACAAAGGGAAGTGCAAAGGCCTGCCTTGGGGAGCAACAACCCCATGTGTCAGTACCCACTGAGGGGTGACCAGCTGGAAGGCAGCTCTTCAGAGAAGCGCTGGGCTTCAGTTAAACAACAAGTTGAACCAGCGAAGCACCCTTGTCAAAAAGAAAGCCAAGAGCCTCCTGCATTATGATTGAAAATGGCTAAGAATCATTTTCATTAGAGAATGATTGTCAGCAGGTTGGGGGAGGTGATTCTTGCCCTCTGCTCAGCACTGAGCAGGCCATAGCTGCGTCTTGTGCTGGGTTCCCCAGTGCAACAGATGTGGACTTACTGTAATGACTCCAGTGAAAGGCCACAATGAATAAGGGATAGGTGCATCTTTTGTAAGAGAAGAGTCTGAGACAGCTGGACTGTTCACTTTGGAGAAGAGAAGGCTCAGGTGATCTCACCAGTATGTCAAAATCCGTGATGCAAGGGAATGAAGAAGAGTGAGCCAGATGCTTCTCAGTGGTGCCCACTAATAGGACAAGAGCCAATGAGCACAAATTAAAAACCCATGAAATTGAATCTGAGCAGGAGAATACAGAGTTTTATTGTGATGGTGGTTGAACTGTGGAATAGGTTGTCCAGAGAGGTTGTGGAGTCTGCATCTCTGGAGATACTTAAAACCTAACTGGACAAGGTTCTGAGCAACCTGCTTTAGCTGACCCTGACTGAACAGGGAAGTTAGTTAGACCAGATGATCTCCAGAGGTGACTTTCATCCTAAATGATTATTTGATTCTGTGTCAGTGCTGATCTTTGCAATCTGAAAATACAACACAATAATACAAACTTATTTGAGATTTCTCAATTGGTCTCAGTCTCCCAAAATGTCATCTCCAGCCATATTAATACCCCACAACACAATGTTAGGACCTGTTTAATTTATTGAGGCAGAGGGAGCAGTCACATACTGAGGCAACAGAATTGTTTTGTATTGCACCTGGTATTCCTTTGAAGTCACCGAGTCAAGTTCTGACGGAGCCCAGCCCTGTTGGCTTTCTGAGATGTGATCAGATCACACCCCAAGGTCATGCAGCATCAAGCAATTCATACATCTGTCTTTGATAGTGTGTTGGAAGTAATAGTCTGGCATGTGCAAGTGTTAATCACTCCACATGCTAAAATATATACAATTTTAAAATATTTTTTACTACCCTAACGGAGAATTATGGAAAATTGTACTTTACATTCCTGCCTTTGTGTGAGATTCTGACAGATGAAAGTAGTCACCGATTGCATTTGTCCATATAGAACATTGAAAATGGTTTACAGGTATGTGAAATCTAAAGAGATGTATGTTTATGCATAATGTACAAAGAATTAGAATGTTTTCTGACTTTAATGGATGCTTCTAACTCGAAATAAATACGAAATGCATTCATGTTTTAATTTTCCTGCAAATGTATTCTTACCTGATAATGCTGGTTTAGTTTATTCCAGTGACAGGGATAAATTAAACTGACTAAAACCAACTGGAATAAACTAAACCAGCATTATCTACTATATATTCATAACTGAGATTCCAAACTCCTCTGCTAAAAATTCCAGTAGAAAATACCACCTTTTATTTCCAGTCACCTCTTCGTTAACTATTACATATATATCTTGCCGGAGTGTCTACCAGTTCCTGCTGAGAGATAAAATACAAGGCACAAGTTAGGGGATATTTTTCTTACAGAATTTTAGAATCAAAACAAGGAAAAGGACAGGTGATGGATACTCTCTCTCTGATCCTGGAGCAGTTTGAGTAGGAATGAAACAATGTGGAACAAAATGCCTTCAGGATATCTCAACATGTAGTTTCTTGCTGTAAGTATCAGAGATCTGAATGGAGCTCTGAGCAAAGAGTCTGAAGCACATTTGAAAATATTCACGGGTAGTTTCTCCCTGTAATGAGAGGAATTGTGGGAATTCATGGGAATATAAATCAACACAAGAACGGGGATTTAAATAGAATGGAGGTAGGTTATAAAAGATTTGGAAGTGTAGATGGGCAACCTGGAAGTAGAAACCTAAAGAGAGGCCTGGGTTGAAGTTCTGCCACCATTTACAGACTTGGATAACAGACTGAGTGAACGGCCTCAACGAGAAAGTTTTGTACATGGGAAGTTAAGAACTCTGTTAGAGCTTGTTGAGCACAGTGTAAGGGAGAAACTATTTCTTGGAGAAATCAGCTAGACAGGGTGCAGGTTTTGTTTGGACAAGGAGATTAGTGAAGCTCTGTGATTCTAGTTAGAATTCGTTGCTGAATCTTAGTTTGCAGATCAGATTCTTCAGAAATATGCAAAGCAGAGCTTTGTATCAGCTTAACATCCAGCCTGTTATAGTCTATCTGAGTTCCTAATATTAAAGGCTTGATATCAGTTAGCAATAGCTTTCTGTTTTTTTCAGACCCTTTCGGTCATTTTAGGGACTATTCCAGTGTAGAAGTTCCAAAGGAGAAGTCAAAGTTCCCTCATATCTCTCCACTGACTGGATATTTTGATGGGATCTGTAAATGGTATAACAGCAGTTGAGAGACCTTGGGATGTTATTTTGTGAGAGGAAGAAGGTGAGGACAACAGGGAATTGCAAAATGTTACTCTTTAGAGTTACAGAAATGCAAATAAATATTCAGAAACCCAGATTGGTGCTATGTTCTGGTATCAGTGCCTTAAATTCACAAGTAAACCTCCTAATATTGGTTGAATTTCACTCAGCCTGCTCTCACTATTCACTATGATTTGCAATGGATGATCTTGCCCATATTTGCATTATCTCCCTGACACAGGCCTGGGAGCCAGTTTGGACAGTCCAGGCCTTAAATACGCAACAGTTTATAGTCTAAATATTTTGACATGTGCAATGTGCTCATCCAGGGGTTTGTACCTCGTGGCTGTCACACCCATGCTCTGGCTTGGGAACTATTCCTAGCAAGAGCCATCCCTTAAAAATGCTACTCGTTCCTAATAGCAACTCTCCATGTTCTTCAACAGCGATTTGATAATCCTCCTGCACATCAGGGAGAAGGAAGGGTGAGATCAGAACAGAGCAATTTGGTGCTCAAAGAACAGAAGTCCTCCTACTGGAAGTATTCAGAGCCATTTAGGACAAATAGCTGAGATGCTTTGTAAGGCATAGCTCTTCCCTGGCATTAGAATTGGTTTAGGTCATAATTTCCTTGTTTCTCTAATTCTGCGATCTTTTATGTACCAATCATCTCTTCACAGTTGTAGCACACAGACAGCACTTCCATGCATGGAGATAGCTGTATTCCTTTGTGTTTCCTGGGGCAAAATAAACTGTTTGAATAATAGCTGGTTGTTGAAGTGTGACAACTGAATTGCCTGTCTCTTGTTCCACTGCAGTCGCCTTGCCAATGGCATCGGATCTGCAACTGTACGATGTGTCGCAGAGCAGCATGAGAGTGAAGTGGAATGGAGTAGCGGGTGCCACAGGTTACATGATCCTATATGCTCCCCTCACGGAGGGATTGGCAGCAGATGAGAAGGAGGTGATGTACTGAGCTTTCATTTATATAGCAGTTATTAAAAAAATCAGTCTTTTAAGGAGTAAACTAGTACGTGTCCTTTAACCTCCAACTTGATTGGCAAATACTTTGCAGTTTTTTTCCATGACTAAGTCAAGTACTGTATGTGTGACAGACTACAAATAAAGTGCAAGTGCCAGTTGGTTATTTTTATATGTCGTTGTCATAAAAATGCAATGACTTCAACTGAATCTAAGTGACTCTTTTGAAATTATGTATGAGGTGATGCTTTATCATTGTATAAAACTAACACTCAAAGGAAGAAAAAAATAAAGTAAAACTAAGATATTTTCTAAGTGTGCTATCTGAAGAATATGAAATTTAGCTTTTGTCCTCATCAGGGCCTTTAAATGTAAATACCATTTGTAGGTCTGACCCTCATTTTTTTTGTTTTAGTTCTGTTCAACCTTTACTTTTAAATTTGAAAATAATGCCTTCCATTGAAAGTGATTTTAGAAGGTGGGACAGAGTAAAGTCTAGTCTTTTGGCACTAAAAAGTAAAGCCAATAGACTTTTCTAAAGTTGCAGTGGAACTGCTGGTCTAGGATTTAAAAATTTTTTTGCTCAAGTTTCTATATGTATAATTAAGGTTATGTACAACATCTGCATTCAAGCAAAAACACTCAAAAGCATGCAGGGGCATGTGAGCTTGTGGAGAGTGCAGGAAGCTACTGAGTGCTGGTATGGACTTGTGCTGTCTGCTAAATGAGTGGCTGTGAGCACTTTATTCTGTTAAAAATGGGGCCTCCCTGAGAACTAGCTGCTTCAGGAGGCCTAAGCTTTGCCCCAAAGAAATAAATATAGTCAGTCCATGTGGCTGTCTGGGAAAGGTGGAGGAGGAAAATGATACACAGTTTAAGCAGCAACAAATCTGAGCCTCGGTGGGAATGGAAATGAGCTCCTCCAGTGATTTCATGTGATTTTCAGATCTGTGACCGAAGATGAAACAAAGTGTAGCTGGGATGGAAAGGCCTTAGCAGCTGCTTGTTCTGGAGAGGAATATTTTGTTATTGCTAGTTTGAGTAGTAACTTTTAAAGCCCTCTTACCTGTGTGTTGGCTTTTGGCTTTTTGAAAATTTTGATATTTTGATTACTGTGCAATATCCCCAAATCTTGAGCAAAGTACTGCAAGCAAACACTCAGACAAACACTCAGCAGAGCATTTGATCACATATCTAATTTCAAGTGTGTAATTAGTATTCTTCCCTATTATGAACTATATCAGAAATAATGTGTCTTTTTTTTCGTGGGGTTTTTAGATAAAAATTGGTGAGGCCTCAACAGATCTTGAACTGGATGGACTATTGCCCAATACAGAATATACAGTCACAGTTTATGCCATGTTTGGAGAAGAAGCCAGCGATCCCCTTACAGGACAAGAAACTACATGTAGGTAGCACATACCTGTATTCAGTTCAATGTTTTATAAACCTTCCAAACAGTCTCTGAACATATTAGACTGGGTATTTGGTTTGAAAATCTGATTTGAATAGTCTATTGGGCTCTTAACTCCACTTCAGTTTCTAAGAGTGAATGCTTAATTTACAGAGGCCGAGGATTTCTACAAAACAGCTTGTTTTTGCAACAGGATTGTCAGCTTGTCTCTTTTGTTGGTAGTGGTATTATGGATGCCCATGTTGATCTTGGTGGAATTACTGACAGTTTTCCAAAGTTGCTGAAGGTGAATGAAGGTCATCACATAACTCTAAATTGATTGGCTCTAAATTGAGATTGCACTGTTTAGCCTCCTGCAGCTGGAGAACCAGGTGTGTGGGGGAGCCTGCTCGGATGGAGAAAGTCATTGCTCTGGCTCAGTAGTAGTACAGACAGAAAAGATGCAAAGAGAAGATTTCTATCCAGCCCCTGCTGCCCAGCATCTGGTAAAGGGCTGGAAAATGTCTATGCACTCATGATAGACAGTGTGTTTTTAATAAGCAGCAAGAATTTTGCCAGCTAAATTCTGTCCTCTGCAATCTGTACACAGCACTGTATGTCAACTCCCTAAGCAGCCTCCGTGTTTGGAAGACAAAGGATTTGAAAATAAGTGATTGTGCTGCTGCTGGGCAATTTCTGGGACTGCATTCAGTGACATCTCTTGCTCCCATCAGGGGAGTGAGTGCATCCTCTTGTTTTGTGCTCCTGGCATGAGTGACTTGGGCAGCGTGAAAGCGACTTGCATTTAATAGGTGAGAGAAGTCTGGGCGTGCGAATGCTGAGAAAAGGAAAGCCCAGAGCAATTGCTTGCAAGGTCAGCAAGCAATAGGGGAAGGAGCTCTAGGAATGGTGTTTGCCAGGTCTTCTCTAGGAGGACATTTGTAGACAGACAAGTGCCAATAGTAAACTACTGCAACCTGGGCATGTTTGTGGACTTGAAATGAGTGTAGAAGATTCCCAACAGTTGGAAGATCAAATTTTTGGCTCTGTCCTTTTCTCCCTCTCTTTGTGTCTCACTCCTTGTCTCACACACCCTCCCATGCCTGCACCCTCCACTCTGCCTTTTGGTCAATATCTGCCCAATATGTGGTTTTCATTTCTCCTGAACAGTAGTTTACGTAGCTTATGACTGTGCCAGCCTGAATTCACTTCATACCGTATGATCTTGGAGTCTGCACAGCACTAAACCTGATTAACACATTGGATGGAAGATCACATACAAATTCCAGATACTTTGGCACAAACTGAGGTTTCCTGGCCCCTGTCTGATCACAGAAGCTAGTAACATCTGTTAGTCAGCCCATCATCATTGCTGCTGCTACCAGATCAGAATAAAAAAGAAACCCTTACTACTCTGCAACCTTCATTTATTTTTAGACTGACACAATGCAGCCATCTCTGGTCTTTAGCACTGCAATGTGAAAGAAGATTAATTCTTTCATATACAGCTATTCAAATAAGCCCTCTGCTAACAGGCTTTGATGGATCAGGCAGTGAGGCAATCTGGAAGGAAGAAAGCTGTTGGTGATCACACCTGTCAGTGTTCAACAGTAATATCTCCCCTGTCTGTATTCTGATTTAAGCTACTTTTTGTTTTCATTTTTTTAAATTAATTTTTTTCTTTCAGTGATTATTTCTGGCTTACCACTACTGAATAAGTTCCTTAGTATCTTTTTCCTGGAGCATATATCTGCCTGAAGAGTGGTCTGCCAAATTTGCTGTAGTATTAAGTGTAGTATCTGATTATCTGTGTTTAGTAAATAATATTCTACACACTATATCATCTTGGTTACTATAGCAAAACCTTTCTCCATTCTGGGATGTAGATTCATTTTGGGGCCAGGATTCATCCAAGACTCACTGTAAATATCACGTAAGTCTGGCATCAGGACTGCCTGTCTGGTTGAGAGGAATGTTGTCAGGAGGCTGGTTCCAAAAAAGAGCTGAAACTGAAGCATTTTGTTGTATGTCCTGGATGGTGGAGTGAAATGCATTCCACGACTGACAGAAAGTAGAAAGGAAAGCCAGCACGTGATACTCCCTTCACTAGACTCAGAGGAATATATTGAATGCCAGAATATGTGGCAAACCCATTTAGCACAATTCCAGTGTGTTCCCGTCTCCTCTCTTCTCAGAGCCAAGTTGACTTGACTGTTCCTCAGCTGGTTGCAAATTCTGAATTGATATATGGCTGAAGATCCCCCATAATATATGGGGCTTTTAAAATCTGTGCATTTTCCCATGTGCTCTTGTGTGAGGGAAGCAGCTTCTGACGTGCTGATATTTATCTGTCCACATGGATCGGAGAGGAGTGTGTGTGTGAAGGCAGGATGGATAGGGAGAGGTTTCACAATTCAGGGGAAAGTAGCAGATGTTGGATTAATAGAGAACCTACTGCTGAGAGTAACAGACAGCACAAATTGCTTTCTGTGGTGTGACAGAAAAGTGGATGAAATCTGAGACTTTTTCTTGCATGACCTCATTTTCCTTCAGCTCATGACAGTCAAGGAATAAATAGTATATAACTATGGCTTTAACTGGGGTTGCTGTTAGGAAACTGCTTCTTTCTGTAATAAAAGAGAAAATATCAAGGTAAAAAAATACCATGTTTGGAAGTCTTCTGAGCTAGTTACACTTTTTGGACAAACTTACCCTTGTGCCAGGGACTTTTAGAATTCAGAAAGTTTTTTGCCCAAATACTATGGTCATGAAATACTTCTGCTGGGATGCACATGAAAAACAAATGCATATAGGATAAAGATCTACTTGAATTAAATTCACAGATTAATTGCGAATTTGTGAATTAATTCACAAATACAAACATGAATTTATTGCAAGCTTTGTGTAGGCTAGGTCTTGCTATGATATCTGCAATGAACAATAACATAATTTCTTTGCTTTTCAGTATTAATTGAGATGCATATAGCAAAACTGAAGGTTTTGTGCCAATGAAGAGCTAAGCCATTTTACCTGCCTTTATGTACTTTTATATCTCTGTTGATATAGGTCTTTTAATAGAAATATTAGTGATAAAAGATTTTACATGGAAAATGTATCATTTATTTTCAAGACACAGCTAAAACTTGGAGTCACTTTCATGGTTTTCTCTCTTTTCTTTTCAAGTGCCTCTAAGTCCACCGGCAAATTTGAGATTTTCTGACGTTGGGCACAATAGTGCTAAGCTAACATGGGATCCTGCTTCCAAAAATGTAAACGGCTATCGCATCATGTATGTTAAAACAGATGGGACAGAAACCAATGAGGTAAATCATTAGCACCTCTTTTTCCTTAACCAATCTCGAACCTCCCCAAACTTCTGTAATTATTAAGGGTAATGTTTATAAACAAAAGCTACAAACTTGAAAGCTGTAAAAAAAGATTTGCTGGAGAATTCTGCAACTTAGTGCAAAGAGGAGTTTGTTGGTATTGCATATATGTTTTTGTGGGGGACAGTACTCTGAACCTCTTACATATCAGAACAGTCATTTGCTGGGGCACTACTGAAGGAAACTACTCAAGTGAACAGTGGTCTGTACGAGCGTGATCTTGACTAAATGTATGGTATGCAAATGTTTATTCTTGGTTCAGTTCAGATAATAAGCCTTTTGATATATCATATGTCATGGATTCAAGCTCATTCAAAAAGACTGAAGGTTTTATCACGTTTCCTTAACATTTATTGCTCTAATTATGTATTGAAAACTCTCTTCCTAGAAACAGGATTTAGCTTGAACAGAGTGCTGAGTTGATATCAAGTTGTTCTAACTTACACTCTTGCATTTAATAATTATGCAGTGTTTCTCCATGATAAGGGATTTGATTAAGAGCTCAAAAAGGCATCAGTGCTGATGCTAGCTAGAGTTAGGCTTACCAAGCCTGAATTCTCCTTTTCCATGGTTTGTCATAAGCAAAATTTTCCTTTTCTGTAGTTTGTCTATTTTAACTGATTTTGTCAGCTCTTATGGCCCTGAGTTTATACTTGCTCATTACATGACATTCTCTTTCTGTATGATTATTACCCAGCAGAATTTCAGAGATTGATAATGTATTGTATGATCAATATCTATTGCAAGTTATGCTTTCTCTAGGTGGAAGTTGGTCGTGTTTCAACCCATACTCTGAAAAGTTTGGCACCCCTTACAGAGTACACTGTGGCTATTTTCTCCCTGTATGATGAAGGACAATCTGAACCACTTACTGGCAGCTTTACCACAAGTAAGTATTGCCGAGCTTTTGAAGGCTTTCCAAGAAGAAATTTTATACTCTCTTACGTTATTGGAAAGTAAGATCAGTTACAGCAAGTGTCTCTGGCTGTGAATTCAGATATATGGAATACTTTCTGTTATTTTCATTGGTGTTTTTGGCTTCTTTGCTCCCTTATTGTGGAGCCAATTGCCTCTTTACTCACATGAGTAATCTCTTGATATCATGAAAACATCTCCACAGCATTCTGAAGCATTATTCAATGTGATGGCATTTGTATCTCCAGCTGAAGTTTAATGGGTTTTGAATCATGTGTTTAACCAGTGAACTATCTAGGCACTAAAGAGTAGAACCTTATATACAGACAAATGAGCTACATCTAAAGGAGAAAATATAAGGCATTTAAGGTTTCTGTCATTTGTTTAGCATAGCTATAGTTTCTGTAATGGTAGTTCTGCATTAAACAAACAGCCAATGACACATATTAATGCTTTCCAACATAACAAGGGGAAGAGAAAGACTTTGAGGGAGGAAAGAGAAAGATGAGGTGGAAGAGGAAGGAATAAGATGGGTGGAACAAGAAGGTGATACTCACATGTGAAGTGCAAATGGAAATGGACAGAGAGTCTGGAAAGGGCAGAGGTTGGGACTTTGCTTTGAGATAGAAGGAAAGAACATGGTGCATAGAGCTCTGAGCAAAGGAGAGGGGCTGAGGGCTGAACGCAGCTCCCTCAGTGGAGAGAGGACAAGGCAGCTTGTCCTAGGGAGAGTCTACTCCCCTTCCCAAACTGCAGACCCACTTCCCTAAGTACAAGCAAGAGTGCAAAGAATTCTGTAGTGCCTTTATTGTCTACCTCTCATTTTATACTCGTTTTAGCAAACTGCAGGTAAAATGGAATGTGCCTGACATTGCCATCTATGGAAGTCTCAGAGAATAATTTATTCTCACTTTTTTTTTGTCTAATATTTTGCAGAAAGAGTTCCAGCTCCCCAGCATTTGGAAATTGATGAAGCATCAACAGATAGTTTTAGGGTCAGCTGGAAGCCCACCTCATCAAATATTGCTTTTTACAGATTAGCATGGATTCCTTTGGACGGGGGGGAATCCGAAGAGGTAAATTGCCTTGACTTTCTGAGGGGGTGAAAAAGAACACAGAATTCCATTCTAATGACACCTATGCTGCAACTTTTGCCATTTAAATATGGCCAATTGATTTACAGAGACATCTGCCCCACTGCAAAGCTCTCTAAACAAAAATCAAACCAATATTCCAGTTTTGCTTTGAAGAGGAAGTGAGGAAAGAAGAGATCTTTTGTGAATAATCAGTCTTATCTGTAACATGCCAACTGCCACAGAACTGGCATTGGTGTTTGACGTCACTTCAGTTCATGTTCTTCACTTTGCTGTAGAAATGATGGCAGTAGATGAGACAGAGTAGCATAAAGCTCCAAATTTGTCTAATGTGCTTGCTGCAGTAAAATTGCCTGTGAAGCCTTAGTTATGTAACGTTACAAAGGGAAAAATTTGCACACAATAAATTTATTATCTTGTTACTTTATTCCCCTTTACAGTTCTATCTCTTTTCCCCCCTCATGCTGTATCTTTTGCTTTAAGCCCTTGTGTGTCTTGTCCATAGTACCCTTTTCATCAGATGGAATTTTTAAATGATTTTTCATCCCTTTAGCTTTTCCTTTTTGATTATGTTTCCAAGTAGAAAAAGACAGACACTTTCTCTCACTTTCCCAAATTTTGATAGTCTGCCTCATTTCCTCTTTCCCTTTCTTTCTTTATTTACTCATCATTTTGGCTTCTTCTGTACTTCTCAGTCTTTAATGACTCTCATACATCTTTCTCTCTTGGCATCAGCAGTGTGTGAAGAGCCCACATCTGCAAACTGTTTATCTGGGTACAGAACTCAGGGGGAATGATGACATTTCCCACCTGGCCCTAGGTTTCATGCAATGTTTTGTAATCCATTGGGGCAGAAAGCAGTCAATTTAGCTTAGATTATGTGTCATTTTTTTCTGTAAATTTAGCTTAGCCTAATTCTTTCCTCCCTTTCACCTAGTAAGAGGTATTCATGCAAGAAAGAAAGAAATTAGAGGATTGAGCAGGGAAAAGAAGGAGTTGGCAGATGAGTGAGTGGACATAGGTCATTCTCTAGCACCTTCTTCTGTAGCAGATGAACGGATTTGTTTCTATTTAGGTTCCAGTGAGTATCTGCCAGTGAACCCCTTTAAAACATGTGCTTTTTAAAGTGAAATTCATGGTATCTGTGTTCTTTGAGAGTAGGAATAAATTATCAAGAAATATTTGAACTGCTAAGGTTCCACTTTTTCATTGTATTCACTATGAACTGCTGGAGGCCCTAATATTTTAGCATGTTGAAGTATTAAAAATGTCCGAGCTGCTTTCCTGTTCTCCTTGCATGACCTCTCTAATGGGGTCAGGTCTAGGATAGCACAATACCTCCAGGCTGTTGCCTCTTTAAGCTTCTTTCCCAGCTAAGTGATCAGTCATGCAGAGAAACAACATGCACTCCCTCTGTCTTTATGCCAAGACCCAACTTGCCAATTAGCTGAGTGGGGTCAGGGGGTGGTGGTGAATTACACACCTCTCAGCTCACTTCACCCACACTGCTGATGGGTGAGGAGACTTCAGTGGGGTCTTAGCACTAAAAAGCCAGAATAAATTTAAGAGTGACCTTTACAGTAGAGAATGCCTGCTGTTCTATTTGTGTGCTTGTTTCTGGTTTTTGTCCTGCCCACTTGAAGGTTCAGCAGTTTGTGATGGTTTGTTATGGGCTACGTTGGCAGGGAGCGGAGGGTAATGCTTCAGAAAGTATGCCAGAGTTACACGTGAGACAGAAACAATGTATAGATAGTTTATAAACATTTGATACACAACTAGAGGCTCTGGGGAGTTGAAAAGGAAGGCATTACTTGTATCTACTTAGTGTACACCTAATTTCACTCAGAGCTTGTTCCTGAAATCTTCCTGAGAAAATCTGTGCCAGAAAGTGTGCAGCGTGGGATGCCTGATTCATTACTTGATAGTTGTAGAAGGCATGACCCCAACTAATTTCTTTATGCTTTTGTTTTCTGTGTTTGAGTTCAGAAAGTCTGAACTCAAATTGTGTTATATGTCCCTTTTTCCCAGGACCAACTCAGGAAATCTCCTGTGGTAGTTAAAAGAATGAAGTGGGATTCCCTGTTTCTGCTAACCACTGTGGTGGATTGCAGCACATATCTATTGTTTGATTTCCATTATAAATCTCACTTGGATGTTGTGTATACAGTGACTACCTTTTAAAACTTATCAGTGTTAACCTAGGAAAAGGCTGCATAACCTAAAAACTGTTCCCAAAACCGGTCAGCCGATTTTGCCAGAATTACTGCTCAGCCTCCTAAACTACTCTGCCTTATCGTCTCTTTCACTCCAGCTCCTCCCGATCTGTTGAGATCTTCCAGTAAAATAAACAAAACACAAAAAAATCTGAAGTGAGACCTTCTGCTTACAGTTAACATTGCGCACGTGAATCTTTTGCTGCTGTCAAAGGTAGAAATAAGGAAAATTACTACTTAAAACTTGACAACATATAGCAGACTTCTCATCAGCACAGCTCTCCTAATCCCCAAGTCTGCAGCAGATATTCTTTCAAGTTGCACTCAGAAGTGTGGAATCATAACTGGGATTACAGTTCTGGTATAGAAACATAATTTTGTAAGGCTGTGGAGATGCTGAATATGTTTGTCATAACAGTACTTGAATGGTATAAATGTGAATGAAAGTTAATCTACCTTGTTATGTTGCTTTAATTGATAAATGTTTTGAATTGTAGTAATTTTTCAAAAAAAAAAAAGAGCATATGTTCAGCTTTAGCAATTAGTTAGTTGTGGGTGAAAGCATGAGACTATACATTTAAAGTATTCTTAAGTTGGTTTTTTTCCAGATGTGCTCTGTGATACTTTTTATTTCAATATGGCTAATACATTTTTTTGGCAGATCTGAGTGTAGATATAATTTATTTTAAAGGAGAATTCATTTTACTTCTTTCATTTTAGTCAATGTAAATTAATCTAATGCAGAACTGATTTTCTTTAATCTTGCTGTGTTACTTAGGTTGTCATAAATGGAGATGCAGACAGTCATGTTATAGAGGGTTTGTTGCCTGACACAGAATATGAAGTTTCCTTGCTGGCAGTTTTTGATGATGAAACTGAAAGTGAAGTTGTTGCTATTCTTGGAGCTACATGTAAGAAAAACTCTTGATTGTAAATTTAAAGATATTTAAGTGATTTAGATTTGATGCTTATAGCTTATATATAAAATATGGTTCATCTTTGGGTAGCTATAACACTGAAGAATGTGGTGGTTTAGCATCAGGGCTTTGCTGACTGTATTTTTGGCTTTTCTTGTTTAATACTGTGTGGAGATGGCTTTGAATCAAAATGGTGGTTTGGCTCTCTGTCTGAGCTGTGGTATTAATAACCTTTGGATCTGGGTAGATATTCTTCCATCCTACATCTCAATATTTAGTCTTTGAACAAGGTTCCTTATGAGAAGATTTATCAGATTTTGGAAGGGATGTGTGTTAAAGTAAATAATTTACAGGAAGTTCACTTAAGATGTTTGGAATTTTCAGTATAACCTTTATTTATGTAATTTATACTCACTAGTGGTGAATTCACTCTTGCCTGAAATAATGGCCCAAAACAGCTTGGTTTGTGATCAAAACAGTGGCCAGTATTTCAGGAAGATTGTCCTTGTCTCTTTTTATGGTTAATGACTTGGTTCAGTAAGCAGCTGTATTTCATATGTATAAGTTCAAAAATTTACTTCATTTTTAGTAACTTAGTAGCAGGCTTAATCTTGAACCCTCTGTTAAGCAAGAGCCCTCACCCATTGAAATGCTAATATTGCCCAGTGTTGCCGAGTGTAGTTTCTGTTTTTTTCATGGACAGAAATAAAGCACTCTTAAAAAGCTTTCAATTTAATTAATCTGACAACCTTAACAAATGGTCGAAATGGAAGTCATTATGCACAGTTCAGCCAAAAATCTGGGAAAATATATGCATCGTTATTTAATTATACAGTTTGTAATTATGTCTTATCTGTAGATCTAAGTGCTAATCCTGCAAATATATGGGCCTAAAGTAAACTAAATGAATAATTCCCTTGTAGTCTCTGAAATGCCTGAAGCGTGTGGGATACTTGTATGTGTGAGCAAATAGTTTCACTGTCACAGTTAGAAATACAAGAAAAATACTGTGACTTCCATGTCTTGTTGAATTATTAGTGAGCTGAGTACTGTCTTTCAGTTGCCAGTTCTACCACAGTGCCCTCCACGGTGACTGCTGCCAGTGCCACAACTTCTGAGCCCACCACAGCGGGTAAGCAGAGCAGCTGCCAACAGTTTCAGCGCTGAATGCACAGCTCTGAGGCTCCCCACAGGCACCACCGGGTCTGGGGGGCAGAGAGCTGTGCTGCTGCTGCTGAGGAGCTGATAACCCCAGTTCCTGATGGGAAGGGACACCACTTCTCCTGCACCACCCTTCTTTGTGTGGGCATCTTCCTGCACCTGCCACGTGTGCATGAGGAGCCAACCCGCAACACAGTGTAGGGGCTCTGAATGATACCAGTGGGATTACGTAGGAGTACAGAGACTAATTTGGAAAATTAAGCTAGAATTTATCTTTCCCTTTATAAATATGAGCTTGGAAACTCTTCAGGATTTTGTTTAGTTTTGGGTGTTCTGTTTCTTTTCCCTGGAATTAGGCTGACCTTTAAGGAACAATGTTTGTGGATTATTTGTCTTCTGTAGTATTGTAGTTTTGATTATTCTAAAGCTCCATAAGCCGAGTAAGATAAACAAAGCAGATGGGATAATATATGTTAATGGCAGTATAGTGTTGCCTAAGGCATCAATAGAATAACTATTATTTTAATAAGTGCTTACAGTTTTTATGTTATTGAGCCCAAGTATGACTGAACTATATGGGTTTGCCCCATGATGGACCTGCAGACCCACCATGACCTCAGCAGAGCTTGCAGCTACTTGGTGATAATTAGCACAGTATCTAAATTATTTCAAATCTAAAAATAGAGCTGAGAAAATATTAATTAAATATTTTTCGACTTAGTTTTTCGAACAGGAATCAGAAACCTTGTTATAGATGATGAAACAACCTCAAGTCTGAGGGTGACGTGGGACATCTCTGATTACAGTGTCCAGCAGTTCCGAGTGACGTATCTCACTGCGAAGGGTGACCGTTCTGAGGAAGCGGTGAGAATGGTCTGTATGCCTTTTGCAATTGCCTTCATAAGCTTGTTGAATAATTGCTAAGACATGATCTCTTCTTATATGACACTTTTGCTGCAATTAGTAAAGGATCTGCGTTTGGTATTACTGTGAGATTGAATTTCAGAGTTCTAGTTGTATAGCACCTGCTGCACTGCAGGCAGCAGGAGTCAGATGTAAGATCAGGGCCCAGTCACACAGATGTTTAATGAAATCACAGTTAAAAGACAGGCTGGCTGTCCTTTTTTTCGTGTATTTTTAAAATTTGTTCAAGTTTGGGGTTTTATCTTTTTATGTTTAATTTTATTTTTTATTCCTAGGCCTTTTCGTGTCTTGTTTAAATGACACTTAAATGTTTGTACAGGGCAGTCCTAAGTAATTTTTGGTTTCCTTCAGCAATTTTACTCCTTTCTGAAGTGTCTTATGTTATGCTAAAGCAGTGTAATTAAAATTCAAATGCAGTGTTTTCATACTTCTAGTTGACCTGAGCATGTCACAATAAGGACAGCACTTTTTAACCTAAGTGCCTAAGAATATTTGCTAGTTTTCCAATACCATGTGATAGTCAAAATTGAAATTGTCCTACACAGAAAAAGCTTCTGGCCATCAAGACTTCGAAAAATGTTTGAAAGAATGAAGATTCCTGCATGTACTCTTTTGAGCATATAGCAAACAAACAAACAAAACCACAAACAAACAAGCAAGAAGCCTTAGCTGTATTATTTTAAGATTTCTCAGTTTCTGAGATGTTTTCAGAATTCTGTGAGACCAAATGCCTTTTGAAATTATTTTTAAATTGGAGAAATATTAGTTTTGCAGTGCTTGGTTTCCACAAAAACTAAGTTATAAAATTTTGGGGTGACTCTATGTAGATACATATAAAAGATTAAGTTGTATATTTCAAGGTTATTTTCTTAGTAAATAGCTCAGAATGCAAAAATACTCTGCACATCATTCCCCCTCTGTGTCTGCCATGTGAACTTACTTCTGTTTATAGAATAGTTATATCAAAATATGGGCTATTTTTTTAATATCTAGAAGCTGAGATTTTTAGCCCTATGTCAGAATATATCAATAAAAATATTAAAAAGAGTTAGTTGAATATCTTTCTTCTAGGAAAATATATATCAGTTTTTTACATTTTTGTTTCATTCATCTTTTATGAGACTCTGCTGGAAACTTACTCTTTAGCCATCTTTCAACTATAATCTGAAAATGAGTTTTCAATGTAGTGGTGTCCCTTTGGACTGGGAAAAATGCTGTGTGAATTTACCTTGACGATGTGTTACTATAGTATATAATACAGTGGAAAACTTGCACAGTGTAATGGCACAAATTGTACTGTTCTGAGAATAACCCAACATTTCTGAAATTCAGATCTCATATTTACTGTTTCAGCTCTTGAGTTCAGTTGGGTGGTGTAAATGTCATTCTGTTTCAGAATTCAATTACTGTTATTTTAAAATTAAATTAAACCCATAGGAAAGGTATTTAAATTGTGGCTATCAGAAGGATATCAGAGCTGATTCAAAACCTCATTAAAGAAAACTGTATAACTGTACGATTGGGTAGGGACTTGGCTCTAATTCTACAAAATATTTAATTTTAAGTACACTCTCAAGTCTTATTATCTTTGGTCACCATTCAGCAAACAGATTAACACCGTTTCATCTTTGAAACTGATCATGTGCCTAAATGCTTAACTGAATAAGGAATTATGTAAGATTATACTTAAAATTAAGCACACTTGAAATGGAAGGAATGTATTTCATCATGTGGCTTCAAGCACCTGAGAGGTGCAACACAGATGTCAATAAAACAACACAGATGTTCAGTTTTTAGGGACTGCTTATATGTTTAAGTACATATTTTAAGCAGAACCCAAAGGTTTTGTGGAATTTGGGCTTAAATGTACTATAGCGTGACGGTTCTGTGGTGAATGCTTAAGTTTTTTTGGCTCTGATTTCAGTGATATAAGTTTCAGTTACTCCTCCCTTTCCATAAAAATATTAATAAGTTTTGTAATTCTTGATGCAATTGGCTGAAAATCAGGGAATAGAAAATGTAATAGAATACAGAAAGGTCAAACCCTAAATTGCATGTATGTTCTTGGGTGTGCTGTACATACTGAAAAGATCACATTTTTTCTCTTCCTTAAAGCCAGAAATGTTTCTCACTGCTGAAAACTCTATTTGTCTGTAGGAGGTCTCAGATATGCACATGTGGAAAGGAGAGAGTTCTCAGTGCTTGCATCCCCTACCCTAAAAAAATTAAAAAGCTGGGGCTTTTTTTCAGTAACTTGATTTGTATGTTTTGAGCGTATGTATAGAAGAGGGACATGGGAATCTTTTATGCACATGTATTTAGATTGTTTAAGTCCAGTTTTGGTCAAAGAATGAAGCACTTTGACAAATCTCAACACCTGTGTTTAGTAGATGAATTTCCTTCTTTGTATCACTTGCCAAAATTAGAAATAGTTTGAATGTATCCTGGAGTGCAGAAACTGGAGAGACCTTTCTAGTCTTGTGTATATGCTTCAAAACTTTGCCATCATCACATGTATCAGTCTTCTTTGAAACAGCAAAATACTTTTATAGGCTGCTTTCCCCCCCTGAGATTAATGGGCTTAAGGTTCTCTCAACTTCTTGCCAAATATGTGCAGTTGCTGGCTCAGGGGGTAGGTTCACACTTCACTGTGAATTCACTGTCCCTTCCAACAGCATCACTTCAGAGCACAGGTGTCTGTGCAGGAAGCATAGGGCTAGTTTCTCTTTTTTTACCATGCCCACTCCATGTGCTCCCACTCAGGTGGCTTCCACTCAGGCTTTGGAGTCTCTCTGAGATTAAAATTTTACTGGCAATTTAAGCAATTGAAAGGCTTTGCTTGGCACCTCTACCACCACTATTGTGACACTAGTTTTTGAGGCTCTGGCTAAATATGGTAATCTATTGAAGAGTTTTAGAAGTTGCTGTTTATGGGGAAACCTTTTACTGTGCTTAATTCAGTGAGTTGAAACGTAAGAACACCAAAAACTGCCTGGAGGCATTTCTACAGCTTCTACCAGGTTGTCTGGTTGGACTTCTGTTGTAGATCTTTAGTGTTTCACAGCAGTTTGGGATCCTCTTGTACTTGTGGGATGTGTTCCTACTTTTTCTCCTAAATATCTGCCTTCATTTGCTTGTTTCTGCATTAGATACAGATGAGACAAACATGTTTTATTCCTGCTTGCTCAGTTCAGTGCTTCCCAATCTCATGAACTGATTTTCCTTCCTTACAGGGAAGGAGGATTTTCTGTCTCCAAAGAACATAATAATCAAGTTTTATTAATGTGCATAGCTTCAGAAAGTCTAGAAATGTCATAGAATAAATAAAAATAGGGGATATATTTTGTCTGTACAGTAAAATTGTTGAAGTACCAACTATCCATGTAGTGTCAATGGTTTATGGAGCTGTAGCAACTCATAGTTTTAATATAAAATGGTGTTATCTCATAGGCACATTCTCCTTTTTATTTTGTTTGGATACAACAGTAGATGTGTTAAAAGGGTGGATCATGTAATTATTTTACTTTACTGTAGAGCATCAAGAATATTTGAAAGTGCATGGTATACAGCAATGCTAGCGGCATGAAGTGCCAGAGATGATGTAAAAAAGGTTTTTGACTCCAGTCATTAAGTTTGGTTGTTTCTGCTTTTTCTGACCGTTCAGGTAATGGTGCCTGGGAGACAAAACACTCTTCTGCTTCACCCTCTGCTGTCTGATACAGAATACAAAGTTACTGTAACTCCCGTCTATGCTGATGGGGAAGGAGTCAGTGTCTCAGCTCCTGGCAAAACTTGTAAGTACAAACTTTCTGCTTGTCTTTGGCCAGGATATGCATGAAGAAAAGGCTTTCTCTTGTGGCCTTTTTTCCTTGGCAGTACTAATGTATTTTAGTATAAATGGGGGCTTATTTTGCATGACTTATAGGACTTGAACTTTATATAAATCTCAGTTGATTGATTTATAAATAGTGGGTTTCTTCTAACTAGCAAGTTGTATTTTATATTCAAACATTGTGAGTTTGCAGAAACCTTTTGAGTAAAAAAGCTGGTAAGTCCTTGATAACTGACCCACCAAGCGAACTGATACAGAAAATAAACAATGCCTGTTGAGATGGTATCAAACAAACCATTTTACTGCTAGATTTTCTTTTGCGTGAGATCATTACTTCCTAAAGGTCATTAGAAATGCTGCTGAAGTTCTCACAGAAGTGATTGCATTATTTCTAGAGTTCTGACCAAGTACCAAAAGATTACTCAGATGTAGTTTAATTTCCGCTCTACTGGATACTGAAAAAAATCATCTCATTGTGCACTTCTATTCATGATAGTACAGTTTTATTGAATTATTCTCCTGATTTACATAATTTCTGCCTAAATTGAAGTGCTATTTGTGCAGAGACTTAAATCACTTGTAAATCATTCCTTTGATTCCATTTGACATGATTAAGTGCTCAAAAGAGCATGATTTATGCATTAAAAACTTTAGTGCACTTGGAACTGGATCGGAAGAAACTATCAAATATATATAATTATCTCTATTTTATGTTTTTAGGAAAAAAAAGTAAGATAATTTTTAAAAAAAATGTACTGACAAAGTTTTTAATAAATTTAAAAAATCATTGTTGATCAAAGTTCATAATTAATCCATTGATGGAATTCAAAGGAGGAGTTTGATCAAAGGTTTCATCATGGTAATTTTACCTATAAATCTGAGAGTACTGGGTATCACTTTTTTTTTTTCCATGTGTTGATTTTTCTGTTATGTGCTCGTATGAGATAAACTCTTAAAAACCCAGTTTGGTTTCGTTTTAGTACCCCTGTCTGCTCCTAGAAATTTACGTGTCTCAGATGAATGGTACAACAGATTACGCATCAGCTGGGATGCCCCACCATCAACAACAATGGGTTACAGAGTTGTCTACAAACCTATCAACAGTGAGTTTTTTTGCTTCTGACTGTACAAGGTCTTGATTTCACCTTTTATTGAATTTTGTACTTAAATCTATCCGTTACAGCCTTGAAAGTGCCATTTGCTTAGGTGTCTTGAGTTTTGAATATGAGGGTTTCATAGTCACAGAATGATGCAGGCTGGGGGAGAGCTCTAGAGGTCATCTAGTCCAACTCCCTGAGCTAAACAGGGCCAGCTTGGAACAGGTTTTGCTGAACCTTATCCAGTGGAGTTTGTAATATCTCCAAGGACGGAGATTTTAAAACTGCTCTATGCATCTCTTCTAGTTTTTTTTTACTATCACTGTGGAAGTGTCTTTCCTAGTGTCTTCCCATCTGAAGGCTGATCAATCCCAATTCTTTCAGTCTGTCCTTTTATGTCATTTTACCATGACTATTTATTTAAAAAACTATCTTTGCTGTCTTCCTGTTCCCTTCTTCTGTGTTCTTCTATTCTTCAACTTCCTTCCCCTCACAATACCAAGGTTTTGTTTATGCTTGACATTTTATTCATTGCCCATTTTTGTGTGTGCTGCATCCTTTGCCCACCTGCACATTGCAGCTAGACAAGGCAGCCAAAATCCCTCAGATTTCTTTAGAAAAACAGGGTCCTTTATTGAGAGCAAAACACAAATGTGTGACCATTAAGGGACTAAAACACTGTCCAAAGACAATACTGCTGCCTGGCTTCTGAAGTGTATCCAGAACAACTAGGGGACATGACAAAGGAGCTGTTTGCTGTTCTGATTTGGGAAAGTTTTATTCTTTTCTATTTTCATTATCATTTTTGCACAACATTAAATGATGCTGTTGTATGAGAACCCCCGAGGGACTGCATTGCTCGCTGGCATCTGCTGTCCCCCCTGTTGCTCCTGGCACACCATCAGACTGAGGAGATCTTTGGCCGCCTATTTAGAGCAGTAGTAACTGGGTGAAGCGGAACAAAAGGGTCTTAACAGATGCCAATGTCTAGCTCTGCCTTAATGAATCCCACTGCTGAATTTCCCAAATGTGTTGCATTTTCTATCCATGCAAGGATTGAGGAGAATGTCTTTGATTTTGTGTAGGATAAAAGAAAAAAACAGGGCCAAAAAATAGCAGTAACTTTAGGAGCACAATTTTTGGATGTATCTAATTCAGTGGATGAGAAAATGATTTTCTGATTTATTTCACTTTTTGCAGTTCCTGGTCCTGCGTTGGAGACCTTTGTAGGGGATGATATTAATACCATTCTCATTCTAAATCTCTTCAGTGGAACGGAGTACAGTGTTAAAGTATTTGCTTCATACTCAACAGGCTTCAGTGATGCCCTAACAGGCGTAGCTAAAACCTGTAAGAATGATTTCATGCTGTTCAGATCTCTACAGGCTGCTTTTTGTTATAACTATGGGTTTGTGCAGCTCCCTGAAGAAATTTTCACAGGGAAGAGTTTCTCAGTTGTGTGCAAATTATTTTCCTAAAGTGAGAGTCCTTCTTTTTATGAGACTATATCAGGCTTTAAAGTGATCTGCTAGATATTATCAAGACAGGGGTCATAAAGTAGATATTATTTATCAGTCAAAAATGTATTTGCCTAATAGTAGATATAAATTGTTTTAATGAAAAGTTTATCTAATTTATTTTTTCTGGCTCCATATATACATAATATTATTTGGTCTTTATGTATCTAAAGCTCAGTTTAAAATTGGATTTTGACAGAAACGCTGCTGCTATTATAATACTTTTATACTTATTTTTAGTAACTGAATTTTTTAGCAGTGTTTATTATTTAGTCTTAATTAAATGAACTAAAGTTCCAAACTTTTGGTTTAGGGATTCACTTTTTTTAAATTCTGTCTTGGATTTTCCTGACTTTTTTCAAGCAGTTATGGAAATTATTTGGTAAAAACTGAATGGCATGAATTGGCATATGTGTTTCACTATTAGTTATTTTGGCTTTTTTTCTTGTATGTGTATTAGAGGCCTAAATCTAATTTTTTTATATTCAATTTTCAGTGTACCTGGGTGTGACAAATCTGGATTCCTATCAAGTCCGCATGACTAGTCTGTGTGCTCAGTGGCAGCTCCACAGACATGCTACTGCATACAGGGTAGTTATAGAGTCACTTGTGGGTAAGTTACTAAATAATTTGATAAGCAGCTCCAGCGCAATCCAGAGATCTGAATTGCATAGCTAAGAAATTGTGTGCAGTCGGACTTGTAAACTGATTCCTGAAATACGGGAAATGACAGACAGACGAGAGTTGTGTACACACAAACTTTCAGGAGTAAAAGTAGCATTCCTGTCCTTTTACATCAAACAGCTGTTGATAACTCGTGCTTTTTATGGAAGGGACTTTCATCTATCAGTAGAAGATAGGTGATTGCCTGAGGTTTACACAGGTGTGAGGAGCAGAAGATGGATAAAGGATGAACTGAATACATCTAAGTTTGTAAATAAACCATCAGCAGCAGCTCTGTAGGATTAGGATGGACAGGAGAGGAAGAGAGAAGGGTAAGGCAAGCACTAAATGAATCCAGAGCATGCTCACAGAGTCAGAATAATGTCCAGTTTTGTCTGTTCTCATTCTGTGGATTGTTCGTTTTAGCTTGTTCTAATGTTACTCATCTGGACAAACATGACATATTTTTATGTAGCCACACAAGGTGTGTGGCTTATGCTTTTATCACTGACTTTGTGGAGGGTAGATTGCAGCCTCTTCCGTCTCACTTGTTCTCAGGTGTAGCCAGAAGACATTATGGGGATGTCACCATTAGTGCAGACTACCTCTCTTATCCCAAGGGGACATCTGTGATAAACTGAATGGTGATAAATTTAAAACTTTGGATAACGTGAGAGAAGTGCCATTTAATGGCATGTATTAAAGGTACCATGAAAAATAACACTGATTTGGTGGCAAAAAAGTAATGACCTTTCTGTGGCATGGCAAGTGGATGGCAGTAGGGTTTGTTTGAAGGTCTGGAATACAGACAAGCTGTTCAGACAGCAGAGACCTTGGCTGGCACAAGACAGCACAGACTTCCCTCTGGTCTGGGAGCTTGCCAACATTCTGCTTTCTTCATATAGAACTGCCAGAATTGTTTTAAATGAGCCGAAAGCACCTAAATGTGAGCAGAACGAGGTAGAGTGTGAACAAATGTTCCTTATTAGCATCTATCATCATGGGATTCCGTTGTCAGGTTGGGTGCGTGCCTCGTTCAGGGACTGATCAGTTATTTTTATACTAGTGTAATATCTGATAAACATCAGGTGTTTTCTCCTTGGCAGTGAATGACTGTTTGGCATTTTTTTGTATGTTCACTGTAAAATGTGAGATCAGTTGCTTGTATTTCACTTCTTTCCGGTACAGATTTTGAATTGTGCTGAAGTTTTTTTTATTATTAAAACATACCTTATTCTGTTTCCTGTACCCTGGCTTTTTCCATTGACAACATGCTTTCCAATTCAGAATTTAGCAGAATTAATTTTGGAACCACATAAACGCTATTCCTTAACCATCTTGTTAAGTGGTTACTAATGGAATATAATATTTTGTACGGTCTCTCTTGCAGTTACATTACAGACTCGGAGAACCAGAAGCATTGACAAAGGTTGCCATAGAATTACATAATGCAACAATTCCTAATTAGAATGATAATTTAAGACCATATTCAAAGCCCATTGATGACAGTGTTAGTGGTTTATTAACTTCAGTGCATGGGCTGAAGTTCATCTTTTTTTTCTTGAAGATGTTTGACACGTTCCTCAGCTCCTATTTAATATGAAGAATTAAATTTTACAGGGACCTCTGCACAGAGGTGAATTTCTAAAAATAAGGCAGCATGGAGTTTATTAATTTATGTCAACCACTTGTCCTTCATCTGCTGTCATGTCCCCTTCTTATTTAGGATTTAAATTACATTATTCAATAAAACAGTAAAACAAATATTTTAATGCTTTCTTTTGTAATTCCAGATGGAAAAAAGCAAGAAGTAAATTTTGGTGGAGGGACACCCAGACATTGTTTCTTTGAGCTGATGCCTGGAACTGAGTATAAGATCAGTGTCCATGCACAGCTTCAGGAGATTGAGGGCCCTGCTGTAAGCATCATGGAGACAACGTGTGAGTAAAACAGAGCTGAGTTCAGCCAGCAGTGATAATGCTTTATTGCTTCTCGTGTTCTTTGCCCACACATGTGCCATTCCCACAGTTTCCTTTAGCTGAGCTTTTAATTTTTCAACTACATTATGACTCCTCCACAGAGGTGCAGAATTCTTACCCCACTGCTGTGAATTACTTGTGAAGTCATGCTCACCAACTGTATTGTACTTCTTAATGAGAATGAAACAGGGGGGGTTTAGCTTTCTTCATAAAAAGTCCCACTAGGGGATACTCTGAATATCTGTGACTTCAGGGGAAAAAAAAAAAAGAAAAATTAAGTAAACAGAGAAGGTTTTATGTGCTGCAGCACTTGTTACTTAGTACAATTTACCAGTGTTTGAATAATTAAATACAATTAAATGGGACATTGATACCTAACCTACTTAAGTATGTTAAAACAAACCAACCAACAGCTTTTTTGGGGGTTGCATGTAGGGTGCTCTGCAGTTAAGGGAGTTAGGAAGCATGAAGAAGAACACACCTTGGCCTGCATGTCCATCTGAGAAAGATGGTTTGGGATGCGGACAGATTATTGTATCACCTCAGAGGGAAACTCTTTGAAGAAAGAAAGTCTTCAGGGTGACCTGTTCCCTTCTGGTGCTGAGAGCAGCATTTCAAGCCACCTTACGGCAGTTGTGACCCTTTCTAAAAGGGTCTGGTTCTGGGCTGCTGCGACCATGGATCTCCTGGGTACTGGTTCCTTGTAGGTGTTTCAGTCTTAGCCCTTTATCTTATTGAAGCCAGTGGGAAAACCCCCATCAGTTGCAGTGGGAGTCCACTTGGATGTGGACATGAGGCTCATAACGAATCCTGTTTGCACTAATCTTTTGCCTGCTCTCAGGTTGTCGTATCTAACTCTATCAGTTGTTTATAAATGTAATTTACGTGTTATAGTGAATAACAAGTTTAGTCTTACTTGGAGGACTGTTATTCTGTCACCTGTGGCTTCTTATGCTGAATGCATTGAATAGAAATGGGAAAAATGCCCTTGAACAAAAGCAGAAGCTTTCCCTTACCTAGAGTTGTGGAAATCAACACGTGCATGTTACCTCTGAGAATTCAGCTGGGCTGTATTGAAAGGCACTAAATAGAGCTCTTGCAGTCAGCAAAGCTGTCAGTCAGTGATGGGATATTCAGCTTGGTCTCTGCAAGGTTGTCATCCAAAGTTAATTTTCAGGAGAAGAGTGAAGCACATTTTCAGAAACTCTGTATAATAACCTTAGTAGAAGTTGCTGCAGGCAACAAAGCCACAGTCCTGTAGAGTTGTGGTTGGAGATGTGTTTCTAACTGGAAACATAACAAGGTCTTTCGCCAAATTCAGAAAAATCTTGAAAAGGGCAGTCTGTGATGTGCTCTGAGTGCAGGCACTGGCTTGCTTTTACACTTTGTATTTTGGATTGCAGGACTAATACTTTCTTCCTTCCGGGGTGTTAGAGACCTACCTTCTGTTATTGAGGACTGGTTGGGATTGGAAAAGGAAAGGACACCTACCTTTTAAAAAATGAATTATGGATTCTAGGTCAAGAATAGGGCTGTCTCATGGAATGCTACACTGGAGAAACTTCATTAGAAAGGGGCAGTTCCAGTAGTAGTTCAGTTGTATCATTGCATCATTCACGTTGAAATGCAGCCATTAATTGTTTTGTAATAGTAGTATCCTCTCTTGGGTGGTCAGAAGAGGAGGACATTACTTGCACACACTCACCTATATTTATCTCCAATTGCATACCAGTGGATTAGAAAAAATGAATTTTAAATGTGGAGATGAGTAGAAAATGCTGGGTTTATTATAGATAGAATATATTGGGCTTTTAAGCATGCTTGAATGTTCCTTCTTTTTATTCTCCAGTACCATTTCCAACTCAACCACCAACAACACCTTCAACACCACCTCCCCCACCTACAATCCCGCCCGCGAAAGAGGGTGAGTGCTGCATGTGTGAGTTTATAGTAACTTTAAGGTGTTGGTGCAATGCTTTGCTGCTTCTGACAGTATTTTAGACCTGTGGGGAGTGGATCTTAAAATGCATTTGCTACAACAACACTGAGATGGGTGAAACCTGCATTGCTTCTATGTAGTGCAGTTGAAGTGCATTAGATACTACAGAACTTTGGGTAACTTTTTGAATGGACTAGTTTCTCGCTGGCAACTTCCACAGTCAAGATTCTCTAATCTTGCTTACTGTGTCACACTAGGAGTCTGGCATTCTATAAGTTCATGTGTGAGTTTACTTTAAAAGCAAAATAAAAATAAAAATGGCTAGCCAGACTTTAAAGAACCTCTATGGCCTTGAAGTGTATTCTGTGATAGGATCTGTCAGTGCAGACAATTCACCCCTTGCAGAGCTCAGCTGGTTCTACACCTGCACTGCAGTCAATGCCAGCAGGTCTGTTTGCTAAAGCATTATTAGCTAACATTAAACAAGGGCTTTTCATGACAGTTGCATTTTCTGAAGTGATTTATGAGATTTTCTGAGGAATTGAGGCATTGCTCTAATTCAAAAATTCTTACTTTTCTTGCTCAGTGTGCAAAGCAGCCAAAGCTGATCTGGCGTTCCTGGTGGATGGGTCATGGAGTATTGGAGATGACAATTTCAATAAAATAATAAGCTTTCTCTATAGTACTGTTGGAGCTTTGGATAAGATTGGTCCTGATGGAACACAGGTAATCGAATGTAGAGAGATGGAGGGTGCATGGGCTTGGCACGTTATTTTAGACAAGCGCCAGAAGTGAAATTAATCAAAAAGTAACTGACATAATTGCACAAATCTTGTGAAAATACAAACTGCTTAAGGACAGAATCTTTTTTCAATATCTTTTTATGCACAACATACATGAATTTTGGTAGCATGAAGGCTAGATGTAATTTCAGTCTCCTCTAAATCATTCCAATGACAATTACATTGTGCTAATGTTTTTGGTATTGGTCTTCACTATGGAGTTGATTTTGAAATAAGCTAAAAATAGCATTGATAGAGAAAAGTAAAGACTCTTTTATTTAAAACCACTTGCTCTACAAAATCTACAGTGCTTGAAATAAAACATAGTGTTTACAATGATTGTTCTATTTATATATTTGTTTAGAGAGATGTTTGAATCTGCTCCAGAACAAATTATTGGCAAATATATTACTATTGTGTTACCTGTATAATACGTGGTTTGGGATTGCATTGGAAAATTAATTTTAACTTTTCCAAACCCTGAAGAATACTTAGTTTTTACTATTTCCTATACAGCTATTTTCCAACAATATAGTTCATGGTACTTCAGAAACTTAGGCATAAGCTTAAGCATAATAGCTCCTTTTAAATCAGAGGTACCATTTATAGAACATGAAATTCAGTGTGTGAATTTTTTTTGTGAGTTGTAGGGGTTTAGTGTGCAGTATTGAAACACAGGGTCTGAACTCATGTAGCATCATATTTGAGAGAGGCAATATTTCAGAATATGTTCATGAATCTTTCTATTACTTGCTTCACTCTTGCTCCCTAGCTTAAGTTACTTAAGTGCAGCTATTGATTTGTGGAGACTGGATAAAGTCCCTGCAGTTCTGTGTATGAATAACTGAACATGTGCGAGCAGCTGTAACCAGGATTTTGCTTTGGGGCTTGATTGAGAGTGCTTTGCCAAAGCGGGTATTACTTTTCTCATCCCGTTTGCTGCAAAATGAAACCAGAAAGTGTTAGATGGTTGCCAAGGTTTCAAAGAGTAAAATCAAACTTTATTTAGTGAAAGCTTTCTTAAAGAGAAAAAAAAAATAATCTGGCTTCAGTTGAAGGATGAAGCAAAGTTACAAGATAAATCCTTGTTTTAAATGCTCAGATTCACTTTTTGCTTATGCATTGGGTGGTGCTTTTGTAATGAACATCTTCTGTATGCACAGGTGGCAATAATTCAGTTTAGTGATGATCCCAGGACAGAATTTAAACTGAATGCATACAAAACAAAAGAGACTCTTCTTGAAGCTATTCAGCGAATAGCCTACAAAGGAGGAAATACAAAAACAGGTGAGAAAGGTCATGACTGTGAGGCAGGTTTTCTCCCTGCTGCTCTCTGTGTGGTATTTCTTTCCCATTAGCTAAGTGGTTTAATTAAGCAGTGCAAAACCAGTGAGAAATGGTATCTCTTCACTGGAGACGAAAGGTTGGGCACTGACATTAGAAAGTCTTTGCAATCTGTAGTTTACACCCTTTAGCCCCTTCACCCGGCTGTGTGTTCACCCCACTGACCAAGAGTGATGGCAGGGATGAGGGAGGCAGAGAGAGGCAGCTGGGCAAAAGCAAATGACTTTGGGGACAGTGGAAGGTGGAATGGGGAGTAATACAAAGTCAACTTGGTAAGCGGATAGAAAAATGTGAGGGCAGGAGGGAGCTCACAGAGCATGTAGAAAACTGGACAGAGTGGAGGATCTGTTTGGTTATAAGCCAGCTCAGTTAAGCCTCAGTGGGATGTTTAAGACTGGGCTGGGGGAAGATGTTTGTTAACTGAATGAGGTTGCATTTTAATTAATCCCTTAGGATAGCTTTCTGATGTGAAGAAATTAAAGATGAGTGCCGAATGGGTTAAAATCTGTTTTAGTTGGAAACCATATGTTTTATTATTCTCACACTGCACAGAAATTTCTTGCAGCTGTTGCATCGCATCCAGTCTCAGTGTTATCAAAATAACACGTTTTCCATTTACTACAATGGCACTCTCAGTTGTTATGTGGACTGTGCCCTACAATCCAGAGAAGGAAGGTTTTGTTATCTCTAACCCAGCCAGCAGCTGAATACCACACAGTGCTCACTCACTCCCCACCCCTCTCCCTGGTGGGATGGGGGCAGAATCAGAAGAATCAGAAAAGGCTAAAACCTGTGGGCTGAGATAAGAACAGTTTAATAATTGAAATAAAGTAAAATGTAATGATAATAGTAATGAAAAGGGAGATAACAAGAGAGAGAGAATGAAAACCAAGTGATGCACAGTACAGTTCCTCACCAACCACTGACCAGTGGCCAGCCCATCTGACCAGCGATTGTCCCCTCCTGGCCAACTCCCCCAATTTATATACTGGGCATGATATTTTATGGTGTGGAATATCCCTTTGGCCAGTTCAGGTCAGCTGCCCTGGCCATGCTCTCCCCCAGTCTTCTGGTGCAGCTCCTCACTGGTAGAGCATGAGACACTGAAAAGGCTTTGACTCGGGGTAAGCACTGCGCAGCCACAACCGAAACATCCGTGTGTTACCAACATTATCCTCACACTGAATCCAAAACACGGCACTGTACCAGCGACTAAGAAATTTTACTTTATCCCAGCTGAAACCAGGACACCCACACATTTCATACTCTTGATCTTTACCTTCTGGATTGAGAAATGGATGGCTGAAGCCATCAAATTTTCAAAAGCTAGGATCAAAATTAAACTTTTTTAAATCTTGACTTTAATAACTATGGAATGCACTAATTGACAGACTACCCAGGACCCAGCAGATTTCTTTTTTTTTTTTTTTATGTCTAACATAAATAAATCTGAGAAGATATGAGAAGATAGTTATGAGAAGCCAATAGAAATTGTATTTATATTCAGTGAAAGTATATTGTCAATTTTTGTGTTTCAGGCAAAGCCATTAAACATGCAAGAGAAGTCTTGTTTACTGGAGAGGCAGGCATGAGAAGGGGCATTCCAAGGGTTTTGGTTGTCATTACTGATGGGCGATCACAGGATGATGTGAACAAAGTCTCCAGAGAAATGCAACTAGATGGTAAAATGTGTAGTTTTAAGAACTACTCACATTTCCTTTTTTTCTCATTAATTGTATCTGTGTAAGTGTGGGCATGAGATAAGCATAACTTTTCCTCCAGGAAGATTTTCAAGTTTAAAGAAAACAGCAATTGCTGAGAAAGAATAACACTAGGATATGGTTAGACTCTGGATATATTTGGTGATTAATGGCATTATTTTTAATTTTGGCAGCAGTGCTAAAATCACGTGGTAGTCAATGGAATTGCTCCCAGGATGAAGAGTTTGGGGAATATGATCCTGAGAATCTGGATTGTAATCTATAAGATGGTGGTTATGTGCTTGTGGTTACAAGCAAACTGAACTATTTTGTTTTCTGTACAAGAGATCCTTTGAAAATTCCTCCATATGTTCTTTTGCTGTTTCTGATTGCTCTCATGTTACACTAATTAAGTTTAGGAATTTTTTTAAAGCACCAATTTTAGAGCTTTAAGCAGCCACACCGTGTTGTGAGTCTAAGTATTTAATTGTTGGAGAGATTTGTGTCAAAGCCCAAAGTGTGCCACATGGAACAAAACTAAAGGTTGGAGGAAAAAAACAATCTGCCTATTAATGTGAAGCAATCTAAGAAGAAATTACATTTGTGCTTTTTATTTGCTTTTAACTTTGAGAGCTGTGAAGTTCCCAGTGTATATCACTGATTCCTGAAACCCAGTGTGAACGTCCAGCTTGGCTGCCTGCCTGTTGTGTTGCTAGATGCTGAGTGTAGTGCCTTCATAAATAAAGCATATTATATCATAGTAGGGTTTGCACAATTTGGTTTAAGTAGCAGCCAAGAAAACCCTGTATTTGTGAATAAATGGGAGTCATGGCTAAACTGAACAAAAATTGTTCAGCCCTCAAGTAAGTCTTGCAGTTGCATATATTAATTATTAGACTGGCAACAACCTTGAGAGGAGGTGGTGTATTGTGAGGGTTCAGGTGCTGAGTGGGATGTGTCACCTTGGCAAATGAGTTCCCTTTTCCATTTCCCTCTTGAGTGTGCTGTGCAGCGAGGCTGCAGATAGGTTGGAGCAGGTACTGACCTGTGTGTTTGACAGCAACTGGCATGAAGAGGTGCTGATCTTGGATGAGACATGTAGATATTGTTGTAAATTATTAGGTCAAGGTTTTGTTGTGCTAAAAGCTGTGCAGAAGGTGATGAATGCCCCTGGGCTTCAGTCAAACTTAAAGATAGTATTGCTTGACTGGAGTAAATTTGGGACTGAGCCATACAGGAACAGTATGTCCATTAAATAGATTCAGCCTGATGTAGAAGGGGTTTTTTTCCTTCACCTTTTATGGAAAGGAAAACGTTGAAAAACTTTTAGCTATTTTGCTGCTCCTGAAACATATAGGATACAATTTCCATTTCATTTACATCTTTGAAGTCAGGCTCAAATTTTGAAATATATTCATGCTGAATATATAGAACAGATTCAACCAATGCAGTGAAGTTGCTGATGAAATGAGAATGCATTTATTTCAGTGTTCACTCATGAGACAGCAGTGGCTTGAAATATTATATGTATTAATATATGGACAGAAAAAAATCTGTAAAGGACCTACAGGAAATTAATTTCTCTGCTTTGTATTTATTATATACTTGATACATGGATATTTTTGTGTAGGAAAGCATTCAAACATATGCTAAAAGTTTGCTGAATAGTCATATATCTTCAAGAAAATTCTTAAGGTTTAACTTTATTTAATTAATTATGCATAAATAGCCAGAAGAAATATTTCACAGGGAGTGTATTAGCTTTATTTTAGATTACATAAGTGAATTTTCCTGTGCCATAGGATAATAATAAAATGTCCACCTTTGTATTTAATCAGGAAAGGAGCCAGTGCAAATACAGTTCATATTGTATTTCCACTCTCTAAATAAATGTCTCACAAGAATGTTCTTTTCTGGTTTACAGGTTTCAGCTTTTTTGCTATTGGAGTAGCTGATGCCGACTATTCAGAGTTAGTGAATATTGGCAGCAAGCCCAGTGAAAGACACGTCTTCTTTGTCGATGACTTTGATGCCTTTACAAAGATTGAAGACGAGCTGATCACTTTTGTTTGTGAAACTGCATCAGCAAGTTAGCCACTTTGATTTGTTTCCTTCTAAAATAACTGCTAAATACTGGGGGGTTTATAACTGATAATTTTCTGTTATGAGGTAGTCTTGATTTTTTAATATAATTTACTGCCAATGTTATAACTAAATGTTATTTCAAAAAAAAATTAAGGAAATGAAGGTGCTGTGACTTCAAAATAATTAATGGTTGTTTGCTGTAAATCCAGAATGCAGCCATTGGTTGTAAAAACTTATTTCACATGTCAAACACAGTTCAGAATCATAAAAGGTTTTATTTTATGTATTTTCTATTTTTATATTTTATTTTCTAGACTAACCCTCTGTAAGAGTTATGTACATTCATTATTACTCAAATCACATGGCTAATTTATCAGTGGAGAGCCAATCATTCATGTTTGTATTATGACAGAAAGTAGCTGAGTTGTAGCCTAAGGAAAAGCATAAAACACACCCAAACTCTGAAATCTGCTAAAAAGCCATTTAAATCTCTTTATGAAAATAAAGGGAAATATGTTCTAGAGCAGCACCTGATGGTTAGAGGTCAATAATTCATATGCTTTTAGGTGTGTGCCCACAATATAGTTCCATGTATATAAGCCAGGAAGGAGGCAGTGTACAGCTGATGTGAATAATTTGTGATTGTGAGGAGGTCTTCTGCACAAGGCTGTGAGTTATCATCAGACCCTCAATTATCAGAGCTAGTAAGCACAAAAAATATTGCTTATGAACCATCAGTTCTGAGATTTTGACCATAGAGAGAATGTTGAACATGAGAATACTCAACAGTAGCATTTATTGGTCACTTGTGCTTGTATTCTAAAAGTGATTTTCCAATACGAGTATCCTGAGGTGCTGTATTTGGTTGAGATGCTGCTTTGAGGCTTACTGATTTTCCAGGGCACCTTTCTGAAAGAGATTAGTGTGTGCTCTTCCCTGCCAAAAGAAAAATGTAAACCAGGCTTACAGCTATTTAAAATGTGTGCACGTCTTAAGGACTGTGTACAATTCTGGTCTCTCTTGCTTATGAAAGCTACTGTGGAGTTTGAAAAGGTACAGAGAATGTCAGCTCTAACAATTGAACTCCAGGTGGGGTTAGGCTGGAGAAGCTCACGAAAGGAGAATTAGGAAACACTAGATTAAACCCCAATATAAGACATACTCTTTTTTTAATGCAGCAGGCAGTGAATTTGTTGCCTTTTCCCAACAAATTTGAATTTGTTGAAGAGAATTGTGAAGGCAATTTCTTAGAAGGATTAGACAAATTCCTGGACAAGAAATCCATAATAGGATGTTATATGGAACACATAGGAATGTACCCCTTAATATCTTTTTAGAACCCTTGTGGGTCCTGAGGAGTACCAACTGAATGGAGTGGCCAGGTTTCATGCCCTTCCTAAACAGCATCTCCTTTTGCTGCTGTTGGGCATGGAGTACTGGGTACAGGGCTGAGTGAATCATTGTTCTCACCCAGTGGGACATCTCTTGTATCCTTAAATATATCTTTTCTTCTTTTCCAGCCTGCCCATTGGTAGTTAAAGATGGCAATAATTTTGCAGGTACAGTATTTTTGTGTTAATTTTTATTTCTGATTTATGGAATCATTTTCATTATGTGATTTTCAGAATATTAGGCAATAAATTTGCCTTCATGCTAACAGGTATTAAACAATTGGTGATTGAAACTCTTTGATACAGTTGGCTTTGTCTTTTTTTTGTTTACTGCAATGCAGTATTAATTTAAATTATTAAAAGATATGTTTTGATGCCTTCCAGGATTTAAAATGATGGAAATGTTTGGTTTGGTTGAAAAGGAGTTTTCGGCTGTGGAAGGGGTTTCAATGGAACCTGGTACATTTAATGTTTACCCATGTTACAGACTGCACAAGGATGCCCTGGTGTCACAGCCTACCAAGTATGTATTAACATATAAATATTCACAAAACACATGAAAGTAATTTTCCAGTGCAGGCAATTATTAATTTCAGGGACTAGTATTTTTAAGTCAGAAGAGCAGAGGCACTCATGTACATCTGTGTTATACTGATGAATAGGAAGAATGTTTGGTGTCTTGAGCCCTCAGTCAGTTTCATTCAAAAACAACAATTGTAGGTAGAAGTAGGTAAGCCCACTGGCTGTTCTGGGTTTTCCATATAAGCCAGTTTCATGCTTGTGCCAGAGTAGCACCCACCAATGTCATGCAGGCATAGGTCTGGACGGGTTCCAGTGTGTAAGTAGTTAGTGAAATGGAATGCAGGCTGAAGCCTCATGGAGTTCAGAATGTCTCTGAAGTGGAGGTCAGAATGAGAACCTGCTTTAGCTGTCCTTGGTCACTTTTACTTCAGTCTATGTCCATTCATCGGTTACAAAGGAAGATTATCCCCTTATGCTGAAGTGAGTCTGTGTGAACTCCATCTAGGACCTTCCTGGGAAGAGGGACGTATTTCAGTCACAAGGACTGTATCATGGGAGTGTTATGGAGGAGACAATGAGGAATCCTCCCATTGAACTTTTACAGTCACTCATCAAAGAGGAAGTCATGGAAACTCTTTGCTTCTGCTATGAACAGTGTGTATGTTGTGTTTCCTTCCTCTCACTCCAGTCTCCCACTTCGTATTAAGTGGCACCAGAGAAAAGCAGTGGCTCTGCTGGATTACACATGGGCAGATCTAACAAGTATTCTTTAGCTTAGATAAACAAGAAAGAAAAACGGTGGGACATTTCATTGACAGTTTGTATTAGATATTGTATTAGTCTTTTTGTGTGATTATCCTGTTGTGTCCCAGTTGGAGCTCTTGGGGCTGCTTCATATTCTTCATGTTTTGTTTCCCCCTGGGTTTAGATGGACTGAGATGACAAGGGATTAGCATTTCTCACTTCTTTTTCCCTTTCTGCTTCTTTCTAATTGGATCTGCTGCATTTATATGCTATTCTCTAGCTGCCACCCCAGCCCAGTCTTACTGCTTCATAGGCTTTCACTCCTTTTCATGGTTCAGAGAACACCGTTCTCTTGATGATCTACAGGTACGTCTGAATAATACCACTTGGCTTTGTCGTCTCATTTATGCATTGAATGTCATTACTGTTATTCTCCTTTTTGAGCTCTGAATCCCCAAACTTGTGCTTGACCCACCCTGCTTACTGATTTGTCTTTCATTCTTGTACAATGGACACACTGTAAGGCTTTTTCCTTTTACTTTTGACTTCCCTCTCTTTCTCTACGCGAAGTGGGCAATGTAATATCACATTTGATCATCTACTGACACTGTGCAGAATATATTGTTTATATATCATATTTGACTCCCTTTTCAGCATGATTCATATCTATACATTGTATATGTGCCAGAAGCACTTTAGAAGTAATGGGATATATTTAGGAAAGAAATTGTTCAAATAACTTCTTCAGGCTTCTTTCTGAAGCTTTCTGAATCTGCTATGATTTTAAGGAATCAAACTAATTAACATTTTAAAATACAGTCACTTGTCCAAACGTCCCACTTTGGGATTTGACAAGAAAAGGTTAAATTAATTTGGAAGTACTAAATAACAAATTCTTGGAAATTACATAAAATAAAAATAAAAAAAATAGTGACTTCTATTATAACATAAATTTGTTCTCTCTTCTGCAAAAATTCTAGGAAATCACATTGTATTTCTGTATGTGGTCTGTTTTGACTTCACTTTCTTCCGTATTGGCTTTGAAATTTATAAACTCCATTCCCTGTATTTTATAAGGCTTCCTATAACAGTCTGTCACTCCGAATTTTAATCTACTTGTAATGGTTTAATGACAAAGGACACATCTATTGAGATTGGTCTTCCAAGCAATTTCCATTTTCATTGTCTGTTGAATCAGACAAGTGCAAAGGTCTTGAGAGTGGCTACTGTTTTTTAAAAGCTTTTAATATTATTGATTTTACCTTTATTTCCAACTGACCTCTGATTTCATCTTCAAATTAAAAAAAATGTTAACAATTAAGGACACTTTTGTAAATTTTAAGGGAAATGATAACTTCTCCTTTCCTCATAAGTATTCTTTTAGTAGTTGTCAAGTGGAGTAGATTTTGTAAACTTCTTCATATCATTTCTCAGTCTTGATTTCTAAAGAAATATACAGAGTGATAAAAAGCAGTCAAGTGAACACCTGATGAGTAAATCACCATATTTGATGTTGTTTCAATTTAAAGGACGTTACTTCTCTTTCAGGTATTTGCATCCTGAAGGTCTCCCTTCTGATTACACCATCACGTTTCTCTTTCGTATTCTCCCTGACACACCTCAGGAGCCCTTTGCTCTTTGGGAGATTTTAAATGAAGGATATGAACCACTGGTTGGAGTTATTTTAGACAGTATGTATTTTGTGTTTTATTAGTGACTTTAACTGTACAAATTATTCATTCTGTGTCTAGATTTATTACTGCAAATGTTTCATTCTGCTGCAAGAAAAAACTACCTGAATCTGGAAGGTGATGGTCTCTAGTTCTTGGTTTTTAGATTCAGTTTAACTGAGTTTAATTTGAAGTTAGAGTCAAATTTTGAGTTAACTGCTTTAAACTGGGGCAAATGATACTGAAATCCAAAGAGCTGAACCCTAATTTGATGTGAGGCACTAATTTGCTCTTAGAATTTCCAGTGCCCTGGATCTGATTCTGTTTGAATCTATCTTGATACATGACATATGGTACACACAGAGGCAGTGCGGTCTGGTGGATACCACACATAGAGTCATGAACCCTTGATGGCTCTTCGTTTCTACTTGATTTGACTTCCACAACTGTAAAACAGGGTTTATAATTTGGAGGGTTTCCATATTTACTGTTGAGAAGATGAAAGTACTCTGATAAGCTGTTCTTCATAGCTGCCAGTATGTCACCTTGAAATAGGTGGGAATTAAGCATTTATCTGCCTTGAGGATGTTTTTCTTGTGCAAGTCCCACAGAGAATTAGTGGGAGGGTAGGACCAGCTAGACATGGGTGAGGTAGATAAACAACTACTGGCCTGTCCTTTCCGTCATACCAGGAGAGAGCATTGCTCTGATATAACTTCTTGCTTGCAGGTCAGTATATCGCTTATGAATGTGTTTTATTGTCATTTAAGCTGTAATCTTTGGTCTGCTTTGTTAAACACAAAATTGACTCCTTCAAATCTTGTATCAGGCCTTTTCTTTAATGCAGAGCCCTTAACTTCTGTCTCACGCAGATGGTGGTAAAACTCTGACATTCTTTAACTATGACTACAAAGGAGATTTTCAAACTGTGACTTTTGAAGGTCCGGAAATAAGGAAGATGTTTTATGGGAGTTTTCATAAGGTTAGTAATTGTAATAGGGAAAAAAACCCACTCTGAATAAAGTTTTAGGAGTTTTTCGTGTTTTGAAATCATCTTTCATGAGATCAACTGGTGCCAAAAGAAGTGTGTTTTGCATCTCGTACATTACTATCATAAGTCTCTTTGCAATATTGGATTGACATTAAGCAAATCATAGTTTTTACCATGAAGATGATGTGTTCAATTTTCATCTCATGCCTTGTGCCTGTATTTTAGAGTTCATTTAAAAACACTTGACTTGAACAGTAATTTAGAAATAAATTGGCATTTGCTTTTAAGATTTAGTTTCTTAGTGTCATTCAAAATAAAAAAGTCCAGCAAAAAAAAAATTTTTTTATGAGTTACAGTTTCTAAACGTATTTTAAAGGCTATGCCATACTTAACTTTTCTTGGCTGTTAAAGGACTTGTAATGTTCTTTCTGAAAGCAGATTGTGTTGGGATTGTAGCACATACTTGTTGTGAAGGGTGCTTTTGTAGTTTGCTTTGATTCCTGATGTTTGTATCTTTCCAAAAGAATTTTCAGTCAGTGGAACAAGAAAGGGAAGGTAGATCAGAGCTGGTGTACAATTCTGACTCTTATAATTGGTGGTTTGGAGGAATATATGAGGCTCTAGCAGATCCTACTCTTAAGCATTTTTCTGATGTTCGAATGATGATTTTTGCAAACACATTTGAAAGGTTCAATAAGGCAGATTTATAGTAACTTTTCAGTTATTTAGTTACAGCCAAGCCTGGAGTACAGCAGGACTCCTTCATGGCATTCCCTCACCTTGACCTCTGATCTCATTGTAGTGTACTGGTATAGGGAAGATACTACATTTCTACCAGCAATTCATCTGGTCTCCTCCCACCCTAACCCTATCCCCAAATTGTTCTTTCCTTTGCTTAACTGAGAGATTGCTCGTGACAGGACAGTTGTAACTACTTCTCTCTGCTGGGAGTGGCTTTGCTCATCAGAAGGGACCGCTGTGTGTGATCAAGGCAGAAGGAAGGAACTTGGTCACTGTGGCTGGCTATAAAGGATGTATTGGTGAAATCCAATGCTTGATAGCAGGATCATACAAGGTCCAGGAATTATTACTGACCAGATAAATCAGGAGTTCTATGGGATCTGAGTTGTATATGAATATTGTGTGGATCTTTTGTTGGGGATAAATTATCTTCTTACTGAATAAATTCTGTAAATTGACAAACTGTATGCAGATATTCCATAAGTAGAAAAATTAACTAAATTCCTTAAACAGATTAGAATCAAAGACTAATTCAGGTTGGAAGGGACCTCTAGAGGTCATCTAGGTTATTTGCTATGGATGATTGCATGAGTTTCATTAGCAAACATGGAGGTAGGAGCTCATTTCAAAAAATGCCCCCTTTGTCCCAGGAAAGAGCACATACATCCCACATGCTCCTTTGTATGTTAAAGCATCTTTTCTTTTGCTTAGCTGCATGTTGTTATCAGCAAGACTACGGCCAAGATAATTATTGACTGCAAGCAAGTGAGTGAGAAGACCATTAATGCAGCAGGAAATATTAGTTCTGATGGCATAGAAGTGCTGGGGAGAATGGTGAGATCCAGAGGACCAAGAGACAACTCTGCACCAGTGAGTAGCATAATAACAATTCTTTAAAACGTTTAAAATATCCCAAAGAAAACTGCATGGGATATTTGCAGTTAGTTTTAATTTGAAGCCAAGTGAACTGATATTTTAAAAAGTAAAGTTCCAGCATTTCAGAAACTCTGCAGAAGTCTGCAATAGTTGTCACGTTGGGCAAAATTAATTTTTGATTGTTTTAATAAATGAAATCACAAGTTCATAATTGTTCAAATGTTATTCTCAAACACATATGTAAACACAGTTGATACATTCAGATATGACTTGTGTTCCAGACTTCATTACATAGAGTAATACAATGTATAACTGCTTTGCCTGGAATCATTTAAACCTTGTTTTGAATGATAACTATTCCCCATGTCTCTTATCTCCTCTTACTCTCTGTCCTCGGAGCTCTGTCCCCTAGCTCGGTATCTGTTCAATTAAATAATTGAACTGGTTTGGCACAGATGGTCCCCAAAAGCAGAACTTCTCATCTTAGCATATCTAGCTCTTTTATAATATAAAAAAATTTAAATGTGAAAGATCTCCCCCAAAAGATTAAGTACTCTTTCATTCCTCTGAAATTGTTCTCCTAGAAGCAGTAGCTGATTATTCTGTTTGCATGACAAGCAACGGGGAGTCTTTCCATTTTGTTTCAGATGTCTTTAAGAAGGTTTGTTTGGGGGTTTTGACTTTTTTGTTGTGTGATGCTGTTCACTAATTTTCTTTGAACTTTCTTGACCCTAGAATGAGGTTAGCAGAGAATATGAACCTTGAACTCAAGGCTTGATTTGAATAGGAATGAGGTTTCAAAATTGTATTTACTTGTTAATATATGAAAATACTCTTGTTTAGTAAAAAGCCTTCAGAATATATCTCTGTACAAAAAAAAAAAAAGTACTTTTAACCCTCAGACTTATGGACAATTATTATGTGAAGCCTGTAAAGACAATTACATAGAGAGACCCTTGTAGTCACATTCCAATAGAAACAGAAAAGGGCAGACTTAGGAAATCTTGGAATTAGAGAAGGCTTTGTAAAGAAGTGGAGAGAAATGGTGTCTTTTGTTAGAACTTAAGAATCTATAAAAGAAAAGTCAGACTGCCCACTCACTGAAAAATTTGATTTTGTTCAAATGAACTGTAAAACTCATGTAAGACTAAAAATATGTAGCTGAGGATGAAAATTCTTTATAGTAGTGTTCAGCTGTCATTGTGTACTACCACATACACCGAATTAAAAGCAAATCAAAAAAGCACCCAAATACCATTCTTTAAAGTCTCCATTCTGCACAATTTATTCATGTCGAGTAGGACTTGTGTGAATAGTCACTACTAGGACACAAATGAGTTAGTTTCCTACTCCAAAAATTGAAGGGCATCAAAGGACTCTAGTAGGAGGCAGGATAGAGGTTCTTCTCACAAAAAGTAGACTTCTTAGTTTTAGAGATGCTTATTACATAAAATAAAAACATGCCGTTATTTTGGAATAAAATTTTGGATGTTTTGTTCTAACTGTAATCACATGTGTTAGCATTGTTGGAATGTTTTTAGTGTATTTTTAATTGAATCAATATAGTGCAATCACCTCAATGTTGCCAAACATTTCAATTTTGAGGGAATGTAATTGTACCAGAGTTTTCTTCCCAATTATGCATATGGTGTGCAACAGTAAAATGAATAGGCAGAAACAGAGGTAGGTAAGACAAAAAGGGCATTAGACTAAAGATGCCTAACCCTTTTAACATCTCTGAATACTGAGGCTTCTCTGGATTAGACATTCCAGCTAGCCCAGAGCAATGAAACCTGACTGTGACATGCAGCAAGTAATGCTTTTTGTTCCTTCAGTGAGATTTGATGAAAAGTCCAGCTTTAAAAGATTATTTGCAATTCACAAACTTTATTGATATTTCCTCCTCTTTTATCTTTTTTTGTCTCCATGTATCTGTACTGTTAAAAAAGTACTGCCTAATGTGATCTGCTGGTGAAAAATCTTTGCAGAGCTGTAGCTTTGTTACATGATGACAGTAGACTTTTCCATCTCATATTACTGATTCTGCTTGGTGGGCTGGATATTTAGAAAGCAAAATCACTATGAATACAGAGAATTATAAATAAATCTTTAACAGTAGGAAAGAAAGCTTTGTTTTGTTATTTAGCTTTAGTCAGAACAACCCACATAATATTTTAAAATAAGAATACCATGTCATTCAACATTTGGTTAGTGAATAGAGCAATTCAGAAAATGTCTGTTTGCTCTTTAATTTACAACAACATATTTTATCTCTATGGATCTCTAGAGTGTCTAGTCTAGAGAAAATGAATGCATATACACGCCTGTGTGGGACTGTGTAAATTCAGCCAGTACTGTCAGCCTTCCATTGTTCAGGATAACAGAATAGCTTGGGACGGAAACTTCTGAACCCAAGCTGCTTTCTGCACAACCAGCTCAGGTGTTGCTTCACCCCTTTCTGGGATGTCTTCTTTGCTTAAGCGCAGTTTCATGC
Organism: Pseudotriccus pelzelni; assembly: GCA_035584735.1. NCBI lineage: Eukaryota > Metazoa > Chordata > Aves > Passeriformes > Tyrannidae > Pseudotriccus > Pseudotriccus pelzelni. Next base: position 137,902,584 of record JAWMRA010000078.1, read on the forward strand.
AAATGCCCAGGGTCATTCTGAGTCCCAGAGGAGTGTGGTCAAGCTGAGTCCTCCTGGAGCGAGTAGCTTAGGGATGTACAGCAACGAGGGAGGATCTTAACTGGCTCCACATGAAGCCAGCCTCCATTTGACACAGACAGGGACACAGACTGGATGGACTCATGGTGGATCTCTGTGGACCCAAACCCAGGGTCCAAAAGCTGCCTTCATGCGGCACTTCAGCTGTCTGAGGTGTTTAGAATGGAGCCGGCTCATGTGGGTCTGCATCAGTAGTACAGCAAATCTCCAAACCAGCTAATCTGCTGTGAGGTGAGGAGAATGTCTCTTTATGTGAAAGTATGCCTTTATTCAAATATAGTCATTGACCTATATAAGAAAAAGTATGAGACAAAACCAAAGGTGCACATATGTAGTTCATTTAAACAGATTTAAGAGCAATACGGTTTTAAGAAGTCTCTAAATTCATTCCTCTCTTCTGGTCTTAAAATAATGCCACTGAAAATAATAATGGGAGCAAAACCAAGCAGAGTTCTATCTCTAGCAGCTCCTCCAATTTTTTAGCATGTGGGGTTAATTTAATGGGATGTTCTGTTCCATTCCTCGCTCTATTCAATATGCACATAAATAAGGCATGGAAAAAGAATAGAAATAGTAACAGAAGCTTCATCTCTCTAGACCACTTTATTCAGTCAAGGCTGTGAAGGAGACAATTGGTTTTACCATTGAGCCCTATTTAGTATATTGTTTCTGGGTATCTAGCAGCCATTATTTTTAGCAAATGTGTGTGTTCTTGTAGATTAAATTCTTGTCCAAACCGTGTTCCCAGATCTGTGATGGGAACTTTCTGCCCAAAGTTGTCATGTGTTGAACAAGCTTTTTACCATCATTAAACTGTCATTGGCCTGGGGATAAAAAGGACAGGAGAGGGCATATTTTGAAGTAAAATTAAACTGGAGAAAAATATAAATATTAGCTGTGGCTGAGCTCCAGTGTAAGTAATAGGCTATAGGAGACCTTGTCCCAGATACAATCTGATCAGCAGACCAGTGGGTTAAGAGGAATTACTCAGTTTTGAGAAGCTGAGCTCTCTTTTGCCTGACTCTTGATGCCTCCTTTGCTGTATAAAAAGTATTGAGAAGCAACATTGTGCAAAATCAGAAATTTAATCAAGGAGTGGGGGATAATCCAACAAGTGCAGCAATTAACCTTGAACAGCTTGCTCAATTCATGTAATGTCTGGTGGTTCAGATGACTTGGTTAGAACACACATTTGGTAAAAGCAGTGGACTTGCCATATAAGTGAGGTATTTGTGGCTTGCTGCTCCAAGTCAGTAGACTCTCCTCTGTCTAATCTGAGTGCTTAAATCAAGGTAGCTTTGCTTGCTGATAGCTCCCTTCTGCACTGCTCTTACACCTAACAGTGATTTTGTACATCACTCTTGTTTTAAAACAGCTGCAGTTACAGATGTTTGACATTGTTTGTGCTACCTCATGGGCCAATCGAGACAAATGCTGTGAACTTCCTGGCTTGGTAAGAAACCTCTTTCAACAACTGTAGAATTCACTTTTTACTTTCCTCTTTATTGAGTAAATGTTTTAATTGAAATGGATGATTAAGTGGTTTCAAAACAAGCCCAAGTCTGCTTGGATTATGTGTCCTATTAAAAGTCCATGGCATATATGTTGTCTAAATCAAGGAGGTGCTTTTGAGGCATCCACACAATACTGTGTCTTAGATTTGTGAAATCCCTGACTTCTGAAGTTTTTGATATCATTCTTCCCCTATCTTAATTTTTCCCTAGAGAGATGAGGAAAACTGCCCTGCCCTTCCTCATGCTTGTTCCTGTTCAGAAGCCAATAAGGGTCCTCTTGGACCTCCTGGACCACCGGTAAGGTTTTATTCAGGTTTTTAGTGAACTGTACTAAATAGTCCACTGGCCACCTTTATTCCAAAACATGTGAATATAGTGCCATTATAAAACTAATAAGGTTAAATTAGGGTTTTAACTGTTGGTGAAGAGATAGAATTATATTCAACTTGTAGCAAAGATGCCAAGTATTAGGCTGTAAAAAACCTTCTACACAGTCAGTCAGTCAAATGATTTAATCAAGACCCGAAGCAATTGTGGTATTCTTCAGACCTTGAACCCTATTACCTCTCTGTAGCATTAGTAGATATGTCATAGTTAGTGCTATTTATTTTCAAATTTTTAATCATCTGCTTTTATGTCTACTGTAATATATGTGTATTAAATCTAGTTTGGAGTTTACCTTTTGAAATGCTCAGTTTACAATATTCTTATGAATTAAAGGTATAGGGTATGACAGTGCCACCTGTATGGTATGTGATGAAAGAAGACTTTTCTGCCTTAAAAGCCCTACCTAAGAACAGTATTGATTGGAAAGCGCAACTGAAAGTGTAGGTTCTTCTCTGCCTCTAGGAGGTCTCAGAGGTACCCAAAAGCCCTGAAGGAAAGAGAGGATGAAATGATCTGAAATAAATTTTTTTCCAGCTTTCCAGTGAATGATGAAATGCACAACTTTTACCTTTACTTTCTGATATTCTTTAATAGCACTCATTAAGTGTTTACTGTGTAAATGTTAAGTGTGTATATATTCCTTGCATAACTAGTGGAACTAGACAGTTTCTTCCAGAAGCCATTTCAAGAAGTTGTTTCACTTTCCTTTCATCTCAGTATAGTATCTTTGAAATATGGAATAAATCTCCTTTCTTGGAAACTTGTGGAAACTCAATGTATAAGACATGGAGATACAGGTCACTAAATTTTGAGAACTCAGTCTCACATCCGAAGGCTGATTTTTATCAGTTTAGAAAAGTTGCAGCCTCTGTTTACAGTGGTTTGGTTTAACAAGAATCCTAACTGGGATAGAATGATCACGTTTTCTTTTTTTACAACCAGGTTGTTAACTCCGATTGGCGTCCTAGGGCTGCCTGCTAAGTTAGTTTGAGATGACGCTCGCTTGTGAAAAGTTTGAGCTGTGTGCTTCTTTGCTCATATTGAGTCCTGTGATCTCCAAGAGCATGTTTTGAAATGAAAGAGCCAGTGAAGAATGCAAAGGAAAATGTTAAAGGACACTAATTACATGATATGCATGTTTAACAACAAAATTAACTTGCACATAAGACATTCATGTTGTTGATCCTAGCAGGCATTAATCCTACTAACAAATCAGAGGTTAGTCTTTCTGCAAGAAGGGTTCTTCAAGCTGTGGTACAAAAACCTGAAAAGGAATTCAGGAGAAAATTCACTGAGGAGGTGTGTCTTGAACAAGGAGAAATTGTTCTGTTCTCCTATTTAAATATAGGTTATAAATCAAATATGGATTAAAGTTTTAATTTTTGTATCTTAGCATCCAGTTTGTGTTGTTTGAGAAAGACGGATAATTCACATAAAAATGCTACTGAAATTGAGTAGTTGGACCACATTTCACAGTAAAATGAAAACTGTTTTGAAATTATTTGACTGGAAGGATGTGTATTGCTGTAGTTCAAAAGATATATGAATCAGGAATTGCTAAGGCTTAACCCAGCAGTAAAATAATGTACTTCTATATATTACATTTAGAATTAACAGTGTTTTGAATAGCACAGTGCCATGCAAGAGGAGGCTTAAAAACAAGCAGAAAAATCACTGCCAAGGCAGGCAAGTGTGTGATTTTGGAACTCAGTCTGTTTGAAGTGATGCTTTTTTGCCAGACAGTTAGATGGCATAGCTTTGGAAAAAAAAGGTAGTACGAGGCCTAAGAAAAAGCAGAGCAAAAGAATAAAGTCAGCATTCATCTCTGTGCCAACCAAAAGTCAGAAAGTCACATGTGCTATGTCTGGTCAATAGTGCTCCAAGTTGTTAAAATGTCATGTGACTTTTCTCTAAGCCAAGGATTTTCCTGTTTAAGAGATCAGGATTCTACCATGTAGCCAGTTTTAGACATTAGGCTAAAGAGACTCCAAAGAAAAGGCTTTCATTTGTTTGGGATAGTAACTCTGGAAAGATTTTCTAGGCTTTTAGGAAGTGGGTCATTTTGGGTAAGACAAAGTGTTGTTTAGAGTTAATGTTGTCTGGCAGTTTTCATGATGGGGTACTGTTTTTATGGCTTCATCTTTGCCAGAATTTGATCCTGCTGTCTGAAATTCCCGACGCAGAGTAAAAATAAGATATCACACAAAACCCATGCCTGCATTTATAAGGAGCGCTGCAAAACTGAAGAAGGTGAAATAAACAAAAATATGGGAGGATTTAAAAAGTTTAATTACAAGAAATAGATTTTAGTGCTTCACAGGTTTTGACTATTAAAAAGAAATAAGTAGGTGTCTTGATAACAGTTGATTAAGGCTGTTTCTGGGGTAAAGGACTGGCTATTAAGAAGTTATTCAAAATAAGGGAAAAAGGCATAACAGGAATCTTTGGTTAGAAGAAGAAGTGGCAGAAGAAATGAAAAATTTGAAATTAGTCACACAAGCTTAGTAGTGCTGGGAAATAACTACCAAAACAAGTTTATGAGAAAACTGAGAGGGGCTCTTCTGATGTTTTCATCTTAAATAAATGCTCTTCTGGAACTTGTACTTTTACCAAGAGGTTGCTGGGCTCAGCACATGGATAAATGTTTCAACTTCAGCATGGATCTGAAAGTGTATGATTTAATGTCACAGCATCAGGCCTGTTTTAGGTATATATTCTTAGTAAAAATGCAGTTGGTTTCTAAGTACAAAATGGGAGAAAACTCTGTGGTTTTGTTTATGTTAAAAAGTTGCAGTTATTGTGCTAAGGAATTTTTAATCTTGGAGAGAGTAATCTCAGGAGAAAGGCAGAGTCAAGAGAAAGGACAGAGGGAGCTACTGGGCTGGAATGTAGAAATACAAGTGTCTGGAATTTTGGAACGGGCAATTGAGACGTGGTTCCGTGGAGAGCATGGGATGAGATTTTAAGGGTTGGAGTTGGCTATGGTGGAATGGGCTGTGGCCACAGACCTCTGGGATGGAAGCAATAAGACTGAGAAAGCTGAAAGGGGCAGTGGGAAACTACTCTGTGATCACACATGCGAAGACCACGTCATGATATCTTTACTGAAAAGCAAGAGTGCTCTAAGATTTCCAAACATTCCTGTTATTTGCATTCCTATTTAAGTCTCATAGATACTACATGTTTTTGTGTCTTTAATTTAACTGCTGTTCTTTTTGTAAGTACTTACTGTAGCCTCTGTGGAATGCTATTCAGTTATGGTGTGTAGTTGTACAAGATCCTTTTTGAGTACGAAGAAGGGCGGAATATCTGTAAAGCTCATATTCCAATAGGTGAAGCAGTATGCTCAGGTGGGAGAAGAAGGACATTAATATGAAAAAAAATGGAAAAAAAATGTATGCTGTCCTAGAACAGAAAGCACATGCAGCATATTTTTGCAAAACACGTTCATGGCAGCCATCCATAGATATATGCTACTCCAGTGTCTCAAATGATACTAATAAAAAAGGCAACTGTTGGTTAATAAATTATGAACAGATGTAAGCATTACTGAAAAAAGCAAAAAAGAGAAAAATGGCCAAAAGAGCATTTTACCCAAGAGTAGCTCTAAACTAAACCATGGTAGATCTAGTAGATTCTGGAGTTGTCCTTGCTAAACAATATTCCCAAGTCATTAGAATCAAAAAATTATAGAACGGTTCAGGCTGGAAAAGATCTTTAATATGTATGAGTCCAGCCATTAACCCAGCACTGTCAAATCCACCACTAAACCATTTCCCCAAGTGCCACATCTACACATCTTTTAAATACCCCCAGGGATGGTGACTCCAGCACTTCCCTGGACAGTCTGTTCCAATTCTTCACAACCCTTTCCATGAAGAAATTTTTCTAATATCCAATCTGTGCTTCCCCTGGGGCAACTTGAGGCAATTTCCTCTTGCTCTGTCACTTGTTACCTGGGAGAGGAGACCGACCCTCACCTGGCTACAACCTCCTTTCAGGCAGACAGTGATAAGGTGCCCCCTGAGCTAAACAACCCCAGCTCCCTCAGCTGCTCCTCCTAAGACTTGTGCTCCAGAGCCTTCACCAGCTCCATTGCCCTTTTCTGGACCCACTTCAGCCCCTCAATGTCCTTGTAGTGAGGGGCCCAGAACTGAACACAGGATTTGAGGTGCAGCCTTCTCAGTGCCAGATGCAGGGGGATAATCACTGCCCTGGCACCTGCCGGCCACACTGTTTGTGATACAAGCCAGAATGCTCTTGGCCTTCCTGGAAACTCAGCCTTTGACAATATGATTTTGGTGAGAACAGACATATGTGCAGGAGGTTTCAGCAACTGGAAGGGAACCCACAACCACATTTCCATCCGTATTGTAGCTTGCAGTGTTATTTTGATGCTTACGTGGTGTGCATTCTTGGCTCTAGAAAGCAGTCACATCTGTGTTTAAATCTGTTCCTGTGTATGGCCATACTTAACTATGTTCTCAATTTAATTACCCCAGTGGAGGGATAGCAACAGGATATTTACTGATTCTTGAATGCTGATGCAGGAACAGGAAAAAACTGCTTGGGCTTCTCTGGATTTCATTTTTGAGAGTTTTGGTATTCAGTGAGTGCTGTGCTTTTGCTTCCCAGGGTGGTCCAGGTGTCAGAGGTGCCAAAGGCCATCGTGGTGATCCAGGTCCAAAGGTACTTTGTACAGCGCTCTACATTTGATAGATGTACAGGTTCTTGCTTTATCTCTGCTGCATGTAAGCCTTGAAATTAACTCCAGTTTGTCTCTGATGTTATTGAGGAAAAAGTATAGTGAAATGCTATTGGCCTTTGGTGTGGCTCTTTTCGTAACAATTGCCTGTCCTGTTTGTTCCTTGATAAAATATAAAATTCAGAATTCTGCTTTTGCAGCATAAATAATCTTTTTTTTTTTTTTTTTTTAGTATTTATAAAGGACCCAGGCAGTTTTAAATTGAACCTTAACTCCTCAATCACATATTAATTCATATTTCAGATGTTTTTGAGTCTATTGGTATTTAATTCTTCAAACAGAAGCTGCCTTTGTCCATATGATAAGAGTTTAACTTATGTCCTGTGCTACTTTAGGGACCAGATGGACCTCGAGGTGAAATTGGTGTTCCTGGACCGCAAGGACCTCCAGGACCACAAGGACCCAGTGGGCTTTCTATTCAAGGGCTTCCAGTGAGACTTAAAAAATCAATAGGCTTCTTTCCTGTGATGTTTTAAACAGCAAATATCTTAGACTAGACTGAAATAGCTTTTGGTGTTGGGATCAGAATCTGAATTTCAATATTTGAGGTGAAACCGCAGATGTGGGTTTGACCTGTAGTGAACATGGGTACAATGCCAACATTTCTGGTTTTTTATTTGGATCTGAACTTTTAGTCAGTTGAAAGTATTTGATCACAGGTTCAATACGACCTGGATATTAGCATCCAAGCCTGGAGACAAGTGAAAAAAATTGCAGTGGGGGTTGTAACATGGCACCAAGCCAAAGTGTTAATATTTTATCTTTTTCTGTTTGGGGTATTGCTCATTGCAGATCAGTTCTAACTTGAAAGGTATATACCCAAGCAAGAACACCATATTCTCTGCCCAAATTAAGTAATAATGTTCATTATGTTACAAAATCTGTCATCAGAGGAGGTGATTAGGCCTGGAGTTTGCAATGCTGTTGTGAAATAAGTCACAGAATTTCATCATAAAGAAGCATTGGTAGCACTTACCTTGTTTCATATACTTCTCAGTAACCAGTTCATATAGATGAACACAGGTACATCTAGAGACGAGTACACACAAGCCTTGCAATGTAGTAGATGCACATCTTTTTTTTCTGCTAGATTTTTTCAAAGTTACTACATTGTAATACACTTTCTTCTTTTTATCCAGTCTATATGGTACTGCTGTACAATATAATGATTTACCAAAACTGTATATTCTTGATGATGCTGTCATCAGAGAATGATACAGAACACTTTAATTATAAGTATAATAGTTATTTTTTAGAGAAATAGTTTCTGTATAAAATTTAATTAAAGTCAGTTTATTATCTAGAAAAATATATTTTTTGTCATGCATATGTAATGTAGAAACATGCCTATTTTCCATAGAAAACCCTTGGATTTCATCATTGTAGGAAATACTTCTGAGGCCTGAAGTGAAACGAATTCCTTTGAAGAGAAAATAGCTACTTTTTTATTGTTTTGATTTGGTTTTTTGGTGGTTTTTTTTTAACATAATGGCTACAGTTTTGTCTGGTTAATTCTGAATTCTTTTAAAATAAGTTGTATTTTCTGTATTTTTAAATTTGTCATTTGCAGTTTTGTGAACAAGAGTCTGTGTGTTTGCTTTCAGTAGGAAAAATAGTCAGGTTTTTTATTGATTGTTTTGTTATTTTTTTCACAAGAAAATGAAAAGAGCGATTAAAAATAGAAAAGTAACCATAGATTTGGTTTACTATGTGTGATTCTTAATTTGCAGGGCCCACCAGGTGAAAAGGGAGAGAAGGGAGATCTCGGTTTTCCTGGCCTGCAGGTATTCCCTAAGTTACTGTCTAACCTGTCTCTTATCAAGTTTGAATGTTGAATTGGCATCACTGTGTGTTGAGGGCACATATTCCAAACCGCCGAGAAATGTGGTGTTGGGGTGAATTTAACAGAGCCTTAGAAAGTGAAGAAATCCAGGGTGTGCTGATGTGCAGTGACCAGTTCATCTGGGGCCTGAGGAACTGTTTATTTTCTTGTGTAACACTGAAATCAGGTCTCTATAGGCTCAAAGCCTGTGCATTTTAACAATGTCTGTTTGCCCATCTCATTTCACAGAAATACCACCTTTATTGAATCTTCTATGGCCCCACCTATTATTGAATTTATCCAAAACATTTATCCAAAAGCATGTCATACAATTTCACTGTATAGTAATTTGAACTCAACTTGCTCTCCCTTGATCGCTCCTAGGGTGTCCCAGGAGCATCAGGTTCACCTGGAAGAGATGGAGCTCAAGGTCAAAGGGTAAGGTAAAATGAATATGTTTTACGTGGTTTATTTCCATTCTGCAGTGGGTATGTTTCCCATTATGTGATTGATATGGCATAATTTATGCCACCTTTCTAATTTCTGGAGACCACACTTCTGTGCCAGTCAGCGCAGCAGTCAGAGGCAGGGTGGATATTCTTCCGTCTGCTACATGAGGGTTGAGAAATACTAGACTAGTGATGGGAACCATCCACAATGGCTGTGCTTTTGATAAAAGCAGATGTCTCTTCTGTTCAGCACTGCTAATTAGTCTCTTTGCTTATATGTTTAAAATTAGGTGGTTGTTAAATGGTACATAATAGTATGCAATTCAGTGCAATTATACAAGTTAGCTTTCTAGCTAATTAATGGGTAACAGAGACAACTACAAGGAAATTCAGTATTAGAATTCAGAACCATACCTGTAGAAACTGTTGACAGGAGGAAAAGGTGAAGGTGAAGAATAATACCAAAATTTACTCAGCCCTATTCTGCTCCTGATAAAGCAACTGAAGATACTTACAGTCTATCTAGGAACCAATGAAAAAACAATTCATATTCATTTGTGCAGTTAAATATAAAAGTCCTTCTCTTTGTCTCCTTATAGAGACTTTGGTTTCATTATTAATCAGGCACAGGAAAGTTATTGTTAGCATAGTACCAGGTTTCTGTCTACAGCAGAAGTTCATTATTAAATGTGACTTTTCAGTTTCATTTGAACAAGATTTACATATTCATGATCCTTTTCTTGGGTATTTTAATGTAACTTGAACTTCAGAGAAATCTGGACCACCTTTGATTTTCTGGCATTACCTTGAGACCTTGTTATAAAAAACCCCATCCCTGTAGCAAAATGTGCATTTGAACTCACTATTATGGATTTAAACACTGGCATATCTTTATGCCTAGAAGTAAATCCACTGAAGTTACTGTAGAATTTGGATGATACACAGATACGCTTTTTTCTCTAAAAATCAAGAAAATAATTTTCTTAAGATAAAGATTTACACATTACCATCAGATGAATAAACTAACTGGATGAATACCCTTCTAGTTTTCAATGAAGTTGTGGTGAAATATGAAGGTATATATATTCTTTTTTCTACTTTATAATACTATGTTGTCTTCTTCTGTTTTTCCATGTTTTTAATGTCTTCTTTTTGGATGTGTTGGCATATTTCCCCCTAAATTCGCCAAGCTTGGTATCACCTGTTCATCTTCAGGTTAATAAAGGCCTGGAGCCTGATGAACATTTGGATTTTTGCCATATTCTGTCTGATCTTGGTCATGGACAGGTTGAGGTGACCTGGTGCTAAATGACATACCACTCACTTTCCTGTCCCTGTCTAATAGTGAAACAAAAGTCTCTGTAAGGAGACAAGGAGAAGGACTTTTATGTTTAACTGCACAAATGTGACTGGTATGTGCCTCCTCTCCCTACCTTCCTGATCATGGGGGACATCGAGGGGTTTGCAGTTCAGGGGGACTTGTTTTTATGTTATTCTGTAGCTGACTTTATATTTAGCAGTGGATGCTCTCAGACTGGCCTTGATGTCAGTCAGCAGTTCAGAAGTGGTCTAGTTTTCCTCCATGTGGAAGTCAGCGTGTTGTTGCAGAGAGATGGTGTTCCAGAGAAAAGCAGAGGAAGGCTAATGCAACAAAGGCTTTTGATACAGCCTGGGAAGGTCACGTGGAGCTTATTCTGTAAAATACCCCAGTGTTGTCTATAAAAAGGTATGGCAATTACGTAAATTGCTGGTTTTTATAGATATGGTAATAATGCTTTGTTCATGTGCGTTCCCTTTCTTCTGCTGTTAATCACAGGAGCTGGATGAACAGCCTAGAGCTCATAAAATTAGGTCTGTTATTGTTTCTGTGCGACCCTTTTGCAATGTTGTCCGGCAGTAATTATTTCTATGGCAACAAATAATTATGTTATACTGATTTTATGGTGTTGTAACTCATTTGATTCCTGTGAAGATATGACAATATAAAATTGCTTTTAATGGGTGAAGATTCAAACCAATTATTTCACCGCAGTCTCTTTGAAGACCATGTGCATGAGGAAGGCACAATTTTAAAGGGCATAACTGCAGCAGCAAAGGGGAACTGGAAAATTCCTGAGAAGTAAATTGCCTTTTCATATAATGTTTCTTTTGTTGGGCTTCCTCCTGTTAGCCAAGATGCCAAGCTGTTTTGCAACTATTACACTACTAGAACTGAGATTTTCTGTGTTATTCTTAGCTTAGTTATCACGTCCTCTTTAGTATTTATTGATCATTTAAATATTTTAATTATAGTGATACCAGTGCTGTAAAGTCCTTAAACAGATGGCTAAATCACAGTGATTTTAATGGAAGACATGCATGGGACTGGTATTTATTGGGAGATTTCTGAGAACTTTGCTGAGCTGAGTATAATGTGGTATTAGACTCACGAAGTCCTGAAATGAAGATTTATTTTTTTTCTTCCAGTTGCTGGTAGTTGGAATCACTTCACTTTTACAGTTCTTCTTCCTTCCTTTTTTGATTTTGATTTCTAGTGTTCATGCTTTATGATTTTGTTTTTGAAATCAGTTGAGGAAAGGGTTTGGTTTTTTTCTCTTCTTAATGTTGTAATTCAACATTTAGTCTGTAAAGTTTCTGTTTGTATTTCTGGACTTCTGCTCTTTTAGTCCCTGGTTTATTTGCTTTTTCTTGAGTTTTAATACTTCATCAAGAAATAGAACATCTTCCCTGTCAGTTTTGTGAATTCATACAAAGATGACTCTCATAATGACATACCCTCCCTATGAAAAAAAGTGAGATGTAATAAAAGTACTGTGTGAAGCTTGAATCAGAGTAAAAAAATGCATTTTCTGATAATAAAGCTAACATTCTGAATATACGTGATAATATTTTACACCTGTCTGGTAACTGGTTTAAATCTACATCTCAGACTTCACACAAGGAGCAGTTCTCCCCCTCTTATCCGCTTCTAGTTATAAAAGAGTGTCATAAAATATTTTATGAAATAGAAAATTATTTGGTTTTATTTTATGGCTGGAGCTGTTGTTCTGTGGTGTTCTCTCTCATTGCCCCATACTTGTAGCTAGCAGTATAGAGAGGTTTTACTAAAAAGAACAGATCTTGTTTCTCCATGAACACTCCTAAGCATTTCATGTTGAAAGATAGAGCTTGAATTGCATACGTGACACATTCTGCTTTTTCTGGGTCAGGCAGTCATGGGTCCCAGGCTGCAAGGTTTTTTTGAAAGGCCCAGTAGGAAATTCTTCCAGTCCTGGGCTCAGTAGCTTCAGTTAAGTTTTTGCCAGTATCTAGTCCTACTGGAAAACTCAAGTCTCCACGAGTCCCCCAGACAAATTCCAGGGTACTGAAAGCTCAGGAGCTTATAATGGTGTCAGCAGCAGTTTTAACTTCAGCAGACTAGGGATTTTACACGATGCCATATGTATTTTGGCAAATAAAATCACTTGTAAAGATCCTGTCTGAGCTACACTGTTCCTCCATAACTTTTTTTTTTCATACCATTAGTAAAGTATGTCCAAAATAATATACATCTTGATTCTAGGATCTACATCCCAGGTCACACATCAAAATCTGTACCATCCTGCTCGTGGACATGCAGCTACGTGGGGGAGATTCAGTGGCTCTATACAGTCCTTTCTATCCTGGATGTGACAGAGAGAAAGTGCTGTTGTTGCTTTGTAATTCCTCTATCCCTTTGGAATAGAGATGGTTAAGCAAGGAGGAGAATTCAATAAATGGGAGATTAAATAATATCTTTAAGGCTTCAGTGCTCAGAATACATCTTTGTGAATTCTCACAGTGCTCTATTTTCTTCTACATTACACACACCAAAAATAATGAGAGAAAGAGCCAGAAGAAATACATTCCCAGTCTTCCTGCCAATTTCCTGGTACTTACTGATCTCTATGCGCTACTCACAAGTTCAGAATGAGTGTCAGATCCATTCTGGCCATCAGATGGTCTGAGTAACATCATCTTCAAACCCTGCTGGCAGCACAAACAAGTATCTTTAGTCTTTTAGCTGCATGAGAGAATAGGTATTGTCATACTCTTTCTTGAATCAGCCTTCACTTTGACTTAATTTATATATAGCAGTTTTCACATCTAGCGAATTCAGTAGGAGGTGATCTGCTGTGGGCAATACAGACACAATGCCAAGAGAAATAAACCTTAGGAGAATGGACAGGAAGGGATTCTTGAGCAGCCAACAGTAAAAACACTGCTCAGAATAAAGAAATTGTGAAATATATTCCGAGAAAATGTAATTTTGATCATACTCTTAATTCTGCTCTTTGACTGGGATGGGAGAAGGGAGGGACCTACAGCATTATTTTTCTTTAGAAGTTTGTGGGTTTCCTCTACAAGTAACAGTTTTGGAGTCTGAACACACTTTCCTTTGCAAACGTATTTGAGCTAGCCTTGCAACCTTTTTCTGTATATGTCTTAAAACTTCTGTGATAGAGATACTACTACAATCTTTATTTCAATTCCACTTAGCTGTTACAGTTGCTTTATTTCTTACTGTGATAGGGGAGCTGCTTTGGTCCTTGCAGCTTCAGGAACCATCTGGCTGCACTGTGAAATAGGAAAGTATTTCCTTATCAAGTCTAAGGATGCATAGATGACATAATGTGAGTTGACTACGTGGCTTATTTTATCAGCAAAACACACTTCTGGTGGAATTTTAAAAAGCCTTTCCAGGTACATGGCAGATAATATTCCCCAGCCAGTTTTTTATGCCATATGATGGCAGATTTGAATAATAGTTTTTGAATTATGAAAAGCATAAAACTAGAAGTTCATGCTGGAGTCATTACTAAAACTGTGTCAGAAATAAAGATTCAAAAAAAGTACAAACCAGAAAAGCTCTCTGAGATACTGAGGCCTGGAATGTTTTTTACTGTATGTGTCAGCATAAACAGTTTCAAACATTTCAGCAATAAACCAAACACTTCCCAGCTTAAACTACCTGTCAAAGTGGTCTTGAACCAGAAACAAGACCATATTTTTCCTTTTTAAGTGCTGTAGTAATTAAAGAATTGCCTTATCACCAGGCTGGTCAGAAACCCACGCTTTCCAGCATAGGGATGCAAAGCGTGCATATTGGTTAATTTGCAAGAATACTTTATTAATAGTGCATTTTCTTCTACATCTGGTCAGTCCTTTTTTTTTTTTCTTTTTTTTCTTTTTCTTTTTGTGATTTGCTTGCTTTCCAGTTTCCAAGTTATCTTTAGTTTTTGGCTCCCATTTCTGGAAGCTCTGAGGCATGTTCATAATGTAAACCACATGAGCATTCCCGGTGCTTCCTGACTCAGGACCTCAGTGATAGTACATATGTACAGTATTGCTGGGCAGAGGGATCGACTCTCAGTTGCCATCTTTCAGCACTTCATCAGTGGGACTGTGAATAGTTGCAACCAGTGAGAACAGATGTAGAAACGTGACCTTGTGGTAGAGAGGTTTGACAGCAAACCCTCCCATTTATCTTGCCACAGAAGCGTTCTAAGTGAAATTCACTCAGAGGTGAAAATGACCAGTGTGAAGAATTTTGCATTACTTCTTATTTCAAAAGTATTGTGAGACTAGCTGGATTTTTAATTTTTTTTTTTATATTGGTGACACTATGGTTTCTTTTCAGAAATAAATCCTCCCCAGGGCAAATAAGGGGAATTTTTTTCTAAGAAACCACTACCAGTTATTAATTAAAACACAAACAAACAAAAACAACAAAACCCTTCCCAAACAAAAATCAAACCAACAAAGCAAAACAAAAAGTAAATAATATAATCTAGATGAAACAGAACAGATTCACGAAGTACATATAAGAAGCTGATAAAATTGCCTTTATTTCTCTTTATAGGGCCTTCCTGGCAAAGATGGACCCACAGGCCCACAAGGACCTCCTGGCCCAATGGTGAGTATTGCCCATGGAATTCGTTACTGTAAAAGTCAGCAGGATTTGGGGGGATTATAGGTCACACTGTTATCTAGGCTGCAGTGGATAGACCAAGGCCAAGGGAAGTTAATTTTCTCATGACGCACAGAGTTGGCAGATAGCTGCTTGTCCAGTGTCATTTCTTTCCACTCTCACTTAGCTCCAGAAAAAATGTCTCCCATGGGAAGGAGAGAGGGTTATTCAACATTTCAAACAAGACTTTCTTTTTGTAAAAAAATTCCAATTAGGACTGTTAGTTGAAGGGAAACGTCACATCTTGCTTGGTTTAGAGGCTGGAGGTGAGTGCAGGTGCTTTCATGGAGTAATCAAGGCAGACAGCAGAGTCCGCATTTGGCCTTCAAAGTAAGATGTATATTGCCTTCAAAATCAGTGTCAGCCTTCTCAGGTAGAGCCGCTGGGCAAAGTTAATGCCTTCTGGATAGGTGTAAAATGTTCAGTGAAGCTGCTGATGGTACTGAGTATTCTGCAAGCCATCCTGTGCTTTTTACAAAGAACATTCCAAGTCATGCCCCTTGAACACAGTATTAACATCGCAGGATTTAGTGGTTCAGCAATTCCTTCCTGTTCCAGAAAGCAACCCAAGTTATTTTTTTCAAGTGCTTTTCTCAGAGTTGTGCTTTGGTGCTCTTTTTCCTGCAGCATGTACTTCTCAGTCCTCTCTCTCAGCATCTCCAGTCTTTGACTGACAGAACTGATTGTGTACTGGCTGCTTTGTGCATTTTTTCTCATCGGGATTCACGGATGTTGACTGTCATCACCGCTATTTTCTTCCTCTTTTTCCATGTAGGGCATACCTGGTGCTCCAGGTGTTCCAGGTATTACTGGAAGCCAGGGGCCACAAGGAGATGTTGGAGCTCCTGTGAGTAAAATTAATATTTCTTTGTCTGCTGTTGTGTATTAGTTGGTTTCTGATCTTGGGTTCATTGTTTGACAGAACTCCTCAATATTTATAGCTCATGATCTGTTTGCAGTTAGTGGCTAAATGAAACATCATATTGGTCTTTCTTTGTTCATTCTTTGTAACTAAATTTATTTGTTGATCTTACATACAGTGTTTGGAATATAGGGATTATAGAGTCCAAACACAGAACTTAAAAACATAACTATGTGAATTTGTAGTCTTTGTGTAATTACTTTCTCCTTTCTTTCATTTACACTTCTAGCAACTCTCAGGAAATTCAAGTATGCCATTTATTAACCTGATTTTTTTCCAAAATATTATTTTGATTTTCAAACTGTGAAAATATTTTTTGTGGTTACTCTGTGTTCACATCAGAACAAATGACTAATGACCAGGGCTCTTTCTAGATTATTATTATAAATTATTATAATAAATAGTATAAATACCAGCTTCTTTGAGTGGAAAATTACATTCTCTATGCCTAAAATTAGTATTAGGAACTATTAGTATTAAGTTTGTCTTTCAGATACTATTTTTTATTATTATCAAAACAACCCAAAACAAAACAGTTTGACTGGAAGAAAGGAATACAAATATGAAATGAGTGTGTAAATTATATAAAAGACAATATTTGTAGTGGACCTGTTTTTTCTCTATAATAATTCAGGTAATATTGTGTATCCATATTTAAACTACATATTTAACTACTTGGTTAATTAGAAAGCCTGCTCAATTTTTTTTCCATATATCACAGTAAACGTTCTATTTAATTTTTAAATTAATTAAAGACATCAGAATGGGACAGTGTGTATTTCTGACTCTACTTGTAGACTAGAAATTTTTTTTCAAAATCCAGTTTGGTTTGGAGATTTAGGCCAATGCAAGCATTTTTATTTGGTTAAGTGGAAATGAAATTAAAGTGACTGATAATATATAAGCAAAGATAATAACCTAATGCCCAGTTCTGCATAGTTTCTTTGTGTAATCATGAAATCTACTAAGGGGATTTGATGAGCTATGGAATTTATTACTATCAGTATATAACATGTTGGCTGTTCGGTTCCTGTCCAAATACATGTTCCAGATATTGAACCAAATTTCCTAGAGTGTAGATATTCCTGTGAGTCATGTAAGAGCTCTGCTGTGTTCAGAAAAAAACAGCTAGATGGCTGAAAAATTACTGAGCTTTAATAACTGTCTTTCTGAAAAGGTGAAGTAATAAAAAAGAGACCTTAGAAGTTATCTTGCAGTCTTTGTATGAGTTTCTTCTTTCCCAGGGTAGAATTAAACTGTGCTTTAACCACGCATCAGTGAGCTGCTTACCTATTCAGGCAGACCTTTCCTTGCTACCCTAAAATACTGCCATGAAGTTATAACTGCCCTAATCAACTCTTTCCAATCCATAATAGTCCTTACCATCATTACAGTATTATATTATCTTTAATGTCATACTTAATTTTCTGTGCAGTTCAACCCCTTTGCTTACTCTGTTCATAGTGGATGAAGAGTCTCAGTGCAGTAAATGCCACAAATTTCAGACTGCTATTTTGTCATAATTAGACCAATTTCAGCCACATGAAATGCATGCCTGCCCTTGCTCCCATTTTAAACAAGTGAATTCAGTGTCTGACAAATATGTGAGAAAGTAATTGTTTCCATGTAATAACCAGAGGTGAACATTTTGTTGAGTACCGAAATGGAAGTGTATTTGTTAATGTCACGTAACAGTGAAACCTTGTTTATTGTTGATTTTTTCTCCCTTTACAGTGAATCTGCAAGGGAGACAATGTTTAGGTGTTGAAAATTTTGAGTAGAACAAAATGAGAACTAATTTTTGGTATTGAATCTTTTCATAGGGTCCTCCTGGAGCTAAGGGTGAAAGGGGTGAGCGGGTAAGTCCATGTTCACATTAGCCATGCTTTTTTCCTGTCTGCTTTCTCTCATGAAAAGCTCTTCCCAGCAATTTATGTTTCTCTGTGTTTACAGGCACAATAGTTTTCTCTTTGCAGTCAAGAAAACTTTCCTTCTTTTCCAGACTTGCTTTTATATATAGCTACATTGATATTTTGAAGGTGAGAAAGAAGTATGAGGCATCAAGCACATCTCCAAATCTCTCATTAGGGTTATCTTCTCAGACCTTGGCTTACTGGCTAAAAACAGTAATGGGAACCAGTGAAATCCCAAAATTTCCTTGGCTTTTTTTCCCTCATCCGTGAGGATGTATCTCTCAGCAATGATAAATGTCTTTCATTGCTCTAAGTGCTTTCAACACAGAACTGATGCAACAAATTGTTTTATGACACCGCTGCTGTTGTTATCCAGGGCGATCTCCAGTCCCAAGCAATGGTTCGTGCTGTTGCTCGTCAAGTGTGTGAACAGCTCATCCAGGGCAAGTACATCCATAGTTCTTATGCTTCTGTCTCCAGAATGGATCTTTTCCTGCCACCATTACTTCAAATTGCAATGCTTTTCAAAGTATCTAAGGGGATCTGTTTGTTTTAGGCTAGACAGTCAGGATTTATGTTCCAATTAGATTTATGTTCAACTGGATTTATAGCCAAGTGGAGCTGATTAGCATCAGCCATCTAAGAAAAGCCAGAATTGTCTCCAATCTATTATAGTACAGAAGCTTCTGCTGCAACGATTTTAAATTTTTATAGATACAAAATACAAAAAACCCCCAAACCCTTACTAAAGTAAAGAAATAAAATTCCACACAATAGTTTTTCCATTTTCTGTGTATTTCCTAAACCACTATTTCTCCACCAACAAGCACATGACTTCATGCACATAATATCAAAGCATGACAGACCACAGCCTTGAGAACCTGCCAATGCTCTGTTCAAGCTCTGCTGAACCAGATTTTCCACTGCAACTTGAAAATTATGACGCTTTTCTCCTTACAGGTCATATGGCAAGATATAACTCAATTCTGAACCAGATTCCAAGCCAGTCTGTCTCAACACGAACCATCGCAGGACCTCCCGGTGAGCCAGGTCGGCCAGGAGCTCCAGGGCCACAGGGTGAACAAGGATCACCGGGCATGCAAGGGTTTCCAGGAAGCCCTGGTCAACCTGGAAGACCAGGAGAAAGAGGTAGGCTTCATACTTCACACAAACAAAATGATACCTCCCTTTCCTGATACATTCTGATGGCTTTTGTCTCCTGTCTAAATCTGAAAGCAACAGTTTTCTCACTAGTTGGTTGGTGAGTTTAACATAGACCGTAATGAAAGCTCTGTAGACACTCTGTCCTGAAGGTCATGCAGGCTTTGCCAAGTGTGATTTGGCAGGGTCAGACAGAGGTTTAATGTTTAAACTGCTGAAGGTTGGCGGGACCGAACTGTGCACATCCCATCACATCATGCTTTCATCCTAGTAGGACTCTGAAGTTGAGCTGAATCTCTAAATGTATCAGCAAAGGAGCTACTGAAGAAGGTCAAATGCAAAACTGACAGGTGCATATTGGGGAAAGATTGAGTTTTTCTGATAACTTGAAATGTGTCAGTCTAGACATTTCTGCCTAACAATGGTCTGAATGGAGCAAGGTTGATAACAAAAAGAAAAAAATTCCTGGTTTATGGGGGGTTGAGAGGATCAAGAAGAGGAAATGGTGAGGTCAGAGAGAAGTAATACACTTAACACTTACAAGAATTCTCTTCTGTATTCTTATGTGTAGGCTAGATCCCCTTCTCCTTTCTTCCACCAGGACTGTCTAATAAAAAAACAAGCTCCATGTTTGATTTACTCTCTGTCTGTACAACCCTGGCCATCTTTGGTGTCCCAGAGTAGCACTAACCTCACAGAGGTAATACTGAGTAGATCTAAAATTAATTTAAATTAATTAATTAGATCTAAAATTTAAAAATTAATTGCTATGAAGGCTGTACAGTTCAGGAACAGTTCAGTTCAGGAGCTTAATAGTTCTAGCTCACAGTAGCCATGATGGTCACAGTTAAAACTTCGTTTTGAAAAGAAAGTCTTTGAGTGAACCTGTCAGTCTTGCCCTCAAGACTGTAATTCCAGTTATTTTTTGGAAAAAAAAAGAGAGTTTCTGGCACTGTCCCCTCAGTCATGTCTGCCTGCTCCAGATGAGCAAAATCCAGACACTGTCCAGGAAGAAGGAGGAATGAGACAAGTAGAAAAGATTGGCAGAGAAAGCAAGTGAGGAACTGACTTTAAAAAGGGTGACCTGGAGAGACTGAATGCAGATTTCAGGGTACTTGCTTCCACACTAGCATATATCGGAAGGCTTCTTGGGAATAGGTTGTTTAAGCTAGGACCTTGGGAATGGAAGACCCAAAATACCAGGCTACAAAAAAGGAAACCTGCCCAGCATTTTCCATTGTATTTGTTGTGCTGAGGCCCAGTCACACATGTTGTACTACTATGAAATCACAGAATGATTAGATACAGTCATTTAAATGAAACAAGCTGTGGGTTAACCCATTGCTGATAATGTCTGAGAAACAGCATTGGCAACAGAATGAGTACAGATAGAGTAAAAACACATTGAAAAGAGTATTTATTACTATTTTCTTCTCTATATAGATAACTGATGTTAGAAGGGACTGATTTTGGCAGGTAGGGCTTGTGGGAAGTTTCATAATTAGAGAGCAAATTCTGTTCAAGCATCCTTCAGAATTACAATCAGCCAGCCAGAGCTCTGCAGATTTTCATGAAATGTGATGATGCCAAATATTGGGAGTGTTTTACAATACTTAGAGCTCAAAATGAGATTGTTTCAAGAATCAAGAATACATGTGTAAACTTAAAAGACAAAATAATTGGTTGGTTTATTTGGAGTGAAAATGGGATTTTAGGATGTTCATATAACTGGAGCCTTAAGCAGAATGTGGAAGAAAGAGGAAGGAGCTCCTTCAGAAAGTAGGCACAAGTATAGCGTAATTTACTAGTCCTTGGGGATTTAATTTCTTCAGAAGCAACTGAATCTTTATTCTGATGTGTGTTTGATATAGCAGCACTTTATTTAGCAGGAAGATATCTTTTGCTACAGACCTTTAGGGATTTTTCAGAATCTGTTTCTAAGGAATTTCCCTAGGCTAACCCCAAAATGCAAAAATGAAAATTAAAAAATATTGTAACCAGATTCATGCTTGTGGAGAATTACTGGAAGTTTGTCATGCATTCTCAATTATCACTTGATTCCTAATTACATATCATAGAGGGAAGGAGCAGACTAAAATTGCTCTGCTTCTGGATGGAAGGGTTTTTAAATTTCCAATAACTACAGAGAAGAGGATAAATGGAGTCAGACCCCATCCCTTGGTGTGTTCTGAAGCATTGTTTGCATTTAACTTGTTTGGCAAACACCATGTATAGTCCTGAAGATCTCCAGCCAGCCACTTGGAAGTCTTTATGAACAATGTGTTTCTTTTCACTGATCTCATCAGCATTTTGGTTGTATATGAAGTCAATTTAATGTTCAAGACCAGTGCCAGATTAACAACTCTGAAGGTCAGGCTTCACCTTCAAGTTCAGAAAATGCACTGCTGCAGAGTGTACTGAGAAGTCATAGGCATTAGAAGGAAATAACACCTGCTTAGTTAGTAGTGCTGCTTTTTTCTCTCTAATTATTTTTTCCCTCAAATTATTGGGATTGCTGCAAGAACATGTTACTGGCTCTGAGCTCAGTGGCAAGGTGTTGTTAGAGTGGAAAGAGAAAAGGTGGGACAGGAGGATAGATGTTTCTTCCTGCTCGCCTCTCCTGCCTGTTCAATCCCAGCCTGTAAGAAAGGAGCACTTTGGAAAGCAGCGTGTGGGACTGGTCAGAAATCGTGCACCAAAGAGAGCTGTTCTGGAAAATGTCAGCAGTGAGACACCAGTGAACTTCCCTGCTAACTTGCCTGGCCAATAGTTTCTTTTTCCTTGTTTACCTTGTCACTCTGCCAAGCATTAATCAGATGATTTGGAAAGCGACTGGGATTGAGAGAGTGTTTTGGAGTTCTGTTTGAAACCTCCACTTGAACTTCTAGGTCCAGGATGTCCATTCTTGGATGTGTTCTCTCACTAGTAAAGCACTGAGCTGGTCCTTCCAAGAAAGACCACCTCAGGGAGAAAGGACAAGTCATTTCTCCTGACAGATTCGGTTCTCAGTGTCTGTTGCCAGCTGAGAGGCCACATTGTATTACCAGGCCCCTACAGTACATATTCCCAGATATATTACTAGAATTTTGCTCTCTTACTTATTTGCATAAATACATAAAACCCCAAACACTAATTATTCCCATCATCTCATCTCTATTTTAATTTCTGTTTCAATCTCTACTTTAACTAGTTCACAGCACCGGTTTCTATTTTCATTTCAGCTAGTTCAAATGTCTTTTGTTTTGATTTTATGTTTATGAACTGGGACTTAAACAACTAGTGTCTGGCTTCTAAGTGCCCAGGAACTACTTGAAACTGCAAAATAATATAAAAGCCCCAAAAATTCAGCATGCTTTTCTTTTTTTTGTTTTGTTTTGAATTATTTTTATAATAGATGGGTAGTGTTGTGGGTTTGCCTAAGGACAATTTTTTTACCACCCCCCCCCCCAAAAATTGTTCTAAGGTGAGAGAAGGTTTGTGCAGACAAAGAGATCTGATTGGGGAGAAAATAATATTAGGATTTATTACTAGTAAAAATAAAAACTAAACAACTACATCTACAACAA
>JAWMRA010000078.1:137942455-137964274 GCA_035584735.1 Pseudotriccus pelzelni
CCCCCCCCACTTTCCCCCACCCTGTTTCCTGCTGACCAGTGGAGAAGTTCCCCAAACAACTCAAGGAGTCTTCAGTGTAGTTTTACAGAAGGTTTCCATGATTTTCTTATACAAATTTCCAGAATTTTAAGAAACAAGGATAAAATCTCTCCAACCTTGGCTGAAAAACTAAAACACACAAAGAAATGTAGTTTAAGTGGTGTTAAAGTACTTCTAAACTACCCCTAATTTTTTAAAGTTGTTAACCAGTGATATCCATTGGCTCATAAATGTCTCACTTAGGAGAGTTTATAAACAACACTTTCCAAGCGATGACAGATAGGGGAATGCCAATTAGTGAAAAGATTTTGTGGACTGATCATGCCACTTAGTATTTAGCCCTCAGCCACTCTTTGATCCAATTACTCTGAGGTAGGAGACACATTGGATCTGTATTACTGCAATGCTCTTCATAATTATGGAAATCACAATCACAGGAATGTGGAATTATTGCTAACTGATGACAGTCATTTACACAGGATAGTTCTATGGCTCACCTTTCATATCCCCTTATTAAGGGCAATAGCTGGGTTTTAGCCTTTTCTCATAACAAAGGGTCCCAAATAATTTGTTTTT
Organism: Pseudotriccus pelzelni; assembly: GCA_035584735.1. Lineage (NCBI taxonomy): Eukaryota > Metazoa > Chordata > Aves > Passeriformes > Tyrannidae > Pseudotriccus > Pseudotriccus pelzelni. The sequence goes on from JAWMRA010000078.1 coordinate 137,943,071, forward strand.
GTATAAAACTCATGCACAATATACACAGCATGAAATTTGTAGTCCATCTGGCACACATTTTAGCGTTAATTTATGAATAAACTATGAAATTTTGAGTTCTCAAGACTCCTTCTTACGGACAAACTTCAACACAGAGCCAAAATTTACTGTAGACTCTGAAACAAAAGAAATATATACATTTTTCAGGTACACTTTGCAAGCTGAGCCAAAGTCAATAGGTATTAGGTAAGTGCACTGTAGCTAAAGGGCATTTCTGAATACATTTCATCTTTTTCACTAACCACACCAGTAAATCAAAAACCAAGGATTAGACACGGTTGTCATTCTCTGTAAAACCAAATTATGTGGCTGCACTCAAATACCAACAGTTTGGAGCTGGGGGGGAGATGAATTTTTTTCTACTCAAGGTGTACCTACTACCCCAGGGTAGCTCTGTGCCTCTGGTAAAATAATCAGTAAAACAGCTAATGATATTTAAACTATCATTAAATTTGCAATAACCACCGTGGCCTCTGAACCTGCTCTGCTTGGGGCACAAGAGCCTTTTTCATGTTAGTCTAGTTCTCATGCAGACTATTATCTTGGCTAAAAAGCATTTCTACAAGTATAACTAATACTGCTTGGAAAATAAATCACAGTTACAGAAGCTGCATTTTTTAACAAAATAGAGTAAGAAAAGATGATACTGCTATGACAGTACAGCCACCAACCCTCTGACTAACCCTCTTCTGCACAAACACTTCAGATTTACCTTTTGTGGTCCTCAGCTGCCAGCTTATTTTGGCCTTTTTCTACAGAAAACTAGCACTTGCTTTAATTTTTAAAAAGTGTCCTTAAGTCAAGTTACCTAAACCAATGCTATATGCATTTAGGTACTCTTAGTGAAATTAAGAATGGCTTATTACAATTTAAAATAAAGTGGTTACAACCCAGTTTCTGTAAAAACAAATTATGCAAAACTAATCTAAGATGTTTGAAAATTACTGTAATTCCCAGATTTTGACCTGCATTACGTGATTTCTGTCTGGAAAATGATTTAAGTTAAATCAATGCAAAGTACACGTAAATTTCATCTTGGTATGATGAAGCTTTCTGCAAATGAAAGGTTTCTCTTTAAGTGATATATTCTGTTAAAAACTGTAAGACTGTAGAAAGAATAGCACTGCACACTTGGCTTTGGACAAAGAATTACGTTATTCTTCAAATAAACAGAGAACTGGGTGAAGAAATGGTGAAATACTTTCCAGACTTGCTGTCAGCACCACAAGTGAAAAAAAGGAAATCTAGACATTTATAAAAGAGCAATTAAAAAATAATCTAACTCTAATTTCATCTGGGCAAGTAGTTCAACAGTATCATTTACAGCCATTTTCCTACTGCTTGTCAAATTCCCATTAATTTAGTTTCTATTCTCACACACGAGATCCAACAGCTTTTAAGGGAAGTGAAAAGCAGCTTTAAAACTTTCTTTTTGGGAGCCTCTTCAGACAGCTCAAGTAAAAGGGCCCAGTTACCCATTTATTATCTCTGACCTTCATCTCTAGTTTTGGATAGAATGTCAGCTGCCCCCAGGTAAAGGGTATGGGAATCAGCAGCACTGACATGTTTCAGGTATGCCACAGAAAAGCCAGGAATTAATTTCAATCAGCTAAATAGTCTAAACAGGAATTTGTTGGATTTTTAAGATTGAGCTACTGACCCCCTTCTCAATTAGTGTCAAGTTGCTGCCTGCAGTTAAAACCTCATGTAGACGAGAGAAATTTACTTCTTAAGTATCTGTGTGGCTTTTTGTCCACAGGAATTTAGATCTGGCTCGGGTAGCCTGAAGTGTGAGACTTGGTTACCTTCAAATCTCCTGTTAAACAAAATGCTACACAAAATCCCAAGACATTTTAATGCCCTTGCTATTTAAAAAGTCACCAGTGATAGTTCCTAGATTTTACTGGGGCTTAATGATATCCAGTTAGTAAATATAATTCCTAATGAGAACCAAAAAAGCCATAGAAAATGAACTTCCAGAGGGGATTCCTCGAAGAGTACGTTGGAATAGAACTGGGCTGTACTGGCAGGAGAGCTTTTTCCTGGTTTATAGTTTGTTTTTAGGAAAAAGTAAGACTGGCTCCAGTCTTTTACAGAAGTTTGTGTTGGCCACCTCTTCTCTCAGCACTGCTACTTGCCAGCTCTGCTTTATGAGAGAAGATGAGCACCCAAGTTCTGGGCAGTACTGGTTCCCCACAGCCCAAGATAAGAACCAAATATTACCATACGAGGCACATGGAATTCAAACCCCAAAAAGTTGCAGACACATTCTACAACTAAGGAGGAACTAAGAAAAAGACCTACTTTAGTACCGATTTTTTAAAGGCTAATAAATAAACTCAAGATGGTCGTTATAAACATAGCTCAAGACCTTACCATCTCTGGAGGAGATTTTTATGGCTTTCCTTCTGCACTTTCCCATATAACTAGAGTAACCAATCCCACAAGTTTTCCTTTATCTTATAATTCATTGTAGAAAAAAAGCATTTTATAAACTTAGTAATAACTGCAAGTTATAATTTGTAACCCCAGCACATCACTGGAAATACTCCAAATACAATTTGTCTATGCAGTATAACGTGAGGTCTTTTGGTGTTGGCTCCTTATGAAGTTATCTGAAGACATTAACAGACAAAAAAAACCTCATAAAAAAGCCCTGTCGGCATCTTGCATATATAAAAGTACTGTTTATAACACCATTTCAGCCACATAACCAGCATATCCCTGGCTTCTTCAGGTCTGTTACTCCATCCCAGAAATAACGTGGGTAACTAAAAATAGGAATTTACACTAGAAATTGTAGAACTGTGCAAGACAACTATCGCTGCAGCTCTTGTAAGAAAACAAACACAAAGGGCAGCTGTGGCTGAGCGGATCTCTAAATCCAAAAGCCGTTCTGTTTACCAGTGCACACAAAATTGTTTGCTGGGAAGATGACAGTTGGCTTCTGGTTGGCTGAGTGCGGCAAGGCTGGTTTTAAGGACACAAAACCAGGGCGGAGTTGGAAGTAGAAGTTACCTTCAGCACAGAATGTGCACGAGCATTATCAGAGTCACCTGCAGTTCACAGGTGTCCAACACGCTTGTGTTTCATCACCTACAAACTTTTCTTCCTGAGAACATTGTGACTCTCTGCTGTCAAAGCCAGGGAGTGCTGCTGATGAATTACCAGGAATCTGTGTGCCCTGGCGTGGGGATGACACACAGTGTCAGTACTGGGACCCTGCCCAGACCCTGCTGCTCAGCTGAAACAAAATTACGGCTTCAGACCAGGTTCTGCACCCCACTGCCTCAGAGCAGGACATACATATGGGGGCGGAAATCAGGCAAGTTACTCGGAAAAATAAACACTAAAAAGGTGTTTGGTTTTCTTAAACCAGATTTCAGAGTTTACAATACATCGAGTTTTAAAACCACCGAAAGTGTTCAAGAACTGCTCCCCTGAAAGGACAAGGGAGGGGCTGTCTGGCCCGAGGGCAGTTCCCAGGACGGCTGGCAGTGGAACAGGCGCTCCCTATGTGGCAGCACCAGCCCGAGCACACTCCTTCAAATCAGATGGCTCTGCTTTCTTAAGGGGAACTCTCAGGAATGCATCCATCTCACTGGACCAACACAGAGCTGCTGTTCCATATATCTGGTAACATTCTTATTTAAATACTTCTTGAAAAATAATTTCCTGCCTTTAAAACTGTCTCAAAACATATATATACCCAGACAGTAAAACAACTTTAAATGGTATGTAAGGGGAAAATTCACCCATGAATCTGATGTGTCCTTGCTTTTATGGAACAGAATTGTTTGCTTAGTCATATGTGACTGGTAAATTCTGTGATGATTTCTGTTTAAAACTCATTTAAAAGACAAACAATCTGAACCTTCAAACACACTTGAAATAAAGGTTTCATTCACAGTACAAAATCAAACTTCGTCAAAGGAACCAGTTTTTGATCTTTTCCCCCTCGAAATATGCCTGGAAAAGACATGATTTAGCTTTCCTGTATCTACATGGTTTTCCACCACACTTAACTTCGGACCTCTCCATGGAGGATCTAAGCAGGAACCTCTGCATAAGCTGGAAAGTCAGTTGGTTCCCATTACGGTTAAAAGGAAAGAATGCTCCAAGAAAGTCTCTATGACTGGAAATATTGTGACATTTAATTCTCCACTTTCATGGAACTTGATGTCCCATTATGAACTGTGCTGTGGTAGAAGGAGGGGTGATGGGAATGCTTTCCACTCTGGACACCAAATGATTTGTTGGGTTTCCACACCAGACCTGTGCTTTCCTTAAAAACTTTCTCTGTTTTAGAGCTCCACATGGATATTGCGTATTTCTCTGTGGTGGGTCAGTCTCCAATTACCAGCAAAACAGCCTTTAAAAACATATTTACAGCAAGACATTTAAGATATAAAACACAGGTTAAAAATCCAATGAGATTGTTAGCAGCACTGACCATGTTGTCTTCACATTCCAAATGAAAATTATTTACACTATTATTTCAGACTAAAGAAAAACAGGATATTTTCCTCCTAGTCCTAATAATTTCTCATAAATTCAGTTATTTACATTTATTCCCTGTTATCTATCTTGTGGCTGTTTTACATATGGTGAGGTACATTTCTTGGGTGTAAGTTTTTACGTAAAACCTTAAAGATTAATTTTCTAGTTATAATTGTGTTTACCTATATTTATAGCCTTACATACCTTTAAGCAAGCTATGCTTTTCAATTATCTTTTTCATTAAAGTATACAGTTATTTTAAGAGGCTGATATCAACTATTTTTTTTCTGCAGAAAGAACATGAACCACAAACACAGTTTCCCTGTAATTCCTCCTTTTTTTAATCACTCTCAGAGGTATTTAGCTCCTTTTTGAACTTCTACCCTTTGTTAAACAAGGTGGTCACCAGGCTCAGAACTTCATGGAAGATGAATAATAATTAAAAACAAAAGTCACATAAGGCAAGAAGAATTATTAAAACCATTTGAAGAAAAAAAAAGAGTTTATAGCTTTTCTGGTTTATTGTAAGGATTACTCTTACTGCTTGGAAGCTATCAATGGGTTCTGCAGAAGCTCACATACCCAAGTCTAAACAAGGCTTTTTACATCCCAAATGCAGGACACAGAGGACAAGAACAGGCTACTCATTTTAGCCCCGTGTGTTTGCTCTCACACAGGGAACTAAGATCCTTGTACAGAATAACAAGCAATAGCCCAAGGAAAAGCCAAACAGGACCAGCACTACTAGCAACCTGTGCACTGGGGTTTTTTTACCACAATTTATTAAAATACTAATCTATTTTACTATCTGTGTTTGTTTACTTTCATCATACATAAAGAACCATAGAAAAGTCTGCATCTGAAAGGACAACACTCAAAGCGGGACTAACTTCAACATTACATCAGGCTGCTCAGGAACTGTGCAGTGAGTTCAAAACATCTCCATGGCTGGAGATTCTAAAACCTCTTCAGGCATCCTGTCAGCTGGAAAGAATAAAATTATGAGGAACCCAAACAGAGAGTCGGTTTTTCATTTTGAGACACGTGTGTGTTTCTGAAATACTTGATTTCCAAAAAATAACTCACGTTCCCTTCACATTTCCTCTTCTGAAATAATGTCAGGTAGTTGTCTTTTCAGTACATCTCAAATTATCACATTTATACAATGATATTTTAACTAACTTCTCTTTGGTTTGTTGAACAAATCCGTCTTCTTTTTTGACTCATTTTTAGAAGAATGTTCTTGCTATATGCCCCTAAAAAGAACACGTAAATACTTAAATCTTTGTCACTTCTACAGTCTTTCATAGGAATAATGCAAACAGTACTTGTTCGATGGGTTCCCACACTGGAAGAGCTCAGAACACAGAGTCTATTACAGCTAGATATTCATACACCCTTCACTCTTTCTTCTAATGAGTTTGGTGCAAAGTTGTCTGTCTATTCTGATACTCCTGCTGCCAACAGTGACCGCTACAATTCACCTTGAGTCCCCTTTACAGACTTCTGTATTTTACTTACCACATCAGAAAGTTATTTCACCAAATACGCTCCAGGCTTTATCTTTTATTTCACAACTAAGCCCTTCCCCACATACTACTCTGAACGCTAGAGAATCACAATACACTTACTCCCTCAGACAGGAAAAGCATTATTATTTTTCTCATTATTTCAAATTGGAAACTCTTCCCAACATCAAAACTGCTAAAAAAAAGTGAGCTGAAGGGCTAAATTAAAACGTAGCTATCTGACACTAATATCTGACATTCACAATGGTCTGACTGCAGGCCAGAACAAGAAGCCTGAAATTACAACAATGATGAGCCCTGCGGCTGGGGGAGAGACAGTAGATAACCATCTTCACTCTTACCTCTCTGCCAGGTCTTACCAGTCCCTGAGTACAGAAAAGAAGGCAGGACTGAAGTGCAGTGCAGCAAAGGTATGGCAGCAGTGTTAGATATGCCTTCCTGCCTTTAAAAGTGGCTCTAGATGGAGTAGCTGACTGAAGGGAAAATTCTGGCCCCGTCTCTTCACTCAAGAGCATTAAAATTTTCCCAAACTCCCCTGTTTTTCCCTACCTGACCCAGACCCCACTAGCTCCATGTCCCTCTGGCATTCTCTCGCACTCATCTTCGACCCACTATTTCATTCCTCTCAGGTGCACCTACTCCTCTGGTTCTTTTCACCAGAGTACCCGCTTGAGCTCCCCAGCCCTCCCACAGGAGAAGCACTAGGATCCCCTGAGCTGCAAGCCTCCAAATCTGCTGCAGCTGCAGAGTTTCTAAGGCAGCAGCATTCCCCAACCTCCCTAATTGGCATGGAGTAAAAAGATTGTATACAGACAGGAGTTACCAGCAATCAGTCTGGACGGGACTGTAGAGGAGAGGAATACAAAAAAAGGGAATGATTATTTTCCCTGTGCTTCGAATCCCTCCAGATGGAATGGTTCCAAGAAATGATGGGAGGGGAATTGTAGCTTCAGTAGTGTTTGTACCTGCAGATTTTCCTCAAGGATCAACATGCTGAAGTAGCCTTCTCAATGCTAAGATGAAGATATTAGGAAACTTAGTTTGACAGCAATGACTAAATTAGACAGCATCAAGTTTACTCATCCTCTGCCACACACACCTACGAGTCAACACAATGAAGGTGTCCCAGTGCTAAGGAGACAAACTCAACCAAGACTATGGCAGTGCAGGGGGACAAAGAAGTGCATTTCTGGCAGCATAACACCATTTCCTTTGACAATACAGATACCCCCAATTAGTTAAGCTAAGCGCTGCTCCCCATTCAATGCTAGATTATCATGAGAGAGTCTTTATAAGTTTTAACATTAAAAACAGTTACACAAGACTATTAACATGCCATATGACAGGAGAGGCTTATCAGCCTTACTCAAATCTACTGCAGAATTCTGGTCATTAGTGCAGAGTCTAAATTTCTTCAGGGCTAATCCACTGAAATCTCATAGGAATCAGGATATATCAGCATCTTCAACTCCATCCAGTAGTGACGGTAAAAGCAAATGTAACAATTTGTATAATTGATACAGGTTAGAAAACATCAAACCCCATGACCTTGTTTCAGCCCTGAAGAGGACTTAAAGCATTTACCGGATTCTGTTCTCTTCAACGCAGACTGTAACACAGTGTCTTGATTACACAGAACTGACACACACACTCTGTTTTAGTTTCATCTAGGATGAGAAGCCTAAGAACAACTGATTTTTAATAAGCTTTTGAAAGCTTACACAGCCACAGTTATGCATTATAGAGCACATACGGCTCAAAACAGGTCATGAAGTTTTTTACTCATCTCATTTTGATGAAGTAAAAAGTTAAAAACATGATTTCAAGTAAAGCTTTTCTCATTAAAACAAAGGCCAAAAAACCACAAAAAACCCCCTTAGCAACCACTGTTCCTTGTTTTAATGATGTCCTCTCTCCAAAAAGAGATGACATAAACAGAAAAATCACTACTTTTTTTTCTTACTGGCAATGTGAGAGGCTATATAGCATATTTGCTCAAAGTGTCCTTTAAAAAAAAAAAAATCTAAGATACTTACGGAGTCCAAACTCTTGGAAAGGCAGCAATTTCTTCTGGTGTATACTCATCTAACCTCTTGGGGACTGCACGTGGCTGAGGAATCTCTTGTAGAAGGTTCTGCTGTATATCTTCTGGAATAACCTGAGGCAGGTGAGAACGGTCTTCACTATCTGATTGTTTAAAAAACAACACCACTCCCCCCAAAGACAGACCAAAATCTGTCAACACTACTACATTCTTCATGCTAAGTGTTTGAACTAAAGATAGAAGACAACCTCACAGTTTTGTGAAATAATAAAGAAAAAAGCATCAACATTTCAACTACATATAGATACATTTAAAAAATGAGCTTGATTTTTTTTTCATTTACCTTCTTATGAAAAAAGTGTTATTGCTAACACTCCCTCTTCACCTCAAAATCCCACATGAATGAAAATGCAACTGCATGACTACTCACATCCTCTGGGAACAGGTGTAGCCTCTGCATCATAGTTCTTCTCTGAAGGTTTTTTGGAAGCATTCTATAAACAGTCAGTTTAACAATCTGTGGAAAGATAACATGGTAACAGATAATAAGACAGGTTACAGATAATATGAAAAAGGTAAGCTGTGTTTCCCTCTGTCCTTTCCATTAGTCACTGAACCTTTTTCCAGTCATCATCTTCCACGCTGAAGAACTCTGGCACCACATTCAGCAGGTGCTCTAGACTAAATGTTAAAAAAAGAAATACTTACTCCCCATCATATAAACAGTTACTAACAGTAACTTCAGTTTAGAAAGTTAAGAGCTATATTTAGCATTGTGGATGATTGCACATGATCATTCAACTTCAAAAAGAACTGAGAAGCTTGTGGCAACGCCATACTGTATTGTACATTTATATACACGCCTTATTGAGGAAAAAAATAAAATAGGCTCTAACACATTTCCCAAGCGTTCCCAGCAACTAGTTTAATGGTGTCATTTTCTGTGTTTGAAACTGCTTTATAATTAATGTTTTGTATCTTAAGCAAAGCTGACATACCAACACACTCCATTATGAACATGCTATATATATTTATAATTGATTAGTTCCAGATGACCAATCTCACTTCTGAGCATCAGGAATGAATAGAATTTGTACATCTACGCTAAATGATGCTCAGTGAAAAGTAAACAAAGTTCAACAGGATTGTCTCTTGGACTCTAACATAGACGCCTCTAATTTAAATACAAAACAAATTGTTATGGAATTCACCCAGACTGGGAACATTTGTACACGTAAAACAAGGCACACAACTGTAGGAGACACAAAGGGCTTTTTTACAAAGGACAGCAAAGCATTTAGGGGTAGACCTACATGCAATTCTGTAAGTAAAAAAAAAGCCACCTAGACATAAACTATCTCTAAATCAGAAACTACTCAGGCACACTTAGTGAAAGGTTTTCATTTAATTTCATTCATTTACATTTTCAAAAGTGTATTGAGCAAAGTTGCTTCTTTTTATAAAATCAACTAAAGGAATTCAATTGAAATTTTAGAGACAATCACTGAATTCCCAGCTGGAACCATGTAAAGACAGATTTTCAGGTGTTATGCAGCCAGTACCACAGATCCATGGACAAACACAATAAATCAAGATGACAGATGAAATAGGTCAGGCAGAATAATCTATAGTATTCATACCTTCTTTAATAAATATTAATATGCTTCTACTAAAAACCAAAGATGAAAACTAATGCTTTTTAGGGATAAAATCTATTCATGCTTGTACAGCAAACTGCAGTTTGTTTAGGTCAGTATACCATGGGCTTAGACAAAGGCAGGATGAAGACAGAAAATGAACCTTCACCGGTTTACTTCACTGAATGTTGACAATCAAGTGAGACACCGTAACAATACAAGAAAATACACAGATATTAAAAGCCCTCTTACCACTAGTAATTTTCATTTTGTACACTTATTTTCCTTTCTATTCAGCATTTTTTCCTTACAGCAAATGAAAGATCAAAATACATAAGATCTAAACCAACAAACCCAGAGACTCCACAACACATTGCCTAACTGTGGGGATTTTTTTATCTAAAAATTACCTTTAACTTCAGACTCTGATAGAACCGATGTTAACTGCTTAGACTAATCAACTGTACACACACGGTCCAACATGTGACTTTTGGCCTAAAGATACACAGAGTCAGTTATTTCATGATTTCAGTCCAACGAAAAGAGAGACTTAGAAATACTCTGATGAACATTACGTTCAATATTTTGTTTCTTCAAACAACCAGTGTTCATGTCCGGTTTTTGATCTTCCTCTGCAGCATGTGGCACAGACACCTGTTGAAATGAACCAGTGTGGTGGAACAGCTGGTCTGTTCTGGTTGTAGATGCTTCTGAATGATGAATGTGTTCTGATTTTTCTAGCCACATTACAAAGAGAACAGTTCAGTAGTGAAAATGTGCCTATTAAAAAAAAAATCTAATCTGTAAAGAATGACTGATTTTATATGCTCAAGTTTCAGTAATGAAGAAATACTTTCAATGTTGTGTACAGTCACTGCAGCACTGACAACCTCAGGTTGTAACACTTACATAAAAACAGGGCTTGAAGAATGCTAATGGATAATCATATACCCAATAATGGTTTCTGTAGGTAAGTGTGCTAAATGCAATAAGTATGATCCAAAGCACGCTGTGGTACATCTGCCAATCTCCCTGCTGTTCAAGAACGTGTTTGCCTTTCCCTGCCCTCTTACACAAGCAGCAAGTTACATCTGCACAGAAAAATCATGCTCACATGAAGCACAAACCGTTTTTTACTGCCAGGCAAATCATGGAGCCATAGAACAGTTTGGGTTGGAAGGGACTTGTGAAGGTCACCTAGTCCAACCCCAGCAATCAGCAGGAAATCTTCTACCAGACCAGGTTGGTCAAAGCCAATCCAACCTGACCTTGAACACTTCCAAGGATGGGGCACTCACAACCTCTCTGGGACAGCTGTTTCACTTCCTCATCACTCTCACACTAAAAAAACTACTTCAATACGTTCAATCCAAATTTAAATGGCTTTCAGTTTAAAAACATCACTCCTTGTCCTGTCACTACAGGCCTTGATGAAAAAATCTGTTCCCATCTTTCTTATAAGCACTGAAAGACCACAATAAGGTCTCCCCAGAGTCCTCCCTTCTCTAGGCTGAACAACTCCAACTCTCCCAGCCTTTCGTCACAGGAGCGGTGTTACATCCCTCTTATCTCTTGTGGCCATCCTCTGGACCTGCTCCAACAGGTCCATGTCTTTCCTGTGCTGGGGGCCCCAGAGCTGGCCACAGTGCTCCAGGTGGGTCTCACAAGGGCAGAGTAGAGGGGGAGAATGACCTCCTTCACCCTGATGGCCATGCTGCTTTTGATGCAGGACTTTGATTTACTGCAAGGTCATTAGTCCTGCTACAGAACAGAAGACCATATAGGGAGCCAAGACACGGAAGGCAGTGCTGGAAAACTACTAACTTCCTTCATTGTAACTTCTGCCTCAAAGACTCTTCTATGAGCCAAAACAAATTCCAACCCAGCTCCTGGAAAGACCAAATTTACATCCAAGTCCTTGCCCAAAATTCTGCCTACAGCCAGAACCTCACTCTAACTGGTGTGATGACAAGTCAAAGAAGACACTAAAGCAAGGCCTAACTGAGGCTGTACAAACTGCTTTTACACCTGGAGTAAGGTTGTGTCGCAGAAAGGGCAGACAAAACCAGCAATACTTACAGGGTGTTAGGTAAGCAAGGGCTCTCATGTTATGTGAACATTCTCAAATTTTATTAAGAATACACCAACCCTAAATAAAAAAGTATGGAATTGCAAGAAAAAGTCTGCTACTGAACTCATGCAAAACTCAATGCTCCCTAAAAACACACATCAGCATGTGTTGTTTCTTTCAGGAATTAACAATAATAACAACAACAACAGATCTTTCTATATGCTTATAATACACTTCTAATAAAAGACAAATATTGTTCTCTATTTGATTACTCTTACTTTGAACTATTAAAGTAACTAGAGTTTAATTTTACACGGAAGTTATAAAACCCAGTGGTTTCCGTGAGATTTCTACCTACCCACAGGTTCAATGCAACCATGATGTCAGTTTAAAACCAACTAGCACAGTTAAACATTTTATTCAGTTGTGTATGGATTCCTGCTGCCTCCTCCCCCAGTCCTTTATCTTTCGTATTACTAATGTCTAAAATTCCACATGCCCATAAATACTCACTCCTAAAGACCATGACACTTTCTCCATCAGGTAAAGACATCCATCATCAGATGCATACAGACACCACAGCACTAATATCTGGAGATTTTTATACTACTGGAATGCTGTTTGCCCCAGTTTCTTTTGAATTACAAAATTCCTATTGGCTCTAATTACAGTTGTCATCTTGAATATTGCAATACCCTTCTTCCCAAGTTTGCTGATTTATATACTCAGAGCATAGACGTGCTCTTAATAACAGTTACATGATATTATGCTTTTAGTTTCCAATTTAAAGGGCTAATTAGAAGGAAAGGAATCTGAAGGCAGCTCTATACAAACTCTTGCCCTTTCAGTCCCTTACTGCATGTTACTACATTTTATGAGTACAAATAAATTAAAATGTATTTATTTGAAAGACTGTGAGCCTTAAACATTTCAATTTTTGTGACAAGCTTTGGCTTACGTGCAATTTGCAGACTACGTCTGATGGAGAACAAGTTCTGAGAAAGATTCTTTGCCAGATAAAACATACTTTAAAGATGAAAATCAACAGAGCAATACCACTCCTGGTACTTAGAAGCACAAAATAATTGGCTGAATTTCCAGGAGAAAGTCTACTGTAATAGCTGAATTAAGGCCAATAATCAACAGGAAGCAACTCTAGAACATGGGAAGGACACAACGCTCCAGAGAAAACAAAGTGATTAATTACAAGGCATTAAAAAAAAAAAAAGTAGAAGAATTTCAGGAGATACACCAGTTTCGCAGAGCTACAGTTTGATACTATGTCTTCCTTCTTCCAGTTCCTGGTTTTCTGTTCTGTATACAATATTGTTCTTTTCACCACACATTACAAAAACATACAAAGAACTTCATCTGTCTAGCTCTGATAGTTGTACAAGCAGTACAGCAACAGTGAATGTACTCAATGCAGCCATAAGAATCACTTGGTCACAGACAAATTAAACTTCCACTGTATGCAATTTGGCTTTCCACTACTATTCAGCACTTAAAAACATAGAAGTTTAATGTTTTCTTTAAATTAATATACTAACTCGCATATTCAAATAAGGAACAGATTAAGACTTTTTTAACAGAAGTATTTATTTTTGTGTACTGTGAAGCAAAAGACCAAGTCAGCTCTAAGACTTATTCAGATCACCTAGAGCTTTCAAAATAACATGTTCCATAACAATATTCTCTTCCCCGTGCCAAACTAACTTCTGGATGCATGCTCAGCCAGACTTTGAAGTTTTGCTCTCCTTAATTAAAAAACATTACTACACAGTAATAAAAGAAAACCCTATTACATCTAGTGTTTCAGTAACTGGCTTTTAGCATGGAGGTGTTATTGTATCGACTATCCTTTACTGCTGCAAAGAAAATACGTTCTCAAATACCAACAGCAAGATTTAACTGTGTTTTCTGTCTGAGCTTTTCTTCAAAAGACCATTATTACACAGATACAATGGCAAGTCTATACGTGCAAGTAGTTGCTAAAAGGCACTCAAAAGGAGAATTAGAACATTTTAAGCCCCTTCCAATCAGTGCCAGCAGCTGAACAAATGAGAACCCTGACAGCCCCGGAGGCTCCCTCCCAGCACACTTCCATAGAGCTATGCTGCTTCACTTAATAATCTTCCCTATCAGGTACCATTCATTCTGAACAATTATTGCCCATTATTTCTCTGACAGAGGTGACACAGCCTCTGAATACTGCAAAGGTCAATCCTCTCACTGAGTTGGCCTTAGCCAAAGGTAATTTCTTCTTTTTCTTTTTTGAGAATGAGTTTCTGATGCAGCCAAAAAAAACTCCAAACAAACAAAACAAGCAAAGCAACAAACAAACAAAAACATTGAGCCAAGTTTTGCTCACCTTTCAAATTAGAAATGGAATAACAATTGCTTGAAAACTTTGTCCTGACGGGATTACTGTCTGGTTCTACAGATTAGATCAACATATTTTGCAGGCGTTTCAATGAAGAGCCGTAGTACTCTCCCAGAAAGTTTTTTCAAGTAACTTTTGTTCCTTCTCAAATCTGAGATTTAGAAGTACATCTTGTAGTCTTTCTATATCAAGTACTTAGTAGCCTCATTTTGAAAATGCTGGTCCCATGCCTATCAGTGGTTTTCCAGCTAAACAAAACTTCTGCTAGTTTTATCAAAAACAAAAAAGAAAACCCAAAACTTCTGTGAATTCCAAACATGGGCATCTTACATCAAAGGGTTTATACGTTTCCTTTATTTTCAAAAGACTATTGGCAAAGAAAATGCACCATACCTTTCAATCAGATTTTTCTTAGCAACGTCCAGTGGAAATTAATGCTGCCTAATAATCTTCTAAGGGATTATTCCTACCATACAGAATATTACTATTAAATTAACTGAAGAGAAGAGTGGCTGTTTCAAACTACAGCAACAGTTATGGTGCACCTACAGAACACATTTAATACTCTTGCATATGAGTGGTCCAAGAGTTGACACTAAAACAAAGCCAGAGAAAGAAAAGGCTGAAATGTGAAGAAGCATTTTTGGTTTCCAACAAGCACTTCCTAAAGTAGCCTGGCCAACTCCAACAGACCACAGATATTCTCTGCTATTCTCCAGAAGAGCAGACAACTGAAAATACTAGAAATTTTAAACAGATTCACAGACACTCCCCTTCTCATGCCTCCCAATTTAACTCACAGGTATTAAACGTAAAAATGTGTTAGACTATGTACTTTTCATATCTTTTTTTGTCAGCACACTAGTTTTTACCCTTCTATAAAACCAAATTTTTCTGAAGTGCTGAAAAACTTGGCACAGTGAACACAGAACTTTAAGCTCCATACAAAACATGAACTATGCAGACCGCTTTTTGTATTCACTGCCCCATATTAACATAGAAGATACTTAGCAGTGGAAAAAAAAAAAGTAATATTTTGTCAATCTCAGAGACAAAATTATACATTTGAGATTAAACATTTATGATGGGGCAGATCGGGTTTTTTATTCTTTTCAATAAAGAAAAAACATCATGGATTACAAATGGAAGGCTCTCAAGACCTGTCTGGATAAATTTCCAGCAGTGTTATGTGACCTAATAGCTGACACTGCTCTGAGTAAGAGACTGGACTAGAGATTTCCTGATGGTCTCTTCAACTTGAATCACCCTATGACAAAAGGCACATGTACATTCAAATTCAGCACAAGTCCTTCTGAAACACTACCTACCACCTGCAAGGACTATAAAACTTCAGAGTTAGTAGGATAGATACAATGAGGTCAACTTCCAGTAAGTGAGAATATCAGATCATCCTGTGCTGGTACCTTATGAAGGAATCAAAAATGATCAAGGAAGATACTACAGTAACCTTGTCTAAATTCTGACAACTATACTTATGACTTTTCAGCCCCCCATGAAAGCATAAGCTATAGCATTTTGCATCAAATTATTCACTATAATCTTTTTAATTAGCTATTAGCTGTGAACCAGGCTTTCCTGAAAACAGTCTCTCTGTATACTAGAAACAAAACTGTAATAGAAAAATATTTATCTTAGGGATTTGTATGTTTGAATTCAGATATATGTAAGTGAAGACAATGCTAAGCAGTACTGCAGTCCTACTATATACACACATTCTTGGAGTCTCATATAAACTGAAAATAAGTCATATCCATTGCAAAATCTCTATGTCGCAAGTTTACAACATCCTTTTCCTTGGAAGTAGTCTCCTCCATTAATTTACTGCCTTAATTTCTGTAAGAGCACTATTTCCAAAACCAATGTTGACTCATCTAATGAAGCACTACCAGGATGAGCTGGCAGGAGTCATTAAGTCGAAGGGCAGAGAAAAAGCAGTAGCCTGTAACACTTTACAGAATGAAGACATGATTAAAGAAGAAGTGAAATACAGTGATTTATAGAAACCTCCACATTAACTACATACCATGATTTCAAGATCCATATCTTACTTAGGCTAGGCATTGTTCGCTTTACAGGAGAACTTTTTCAGTTTTTAAAAGCTAGTTCCAAAAATAAAACCTGTTAATAAAACCCCATCACAATTTCCATCTTTCTCTTATCCCAAAGTATTTCCACGAAAACAATTCAACTAGTAAATAAAATCCCTTGCAAGTCAAGACCTACAACAGCTACACATACAGAGCATATCTTGCCAAATTATTATTCACTGCTACTAATTATGACAAAAACACATGTGAGATATCTTTCTGAGAAGGACATCTGAATGCTTCATCTTAAATAGAATGATAGAGTTAATTGCTAAGGACTCTCCACAATTCCGTTAAAAAATAGCGTCTCTCACTAAATTAGACCAAGACTGGAGCCACATCACCATTTGCTGAGCCTTTGTCCAACATGCCTTAGTTTTTGGCAATGCATCTAATCCTCCTCTGTTTGCAGAGAAATCCATCTATGAGTCTGGCAAGAAAAGAGGTATTTCAGAACAAATGCCAGAAGGTAATTTACAGAACATCCAGTTCTCATGCCCTAAGAAACAAGTAGTGTTACACTGCCTCCCAGTGCACAGCATCTGCCTGAAGCTCAGATGAAATGGGTTGAAGAATCCATTTCAGACACGGAACTACCAGTAACCACAAAGGAATTACAACTATCTTAGAAGTCATTCACAAAAGCATGTAAGTTGTTTCAAAAAAAATTCTATACAGAACATAATATTGAACTGTAGGATACAAAAACTGCAATAGTAAAAACAAAAACCAGGCAAATTCATATGGTGGATTACTTTTTTACTGAGTACTTGCACAGTATCTTGAATAAGGCAGTCTTGAGAGACAAACTAGGATTTCTAAATCATTGATAATAAGCAACTGACAAAACCCAAGAATTTTGCACATAAAATTTCTCTAGGAAAAGAAAGAAGCACTTTTATATTTTATATACAAGGTGACCCAAACAAAAGCATTTCAAAGTAAAAATTAAACACAAATATCTATTAATCTCTGTGGGCTTCAAATCATGTTCTAAAACATTAGTACTTACTCAGTACTCCAATGCTGACCATTCAACACCTTAGTAGAAGTAATTTCATAACGGTGCAAGTCAATGTACCAAATTGTTCATATCTTCCTCATTTTTTTTAATCAGTACAAACACATGAACACTGATGTTCAGGATTTATAACAGTCTAACACAGACAGTTAATAAAGACATTTATATTCAATATAATCACCATTTCCAGTTCTTTCACAGAACATACAGCATTACAGAAAAGATTTAAAAAGACATCATCAATTAACAAAACCTACTGCTGAATTTTACTGGGAAGAACAGGCAGGTGCACTTTCTAACATTTTTAAGATTAGCATCATTCCTGCTGGGTTTTAAAAAAGCAGTAGAGTTGTTAAGCTGAAGCTTAGCTAAGTCAAATTTGAGGCAGTTCACTTACGAGAAAGGTCAGGCCCCTGAAACTAAAAGCAAGTAAGTAAGTGGAAAATTAGTGAAGCAAACAAGCTTGATTTGCTCCTTTGGACAACATGGAAGAATGATGAAAATACAAATTACAATCTAACCCCAAAAACATGTTGTTTACAAAAATGGTGTCACAAGTCAAGATTTTAAGAATGACCAGCCAAACGTTTGTAATTCAGCTTCAGAGATGCAGGTAACTTATCCCATTTCTTTAAGGGAATTAATTAACTGAAAACAAGCCAGCTTCACAAATGGAAAGAAAGAAGGGGAAACACTTACGGCAGTTGGATCCTTCAAATGGAGCTGAGCTGCTGTCACTTGTTTGAAACCACCAGGATAACTAGAAAAACAGAGCAAACATACAAGCTGAATTCTACATGCTCAAGCACAACCTTAACTCAAGTATCACTACATCTAAAACAATGGTGTAATGGGATTATAAGCCCTCAAAAAGGGAAATTGTTCTCATGAGGCCAAAAACTACATTTTATGTGAAAGATTCCATCCTGTCAACTATCCAGGTTTAACACCATTTGTACTTTCTTATTTATTCACTTGAGTATTAAAAGCCTTTGCTTCACAAGCAGATGGATGTGTCTTTAAAACTGCTTATTAAGTACACCGTAACAGCTACAGAGTACAACGGGAGTAAGATATGCAAACCTCAGAAATACTTCCAAGATGATCAAGACTCACAACCAGTCTGTGGACGACATATGAAACACTCATACTGAATAGTAGTTATGATTCGCTTACTATTTTAAATAAACCTAGCAAGAGCTGGCGTATCTACAGTAATAAAATTTTATTTTTATTGCAGTGGATCCATCTGTCTCAAGTCGATGTGATATGCTGAAACTGCACTAATTCAAATTTATGCATAAGCTTTAAACGAATGACAGACTGGAGTAAGAAATTACATGGAAGTCAGGTAAAGCTGGGTGTCATTTTGATTTAACTACATTATTAGGTATCAGGGTAAGTGATATGAAAATAAGTCCAGTATCAGTAAGACATGTCCACAGGGCTGCATGGAATTAAGTGTTAATTTTAATGGTACAATTGTTATGCAAGCGCTTCAACTTACACGTAAGTTTTAGTGAAAATTTTAAGAAGTCAGAGGGGGAGTGGAATAAAAAAAAGCACACATTAATTTCCACCAGCTCTGAACAAGAATTTCTCAGCAATTCAGTAAAGAAATTTCAGGATTACTTGAGCACAAGTCCTATGAAGAGAGGCTGAGGGAGCTGGGGTTGTTTAGTCTGGAGAAGAGAAGGCTCAGGGGTGACCTCATCACTCTCTACAACTACCTGAAGGGAGGTTTGTAGCCAGGTGAGGGTTGGTCTCTTCTCCCAGGCAACCAGCAGTAGGACAAGAGGGCACAATCTCAAGCTGTGACAGGGGAAGTTTAGGTTGGATATTAGGAAGAAATTCTTTACAGAGAGAGTGATCAGACATTGGAATGGGCTGCCTAGGGAGGTGGTGGATTCACTGTCCCTGGAGGTTTTCAAGATGAGATTGGATGTGGCACTGAGTGCCATTGTGTTGGATCAAGGGTTGGACTTGATGATCTTGGATGTCTTTTCCAACCTGGTTGATTCTATGATTCTGTGATACAATCATTTAGGTTGGAAAAGACCTCCAAGATCATCAAGTCCATCCTTTCAACACCATCACATCAACTAAACCATTGCACTAAGTGCCATGTTCAGTTGTATCGGGAATACTTCCAGGGGCAGTGACTCCAGCATTTCCCTGGGCAGCCTGATCCAATGCCTGAACACCCTTTTGGTGAAGAAATTCTTCCTGATGTCCAAACTGAACCTCCCCTGGCACAGTTTGAGGTAATTTCCTCTTGTCCTGTCACTAATTGCCAGGGAGCAACCTCCTTTCAGGTAGTTTTAGAGAGCAGTAAGGTCTCCCCTGAGCCTCATTTTCACCAGGCTACTTCATCCACTCCTCATATGACTTACTGTGTAGACCCTTCACCAGCTTAGTTGTCCTTCTCTGGACATGTTCTAGAACCTTTCTCGTAGTGAGGGGGCCAGAACTGGACACAGTACTTTAGGTGTGAACTCAGACCCTGCCATCAGCTCTGTTGGTTAGAGCACAGTGCTAATAATGCCAAGTTGTGGGTTTGATCCCTATAGAGGCCATTCACTTGAGAGTTGAACTCAGTGATCCTTATGGATCCCTTTCAACTCAGAATATTCTGTGATTCTCCTCACCGAGTACAGGGGGGACAATCACTGCCCTAATCCTGCAGGCCACAGGATGCCACTGGGGACACTGGGACCTGGGCACACTGCTGGCTCATATTCAGACGGTTGTTGATCAAGCCCTTTGATGCTAAGCAGCTTTTCAGCCCCTCTGCCCCTGGCCAGTTTCTTTATATAGCGTTGCTGTGACCCAAGGGCAGGATCTGACACTTCACCTTGTTGAACCTCACACTGTTGGCCTCAGCCCACCAATCCAGCCTGTCCAGATCCCTTTGCACAGTCTTCCTACACTCCAGCAGATCAACACTCCCACCCAACTTGGTGTTATGTGCAGACTGACTGAGGGCACACTCAACACCTTGTCCAGATGATTCAAAAAGATATTAAACAGAACTGGCCCTAATACTGGGGTTTTAAAACCTTGGGGTTTTAATAAGTCAGTCAGCTTCACTAATTTTCTGACAGACGTTTTCTTCTCTCTAAATCATATTTATTTGTTTAATCTTGTGGGTTCTTTTTAAACTGTTAATGGAAAAACACAGAATGAGAGTAAAAGACATAAAATGCAGGGTATATGATAGACGTGTCATTAACAGATGAGCCTCTCTTTAATGTGCCACAGGTCACGCTTTGTGTACACAGTGTTGAAACAAAAGCTGGTGCTTTTTTCAGAGTTAAGATAACATTATAGGAACCCTTTTACTTCATCATCTCACTTAAACTGTCATTATTAGCATAATCAGCTGTCACTCTCAGTTTTCTCTTTGTTTCTTCCTCCCTTTCTGCAGATTGAGAATCTACTACCACTTGTTTAAAAACCACTTCAGAAAAATGGCATATTCTCACAGCTTATCAGACTGGAACAGAACTCCAGCCTCTGCAGTAAAGATCATAAGGCCTATGGTTGCAATGCTATACACATACAGCATGAAAGTGCTAGCACTGAAGAGTAGAAATAGCTTCCAAATGCTTTTCTTCCTATGGCAACATTAGCACCTAATAAAAGGTCAAACCTCAAGACTAAGTGTTTAGTTAATGGGTGTTGCAAGTGCAGGAACATATCTGATGAATCCATTACTTTAACCAGACTGTTACATGTCAGATCAACAAATATTTGCAATCAATATTTGCAAATATTTGGGTAAGTAACATAACTAAGGACAACAGATTTTAATCAGGTCATTCAGATACCCAAAAAAAAAAAAAAAAAAAAAAAAGGAAAGAATCCTAGTT
>JAWMRA010000078.1:137964374-138073920 GCA_035584735.1 Pseudotriccus pelzelni
GGATCAGGGGTTGGACTTGATGATCTTGGAGGTCTTTTCCAACCCAATCTATTCTATGATTCTATGATTCTATGATTAGCACCAGCAAAATTAGCTTTTTCAACATGATTTATGTATCTCCCAACTGGATACATTTTGACACTTAGAGTTTATTCCCTACAGTAGTGTCATTGTATAAAATAGGAGCACTGAAGGGATCATTGCCACGCTGTCTGCAGTTGATCATTGCTCTCCCATCTGTAAACAAGTTACGTCTGCAACAATGCACTGTACATCAGTACATCTTGAGAGCATTTCATTTTTTACTAGTTTTTCCAATTTTTTTCATCCTCTGATGAATTTTATTTATATTTATGTATAAAACAAATATGTAGTGTCAATAGAAATATCTTATTACACAGTAAACAGAACAGTCCAGATCATTGGGTCCAGGTCGTACAAGACATAACCTGGTTCACCAAATCTATTTACTTATTCAAATGTTCTAACTACTTTTGAGTTAAATTATTTCCCTAACAACTACACACTGGGAATTAAAAAAAAAAAAAAAGAAAAGAAAAAAAGAAAGAAAAAGGTTTGCACCATTTTAAAGATTGTAACACACGCAAACAAAAACAAAAAACCCCCAAAACCATAAGTAGTAATTCCCTTTTGAACCAATATGCTATAAAAACACTTTTGTTATCAAGAAAATATGACACTAAATTTATCACAAGCTGTTTTGGTTATTTACTATAAATCTTACCCAGTATGTGAAGAATATACTTTCTGCTCCCATTTGTTACCAGAGAAGGCAATATGTCTTGTATTTATTATGACAACATGATCTCCACAGTCATCTACAAGGTTCAGAAATAAGTGGAAAATATTAAAGAGAACCATTGGGGAAATCAACCAAAATGACAATTTTTATGTATGTGATACATATGTAGCAGCACAAAAATACACATTTCATAAAGCTGAAATTTAAAGATCTGAGCTTTTTGAGTCACACCATCCAAATCAGCACTTAAGTACCAACCTTAATTACAGTATTTATTAGTACTGTCAGGTTAGAAGGCAGGTGAGAAGTAAAATACTACCAGATTACATAATTAAATCATTGCAATTATTCATCTAAGATCTGGAAATCTGGCTTACAGCCAAGTGTATTATTCTATTCAACACATTATGCTGCATATACACCTACATTTCAAAGAAAAACCGAGAAAAAAAGGTCAGTTCCAAATGATCCTAAATACTTGTTTTATTTTATTTCATGAAAACAGTTACTATGTTTACTGAAGGACTGAACATTTTGGGTAAATAAAATAATTCTATTAAATAATTGCACTCTAGGGCTAAATATATAAAAGAAACAAAAATATTGGGTTGTGAGAAGGGGGAGGGATGAGGGAGAAAAGCCCTAAAAAACACCCCAATAGCTCTGTTGGAACCCCCCCCCCATTTTCATCAATCAAGCAGAAGTGAATGTTACAGCACGTACACATGTTCAGAATTATATCAGCAACTTTAATATCAAAAGTTTTTTAAGTGCAAATCTATAATTTACCACCCTGCCAGAAAGTTATTTTACTAGATCTTCTATATGAATGAAGTGCTAATAAAACCCAAACTATCTCAAAAATAAAATAAAAATATGAGAAAAGATGTAGCTTTTCATTTCAGAAGTAATGATCTTGAACAGCTGTATAAGCTATAACCACAATCAGTTGGAAAACTATGCATCACCATATTAGAACACAAGTATTTTGAGTAGGTAACAAACCAGCTGTACAAAGCAGGGCTTAAACTGAGCATGCATTTTATATAGGAGCACATACTTAATCAATGCAAGCTTCACACCTTATTTAAGTTTTTTACAATTTTTTATTCTTGTGTTCTTTTAATGCAATTTAAACATCTTCATTGACAGTTCAGCTCTAAAAATA
Source organism: Pseudotriccus pelzelni (assembly GCA_035584735.1). Lineage (NCBI taxonomy): Eukaryota > Metazoa > Chordata > Aves > Passeriformes > Tyrannidae > Pseudotriccus > Pseudotriccus pelzelni. The sequence continues at coordinate 137,966,306 of JAWMRA010000078.1, forward strand.
CTGTGTGTCTACATAAATATCAGGGAAGGGGCATTAGACTTTGTGTTTTTTGGGTTTTTTTGTTGGGAAGATGACAGAATAAGCTCATCTAAAGAAATTTTTGCCAACAGTTTTCCACTTGCATGAACACTGAATGAACAATCTGGATAACAAATTAAAAACAAAGCAACAAAAACATCCCCACAACGTTATTCTGTCTAGGGAATTATTATCTCAAAGACACTAACGGATCTGTTAATTCAGAAAAAATTAAAAAAAAAGGGTTAAGTACATCAACCATGAATTTTTGCATCATTTCCTCTCGAAGGGAATATCGAATGTCTCAGTAGTACTTACCACTCAATGTCAATCTCATGCATAATGCATTCAGTACTGATTTATAGACTACTTCAAACCATATACAGTAACCCTTGAAATGACCTTTCAGAACTTTATAACTTCATGGACATATTTCCCACAGGAAAACCAAAAATCTCCTCTCAGGAGCTGCTTTGTTTTTCAGCCAGCCTTAAGTCTCCAGTGACACCTTGTGGATACCACAAAATTTGCAGCAGCAGAACTCTGGTATTTAAAACATCTTTAGACCACTACAAATCCTACCTTCTATTATGAAAGAGATCGAGTATAATTTTAGAACGTACATTTCACAAGTATGAGCAAACTTCAAGGTTTCCTTTATGTTTCGGTAATGCCTATTGAAAAATCTCCACGGGTGTTAAAGGAAACACTCCACCAGCATTATGAAGGACCAACCTTCTCCTATTTATAAAATGCTTATCCCCGTGAGGCAGGCACCACGGTACCACAAGTAATGAACAATATCACAGATACATTGTTACTGCTGAATCTTCTAACTTGTAGAAAAGCAAAATGTTTTATTTAAACAAGAAGGTATCTTTCAACAATGATTATGTCTCCCATAGCCATTGCTGAAAGGTTCCAGCCTGATCATCACAGAATGTCCGAGGCAGGAAGGGACCTCTGAAGGTCATGTCATCCAAATCCCCTGCTCAAAGCAGAGGATTTTTTGAAAATCTCCAAGGATGGAGACTCCACAACTTCTTGGGCAACCACTTCCAGTCAGTCTCCCAGTAAAATATGTTTCCTGATGTTCAGTTCTTCTGTGTTTCAGTTTGTGCCCACTGCCTCATGAAGACAGAAGTTTTCAGTACCTCATTCAGAACGAACAGGCACTCCAAGACGGTGGTGCTGGGCATACTGAAAGGTAGCACTCAGAAAATCTAACCACGAATTGCATCAGTGTTTCATTACGTGCGCTGTGAATTAAATCTCTACATCTAAAGTCAGTGCAATTAGACATGTTTTGAGGTTTTTAAAAAAATGAAAGCACAACCTACTGTAAATTCAGCTACTTAAAATAAGTTATAAATTCATAACATGTTTGATATGCATTGGTAAAGAAACAATGTAAGGTTGTAGAGGGGTATGATGGAAAAGGATGAGAAAGAAAACTAATTAATTTACAATTTACAAACAATTGAAAAATGTAACCTTTTATATCAGGCTTGATTTTAACACTGGAATTGGAATAAACATACAAGTGAAAAAAAGCAAATTTGTTTCCAACCACTGCAATACTCACTTAGTGCATGATAAATAGGTTTATGTCTGCCTTCAAGTCTCATTACAGTCGCAGCTGCTATTTTTCCTGGGGGCTGCATCTTCGCATCAAGGAGGTACCAGGCTCTGGCAAAAGTGGCCCATTGCTGAAGAGAAAGAGAGGCAGTACTTAACACAGTAAAAGCTCACACTACCATAATCTAGCTTCTTTAATTAGATCAACGCTTCTTTTACACTCAAAAATAACGGAATAAATCAATATCCAGCGACACCCCCTTCAAATAACCTTTAAAGGGACGGCGCACCACGATGCAGAACGATGGACATGTGTAACACCACCGAAAGGTTACAGGCCCTGGCGGTTTTGTTTCAAAAATGCGGCTCTCCTGCTGGAAGCTCCCATTATCGCTACTCGAACCGTAACATCGCTGCAGGGTATTTCGTGCCCAACTCCCCCTTCCCTCCCGGTGAAGGGCACCGCTGCCCCAGGCAGCTCCGGGGCCGGCCGGGGATCCCTGTCCCTCGGCCGTGTCGCACACGGCGGCTCCTGCCAGGGGAACGCTCAGCGTTGACCCGCTCCCTCCCGGGTTCCGACCGCCCCGGCTCACCTGGGCGGCCTTGGTGTAACTCGCCATCTCCGCCGCGCCGAGGGCCGGGATTGCCGGGCCGGGACTGCCGGGCCGGGGCTGCCCGCGGGAAGCGGAAGCGCTGCCCTGCGAGGGGCGGTGCCCGGGCGGCAGCGCGGCACCTTCGGAGCGGCCCCGGCCCGGCCCGGCCCGGCCATGGAGCGCTACGTCCTGCTCCTGAGCTGGGGGGAGCGCAGCGCCCCGGGCCGGCCCGGACCAGGTACGGCCGCGGGGTCGGGGCTGGGGCCGCGGGGCTCGGCCGGGCGCGCTGAGCGGGGACGGCTGTGAGGGCCCTCCTGGATCCTGCCTCCTTAACCCCCCCTCTGGATCCTGCCTCCTTAACCCCCCCCGGATCCTGCCTCCTTGAACCCCTCCCGGATCTTGTATCCTTGAACCCTTCTAGATCCTGCCTCCTTAAACCCCTCCTGGATCCTGCTTGCTTAAACCCTGCTTTAGTTTCACAGTGACCTCAACCTGCAGAAACTTGGACGCTGCTGTGTAACTCCGCGGTGCGGTTCATGAGCAGGACTCTAATGAGAATTTTGCAGAACTTGCCTTTTTAAAACTCCTGTAAACTGCAGTTGATAGTTCTCTTTAAAAAAAAAAAAAAAATCAAACAGGAACTTCCAATATTACACTGAACTTTATGCTGTATTTCCAGGAATGTAAGACTTAACTTCCATGATTCAGTAATTTTTAAAAAAACCTTTTTTTTCCAGCTGGGACTGCTGCAGACATGTATCAGTTCCTGAAAGAAAGCTGTAACACATCTATAAACACAGATTTGAATGCATTCCCAGGTAAATATAGCAACGGACAGTAAGGTAAACATTACCAGAGATTGACCTAGGCACATCTTATGATAGAGGGGAAACAAGTCAGAAATGAAAGTAAACCAAAATGCAGTGTGGGACTGCTCCTGCAGCTCCTTTTTCTGTGGAGAATTGATGACAATTCAGCAGCTAAGGTGTTAGGAGATTAGATAGATTGGACAGGAGAAATTAAAGGGAAGGGTTTTGAAAAGTTGACAAATTTCATTCTAGCTGAGGAAGGAAAAGTAGAAAAGGGCTTTTCTCAAGTTGGTGGGAAGCATGGTATTTTCATTGATCCTATAATGTCTTTTGATTTTTTCAGTGGAAGCAATATTTATCTGTTGGGTAACAATTCAGCACCTTAATCCATGAGTATTTATTAAGTAATTTTATAATCTTAAAGTAGATTTCTGAAGATCTGCTTTAGTACTTTTAGGGCCAGGTGTTTGTGGTTTTGTTTTGTTAGATAAATGCTTTCTTAGTTCTTGTTTTGGATATCTAGTGTTGAGCTGTTAAAAGCTTATCTTGTCACAGATGTCGTATTATTGAGATTCGTGTGGGGAAACCACTGTAACCTCTTAAAATTCATGAAGATGGGAATGTTGAGATGTTTTCAATTTCTGTGCTTTTTATTGCATAGAAGTGTTGAGAGAGCATCTCATTTTGTGAACTCTGTGAACCATATTTATGAAAGGTGTGATTTAGTTCAGGTATGATACAGATCCTGCAAATAGAAAGCAATATTACCCAGAAGAGAGAAGAGGTAAAAAATTTTCTTTCTTACTAACAGTCAGAAGGTCAGTAATAGTTAGACACTTGCCAAAACACTTAATATGTTTAGAACTTAATTACAGTGCCAAAGGAAAGTAGAACTCAAGTCATTGTGGCACATTAAACGACTTACAGAGAGTCTTTCAACAGAGATGTTCATTATAATAGGAAGAATAGATTGTAGTGGACCTATTATTTTAAATGACTGTTGTATGTCTTTGCAGCATGTTCAGTGGCTGGTATTCCAGGTGCAAAGAAATGGTATTTTGCAAGTCATGTTATATGTGGGTATTATCAGGTAAGATACACTTTTTTTTCAGAATATAAGTTCCCTAACTGTCTGCCTGTGTGTAGAGCAAGTTAAAACTGTGATGTTCAAAATTCTTTTTGCTTAATAAAGTCTTTTTGTTTGGTTAGTATTGCAGTTCTGACTGGGAGGAGATAAATGTTGACACGCAGGAAGCTGAAGACTCTTTCCAAACAAGCATTGATGAATACCTGGGAGCCATACAAAACTTTGAGGAAGACGACAATAACAGTCGGGAGTCACTGTCTCTGACTGAGTATGCATATTAATATTTTTATTGCAAGTGTAGCGATCTGACATTTAACAGTAATAACCCAAGGGAATCAAGAAAATTTAACAAGTGAAAGTAACTACCAAAGCAACTGTTAACTATGTTAACTAGCAATCCCTTACTACTACTGAAAATAATTCTATTTTGTTTAACATAACTTTAATTTTTTTAGTTACAAAGGATTTTTATAGGATAACTGAACAGTTTCCTAACAGCTGACATCTGTATATACAAAAAGAAATTACTTGCTAATCCATCTTGAAGCCTACTCCCAGTCTTACTGCAGATTATTTTGATGTCATTAGGCTTACTTCTGCCTCAGTAAAAGAGGAGGTATTTCTCATTGCCTAGGTATATGTTTGTGTGGAGTTTTAAAGGTGTAAGATACTTACATCAGGTAGTCCTCTTAGTTGTACCTTTTGGTTTCTAAATGACTTTGTTTATATTTTGTTCCTAACCATGTTGCTCTTCATTTTCAGTATCTATGATGAAGCTGCTGAAAGTCTGCATCAGTTAGCTGATAAACTGCCTGCCCCAGGTAAGCTCTCTTTAAAAACCAATCTCACTGGAGATTATCTTCTTAGTTATTACTCTGAAAGCTCGTGGTAAAGTCATAGTCAAATGGAAAAGTTCAGAGGATGTTAGTTTGTTAGCTGAATGAAGCTCTTGCAGGTAGTTAAAGAACTTGAGCATGTTTGCCATTGCAAATCAGCTTATGGACTAGTTTGCTGCTTATTTCTTTGGAGGGCTCTATTTCAGTAAGCAACGCAAAACTCAACAGGAAGTTTTTTATGAAAATAAAGGAAGATGGTGACATCAGGCTTACATCTGAGTTGCCAGCTGACCACTTGTAGGGGGGAGTCAAAAAGCTGAGAAAGAAAATGTATCAGAACTATTGGATTCAGATTTTGCAAACTGGAGATAAGTATCACCTTGCAGGTTAGGATTACATAATGTTTTCAGTGGTTGATTTGGGATAGCAAAGGAATGTAGGAAGAATGAGAATCATAGAATCATTAAGGTTGGAAAAGACCTCTGAGATCATCGAGTCCAACCTTTGAGTAAACGTCACCTTGTCAACTAGACCATGGCACTAAGAACCACATCGGCTCTTTCCTTAAACACCTGCAGGGATGGTGACTTTACCACCTCCATGGACAGTCCATTCCAGTCTCTCATCACCTTTTCTGTGAAGAAATTCTTCCCAATGTCCAACTTAAACCAACCCTGCTGCAGCTTAAGACTATGTCCTCTTATCCTGTCAGTAGTTGCCTGGAACAAGAGTCCAAGCATCCCCCTGGCTACAACCTCCTTTCGGGTAGTTGCAGACAATGAGAAAGTCTCCCTTTGAGCCTCCACCAGGCTAAAGAACCCCAGCTCCCTCAGCTGCTCCTCACAGGACTTGTGCTCCAAACCCTTCAGCAGCTTCATTGTCCATCTCTGGACTTGCTCCAGCACCTGAACTGAGGGGCCCAGCTGCACACAGGATTCGAGGTGTGGCCTCTCAGTGTGTGAGAAATAGCAGACTAGAGTGTTAAAAGGAGGGAAATGAGATAGTGTAGTTGTATGGGGGCAACTCTCATCTGTCAGTGCTGAGTGAGAGAGGAGAAAGGTACAGACCCACTGTCACTGAGGGAATGGAAAAATGTTTTGTGTTCATATAGAGAAGCAGTAAGAGATGAGCTAAAAATGCATGGAAAGTGTTTTGGATCTCGCTGAAGTTATTTGAAGCTGATATTTTAGCCCATTTTAATGCAATCAGTGATAATCAGAACTTTTCTATCTTTAAATGATTGAATATTTTACGGAATCATGGCACTTTGAGTCATCTATAACTGTTTTTATAGGCAGAGCAATGGTTGATATAATACTGCAGGCTGTTGAACGAGATGGACCCAAGTTGAAAGACTGCTTGCCTGCTATTGGTGCCCTGAAACACCTGAGAGAATGGCACTCTGCACAGATCACTATTGCAGCAAATGATGCTAGAGGGTATGGCATTTATTTCAGGGCTGGAAACAAGGTCACTCCTGTTTTGTGTTAGCATAGGTCAGTGGTTTAAAATAAAAGCAGGGTCTTGAGTACTTTACATGTTTACTTTGAAAATACATAGATTAGTTTATTCCTGTACGAGGGCAGGAATTACTCATGCTGATTTTTTGTAAATACGTGCCCAACCAGAGGATCAGGCAAAAAAGCAAGTCCTCTGAACTTCTTGTTTTCTCTGGGAGGAAAAGGTAAAATATTTTCTCTTCCCTATTGGCTTTAGTGTGCATACAATGTTTTCAAGTTGTTGTACTATGCTGCATAATAACTTGTATATTAATTGTAGTTTTCCAGTTTTTTTTAAAGTGAATCCATACCTCTGCTGATTTTACTTAAAATTTTACATTACCTTAATTACCTTTGGTATTACATTTCAGGGAGGAAAAGTAGAGTGTCTGATTTGTCCCTTCTGAAAAAGGAGTATAAATGCTCAATTACTTCCTGTATGCTTCTGAAGAGCTTATTATTCTGAAGAGTCACTGAGGCTATTAATTCAAGATGAAATTAAGTCCAGTAGTTTCCTTACTGTCCTCCTCTAATTGACATAAAAAGGCCATGATAAATCACAGTGGTTTGGGTTTTTTTCCCTGCACACAGTGAATGATTGTGTGGATACTGAATAACTTGGCAAAGTTACCTCCACTTCCCCTCCCCTCCATGCCCAAAAGATTCAAGTTTGCTTCACAGAATGTGTGGTTAAGCTTAAATTAATAAAACTGTTGAAAAATTAGAAGTTGAATGTTCGGTCCTTAGTACCCATAGTACTCTCTGAGGATGATAAACTTAACTTGATCTCCGTGCTCATTGGTATCATCCTGTGGAACCAGCTTTTGACTGAATGAATGTTCCTGCTGCCTTTTATGTAAAATGAGGCCATTTGGGCATAGGGTATCTCTGATGAAAGTTACCTCACTTTTTCTTCCTCTTCTGCTGATGGTGCTGATTTCACTTAGAAGACAGTCTGCCCCTTGAACCCACAGATACTGGCTGTTCTCTCTCTTGTTGAGTTGGGTAATGCTTGTGCTGCAGTCATATTTACTCTACTTAGAGGGTTAACTACAAACCATCTAGAGGGACCAGTGATGGTTCCTGACTTTGCTGCAGCTTTATAGCACCCAACCTTACTCTGGCCTGCCTGCAGCTTGCCATTGCCAGTCTTATTTGATTTCTTCATGTTAATTTGTAATACTAAAGTCAGTAAGATTAATTCCATATTTTTGCAGTAGCTGGCAAAAGATTGCAGACTATCTATCAGCAGACTTTGTGTCTTCAGATGATATCATGAATATTATTGATTTAAAAGAACTCTGGAGAGGAAAGATTCGGATATGGGAAAGAAAGGTAAAATAGCTTTCTTCGACTGTGATAAATTTAAAAGCATCTATGGTTCTCATTTAGAGTGTGTGTTGCACAGTGCATTTTGTGCTTTAAGCCAAATTTGGTTTTGACAATGTAATTCAGAGAACTAATGTGCAATGTGTCGGGATGGATGGTGGAAGAACTTGCTTTTTTAGCATGATGAAAGGATAAATGAGATTAATGCATCAAGATTTGAACCTGAAATCCAGATGCTCTCCTCTGAAATATTTGTTGTAGAACTTATTGTTCAAAATTATATTGTTTTGTATCTATCACAAAGCATTATCATATAACTGTATGTCATTGTTGCAAGTGCACATCTCACGTTTCAGCAAAGACTGAAAACTTTGTGACTGTGAAAGGCATTGTTTACATTTTCATCATTAAGGTTTTGGATTCAGTATTTGGTTATCCAAGTCCAGTATTTTTACTTAGTTTTACAGATCTGATGGAAACATATAACACTAATTGTTAAAAATAATAACACATCTAAGTGACTGAAGGGAAATAATTTTTATCTCTTTTTTTTAACACATTTATTGTCTTTTCCCCCCCCCAGTTTGGATCAGGAGTTGACTTCCCAGAATTTTGTATAAAAAGCACTTCACCAAAGACATTCAGCACTGCATATTTAAGTTCTTGCCTTGCCGGCAAAAAAGAGCAGCAATCGAGGAATACTGATGCTTTGCCAGAAGCAAGTATTATTCTTGATCTTTCTTTGAATTTTAGAATTCACCTGTTTTACTTTTCTGAGAAAATTAGTGACTAGAGAAACTCTAGTCAGAATTGAAAGCTAAACATGAAAGTGACGATTGGATAAGATTGAGGAATGCTTCTTTTGTTCATGTGTGTTCTCAAAACTTCTTTTGTTTTTCTTAGGAATACAATACCAAGATATTTTTCAAGTCGAAATTGAGACTTTATTCAGTCTTAATACTCAAAATGTCTGAATTATGAATTCTGTATTAATTTAACCTTTTCCACTTAATTTTAAAAGTTTGGGGGGTTTGGGGTTTTTTGACACTGTTGCTGTTTCATGGTTTCCACTGGAAGTAGATAGTCGATAGGAACTCCAGGATCATATTTGCTGATGAACACAAAAATGAGTGGTTATAAAAATTGGTATCAATTACGAATTTGTTATTTCATTGTTAAAATATGTACATTTTGGATTGCATTTGTCTGTTCCTGAGAGATCTTATTTTTCTTTAGATATGAGTTAGAACTCATTTGATGCAGGTGGTTGATGTTCTAGGAAGTAATCTTTATTAAACAGAACTAAATACCCACCTTGGTTTTTATATAATTTTGTTTAATATAGTGAATTGTTCTTCTATTCCTTTATATATTTTATGCCTCTTTCAGACGTTATCTGTAAGGCAAATGCCACCAGCAAATCACTTGAGAAAGTTGTGCTGATGTAACATCATACATTGTGTTACAGGTTTTTTGATTTGCTGTCTTTTCAGGTTTTTCATTACTATGGTCCTGCCCTGGAATTTTTACAGATGGTGGTGCTGTCTGATCTACCTTCCATTTTTATATCAGATCTGGAATTTGAGCTGTATCCTTTTTTTAAGGATCTAAACTATTAGTGATAATTGTCTATAGCAGAAAAAAAGCCAGTCATAATCTACCTGTGCAAGCAACAGAGAGATGGGGGTTGCAAGGGCTCATTCCATTCTAGCCTGCCAAAATAGTCAGTGATTCTTCACAACCTGATTTTTTAATTTTGAAATTTAAATTACACTAACAGTGACCAGATAGTGTTGATAATATCACACATATCATTTGTCTGTTGATGTGCATGCTATTTGTGGGACAAGAATAGAGAAATGGTTTTTTCTGTGTAAGTTAAAAAGCTCTCAAGCCTTACTAATTAATGAAGGTAGCATGCATTACAATATAGGAACATTTGCCCACAAATCACGTGTTTATTGTGCAGGGGCAAAATCTGTGGCAAGATGTAGCAGAGCAGTTTTCTCTTGTCCGTTTGCTGCAGAGATCTCAAGGTGTATTACTGTTGGTTTTAAATGTATGTACTTTTGGTACTAGTCTTGGTGTAACAATAGCTTAGGATGTATAAGTCTGACATGATTTTGAATATATAAGTATCTGTGGTGAGTTTTGTATGTTTTGTGATACTTCTGTGTCAAAAGTTAAACATTTGCAGTCCTCCTTTGAACTTGATTTGCAAAATTGAGATGCAGAGTTCTGTCTGAAGATAAGGTTCCTTAAACTGTTCTGTTCAGGAGCCTGTCAAGAAAGAAGGGAACATCTATGCTGCTTCTGGACCAGATTTCTTTTCTCTCTGGGAAGGTAAAAACTTCCTTTTATTTACATATAGCAGAAAAATGGAAGTATGTATATTACCTATAAAAGATACAGGAATAATATTTTTAAACCTAGTCTCTGTGTAAGCCTCTTCAATATTTAGCTCTAAAGCAAACAGAGCTTTTAAAGGTGTTTTTCTCTTTACCTTAGCTAAGTTTCAATCTGCTAAAACATTTTTGCAACTTTTCGTCATATCTTGACAGATAATTTCTGTGCTGTCATAATTGAGGATGTTTTCCTGGATATCACCTTTACATAAAAGGTGATACATGTTTGTTTAGCAAAGTTTTTTAGTGTTTATAAAATAAATCTATGCCAATCAAAACAAAACCTGCAATGTTAAAATGCTGGTACAGTTATTCTTAATAACTAATGTTCTTTATTTGCTGTGGAGATGGTATCCCATTATCAAGCTGTATGTTTCATTTCAGTTTATTATTTAGGTTTTAAGTGACTGTTTTTCTCCCCTGTCTCTCCATTCTCCATTATGCTTAGCCAGAAAAGGAAAAGATCCTTTTTCTAGTGCTGTACCAAAAATATCTTCCAGAATGGTTTTATATTGGTAAATATCCCAGGTAATTTTCATTTTACTTAAGGATATTGAACATTTGGTCAAACATCTTTTACAATCTAAGAGCTTGCTTTTCTATTAGTCTTTTTAAAGAAGAAGCCCAAACCGTCAAAACACATTGTCAGGTTACTTTTTAGAGTCTGCACGTGTTGAATTGAATGTATTTTGAAGATAACAGTTTCTCATAGGGATTTTTTTCAGTCTGCTACTGGAAATATTGCACATTTGTAGGCTTTTCTAATAGCCGTAATAGCATTGTTTTATTGCTTGAGTATTCTACTACATGTGCATTTTTTCTGTTAGTGCTTATTGGCCTGGACTGTATATAGAGACATAAACATAGTCCAGTATCTGATTAATGGAAAAGGGTAATATGTAGGAAGGAAAAAAACCCAAAAAAACAAACAAACATTTTTTTCAAAGGAATGCAGATTCACTGATGCCAACTAATATCTTTGAATTCTCTTCTCATTCTGGATACTACTCTACAGTAGTGTTTGTAGCTAGAATATTGAAAGACTTGTAAGAGGTAATAAATACCCTTTTATCTATAAAATAGAAATTCAGCAGTTAATGATCTTTCAACTGGACAAAGAAGTAAATAAAATTTTTACAGCTTCTGTGTCAAATGCAGTTCCATGTTGACTGATGTGAATTGACAGATGTGTTAAGGTGTTTTTCATCAATTGAAGTACATTTGAAATAATGCCAAATCAGTAGCTCAAGAGTGAAATGTAAAACAGGTTTCAGTAATACTGCATGTGCTGTACTTGCTCTCTTTATTTAGGTGGGAGCTTTATTTACACTGCCATGTAATGTAAGCAGTGTAGTGATCCCGTCTCCTGCCCAGCTGAGTACCAAGAAATGGAAGGAATATATGGCCAGGAAACCCAAGGTCATTACTGGTAGGTGTATTTTGCTGTGGCTATATCTATATGTGTGTGTGTGGTGATTGATCCATTTGGGATTCTCTTTTTATCTTCAGTGAAATTAGATCAGTGATTGTCGTATTCATTGACACAAAAGGTTGTGGTGAATGCCAGTTCAGCTATGCAAACTTATAGGAAAAAATGGATAATAACATCATGACAAGCTTTGGGGAAACAATGCATGTCCTTTAAACCATTTTTGTGTCCTGTCTGGCAGCTAAGATCCGGCTCTCTCACACCTTTGGAAGGTGACTGTAAAATCCATGGACATAGGGGTTTGCTTCTGTAGATGGAATTCCAGTGTGCTTCAGTGAGCTGCTTCCCTTCTCATTTAAGACTGATTATTTTTATTGCCAGCTGAAAATAGCTTTTGTGAACAAGTATGCAGATGAGGATGGCTGGGAGGCTGATATTCTTTCACCTCTAGGGGTAGGAACAAATTGAGAGGAATTAGGAAGAGCTGTATAACAGGGCAAGAAGCTTAATTATGGAATGGATGCTGGAAGTATATAGATTTAGAATTATCTCTGCATGTTTGGAGGTGGCAGAGAGGTTGTGAGATAGATTATATATAAATATATATATTGCAGCAGCATTGATATTTATTGGAGAGATACTGCTGATGCAGTCAAAGAGAGAGTGCAAGATCCCCGCTGTCTGCAGGATCTTTGTCCTGTGCTCCAGTGGAAAGGTTTTGTTCAAGTACTAACTATAATATAGTTTCTTATTAGGCCTCTTGAATAAAATTTAGAATAGGAAAAGAAACATGTCCATTTAAACGTATTTGCTTGTTTAGTTGAAAACTGTTGATTTTTTAGTGGCTACTACTAATCTGACTGTACTAAACATTTGTGAATCCTTAATCTCTTTGATCTGTGGGAAGGTGTGATTCTTGGGATTGGTAGTTCTCAAATGCTAAGATTAAAGTTAAAAATAAAAGCTTACCTGTGAGGAATCAGCTTTGAGATACCAAGAGAAAATGGAAAAGGAAAATATTTCAAATTACTGGGAGAGTGGGACAATAGTGAAAATGTTTCTGGAATCTTTTTCACTTTATTGTTTTATTTTTTTCCTCTGGATTTATATATTGAGGCAGCAGGGTTTACCCATCTCTTTCCTTCTGCTTCCAACTTAAAATTTTCAAGAAATACTGGAATATTTTACATTTGTTACTAACCAAAATTTATAATGCTAATGAATACTAAGCTTCTGTTGCATTAATTATTAAAACTATTGCAAGTATGAAATTATTTGACTTTTAAAACTTAGTACATCAAGAACTATTCATTCGCTCAATTGCTACATCTGCCAAGGTGCTATAAAATGTTTTCTGTCTAAAAAGATAGCAAACCCATCCTTTCACTTTTTCTGTCAAGTCCCACATTAATTTACTTTCAAAACTGCAAACTATATGCCAGTGTTTAAACATGGAACATCTTCATCTCTCACCCAGGCTATGCACAAGGGTAAAGTAAGGAGTAAAGCTTCTATTAATGAATAATGCAGTGTCCTTGGGAAGAGTGTACAATATTTCCTTTTCTTCTATAGTTGTATGTTCTTCCAGTGTACAATTAACATTATTTCAATGCACATATGCAAAAAGGCCTTTTTTTACCCAGCAGAACAGAAACTTCTCTTCATTGTTTCATGGTAGAAATGTAACTTTGCCGGTTAAAGAACTTCACTGGGTGGTGGTTGGAGTTTCCAGGTGTGCTTTGCAGTCTGCATTAGGAAGCCGGCCCTCCTGACAGTCACAGGAGTTGGGTGCTGGTAATGTGCTGGCTTTAAGCCAGCAGAGTAGTCCAGCTCAGCTTTGCTGCTGGAGGTCATTTATTTTGCAAGCTCTTCAGTTTGTAGCTTTAGGGGGGTAAATATCACCTGTAGTTACTGTTGCTCCTCAAAAGATGTGAGGTTTCTCACAGAACAGAAGAGAGCAAGTGAAAGCATTTTGATGGTGGATTATAGCTTGTTTTAAAGCTGTTTTCCTGAGGGTGTTTCACAGCTTTGTCCTGATGTTTGTGAAGTTCCAGAAGTTGAACTGAAAGGAGAATCTTGCCGATATTATTTCTTGCTACAAGGCAACGGCTCTGGAGGATGTAAAGCAACCCTGATTCATTCAGCTGGCCAGATCAATGGCATGGCCACTCTTGCTGCAGTAAACGGAAGGCTAAAGACAAAAGCAGAAGAAACAGATTCAAGTAAGAGTAATTGCTTATTTATTTAAGAATATCTGAATGCAGACAAATGCTGCTCAATTTCATATATTCCTTTTATTCATTCCAGTCAGTGTTAAAATGGAGAAAACAAGGAAGAATGTTACATTTTTATGAATGTCTCTATTAGCAGTATTTTGTCAAATTCATAAAAAATATTATAAGAGCTTATTTATTCACAGAATTCATTGCTACCATATTTTTAAATCAAGTTTTTAAAGTTACGGTCAGCCGTTTCTCATAATTGAGAGTAGTTGAAAATTGTTTATTGCCAAGGGACACCCAGGTAATATTAGTGCAAATCAAATTCTTGAAAACTTAAAGTTTAAAAAGTATGTATTGTTGGTGTAAAGACTGACCAGCTCATGCCAGAAAACTAGGTAAGTATCTGTTGAAAATCCTATTTCACTGATGATTTACAATAAAAACTGCAGCTCCAGAGGTCAAGCTGAGTTTCATGATCACCTTCACTTACTTTGCAATGTCCATGTTACTGCAGAGTGTTCAGAGTATGAGCAAGCACTTGTGTCATAGCTGCTCCACTGGCTAAGAGTGTGTGTGCAGACATTTATCTTAGAATAGTTGTCCTGGTATGACTACACATACTAGTTAACTCTACTAATTCCTGTATTTGTTTCAATAACACTGACAAAGAAAAAGAGCACAGTGACCTGCATCTTTTCTGCTTAATTCCTTATTATCGAAATAAATCAGTGTGTGATATGACTGACTACTTGCCATTTATCCTAATTAAAATCCCATTAGTACAGTGTCAGAGAACTGAAAGTCCTTGACCATATGTTGGAAGGAAACTTTTTTTGCTTGGTATCAAACTTAGGATCATTTTACGTTCTTTAATGTTAGTCAAGTTACTTTGTTTCATATTGGTTTTGTACAGAAATTCAAAAATACTAGTCAGGCATCTCTTCCAAGTTATCCTGGTGTTCAATTGTAATTGCTTTGTTTGGGGTTTTTTTAATGATTAGCCATAGTTGAAAGTCTGGTTGTTTCCTTTTAATATGAAATTTCTGTGTCTGCTGTGTTTATGTTTTCTATGAAGACGTAATTACTCCAAAGTCCTGTGAGAGATTCTTAATAAAAACTTCTGCTCTGTACAGGCTTTTGTATCGCTGACTTTTTCCAGTCACTGCCACGCTTCTGTGGAGAGCAGATTGTACAGAGAGAAACGAAACTGTCACATCTCCAAGTGTTTGCCTTGAAGGAATATCTCAGTAAGTAAAGGGGAAAGCACTGGTAATTCTCATTAAAAGTATTTAAAAGCTCTTTATGTCAAACTGAATGTGATGGCTACCTTACAAAACTGGAGTTGATCACTTTGTGAAGTAGTGAAGGTTTAAAAAGAAACTTTGTAGTATGTCTGTGATTATGTGTCACATAATGAAAAAGCAAACACTGAATTAAGGTTGGTGGCTGCTTGTTACACTAATACTCTGAATGAGCATAGTTTTGGAATAATTTTATGGTAATTCTGTGAGGAGTTCCCAAAAAACCTTTACTGCTGGACATGCCTTCTATAAAAATAAGAATTCTGGTTTTGGTTTTTCAGAGTTTTAAAAATGTTATTCTTAATTGCAGAAGTCTTCAAGAGCAGAGGAAAAACATGCATTGGGTATTTGTTAGATTTATCATGAAGCATAAAGATTTTCATGACTTTGCAGAGAAGTACATTGAAGTGTCCTGATTTTTTTTCCATCCAAGTCCATTGCTCTAAGAGACTCAATTAAAAGAAAAAATGCTTCTGAGAGATTGGCTGCCTTATAGAAAATGTCATTCTGTGAAGATAATTTAAGTGTATTATCATTAACAGAACAGCAGCTTAAAGAAAGTAAGATTCCTGCTAATAGTCTTGTCTTCCACCCCCTGCCCCCTGCGAACTTGCAGTCATTCTCAGATTCCAGTTTCAGCCCTGAGCTTGGGGCTGCTTCAGAGCTTGTGTTTTAGTTTCGAGTGGATCATCCACTTCCATTAGGATGAAGACTGAATAGGAGCAGTTGGGGTTAACTGATCATCCTAAATCATACCAGAATCACTTGGCCCTTGATATTCTGGCCAAAGAGACCAGAACAGGCTCTCAGTTACGCTGAAGCCACGCTCATCAAACAGCAGCAAAAATAGGTGGGTGGGAGGCTGCAAACTGCAGCTTTTCACGTTTAGGCTCAGCAAGTCCAGGTGTTTGTCTCTGGGGGATCTAAACCTGGATATACTCAGAAATGCATGTATGCAGAAATTAAAGGACTGTAAAAATGGGATTCATATGTGATTTCAGCTATTCTCACTGCTAAGTTTTTTCACTTGTCTGTGAAATAAATCACCCATGTCTTGCTAAAGGGTACAATAGTAAGTGTCAAGTTAACTTACTTGTGTTGTTGGTTTTCGGTGGAGATTTTCTTGTTCAGTTTTTAGCAGGGTCCAGTTGTTCTTTGTTACTTAGCAGGTGCAGTACCTTTTCTTTTTCCTTTTATAGAGAGAAAGGAATTGACCAAGAAGCCTCCAGTTATTTCTACCAATGAGTTCAAAATTTTATTAAAACTTACAAGAGAATGCTTTTTGGACCTGTGCAACACTAGTCTTCCTAACCCTGATCTACAGAAGGCTTCCAATAAAACTGTGTCAGGCACTGTGACTTGTGGTGAGTATTGTTATTTAGAAAATACGCTGCTTATTCTCTTTTGATGTTTTTTCCTCAATTTTTCCTCAATTTTTCCTCAATTTTTCCTCAATTTTTCCTCAATTTTTCCTCAATTTTTCCTCAATTTTTTACTAATAGGAGGAAAGTTTTTTTTTACCAAAAGAGGAAAACATGGAAGGAAAAGTAAAGGAGCTTTCTAGGGTTTTTTTGCAAACTGAAATGACCCTTGCCTTACCTATTGCCTATCTTTTCTGCACAATGTTTTTGTGAAGGAGAACATTTCTGATTGCATCATCAGACAGATTTTTCTTTAATTGACATAATTTATATATATGCATTAAGGAATATCTATATATAAAGGAATATATATATATATTTATATGGGTTTATACATATATATTTCTTTAAACAATAAGATTGGTTATTAAGGGTTATCCACGATATATTTCTTGCAGAGCCTGATTTAATGGAGACAAATCCATTGGAATGGCCAGAAAGACATGTTCTGCAAAATTTGGAAAACTTTGAAAAAAACAAACAAAAAACGAGGTAATAATGAAATACTGGAGATTTTCTTCATAGTGGTCATTGAACATTACTGTAGGGGAACTTAGAATGTTGATAGCCACTGTGTAAACTGTTTCCAAATATATTGATAATCTTTCAAAGAAAATATTGCTTAAGGCTAAAACTGATTTTCTGTCTCAATTTCCAAAGGTGTATTTTCTGGGTATTTAAAGTAGTATTGTTTTGATTTTTATTGACTAAATGCAAGTGAAATTTAGCTTAAAATAGCATAGTTCCAAAACTAAATTACCTAAATGGCACTTCTAGAAAATAGTAGCCATGGCAGAAGAACACATAGAAGCTTTTCTTTCTCCCAGCATGCCCTAAATAATAATTTAGCAGTTTTTGTCAGCAAGTATAATTCTTCCTTATCTCCTCATATTTCCCAGATAGGCAGTACTGAAGTCATGTCTCAAGGGATTTTAAAGTTGAAGATCCTATTGCTTTTATGTTTGAAATTTATATTTAGTTATGTTTTTTCTTCAGTGCTGTTCAAGTGAAAGCTGTAGGCCTTTTTGTCACTTAATACAGCCTATTGATTTAAGTTTAGTTCTCACTTTATATAAGACTTAATGGTCTTTACTGGTCTTAATGTTGTTGCTGACAGACCTTTAGAGACAGTTGTCCAACTGTCTTTTTCTTAATCATTTCCATCCCATTTCTCTCTTTCAAATACAGTAATTGGCCATATCTTAGACTGGAGTTCTGCATGTGAGGAATTCTCACATTAGATCTCTGCTTTTTTGGGGTTGTTATTGTTATTAATGGCTTTTCTTTCTCAGACAGGTAAAGTTCTTCCTACTGATTAGCTTTTGAAAACCTTCCTGAAGGATCTTTCTGTTTCATAGTCAGTGTTTATTTGATTGTATTCTGAATTATTTTCTTTCTTATCCTCTATCAGTATACAGCATATTACTTAACAGTAGAAAATAGAGAACTTTGCCAAACTTGATTGAAGGTACTAAAGAGTGGAAGTTTGCGTGCAGTAGTGGCTTTATAGTTCTAAAATCTTGGAGAAATTACTTTATTTAGTAGGATGGTAGAGAATTTGCATCAAATATACTTTGTCATAAACATTTGTGTGAATGTTCTCAAGGAGCAAGCTTGTTCGTTTTACTTTGGCAATAGTTTAATTGCTCCAGACTAGCAGTTATTTATTTTTTTAATTAATACCATGAGATTACTAAAGAAAAGAAAAAAATCTTAGGTTGGTCTTTGGTTTTTTTTCCCTTTTTTCAGAGTTTCTCTGTTTGCACATTCATCTGAGCAGTTGCTGGGGCATAAAGACAGCCAGCGGGAGTCACTGACATTGCTGGACGCTAAAGAATTACTGAAATATTTCACACCAGAAGGGCTTCCAGTTGGTGATCTTCAGCCACTACAAATTCCCAAGCGGTGAGAATCCAGCATATTAAAGCAGGCCATACTCTGAGCTGATGGAGGGGAGTATAAATAAGGACTGAATGAGAGTCACAGAATGGTCTAGCTGGAGATAAGTTTATAACTTGCAACATCCTTGCATCACATGCTTGCCAGTGAAATCAACTGTGTTGGTCCTCCAGCCAGTCTTACTATTTAATTCTGTCAGGATCCGAAATGGCTGGAGATGATGATGTTGGTCCTATGCATTTAAAAAACAAAATAATCACCTGAAGTGCAAAAGTGTGCTGGTGGACTCCTGTCAAGCTGCTGAAATGTTTCCATTTCCAAAACAGTATTTCTATCCAAGCACAAATACTGTGGCAGAACTTTAATTTTATCAGTGTGATTTCTTCAGTGGAAGGGAGTCTAGGTGGGAAGAAAACTGAAGTATAGAAAAGCAATAGCTGAGCCTGTTTTACTGTGTTCGTCTCCTGTCGTGCTGGCCCAGAATTCCTATCTATATTTTTATGTGATAAAGTGCTCCTTAAAGGAAGCTTATTTACTCTGGCGGCTTCACAAGTGTTCATCCTTAGTGTGTCTGCTGGTAAGTATTAGTGTATCAACCAGTGCTTTTGCAGCAGGAAGATTGATACATGGTGTTAATGGAGTAATTTTCCGGATCTGAACATCTGTTAGAGTTAAGGCCAAACTCTGCAAGAGTCAGATAGTGTTTGCCTGTATTATTTGTGCAGTGTGTTACAGACTTCTAGGTAAGGCAAGACAATCTTTGCAGTCACTAGAGTCATGTTTGTTGACCTTTTTAATGTTGAATAATAGAATCTATAATGGACTTATTGATACAGCTCTCAATCCTTTTTCAGACTTCATTATATGTAATAAGAGTGCTTCTGAGAGGGAAAGGTGCTGTAATATTTTGGACTTTCTGTAAGATTTTTGAGACTTCTGTAAAATACTTACTGGAGTTTTGAAACTAGCCTAAAGATGTTCTGAGCAGAGAATTCAAGCAAGTTAGAAAATATTCAATGAAGATTGAGAATCTTCTACGGAGTTGTTAGGTAGACCAAGAGAAGGAATTAAGAGATTTTGAGAGAGACTGATGAATTACAGGCATGTTCACTTGTTTTACATGTTTGAGTTTAAATAGAAGTTTGATAGATTACAGTTTTGGCTGACAGACTTCCTAAATTACCATCCTGCTAGATTCAGTATCACATCTTTCCTGGATGTTTTTCCCAGATAATTTTTACAGTGGTAAATGGTGCAGAGATAGTCTGTGTGAATAAAATTTGAAGCAATGTGTAAGTTTCAGATACTCCTACATCATGCCTTCATCTCTTCCCTTCTTTAGAGATAAATGGGATGTGACAGGTTATGCTGGGACCTGGCACCAAATGCTTTCTCTCTGTCTTGCTATGGCTTATTCTGTTGAAATACTTCCCAACAAATGCATTCATTTGGTTTAGTTGCAGAGTTTCTATCTGGAACTGAAATATTAAAGGAAACAAGTGGTTAGTTATGAAGTCTGGGAAAGGTGAGTGTTAGGTGAGACAACAACTTGAAGCTAAAGGGAAGGAATTCACTGCCTGTAGTGCTGGATGGAGAAATGGGAGGTCAGTTCCCAGTTCCTTTCAGTCCATTCTACTACTCAGGTGTCCCATTGTGAAATGGAATTACATTTACCTGGGTTTATGGATAAATTATTTGGAGTAGCGACCTTAACTGGTTGAAGTGTCTAAGAGCTTCTGTAATACTAATAGCTCAGTAGGAATTAGTTAGTTGATTTACATTCTCACTTCAATAAAGATTTAATTTTCTATTGATGCGTTACCCCAGAGACTTTGCCAAAGCTGCTTTAGTCTTCCTATACCATGGCATTTGTTTCTGATTTTTGGAAGTGTAATTTATCCTGACTGTAGCTTGTTAAAATAGATCTGTATTTTTGTTTTTTCAGTGAAAACGCATTTCTTTTGACACCAGAGCTTTCTCCTGGGAAACTCAGAGGTTTGCCTTTTGAAAAAGCAGCTGGATGCCATTATCATGGACTTGAGTAAGTTTCCTGGCTTCTTTTCACAGAATTATTTTTTAGTTTCCAGTCTAGGTATAATTGGAAATGTTTCAAGAAACATGTGTGTTAATTATGGAAAATTTTATATATCCTTTTCCTTTGTTGGAACAACTTTGCACATGCCAGCTCTCACTTTCTTACCTTTATTTTGGTCACTGGTTTAAATTGCAACACTCCTGCCTTGATGGGGATGTAAAAACATTTCATTTTTTTTTCTAAGCTGTACTGCTGTAGCTATTCTCAGTGTCTCTGGTGTCAAGGGAAATAGGGTTCATTAATACATATCAAATTCCTGGGGCAGCACATGAGTGAAGTACATACATAGCTCCTACTTTGATATTTAATTGTAGACACTTTTAGAACAGTCACAAGGTTTATGAGACCTGCTGTGACGCTACCTGTGTGTTCAGGGAACCTGAAAACAATTCCAGCAGGCAAGTGTTAGTGGTAAGAATGTTCAGAAGGATCAATATGATTAGGACTGTGTTTAGTCCCAGCTAGCCAGAAACAGTTATTTGTCAAAGCTTCCTCATATAATGTAGCTGTCTAAAAATCGTTTAGAAAATACAAATACTGACATTGAGGAGAAGAGGAAAGACATATAGAAATGCTAGAGTAAATAATTCAGCATAACTCTTCCATATCATTTCTGAGCTTGGAGGAGGTGCTCCTTTAATATTCACCATTTCTCTTGGGCTCCTCTTCCCTCTGGAGACTTTATCCCATGATACTCTACCAAGCAGATCCATGAAGAGGCCAAAGTCTGATCTCCTGAAGTCCAGGGCAGTGAGCTTGCTGTGTGCCCTCCTTGCTGCCCTGAGGGTCTCAAACTCCACTATTTAATGGTCACTGTAGCCAAGGCTGCCCTTGAGCTTCACATTCTCCACCAGCTCCTTCTTATTTGCTGGGAGGGAACAAGGTCCAGCAGAACCCCTCACCTCACTGGGAGAAGGAAGTTATCAGCTCATTCCAGGAACCTCCCAGACTGCCTGTGCCCTGCTGTATTGTCCCTCCAACAGGGGGTGGGGTGGTTGAAGTCCCCCATGCAGACCAGGACTTGTGAGGCTGTTCCTGTTTATGATTAAGTCAAATTTCTGGTGTAATGAACCTCTGCCAGACACTTGAATCCTGTGTTGCAAACAAAAAGTAATTGCCATTAAAGCAGTGAGTAAAATGGCAATTTAAATTGTAAAGTTAAATAGATTTTTTATCTTTATAGGGGATGTGACTTCTCGGGGGACTGAGAATATAATAAGGAAAATTAAATACCTTGAAATTTTTAAGTTAAGAGAACTTATTCTCTTATCAGATAATGAATTTATTTCTAGCGGAAAGTCTTACTCAGCTGTAGAAATGGACTCACCAGTGAGTTATAGAAAAGTGAATTTCTCTCTGAATATGAAGGTACTGTGAAGAAAGTAGAAAAATCAGATCTAGCAATTTAACATGACATCATGTTAAGAGACAAAGGTAAAGAATGTGTCTGGAGTTCCTAAGAGTGGGAATCATTGCTGAGCAGCTTGGAGGGTGGGCTGAGCTCACACTGCTCAGAATGCTTTATAACAAAAAGGATGAAATGATACTGGACAGTACTGTTACCTTTCCCCAGCAGAGGTAATGTAAGTTTCTGGGTGATGAAACACTAGGTTCTTCCAAAGAATCTTGGAAATCATTTACACCAGAGAAAAGTTAAAGATGGGTTTTGTATTGTTGTAATCTCTTAGGTAGGTTTCACTGAATTAGACGTCTTCATTTAGTATCTTTCAGCTCCACTGTATTTAATACAATTTGTTCTGTTGATTTCATTGATTAAACTGCTTATTCATTGTAGGCAATAGGAAACTTGTGCTTTTTCAGTAACACTTTTTTGTAATTTTAGCATTTAAAAATGTGAATCTCTCATACAGCAGTGTTTATCTAGGACAAAGCTAAAGGTTTCATTTCAAAGATGCAGTTAGCAAACACTTTTTGTTAAAGGAAAAAATTTTACTAATGTCCATGGAAATCTTATTTATAAGACCATGGGGTAAAGACTTGCAAGAATATATGATTCAGCTTCTTTGTTGGAGTTGGACTTAAATACAGCTAAATCCATAAGGCATGTGTTAATTTACTGGGCTGTTATAAATTATCTTTCAGAACAGTACATCAGTTCAAATGAAAAAAAAGTTTTGCTGTTAACATGCTTGTCAAAAGTAAGTTTTTCTGATTGTAATAAAGCAGAGACTTTCTCTCACAGGTTATTCACCAATTTCACTTTCAGATATTGTTTAGACAACAGAAGAGCCTTAGAGAGAGATGTGGGATACGCGGAACTTCAGACTCGTCTGATTCGCTATGAAACTCAGACTACTTGCACCAAAGAGTGCTGCCCTGTGCCAGTTGTCTTGAGCCCTCTCCCATCTCCCGCAGTCTTGTCAGAGCCTGGAAGTGTCCCTGATGGAGAGTCTTTACAAAGTGAATTCAAAACAGAGGCATCAAGGCTAAAACGCAGATCAAAGGACTTGGATTGCTTTTATCCCAAGAAAAGGTAATGCTCTGAATAAAATGAATCTTTAGCATGAAATATTTCAGCTGTCTCTTGTGAACTGCATCTTTTCTTTCATCTCGAAATGTTTTAGTGAAGCTATCTAGACAAATGTTCTAGTTGTTTAATCCTCTTCTCTGGGTTCATTTTTTTTCTCAAGTGTGACCTCTCATTGATAGCATTAGATTAATCAAAAACCATGTGGCACAGGCACCTTTTATTTAAGAGATCTGGGGTTGTATCTTGCAGAGTCTCAAGTGCCTTTGAAAAGATGACAGGTAGCCTCATCTAGGACTGAAACTGTCAGTGCTGCTGCAGTACAAATAAACAACTAGAGGTTTAGAAAGCCAAGGACTGTACAAACAGAATAATTGAATTGCTAATCCAAAGGACTGCTGGCACAAGATGACCTACCAAAATTCAGTCTTATTGTCAGCCTTGTTTATTAAAGTCTTTTCTGGAAGTTTGGTTTTTAAGGTTTTCCTTTATACCTCATCCTCACTTTGAAGATGCAAACTCTTTGTGTCAATGAAAAATAACTGGTATGTAACACTATTTCTGAACACACTTTTTACTGTAATACTCCACTTCTTCCTTCTTTCCAGTCTGATACCCTCTGCAGTCAAATCACATCAAGCCTTTTACAGACTATGGTTTTAGGAGTATCTGTATCTTTTGCAATTTACTCGGAATAGTTAGAAAAGAAGATGTTATTGTATCTAACACTTCATGAATTAGAGTTTTGGAATAACTAGCACTCTTACAGTTGAATGATGTTCCCAGAGAACTATAATGCCCAACTTCCCTTAGTTAAAGATGAGTTCTGACATTTCCTGTAGGGCCAAAAGAAATGAGGTGGTTTCAAGAAGTTTTCTTATCCTAAGACTGGAGGCCAGCAAACGCTGTTCTTCCTGGCTGTCTGGATGAAGGGTCCATACGACCCCTTCTTCCAGAGTTTTATTTTCTTTGTTTCTTCAGATTGTTTCTGGAGTTTTTTCATGGTTCTGTGTATCAATCCAGTCAGTAGAGGGTTCTTCTAATACAAAAAATGTTACATAATAGAATCTTCTTTCTTGTCTGCTCTGTTCAGATGCTGTTTGCAAGAATGCACACTTATTTTTTTAAGCAGCAGCCTCTATAGTAGGAACAATGGCACCAAAAGAGTCAGTAAAACATGTGAAAGTTATTTTTATCTCTTGTTTGTTTGTTTGTTTTACTTCCTTCTAGGCTGACCAAATCTGAGAGTACAGATTCCCTCCTCTCTCAGGCCAGCGGGAGTAGCGGGGGTCACTGTGCGGTTGCGGTGACGAGGAGGTGCTCGGAAAGATCAGCTGCTGGAGCTGTGATGCCACTGAAACAGCCTGGCCAACCCCACCAAGTGAGCACTAAGGCTGGCTCGGCCAGTCGTGCAAATGCTGCCCAACCTGAGACCTCAAAGCCAGCGAAGGAATCGAGATCCCAGAAGCACACAAGGGTAAAGGTTTATGTTGTTTGCTCAGTGAAGAAGCATCTTGCTTAACTTCTTTCCATGGGACTTGATTTTTTACATTTTTTAACTCAAAGTGAGCTGTCTTCATCCCTCTTTGTTATTAAATTTCATTCTGTTCACTTGTGTGAATCCTGAAGGCACTAAGGAGAGCGTTGCAGAAACAAGGAATGAAAAAGTATGTAAAGACGTATTTTATCATGCCCAGGGAATTCAGGCTGAGAGAGGTAACAACTAGGAATAAAAAAGGTGGAAATGAATATCAGTGGAGTTATGAAATGTAGAAGATTAATATAAAACCTAAAGGCACCAAAGAAATACCTATGCTGGAAGGATCGAAGCCATTGTGGAAGAACAGACTGTTCTGAGAATAAAAAGATATTCCAATAGTTGTAGCATGTCCATTAATTGAGATAACACTGAAACACTTTGGTGCAATAAAATTTACTTAATAGCTGTATATATTAGGAATGCCATTTTTAAATTACAGTACACAAAACTGTTTCTGGCATGAGACTGACTTTAAATTAATCCCAGGGCACAGAGAAGACACTGCAAGAATGATGATGTCCTGTCAGTGGCAAGTTGGGATTGCCCAAGTAAGCATAAGTTGGTGTGACTCATTCAGACCTACAGTAAAGTTTAAACATCTCTGATACAAAAAATGTCAGAGGAAATTTTCCAGTATGACTTCAGTGTCTGATTTAGATTTTTTTTTTTAATATGGATGCATCAAAGAAGGAAATATCAGTATAATGAAGTTATCTGTTTATATATATTATTTTGGAGGCAAAAAACCCCAAGCCAATATTGATTTCTGTCTTCCAAGCTCCATGTGAATATTTGATGATCCTTTACATTGCTTTGACGTGTAAGCATTTCCTTCATTTTTTAGATGAAGGGAATGGAAATGTTAAAATGTTAAATAACTTTGCTCAGATTTGGTCAGTGGGTTGATGGCATTGGGGCAATGCAATGAAGAAAGAGGCAAGAAAAAAGATCAGGTTTTCTATCTTGGGGTTTTTTTACTTCCATTGGACAAGTTTACTTGTCAGTAATTGAGAGTGTGTTTCTGCTTTTCCAAGATGCTGAAGGAGGTGGTTGCTAAGACTCTTCAGAAACATGGAATTGCAGAGGATCACAAGTGCTTTGCATCATGCAGCCAGCGTCTGTTTGAGATATCAAAGTTCTACTTAAAGGTAACTAGAAGACATGCTCTTACAGTTCTTTGTTCTTAGTGAAGTAAGTCTGTTCCTGAATAAAACTCAAGATAGACTGTGACTTGATTAAAACAATATTTCCCAATGTGTTAGTACTGTGTAGGATGTGTGGATAAGCCTTTAGACTTGTTGTCCAATGCAGAACACAGTTTTACAGTATATTCTGGTGGTGTCTTATTTGTTTTTAAACCTTACAAAACAGTACTCTTTTATGTGAGATAACACCTTAGAGCATGGGTCTGTTGGGTCAGGTCATACTTTATTTCTTCCTTAGCTGTTGTAGCTATCTCACAGCTGTGGCTGTGACAGCTCAGCTCCTCCCTTGTTCTAAGGCTGTTGGCTCAATAAGCAGCTTACAGAACTGACTCAGAAACTCTAGTTCCCTGACATGCTCACAGAATAGCACAGCTATCTAACACATACTGGCTTGGCAGCACCCTGTAGAATTGCATCAACCACACTTTTAGAAGGAGACGAGAATTCTTTCCACAATGTCTAAACAGACTTTTTGAGTCAATGCTTAAGCCATGTTTCTTGGTGTGGGCACAAAATCAAGTTAAATTACAGTATGGGGTGTTTAAAAGCTATTGCTCACAAGCTGAGCTGCTGTTCCTGCTCATTTGCATGCGTTTAGCCTCCATCTACAGATGAACTAAGTTTAGACAATTTCAGTAAAGGTGATTTAAGCTCAATGAAGTTGCAGTTGAACAGGGCTGGTTGCTTACAGGGACAATCGGAACATCTCTCTGATAAGCACCAACTTAAATAATTGGAACATGTTTCACAATTTGGAACACAGTTGCACAGTCATTCTGTAAGTGCTCTCGGGATCTCACTGAAATGTGCCCTGATGGAAGATCTCCTAATCCAAAATCAGGAAGGGCTGCACGTAGGGATGAGTGAGTAGGGCAGATCAGATGGGTTCATGGTTCCATTCCAAGTAGAAGAGCAAAAGGAAGAATCCTGCAGCGATCCTGTCCTTTGGAAAGCTGATCTAGAGAGGGATGTCACAGGATTTTTTTCTCCTGAGCGGTGTTGCAGCCCCAAGTCTGCGGGAGCCCTTTCTTTGAACCCTTTTGCGTGCTGCATATTTCAGAAGCATGATATCATAGCTATCATCTTCCTCGGGAGACAAATAGTAAATTAATTTTCTTCCTCTTTAGGAGAAATTTTGTTCTTGCTTTGTTTAAAAGAGTAGATGAAGTTGGACTAATTAATTGGTCTGCAAAACAGACCAGTCCTCTTCTCTGTTCTCTGCCAGAACTCTGCATTGCAATCTAAGCTCACAGCTGATTTTCATGTTTATATGGAAATAAGAGTTCAATCAAAACTGTCAGAACTTTGGATATCATTTAGGAAAAGAAAATTCTGGAAATGGGCAGAAGGTTAGGAAGGCTCAATCACACACTTGAGTATTAGGGTGGGACTACTGTAAGGAAAGCTGCAACCCACTGGAATAGATGCAAATTACTTCCCTTTATCATTAAAAAAAAGCAAAGTCAAATAATTCTTCTGTTGCTCAGAACAAGGTGATGAAAGTGTAACACTGCCCTGGTTATTGGGGCTCTTATAACCCAAATTAGACCCACCATATGAGTGTGCTGATTCCTGTGGCTTTTTGTTTCATATCTAGGATCTTAAAACTTCTAGAGGACTTCTTGATGAAATGAAGAAAACAGCAAATAGCAATGCTAAACAGGTAAGGCCATTTGTTTGTTTCTGTAACTAGCCAAGGCTAAATGTTGCTGTGGCAACTTGGCTGTAGGATGGTTTAGTTCACAGCTTTGAGAAACAAGAGAATACTTCAGTGAAGAACACTCTACTTTGGCTGTGGGTCTTGTTTCACTCTGATCTCTCAGAAACTTTCTCTGAATCAGCAGTCCCGTGGCAAAATTTCCAGTTGCATATATTCAGGATTTGGATGGTATTCTAGTTAGAGCTCCCTATATGATGTGCCACAGTGAGAAATGGAAATGAAGGCAATAAACTGAAACAGAAAAATGAGAGATGAGATTTTTCTTCATTAGAGGGAAGCCTGGATCATTAGGGAATTGTTCTTTTCTTGTGTTGAAGTAAATAACATTTCTTTTCAAAGGTTAGGTAGTAATAAGAGGATCTATAAAAGGAAATAAACTTCTTAAAAGAAGCAATGAAAATTAGTAATTTTAAGCTTGGGAATAACTCTAAGCACAAGGGATATCAGGTGAGTTTATTTGTGTGTAAAGTGGGACGCTTATGTGAACAGCAGCACAGAGTAAATCATAGAAGTAAATACCCCTCCAGAATTAAGTAACTGATTCTGAAAAATACACTGAAGTGACTCCATGACTGGGGAAAAAAAAAAGTGTCATGCATAATTACAGTACAGTTTTCAAAATCGTAAATTAAGTGGAAGAATTTGAACTGGCATAGTTAAGTGATAAAACCCAAACTCTCAAGGAAAACTGCTAGGATCCCTGCAGAATTTGCTGTGTTCTGTACTGTGCTCCCTTGTGAATTGCTTCCTACAGATGATAAGGTTTCAAAAGCTACAGGGGTTGTGATGTTTGGTGTTGAACTGGGCTATTGTGCTGATACACTGCTTCTCACCACCAGCTTTGTCCGGGGAGAAAACAGGTAGTTTTATGTACGTTTGCTGTTTGCAAAAGAGGCATTAAAATTGGTGTGCTCCTAAGCTGCTCACTGCCTCCACATTGGAGAATATTTTGAAATTACCTTATGTAAACTAGAATTGCCAAGGACTAATCAGCGGTCTGAACAACTGCCCTGCTTGGAAGGCAGCAGTAACAAAGGTGGTAAATACAGCAGTGCACAAATGATCTTTTATTCTTTCTTCTAATGCTTAGTAAGTACCACACAGATGACACTAAAGGTGGCGATAAAGAAAGACTCGATAAAACGTGTGAGATATTATTGAGTTACTTTCGAGACCTGGAGTTAAGAAAATTGTTTGCTTTCTCATTTATTTGCCCAGGTGATTGAATGGGTTTTGGAGAAGACTGGCAAATAGAGGTACTGTGTGGATGCAATTCACACCTTCCTGGGAACTGTGGGGACAGAGCACTTCTGACTGTAAGGAAAGTGTTGTACTGCCTAAGGCACTCGCAGACAGATCTGCGGACTGGTGCTTAGTGTAATTATAGAGACTCGTTCTTCAAGCACAGTAGCAAGATTTGGAACTTTTTATACTGGAAGTTTTAATTTTTATTTTAATTCAAATGAAAAAAGGTTTTATTTTATACACGTATTTATTGTTTGTTAAAAGGAATATAGCTTAACTTGGTTTGATAAAGCTTTGTATGTTTTTCAAGCAGTATATATGTTTTTTATGTGAATAAAACCCCCAACAGCTTTAATTTTGATAACAGCTTCCTTGTTTTACCTTTTTGTATGAAGACCTCCACTCTATTTATTACAGCTCACTGTTGTATAAACAGCTGTTTACAGCACTGGCCATTAACATTTTCTACACTAATTAAGAGCAGTTTCTATTCTGCAGGTGAAAACAAACGTAATCAGAATTCAAGTCACAATTATCTGTGTTGTAGTGTAAAGAAAAAAACAATGTCTTTTGAAACTTGATGCAAAGTCCCATTAAACAAAGGATCACTTTACAAGCTGAATTTCCGCTATAATTTCCTGCATGTTCTTTGTAACACTCCTTAGAAAAAAATCTTGAGAGGTCTGAGATTTCACATCCTGGAGGAGAAAATCAAAGCGAAAGCAGTAATGATGATGGGAAAGAGCTGGCAAGCTGTGCTGAAATGTGATGGAAAGAAGAATTTCTACCTGTTGCATGTGTTGCAAGTACAGGAAAAGACTAAATTCAGCCTCAGTTTGCTGAAGTCTCAGGTGTGTACCTGGCTTGTCCTAATGTGATTATTCAAGTGAGTATTATTTTGAGATGAGGAGTTCCTACCAAAACAAACAGATTTTACAGCTTTCAGTATAAGGATTTCCTATTCATCATACAAACTAACATGATTGACAGAGAAGCAGTGCTGTTGTTTCCTATATTCCCCTGGCACGAAAATGGATTAAGCAATACAAATAGAAATGAAATCTAATGTTATGAAAAAGTAAATGAATAAACCATGTGGAAGTTAGACTTAATTCTGTAAAATCTATGCATTCTCTAAAAAGCCTTCCTGATTTTGTGGCATTATTCTTTGCTTAATTCTATTTCATGTAAAGCTGAGCCCTAAGGAGGCTTTTTGTGTCTAACAAAATCTTGTGTTTAATTCTTCTCTTCCTTTGTCTCTCTGTTTACTGTTTTTCTGAACTCTACAAGACCTTTTCTAGGGGAATGTGTACTTGGTTTAACTGCACTGTGAGCTGCAACAGGAGAGCTTTGTAGTTGCCCTGCTGGGACAGGGGGCCCTAGCGAGTACGTTGTGCATCTTAGCCCAGGACAAACATAACTGCTTGAGAGACAGATTTCAGTTGTCTGCAGAATGCCACACATCCACAGAATCCTGGTGAGACAGAAGTGCAATGAAGAGAGACACTTAAATAATGATTTGATCAAAGTGCATGCATGAAATTGCTCCAGTGTAATGATTACTGCGTATGGCTCACATTTCTTTGCATTCAACACAGAAAACAAGAAATTAAACAAGACGTTAATCTTCCTTAACATCTTTTAGTGAATAAAGGAAGTCTCTACTTCCAAATAGAGAGAGAAAAGCTGTTAAATTATAGCCTTATCTCTTCAGCGTGAATGCTGATACTTTTTGCCTGAATACTAAAGCAAGCCACTGAAAGTTGTATTTTCTGCTTAATTTTGAGAGGTTTATATATGCATAATTACAAAAACTTTGTCGTTAATAAATTCTGCCTAAGTCGATTAGCAAAAGTACAGGAACTACATTTCATAAAATCCTTGAGGCTAGCTGCCATAAGCAAAGAAAACACCTTTCAAAAAAGTAATTAATACTCCTGAACTGGTTTTATTCCACTTCAAGTAGAGCCTGACTGTTATTGTTTTAATTAATTCTACAGACTCAAAGGCTGTCCTGAAATAATAAGCAGGAAAGCAGTTAGGGAAACAAGCATTTTTATGTAGTGTTTGTTTGCATGATTCCCAGTCCTGAACCAACACACTGCTGCCCATGTCTCATTTGCTCTTTTATCTTGGTGGTTTTTTAGGGTAAATGGTAGCTGGTTTATTATTGCGGATTAGTAACACTGTGCCCCATCTGAGCTGTCCTTATCCAAGCACTTGGACATAAAAAATATGCAAAATAATTTGACCTTGTCTTCTGTAACGGCACTACACCAAATAATGTTACCTCTGCTGTAGTTCAAAAACCCCACACCAAGAGTTCCCACTCAGCTGATGTGTTGGAGCTTAGGTGATGCAGAACAGAACATCACCTTTTGCCTCTGAACTTCAGATTACTTTCTTGTTTGGGGCTGCTGAACCCAAAATCCAGTTTGCCCTATGCATCCTCTGGGTCCTTGCTCACGTTTTTGCAAATCTAGAGGGAAGTCATATTCCCCAGTACACATTTACAGTTACCCATAATCCATCCGTACTACAGAATAAGCACATAATGTAGCATAATTTAATAACATTATGTATTATAAGCACATAATCCATCCATTTTATGTGCTTATATTACCCTCAGGACTGGGGTAAGACAACACTGGTTTGGTTGCAATTCCTTGGTGATACGACTGCTTGTAGGATTAGAGCATTTGCATGATGAATATCACTGGGCTACGGAACTTAGCTTGGGTACAAATGCTTGTCCAAATTCACAAACTTCCTTTTCCAAATTCACAGTTCTCCCTTGAGATTTGTCTTCTAAATTTGTTTTCTAATGCCTCTCATTATTTACCTAAGCACAGAAATTCTGATGAAGGAAATAAAGCTAATCCCGTGTGGGAAAAAGGTCATCACCTTTGTTAAAATGCTTTCCCCCCTCATGCTTTGAAATTAAACTTTTGCCCTGGTTAATCTAGGGGTCCATTTATATGAAGCAGGCTCAGTTTCTCAAAATTTTGCTAGCATATTATTAATATCTGCTCTTTAAAATCAAAGTCATCACTGAATTCAAAAGTGTCCATTTTAGATACAATTCTCAATTACTTTATAGTAATAATATACACAGTAATAATATACATAGTAATAGTATGTGTATATTACTATGGAATATTTATATATATACTGTATTAATGGTCTATCTAGTAAATAGTCTCAGTAAACATCAAGTTATAAACCTGCCAATTTGACTTCTATGAAAAATAAGATAAATTTAGAAATCAGTGATAATCTAGTGATCTGGAGCACATCATTTGTTTAGGCTCTGGTTTTGCTTCCACTGAAGAAAAAGAAACTCCCAATTAACTTTTAAACATGGGTAAGAGGACACTGAGAACTCTTCCAGATGGAATCAGATCAACCTCTGTTGAAGTTGAGCAGCTGTGCTTCCGAGTGCAAAGAGCTGGATGGAGAGTGCTCCCATGTCCTGTGGGAAGAAGGAATACTAATCTTCTGCAGAGAGAAAACACTTGTTTTGTTATTTGCAAAAGACCAATTCTAATGATGTTCATGGTAGTGATTTACTTGGTAGCACACGAAGAGTTGTGTTCTGATTTATGAAGTACCTTAAGTGAGATGCTAGTTCCATTTGAAGAGCAGGACTGTTAGGAAACACCCGTATTCTTCCCTGAACACAATCAGATCAGCTTTATTTCCTTTTTTTTTTTTTAACAAACACTTTATATCACATTTTTCCAATGACACTGATGTTCCAGTACGTAGCCAGATCTTTCTAACGGTGAAGCTGCTATACAAACCTTCTGATCCGACTGTTCAATTTACAGTCAGTATTTTGTGAAAAGAGTGAGGCTCTGGAATATTCCTTTTTTGGATTTCCATGAAGCTGGTCTGTTATACCTCAGGTCAGACTGAAAGAGCAGGCCTAAATTTTCAGTTAGCTTTTCTATTTGGGCCACTAAATTAAGAATTAAACTCAAAGGGAAGGAAACCATCTTTTTTTCTATAAACTGTTCATAAGAGAAACAAGGCACATGTTGACCTCAGTCCTTGAATGCACAAGCTTAAGCAGAAATTTATTTTTTTTCTATGATTTCTGTAACTGCCTAGTGCAGAATAAACAACACAGAAAGCACTGCAACTTCAGCAGAGGGGTCGGAATGACCTGCCCTGGAACATCCCTGTGAGCTTTCGGGGATTATTTTTGATTTCAAATTTTTAAAAGTTGTTCCATCAATGCAATGAACAGTTCTCTCAAGTAACAGAACTCTTAACAAAAGAACTGAAGTTTAAGTGTATTTTTCCCCAGCCCAAAACCAAAGAATAGCCTTCCAAATAGTTTGTCCGGGTACAAAGTAAGCTCACCTCACAAAAATCCAATAAATGACTTTATTAAATATATTCTTTTCCTCTAAAATATAAATATTCACTATACTCTTATAAATGTGGAGTAGGTCCATATTTAATTTGTCTATCCCATCCAAATATGAATCAGTTCAAAATCTGAAAATGAAGAAATAGCATCTGTAATTATCATTTATTTTTTCTATAAATATATATATGAATCTTCTTTGCAAACTGCTTAGTTATTCACTTAGACTTCATATAGTACTGAGCACCTTAGATTACATAATTTTGTGTCATTTAATTGTTGGTACTAATATAGGAATTCGTAATATTTACAATGCACATACGTGTTAAGGGTAACATTCCAGTGATTTTTAAATGTTAAAGGAGTAAGGAAATAGTGCAGTATAGTTTACAGATGTATTTAACCTACCCCACAGAATGCAAGTTTTCACTTTAACCTCTGGAACTTCTATAGGAGCCCATGTCCAAATTTTTAAGTCATACTTTGGAACAGTGATCAAAATGTTCTGAATCGGTTTTTAAAACCTTCACTGTTTTAAAACCGACCCAACTGCAGTAACAGTTTATCTGATCGTGTGACACAAATTCCTACCCAAGGACCCTCCCCCACCACGTACCGACTGCTCTCAGCTTCCCAGCTGCTCTTCCAGAAGCCTCCAAGGCAAAGGAGGCCCAAGTAACTGCCCGCAGAAAGTTGTGTGAATGGCAGTGGTCACTAAATGAGAAATGTCCATCTGGGAATTACTGGGTAAGTTATGTAATGTGTTACCTCCTACCTTGTGAATTTACACGAGGAATTAATTTTTAAGTGCAAGTACCGTGACAGTAAAAACAAAGTTCACAGCGAGGTGAATCCCCTCCCAGGTGTGCCTGTGAGTGGTGAGAGGTGCTGGCAGAGGGGCTGCTCTTCCAAAGGGGCGTTTAGCTGTTCTTCAGTGACTGTTTTCTGTATTTATGAATTCAGCCTATCATCCTAATTTTTTAATTAGTTTTGATGATTAAGATACCTAAGGAAACCACAATGAACTAATTCTTATGCTGTGAATAAACAGCATGATTTACACTTAACTCTCAAACTCAGCTTAAAAACAACATGGAGCCAAACCGTGTTTTTAATTTTCCTCTTTGCCAGCCAAGTGATGCTAAGTTGGTATTTATGTGCTTTCTCAGGAATAAAAGAAATGTTGTAATATATGACACCTGAACACTCACAAACTTTGGATTTATTACTTCCTGTACGTGTCCTTCAAAGTGTGAATTTAGGGCAAAACTCTAAAAGCAGACAAAACCCCACCTCTGTGTGAAGCAGTTCTGTTTACAAAGGAAGAGCAACGTGAGTGCCATCCCTGTTCTGCTTCTTCCTATTTCTGTCACTCCCAGGTGCAAACTGTGGGTGCATCATCTCTGATGATGGTCAGCATTCCTGCCTGCTTTGTGCTGCCCAAGGTAACTGAACAAGGCTCAAACTCAGTGAATTCCTTTGACTTGAAGCAGTAAGTTGGGGTGCAAAACAGGAGCTAGTAAGTCAGGGACGTGGAGGTGAATGTTGTACGTTTCACCAGCAAGAAATCTGGACTTGCCAAGTCATGCCCACAGGAGCAGCTCCGTGTTAAGGAGCGCAGCTCATGTTCCTGCCCAGGTGTGTTTTTCTTCAATGTTGCGAAGCTGTTTGAATAACTTTTCTGAAAAATAACTTTTCTCATAAAATCAAGTCCTCCTCCTTCACTGCATTTGTTCTTCTAAGAAGACCACACCACCAGCCTCATCTGAGCAGAGGGGGTGACACAGTAGGGGTAGGACAGGAAGCTTGGCATGGCCTTCTTTTGGAAAACTGCCATGGAAATATGCTGGCAGAAGCTTCAATCATGCTTCAACATCGATTCAGGTACCTCATACCTCGGCTGGGGATCACAGATAACTGAAACTCATTAAGCTATTCTGGGAAGTCACTATAAAAATGCATCCCTAATGTTCATTAACACAGGACAGACCTACCTGTGCCCACTGACAGCCGGCTCTCAATACACCCTAGAGCTGCTCTTACTTTGGCTCCATCGCTAGGAATGTACATGTAGCATGTCTTTATGGTTTAACCCGAAACTCCCCTTGGCAGGGGCGCTCCAGCTGTTCCCTGACCACAGCTGTATTGCTTCAGAGTCCAGCCAAAGGTATGTATTTGAATGCTCTGCTGGGCATTCATGCAACAGGTTCTGACAGAGCTCCAAAACAAAAATCTTCTGTAAGTGGTGCACAGGTTACAACCAAAAGAATCTTTTGGTTGGCGGAACAATCTTGTTTGGAGAACTTCTCCTCAGCCAATCTTGAGCTTGCATTACAGCCAACATGCTCTTATCTGCTTAGCCCTTTACTTATTCTATATAAACAAGTACGTTGAAATAGGCACAATTTATGATTCTGAAACACTTACACGTATGGTACTACACACTTTTACGGTCTCATATGGGATTTTAAAATCTCCTTATTTACAATGAAATCCCCCATCTTCCTTGTCATGCCATCTCTTAAGCTGATCAAAATGAAACCTGGGCCTTGGAAGACTGCAGAAGTGACCAAGGCCCAGCCCTGAACCCCAGGCTGGTGTCTGCTGCTGGCTGGGACGGGTTCCTGCTGTTGATTGTACTTCAGATGAGCATGGTTGCTCCATCTCTCTTTGAAGATCCCACTTATGCCACCAAGCCCAGTCTCGTGATCTTTGCTGACAGGAAGGAATGAATGATGAAAACAATCGGTTTTGGACAGGAATGGAGGTCCAGTTGCTGAAAGTACAGAAAAAAAAAATCAAATTGAGAATTATTAGATTAGATTATAGCTCAAAGAAGGAATCATTCATGAAGCACTTGATGAACCGCTGTCTGGTATTTTGAAGAGGCTTCTATTAATAACAACACTTCTCTACAACATATTGCTTTTCTTTTGCATAAAGCTGCAAATATTTAGGTTATTAAAAGTAAGTAATAAGCATCTTGAGAGCAGATGAGATCCTGGTGCCTCTGGCCTTGCATCCATCTGGGTGAACAGCAGAAAACAGTCAGATGCTGCAAGCAATTTTCCAAGAGGCTCAACCCCTCCTGCCTTTTCAGGCTCTGTTTCTGACCAGGGATGGTGGTGGGACTGCACTGTCTGATACTCAAGTGCATCAAGTTCACAGATGAAGCACCTTCAGCTGGTGCTGCAGAGCTGCTCCTCTGTTCTCACAGCCAGCAGTGACACTGTACTGAGCCTTTTTTTCCCCCAGTCATGGTTCAGATGATCTCACCACACTCTTGCGAAGCATGACAGGCTTGTCAGTGTGGACAGCAGGTTCAACAATAGGGTCACATGAAAGGAAAACAAATCTGCCTTTCCACCTGTCATGTATCAACTTTACTGAGAGCTCGTAACAAACTCCCTTCTGAGAGCCTGACAATAAGCAGTTTTCAAAGCTGTATGTTAACGTAAATTAAGTGACGAACTAAGCACCCGACATGCTCAGGAACTGCTGAAAAAATTTGTGAGGGAAGACCACATTTACATTCATAATTTATGACATTTAAACTGCTCACTGGAATATGTGCCTTGTATTTAGGCACTGTGACAGCTTAGAGGCCTAAGCAGACAATTTGCACAGTGTCTGTAGCCTTGATAATTTTTTTCAGCAACTACGTGTTCAAAACACAGCTTGCTGCCATAACATGAAGTCCCTAAGTGTACACTGGAATTAATAAGATCTCATTCTTAAGTTATTTCACCCTTGATGATTTAAAAAATAAAGTGGATACATAAAAAAACTCTAATATCTGGCTGTTTAGAGGTACAGTTTGTTCTTGAATGTGACAAATCTTCCATCCCTCTTTGCATGGTTTTATGATTTTAACTGTGCTTTTAGTTCATCTCCTTTTATAACCAGATTGTCATGCTGTACTAAAAAGCACAGCATCTGAATACTGGTACTGGAACCTGGCACTGGCCAACTGTTAGAACAGAACAGAATAAAGTGTTTCAGTTGGAAGGGACCTACAATGATCATCTACTTCGACTTTCATTAGTGCTTCTCCACCCCCAGAGCCTTTAGGACCACCAAAGAGATGGTAACATGCATCCCTTTTCTAAACGTAGTACTTACAATTTCTCCATCTTTTCCTCCAAAGTCTAAATAAAGCATCCTTATCCCATCATCTGAGGACATTTTCAGTTTTTCGTAGGGATACTGTGCAATTTTCTTGGAGAAGGCACCATCTTGTGGTTCAGTTGTAAGAGAGAATCCATGTTCGTAATGGATGGTCAGGCGGCACTCCTGGCTTTTGTATGTGCAAGCTGCAGAAGAAATCAAAAATTAGTCTGTAACGTTCCTAGAAGCACCAAATTCCATCTGGCTGCAGATACCTGCATTTGGCATTTGATCTCAATGCTGTCCTGTGGAAAACTAACCTTTCCTGAAACTGGGCTAACCATGCTCTAAGTGTCAACCTCTAACTATCAACCTGCAGATATGGAAAAACAACAGAAATCCTTCTTGTGCAAGGTCCAAGCAAAGTTATGGTGTAAACACCACCGACTAAAATAGTGTTCAGCAGCAGCAGGACTGATGTCATCCCTTCAGTTACTCGCTTCATTCTTCATGTTGCAGCAAACATCTACCTGCTGACAAAAAAACAATGCACTGAAATTTAAGAAGGCTTAGACTGGTGTGTCCTCCCTCCAAACCTTGACAAAGTCACAGCTACTCTTCTTCTTGTGCCTGACAGACACAGCCAAAATCAATAAATGTGGTGCACAATGCATGAGAAAATGAGAAGCTGTAAAGGGTTTCCCTAAAGTATTTTGGCAAAGATGAAGGCACTCCTGAGTCCTCATTAGTGTCGTGGTAATTGAAAAAGGGCCTAGATAATTGTATATAATAGCTACTGCAGCAGAAGTCTGCATCTTCCTCTCAGCTCAGAAACAGAGGCCATGATCCAAATTAAAAAAGGAAGAGTTTTGGTGCTCACATCCCATATTCTCTATTCCATCACTTTCCTGTGAACAATTCTGCCAAGAAAGGTCATTGGCACTGAGATAAAAGCACTGTGATAAAAGAAAGGGCTGATGGTCTCCTTCTGCTTTTGGAAAGAATGGCTTCCATGTCACTGTGCTGAGGAGATGGATGTGTCCCTGTGAGCACTCCGGTTGGTTTCCACGTCAGGGGCCCTCCCAAAGCAGCCTGAGCTCCCTGTGGGCACAGGGTTGGGTGGCCACTGGGCAGGAATCCCTGTGCTCAGCAGCACGTGGCTGCACCTGACACTTCAAGAAACCAGAACTGCCCCCTGTTGTGGGTGTATTTGTGCTTTGGCTCCTGCTCTCACATTTTTAGACAATGAATGGAGATTAACTTTCAACGTTAACAGCCCTGCCAGCTGTAGAGTGAGCAGGGAAAGGACTGCAAATCCTGGGGGCACTCAGGAGAAAAGCACAGCCTCAAAGCCATAGAGCCACCCAGGCCAGCAGATACCTGACCAGACAGGGCATCACTCCAGAGCATCTGCAGCTGATTACTTTTATTCCAGTCCATTTTGCATGCACAGAAGTGCTGAGAAATGACACCCTGATGTTCAGAAAGGGAAATGACTACCCATCAAAATGTGGCTATTGGGCTGGTTTGGAATTTTTTTCTTTTACTCAAGTGTGCAGAGCTGGGTGAATAAATGGCCAATTCACACTCGCGAATGTGCCAGTCCTCCTCTGCCTCTTCTCTCTACAGGAAAAACTCCTGTCTGGCTTGCAGGAGTCTCTTGAATCTCAGAAAAATGCTCTTTTTTGTGGTTTCTAGACAAAACCTCTGACCATCACTCCTCCATGACATGAAGGCCTACATGGCTGACTACAAACTTTTGCCTAAAACAACATGCTGAAAACAAAACCAGAAGTCAGCACCATAATGACTGTGTCACTGGCCACAGCTACCACATCGGCTGGGACTGGCTCAGAAACCAAGGGGACGGTATTTTAAACACACAGAACCCTAAATGCACATTTTAAAATGACTCACATCAAGCAGGAGGAGCCCCAGCTGCCAGGAGCGTCACGGGAAGGGTGTGGGGACGACGCTGCAGGCGGTACTCACATGTGGTGATTTCTGTGATGAGCTCTGCAGAATTGTGGCAGCCCTGCACCACACTCCTCGTCCACAGGGAGAGGTCTCGACTGGTCTCCGTTCTGAACAGGTGGGTTTCAATCCCTTGCCTTGTGCCGGTACGGGTCGCAAAAGAC
This sequence comes from Pseudotriccus pelzelni, assembly GCA_035584735.1. Classification (NCBI taxonomy): domain Eukaryota; kingdom Metazoa; phylum Chordata; class Aves; order Passeriformes; family Tyrannidae; genus Pseudotriccus; species Pseudotriccus pelzelni. The sequence continues at coordinate 138,005,645 of JAWMRA010000078.1, forward strand.
AAATCCATCCCTGACTGTGGTGAGCCTTTTCCTGGGCCAGAATGAACCAACCTGCAATTGGATTTAATACACATCAGGGAATTCTAACAATGACACAGAGCACTGCCCCAAAATCTCCACCTGAGTGCAGCTCTGCTCTGCACATTCCCAAATGCACATGGCTGGGAGCATGGGAACTCACAACTCCTCTGTATTCACTCCAAGGCAGTGAGCACAGAAGCACCTGGACATGCAGGTGATGACATGGATTTCCTGATGAATTGTACAAAACACCCCTTTGGACAAGGAACTGAGAGAAATCACTGACTGGCCTGTGATGATGGAATTTGGTCCACAGATGCTCACTCAGATGAGGCAACTGAATCCACTGTAAAGTGTTATTTGCCCTAAACCTTAAATATCTGCAGACAAATTCCATGATAAATACTGTTGGATAAAATATGTGTATGTATATGCATGTGAAAAATACGCAGATGCCAAGTACTGTCTTGTACTTACTTTTCCCATAAGAAACCTGTGAAATGTGAAATGTGGCAGCTACTTGTAATCTGAAATTCTCTCACATTAGTCTGCAATTGACATTTTGTTGCCTGGCTGATCTCCTGTGACCAGGAAAGGTTTGTTCATCTGGGCAAATGCAAATCACACAGAATAGTTTTGAGCGAGAAAATCAATATCTCATAATTATTAATTTTTCTTTAAGACTGCTCTTTTGGGTTTTTTTCCCTGCAGAAACCTGGACAGTCAATACAGAACTCTCTCAGAGACACAACACTGATTCTTCTGAAAACAATAATCCAGAGGAACTCATCACTCTTTGAGATTCAGAGACTAACCCTCTGTGGAACTCACAAAACAAAATTCTCCTAAGAAGCTTTTTTCTGTCTTGTGTCTCCTGTTTTCCTTTCTAAAGGCAAACAATACACTTCATATGACACTATAAAGTTACATGGCAGTAGAACACTTGTGCTGAAGCATAAAACATTAGATTATACTAATCATCTACTGAATGCTAGTTTACCCTCAAATTACCGTTTTCCATCTACAAGAATAGTTGCCTGTTCGCTGACACTGTAGGAGTTATGCCATCAAACAGGGATGTTTTAATAGGGAAAAAAAAAGGCAGAAAGGAAAGAACAAGCAAAGCACAACTTTAGCTTTTCAGTGGCTGAAACACTAATCACAGGGTATCTGAAATTCTCCCCACTTCCCTGATGTCTGTGCTGGCATTTGGGATGCACACGGTGCCGAACAGATGTGCCCCTTTTTCATACCCTGCTGGAGGGTTTGCAAGATTTGTTCTCAGGTTCATGGAAACTTCCTTTGGATTTTGAGCATCCCCACTGATTTTACGGTCCCAGGAGCTCCTGAGCAGCGAAATGCAGAGTATCCTGGCCAGAGCTGCCCTGCCCTCTGTCTGGGCAGGCTGGCAGGGCTGTTTTCCCTCCAGAAGGGCTGAGTTAATGCCCCACTCAGCTTTGATACCCAGGGCCTCCTAAGTGCACTCTGGGCAGATTTTGTAGCTGGGGAGTGAGTCGCAAGCAAACAACCCAAAAACGTGAATTCCCTTTCATTTGGTGTGAGAGGGTGCAAGCTCTGAGCAGAAGCTGCATCTTGATAAGTAAGGCAGGAGCCAAGGAACTGAAATCTCTAGTGACACTTGCTTGCTGCCTGTCCCCAGCCAGTCACCCAGCCACAGGCATGGCCACCACTTCCATGCTGCCTTCTGCTACTGGGCTGTGGGAAAGCAGCCTGGAAAATCACGTCAAGTTAATCACTAGAAATAAAACTATTCCAGCTTTTCCCTGGGTCATTCCTTCTCTTGTATGCAGTACTCATCAGCTGTGCTAAAAATTGTTTCCTCATACTTAACGACACTGAATGCAAGGCAAACAGATGATACTGATGTTTTATTTCCTCTAAAAACCATCCCCATACCTTCATGCTTTATCCATACCACTGGCATTGTAGGTTTTTCAGCATATGGATAAAATGAAGATGTACTTTACAAATTAAAGTATGTGGGCACATCCAACATGAACATTTATTCCTCTCTGCCTTCTCTTATTATCCCCTCATTATTAAAAACTGAGTCTCAGGATTTAAAAATCCTCTTCTATTGTACAACTTCAGGTAGTGCTTTGGAAAGTTATGCACTTAAACATGAACTAGACAAACATGCAGGGGAACATTTGATAGCATTTATGTACCGGGTGTCAGTACTGATGTATCTTGGCACAGATCAAAGGATTCCCAAGCTTTAATACAGTTGCATTCGCGTGAGATGCTTTGTTTACAGCAAAGATATCTTATCCTAAAGACCACAAAAATACCTTAAAAGGCAAAAAACATCCTCAGAAACCTCACAGGAGGCTTCCCCTCGCCCCCTCCTCCCGTGACCGAGCACTGAGCGCTGATCGCTCCTCCCGGCACGGCGAGAGCCGCGAGAGGGCAGGAGAAGGCTGGACTCGACTGAGTCCCTGCACAGAGCCAGGGAACTGGAGCTGTGAGCCAGGGAGACACTTCTAATCTGCTCTCCTTTCTCCTTCTAATATCCTCTCATTTCTCCCTTGTCTCTCTACGTTCTGGGGGCCTTTTCAGCATTATTCGTTGCAAACGTGTGACAGCACAATGGACAGGGTCCAACATGAAGTGCTGGTGCAGGGTGAAACGCACTGGGACCTGCTTCTCATCCTAACGCTATGGAAAGAGCTTCAACAACGTAGTGCAACAGCCAAATCTAGAGGCCTCTTCAGGAAGGACAGTGAAACCAGCACTGACATTCAAAGGAAGCCTTCAGCTGCTCGCTCACTCGAGATTTTTCTCAGAAGAGACCATGCTACAAGTGCATTGACACTCATGCAGCTCTGCTGGTTAGAATACCACTATCACTGATCTTTCTAATGTCACCCTCACTTAGCATTTGAAACCTGCTCTGAAATGGCTGTGCTCTTTGGAAACCTATGCACGTGCTCTCAATTCATCTGCATGGAGGGAGCCACAACCACCCTCACTGCCTCAGGATGGCAAGCAGAGAACTTGCAGGGCACCTCATACACCTCAGGGTTCTCAGGAAACCCACTACTCTTTGCCTGTCCCTTTGCCCACTTGTCCAGATAACCACTCAGTGCCCAAACTCCTTCCCCAACTTTTCATGTCATTAGCTATCAAACTGCGTTAATAATTTCTGGTTGCAGACCTCAGCTGCACACAAAAGCTACTTACCTGATCTTTAATCAGAGCCCAACATGGACTGCACTTTTTTCCCTTTCATTTCATATCTGGCTATGATAGATAACGGAATTCGATTGCAAAATATAAGATATAATTACTTAGGCCCCATTCCCATGCTAGAGGGAGGCACTGTTATTCAGGCGTAAGGAAACACTGAAACAGAGATTATGACAAAAAGGTCCTTGGAGTCAGGGCTGTGTGCCAGCTTCTGTGCCTCCTGGTGCAGAGATTTAAAGGAACAACTTAAATCTGATCTCAGTTTTATTTGAGCTATTACTTATATTCCACACAAAGCTGGAAAAGACTGACTGGAAAATATTTTTAGGTCTTAATAGCATCCAGAGGTTGAAGGCAAACTTATCAACAAACAATAAGGGCATGTTGAAATTTTGCTGTTAAAGGACTGTAAGAAGATTGTAATCCTTCTACCACTTTCCAATTTTCTCTGCTCATTATGTCTTGGGTAGATTAAGCATGACTCTGTACAGTATCTGGCACTGAAGTTTTCCAGTTTCAGCAGCTTTTCAAATATGCATTAGCTAAGCAAAAATGTTTTTCCAAGGACTCATAAAAATCTGAAAGATGGGAGCAGCCAAGATTACAACATGGACTCTGCAAACTTTCCAGGTGAAAAGTTCTAAATTGCACTGATCAATGCACAGAGGGGATTAAAAACCTTGTCACGAGGAGGGTAATCACTGACCGAGAATAAACACAGCAGTCAATACCAACAGCAAACCCTCTTTATTTTTTTGGTATAACTGTACTCAGTGTGACAGGCCATAAAAGCAGGACCCTGCAGGGTTTTAATCAGAATCATCCAAAACAGTAGGTGTAATAATTTAAAGAGTCTGTCCATTTATGTAATCTGCTCACCTTGAGGATTCATGTATTTGTATGTATTTATCACACTGTGACTCCATTCTGAATGCCAGCTTCTGTACAGCTGCTGTCTTTTTACCTGAGTGTTAAACTCACAGCGATATTAGTAAGAAATCACAGAAATGGGGCTGGAATGGTTCTCAGGAGGTCACCCAGCAAATCCCCCTTCACAGAGCAGGGCTAACTGCACTGACACACTCCTTCAAAGTCCCCAGTGATGAGGACTGTACACCTTTCTTAGGGAATCTAATCCAGTACATCACCTGCACACCAGTTTTTCCCCCAGGACCTACTCTGAATCTCCCCTGCCACAAATGCAGTCAACTATGTGCTGTTGTACCCAGGAGGGATGTAGAGAAGATGCTTCCCTGTCTTACTTGTGTCTCATCTTCATACCTGAAAACTATTGACATGTTTTCCATGGACTTCTCTAGACTAAACAACTCAGGTTTCTTAAGAAACTAGAGCAACTACTTTGTCACTAATATTCCACCCCACAACGGTGCAGCTGATTATTCCCCAGCACTGAACTTTACACTTGTCCTTTCTGAACCGCATCCTGGTTTTCTCATAGACCATTTCCCCAGACTGTAAAGACCCTTCATCAACCTGACACATCTGCTGTGCAACATCTCATTCCCCTCCATCCTGAAGACCAATGTTTCTCCACCCAGGCAGGTATCCCATTGTACAGGGAGATGATCCCCACCCCAAGGCAATCTGCTCTGTTATCAAATGTGACCTCCTGAGGAAAAATAATCAACTAACAGGCCCTCCAAGATGAAGACTTAGATTTACTGACAGATGCAGTAAACTGGAGGTCACCAACGATGAGGGCTGGCAAAGAGTTGTCTTTACACATGACAGCACGTGGGCAGGAAGGGACAGGATGCACTACAGGATCTCCAGTCACTTTAAGGAGGACTTGAGTCCTTATACAAATAAAACCCCGGAACAGTGGGGAGGAAATGCATCATCTTCTGCTGGGGTACTCTTGCTTCTCAAATTGTGAGGCTTAGTGATACACCTGGATACAGCCAGTGTCCAGCTCCAACACTACCCAGTTTTCCCTGGGACTTGTCACCTTGTCAACATTCATCACCACACCATGCAGCAGGAGGCAAGCTGCAAAGCTTGTGTCTCTTGCCTCGTGTTATAGTAACAAAGGGTGAGTCAGAAGCTGGATTCCCAGGAAGTCTGGAAACTCCGTCATGGGTAGGTAAGATTGGCATAAACAACCATCAGTGTAATTCACTGAGTTCCATTTTATTTTTTTTATATAATGACTGAGCAGCAAAGCCTCAGTTCATTTGAGGATTCAACTAAGAGACAGAGAACAAAAATTAACTAATGAGAGTGCAGTGAGAGACCCACTGCTTTTGGCCCATGTGCAACCAGCCCTTCTGAATGAGAACTCATTGAAAATGGTATAATAGAGGCCTGCAGCAAGGCCAAAACAATGGAACAAGAGCCCTTTCTCAAGCCCTTTGACTATACTGGCAGAGAAACGTGATTAAGATTCACATCAAGAAGCACAGACAGTTCTCACTGCATGAAGATGACCACGGGAAAGCTCTCTCTGAATTAGTGTTGATGGAACAATATCAACACTAATAATAAATATGCAAATCGAAATAACGCAAATGGTTATTTCCAACCTCGATTCAAGAATGTGTCTTCCAAGCTTACCATTTTAAGCTAAAAAAACCCAGGAATTAATTTGTTAGAACAAGAAGAGAAGCTGTGCAGAAAGTGTCTCCATTACATCAGCAACCCTCCAAAACCCCATACCGCTGGTGCAGAACTGCCACACCAGCACGTTCAACTTAGGGCCAAATTCACTCTGTTTCAGTCTGGAGGAGCAGCTAGAAATCAAAATGCTTCTGCCAAGCCCTAAGGTCTGCACAGTGAGACAGAAATCTCAGGAGATCAAGCTCCCAGCTTTTTCAGCACTCCCACCTCCGTATCCAGGCCAAGTGGTCACATCCATAATCCTCAGCCAGAACTTGAAATGGAGGAGAAGAGAGGAGTTAAGCTCAGCCCACTGGCCCGTTGAAGAACCTGCTTCTCAAACCACAACATTTCAGGTGTGAAATACAGCTGTGCATCAGCTCTACCTGTTCCTGGCTGACTCAGCTGTTCCCACTGCTTTGAAGTGGTCATAATAAAAAGGCACAGGTACCTGGTGGCTAGCAGGGGGTAGGTATGCAGAGGGCTGAACCAAGCTTCCTTCATCCGCGGCATGCTCTCATATATTAAGAGGTCTTTCTCTGTCAAAACCACTAACACTGGCTTCCAGCGCTTCTCGTTGTCTCCTGGCACCTGAAAAAGAGAAAAGTCTCTGTGAAACAACAAGAAACAAAGCTACCATCATGCAAAGCCTGACCAAAGGAACATGTTGAGTCCTGGGTGAGAAAATGAACATAAGAGAGTTTGATTTCCTTGGTTTTTTGACACCTCCCACATGGATTTATAACCAGATGCAGCAGAAATGGAGTAAAGTGCAATGTCATCTGCTGCTGCCATTAGCACTGCCATTTCCAGCCTCCCCTTACTATAGGTTACTCCATAAATGCAGTAGTGGAAGAACACTGAGGTGGAGATGGCTGTTACTTAGCTGTAGTATGCATGAAAGGATGTTAAATGTATATTTATAATGTGCACCATTCATGTGTAGCTGGCATATTAATCTGAATCCTGGACATTGCTGCTGCTGTTTGTACTTTCATAAGTGAAAAAAATCCGCAACATCATCACTATTAAAGAGTGACAGGTAGTAAAAACCAGTGGTTTGGGAGAAGATCTTTTTCCCTCAGCAGTTCATGTTTGCATTGCTTCTCCTTCTTTCATAACATTCTTCCAGTTTTACAAGTGCCTAATTGTAAAGAGATCCAACCCAAACATGGGGATGGATCTCAAGCATTGACTCAGTGAGGGATCTGCTCCGCATTTCAAACCCGTCTGTCGAAGATGTCTAAAGACTGAGACATGAGAGCCCTTTACTCCCTGCAGAATCCAGATGTGGAATTATATTTTGCAGGATAGATGTGTGATAGTCCACATGGTTGCACAATTACTGCTATAGGGATCAAGTATGGATCTTGGTTTCTACTTATTCTACCCTGGCAGCATAGAAGAGTCTTCAAATAGATGAGAATATGAAAGGACCTTGGTTTCAAGTAAGAACGAAGCTCTTTCACAGACACATGAATCATTTTCCATTTGGAAAACATAAAGAAAAAGAAGCCCCAGCCCACAGTAACACATTCATGCTTTTGAACTCAATCATCTTGGCTGGGTACTAAACGGAATGAAACAAATTCTGATATTCAGCAGAGAATCTGGCTCTCTACATGACCCTCCCTGAGATACAGTTGTCTGTGGGGGTTTATGGTCGATGCCAGCCTACTTGCCATGGGCACGTCTCACTGAGCACATTGTTGGGTGGAGAAATATATAAAAGGGATCAAAGTTTGGGCACAGCCAAGAATGGTAGTTCCTTAAGTAGGATGCGCTTTATGTGACAGATTGAGATTGAGAACCACATTTGAAACACATGTATTTCATACAAAGGCAGGGTCCCACAAATTACTCAACTTTTATGGGTTTTCAAGACCAATATAAGATAACTTCATACCAGAACACCAATGCTCAAAGCAGATCTTAAACTAAGATTTTTATCTTGCATAATTTTCCCGACGTATTTTTCCCTCTGAATGATGCTTTTCCAATAATCGTATTCCTGTTTACAGCATTACTTGCCCATTGGCTGGTCAGGAATCAACTTAAAGTCATCAACATAATTGAAATTGAAATCTCTTCAATTTCTTCAGAAGCCTCAATGCTTATTTACAATTTTCTTGGGGTGACAGTTTCTTAAAACACAATCTTTCATTTTCAAATAGGGCTGAATAGAGAAGCCAAATAATTTACACACCTATTAAGACACTCCAGAAAGAATGCGAAATCCAGAGTTCTCAGAGCCCATGTACTATGGAAATATTCACATGAGCAAAAAGCATCCTCGGTTTCCTAATGCCACAGCTATTAAATACAGTTAACGCCCTAGTTCCTAGTGTGGGAATATAGAAATGAGCGTTACAGTTAATGTTAACAGTAAATAAATGTTATGGTTAATGTTAACATTTAATTTTGGAGCACCTGCCTGTGCTCTTCAAACAGAAAGATTTCAGTACATACTGTTGAAAATTTCCAGAAAAGAAAAAGGAAGATAAATATGAAATCTCTCACAAGATGAAAAAGCATGATGTTCAGATCCACACTCCGGAGAAGTAAGCAGGCAGTCTACTGGGGTCTTACTTTTTATGCTATAATTCTGTGACCACAAGCAATCCAAAGACTATGGGAAGCTGCTCACAGCTTTTCTGCAGAACCATCCTGCCTATGTAGTATTTTCAATCATAAGCTTTGCTGTCAAGTGGCTGGTCAGTCAACTGTGACTGCAGAAACTTTGGCAAACACTGTTCCCTGTAAAGCAACCACAAGAAAGAGCCCAAAACTCATTTTGCCAGCTGGTCCCGCAACTATTTGCCGGACAGCTGTAAACATTGAGACAGAATTTTCAGTGTGTATCCTGAGTATCACCTGCACAGTGAATCCCACAGCTTTGCTCCAGTTCTTCCCCACAGTAGGGTGACTGTGGAGAAAATGTGGCTTGGCTGTAAGGTATTGAAGATTTTTCTCAAGAAGAAGTGACCTTACATTACCTCTCCTTCTAAGATGTATCCCGTGTTTGTAGAGTGTGTCCTGGGAAGGGGAGAGGAGGAGAATTATGTTTGCCTGTGCCCTGCTTTGAAGCCCTCCCCAGTGAGAAGGGCCACGCAACACACACACGTGCTTTTAAGCACATTTTTTAAACCTTGTTGGGACCATAGCTGCCTCATGGATGAGGAATGCTGGTGTAAGCAATCCTGCTGCTATTTCAGACCTGAAGAAGGATTGGTGTGCCTGAAAGCCTGTCTGTTTTTTTTCCAACTGTAACAGCTGATCTAATAAAAGATACTGCCTTTCCTTAAAAACCCTTGAATTGCATTATTGTTCCCTTATTTCGCTGGGGTTTGGATCAGGCTGTAACAGCTGATGCTGTGCTGTTCAACAGGCAGTTGGCACTTCTGGGAGGTGTCAAAGAGAACACGCTGTCCCGTAAATGGTAATAGCAGATTTTACAAAGGAAGAAGAGAGGCTGCAAATATACCATTAGCCTACAGGGCACATTCAGCACAAATCAGCATGGGAAATTAATCCAGATCAAGCAAGTGTCATACCAAGCATTAGTATAATAGCAAATTACAAAACAAAAGGAAAAAAACCCCATACTGCTTATGGGCAGCTCAGTGAAGGATTTGCTCAAGTGTTAAAGGTTTTAAAATCTGACATACCATAAAGATAACATGAAATACTTCTGTGAGAATAAATTTAAGTATCATCTGAGATACATATTAGAGGCACTGTTTTAGATAATGATTAGGGGCAGCTTCTCAGCCAGAATTTTGCAGAATTCTGGAACTTAACACTACAGTTTCTTCGCTCCAGTTCCCATTTGCCACATGTACAATTCAAAGTGCATTGATCTGTGTTGCAGACAAATAAAATCACCATCCACTCTAAAAAACTTTTCAGACTCAACCCTTTTTAAAAGTCAAAGTTGTTATGTCAAATCTAGATGAACTATGGAAAAGAAAAATCAGTTCTCCACAAAAAAAATGAATCAGCCAATATTTTGCTGGTGTTCTGGGCACTGTTCAAGTACCTGTAAGCAACAAGTACCAGTGTTCCCTCTCCCTGTGTCACTGAGGTCACTGCTTATATTCCCAGAAGAAATTCCACTTCAAGTCAATGAAGCTGTAAATGTTTATACCAGAAGCAAACTATTTCTTTCTTTCCTAGACACAGTGTGCCTCTAGATCAAAGTCTTCAAGCACCAACCTGCAAAAGGAGAAAATATTCTAAGAAAAAAAAACAAGTGCTGTGAAGAATCCTTTTTGCTACTCCAAACCTCTTTGCTCCTTATTTACTCACCCCATTATGCGGAAACGCCATTTTTTCCCATGTGCACCTCTCTGGTTTACCTTTCCAAATTCAGAAAATATTCCATGTATAGCAAGGATGAAATCTAATTTTTTTGTGTGTAACAACATGATGGCTGGGCCTGGAATGACTCCAGGGGTGACCTGTGCCCAGGCCTTGCTCAGCCACAGGTTTCCTCTGCAAAGTCAGCCTAAACGTTGTGTGTTTCCGTATGGACATTGCAGTCTCTGCGGGGGTGTCAAGTGCTCCTGTAACACACATGGCAGGAACAGATGTAAATGTGGAGGCGGACGAAAAGCCTGCAAGAACAGCTGCTGTATTTCAAGCAGCTACATGGAGACTTGGCCATCAGCCTTTGGCTGACACAGGAGCAAACGTGCTCTGCTGCAGAAAGCAGGCGGCTCACCCAGGGCTAGGACACACCAGGCTCCGCGGAGCGGCTCCGGCTGCCTCTGGATGCCTTTGCAGAGGTGGGGCAGCTTTGCTCCAGGCTTTGCTTTAGGGCCAGATCGGTGTGAAGGACTGACTGCACAGGATGACACAAACTCAGTGCCACCTGTAGGATCGCTCCTGCTTGTTTTCTGGTACCTGCTCACGTGCTTAAGGCCAGCTGCTCACAATGTACCCTTATAAAGAACAACTCCTCTGATACACAGCAAACAGTATTTCAGAGAAGCCAGCTTGTCTTGCCTGCAGCGACGGGGACCCCTGTCCCCTTCAATGGGGATCACAGTTCCAAACATTTAACAGTTTTCACAAATAATTTGTTGCCATAAAGACAATGGGCATCTCAGTGGAGATAAATCCTTTTACAAACTGTTTGGCCCTCTGCTCTTTCATCTGCCAGGTCTTCTTTTCAAAAGGTTTTTTCTCTGAACTTCAGTTATTCATCTACTTCAGGCTGCCAGGCATGGATGAAAGAATCTATGAGGCTCAGAGATAATTAAATTAGAGGCCTTGGTCTGCTCTGAAAAGCTGTTTTATATTTTCATTACCTCAAAAGGGACATTTCAATTACATGCCTTGTTTAGTAAACAAATTATAAACTGCCAGCAGACTCCACTGCAGCAAGTGTCCGAAGTGTGTCTTTTCAGAGACACTGTAAAGGTAGCAAGTTTATGTCTACAGTGAGTGGTTTGTTTAACCCCCTTTTCCATCACCTCCTCCCAAATTCCACACCTACACCATCCCCTTACACAGGAAGAGCAACCAAGAAAGAATTTTCTTGCTACTTTCCCTCCTCCTTTATTTAAAATCTCTTCCATGCTGACAAGCCAGCTTTGACACAGGCTGGGATATGTTCTGCTATGTATTTCTTGCCTTTTCATTGTCTTTTGATGAAGGGTTACATCCATGTTCAGAATAAATTTGATTAATTTACAGAAAGCTACTTGGCAGTTCCTGAAAATAACAGCTGGGACTGAAAAGGATTTTTGCAAGATGAACAGCAGGGATGCAGAAATACATCCTGCAAACCCCAGCATATGCCACAACACTGGTATTTCTGTGAGCTCATTTGATGGCAGGCAATTTGCAATGCGGGAGTGGGTGTAAGTGACAGCCGTAGGCAGGGGATATCAACATCTCCCACACCACATGCAGATGAGATGTGTTTTGCTGCTAAACTTTGTAGTTTTAAACAGGAAATAATGTTCACAGTGTTTAGGGATAAAGAAAAAAAAAGCTAATGAAAATGTGTCTGGTTTTGTTCTTCTCTCTCTGACCTCAATGATGGCTCAAAGGTGGCTTCAGCCATTATCAGATAGGGATTAGAGTCAATGCACACATGAAAATCCCCAAAGGGGTACAATATTTGCCTCCTGTAAGCAGTGAGCAGCGAGTGAGGCACACACTTGGCCATAGTACCACTGCTATGCAAGCAGCCAGAGCCACACAGAGCCACACAAGGGAACCACAGCAGGGACCACGAGGATCCAACCATGGACCAGGGACGCACTGGCAGCCTCAGTTACGAGCACTGCTGAGCATGGACAAGGCACCCATTCTCAAGACAGGCCTGTTCAAGTCTGAACTCCTTCTAAATACCCTTCAGAATGACAGAACACAAGCCAATTTTTCTCAGAGTTACCACAGTCAACCACATCAACACAGCAATATTTTCAAGCCAGTGTCCTCACTCTCTGGACTAATGGGATTTTCAAACGGCTCAGGCTCATATCCACATGCCTCTAAAAAGAGAAGCACCTGAACACTCAGGACTCACCCACGCAGGAATGGCAGGTGATCTGAGACCTTTCCTGCAGCCAAACAAGAATGCCTGATCCCAGTTTTGCAGTAAAGGTTTGTTCCAGAGTTTGGTGAAGTCAGCTGGAGATTTTGTTTTAGACTAGGCCCTTGGGAAACAAGCCTGGAGGGCTGCATGTCTCCCATGCCACAGAGAATTCTTCTCTGAGGTGCAGAGTGACAGGATGGCATTCATTATACACAAATTGAAGTAAAGGGAATTTTGATTTGATATTCAGAGAAACTTTTTCAGTGTGTCATGGTGGTTGAATACTCAGACAGACTGTGAAATAGCCACCCCTTCAAATACTCACAACATAACTAGGCAAGGCCCTAAGCAACCTGTCTAGTTGGCTCTGCTTACAGCAGGGGGGTTGAAGCCCAAGTACTCCCTCCCAACCAATATAATTCTGTGAGTCTATAAAACAACAGAACAAGTGGAAGAAGTCCAGATTTGGATCGGAGTGTCATCATTTATGCTGCCCCTGAGTTAAAGCTGGTTGTCTAATTATTCTGTACACATGCAGTTTTTCATGCATGTGTGTTGCATGGATGTTGTGTCAGTATGAATGCAGCATTCATATAAAATACTTATTGTGCTTGAGGGTTTGCAGGATGATTTGCAGTTACCTTGAACCTTAAATCCTCTACAGCTGTATAAGATGTACATCCTTGATCCTTCTGACTTGATACTAGTGCACTGCATTTTCTTTGCCAAAGATAAGGAATGTAAGGGAGTGAAAAACCCAGCATCATATAAACTTTATTCAGTTTAAGTAAAAATATATTACACAACAGCATGAGAAAATTTTTAAATCCACAGAAACTGGTTAACTACATACACAGAAAGCCAAGTCCGGTGGACTCAAAAAGGGACAAAATGGTAATACATCTATTTTAGAAATCTCTACCATGACCCATGATCCATTTGCTATGCATAAAGTTGAGATTTGAAGGTACATAAGTATGAGCTATTTTGCAGTGAGACAGGAGGCTCAAACTTTCTGATAATGTTAGGAGTCTTTCCAGGGAAGAACAAACAGGCAGTATGCATAGGAGATGGCTAAAGCCCGACACCATTCGTTAAAGCACTGATTGCTTTTCATCTTAGAGAAGGTGAATATTATGTTTTAAGAAGTATGCTGGTGCTTCCCAGGTAACACACATTTTCTTCTATAGCAGAACCTTCAGACCATGAGAGCACTGCCTGAAATTAGAGTTGTGGTAATTCCTGATAACAAGGCTTTGCAAACAGCAAAGGTCTGCTCCTGAAAAAAGCCAGTGCTGAACTAAATGATTTCTGTAGAAAAACCTGTAAGCTGCTTTTTTCTTCTCTCTCTCTCTTCCCTCCCCACCCCCCCCAACCCCACCATTTTTACTGCTTCTCAGAAATTGCCAGGGAGAGCAGGAAAGGGAAGAGGACATTTCATCACTCACGGGCTGTGGCAAGGAAGACCTGCCCAACCTGTAAGTCACCAAGACAGAAACAGAAGGCAAGTCAGACACAGAGGAAGGTCAGCACAGCCCAGCTCCACTGACCACTGAGGCTCATGAAGAGATAGTGGACAGCTAGAGAAACCTTGACTGGGAACAAACCTGGTCTGGAAGAGGTCACATTTCTAGTACTGCTTATAAAAGAGGCATGGGAGAAGGAGGACAAAAGGAAAGACCATTAACCTCAGGATTTTCTAATCAGTTATACTGATTGAACAAATTAATGGAAAGCCTGAAGAGTGGAGGTGAGCACAAAACTGCTCTACAAAAGCAAAAAACCTGTGTAAAAGCAGAGGCAATCACAACTCCCTCCATGGCCAGCCAGCAACTGTTCCACCTACCAGAACCTGTGTTCCACAGAGCAATCTCTCTCTCTTCCAGCATGCTCACACCACAGAATCAGGATAAAAGTGAAGCTGCTGTTAGCAGACACCTTTGAATTTGTTGTGTGTTCATGCATAGCTTACTTATGAAGTGTCTGGGCTCTTCAGACTGAACGTGAGAATGGCTGTAAACTTGCTTTCTGAAACATGTCTCATGGACATATCACCAAAAAGCTGGTACATTTAAAATAAAAACCACAAAGTTAAAATGTGGGAGAAACTGCACTAAGATGCAGCTTAATTCTGGGAGAGGTGAGCAGCTCTGTTGCCTCCAAAATAATCAGTGGATCCCAAAGCACAGTAAACCTAGTACTGGGGGCAAAACATTGTATTTCCCTTCAAGGGAACAGTCCCTTTCCTCCAGTAAGCCAGACTTGCCATGGGAAAACCTAAGAAGGAGAGCAGCATGGTTATGTATCTTCCAGTTTAGTCCACGGAGCTGTTTTGCACATCAGGGTCAGCCACAGAAGAGGAGGGGTCATACCTGTGAGTGGCTCTGTGTAGGAGGCACAACAACAGATGGAGAGCTTTGGAAGCTGTACCACAACTCCTGTGCAACTGCTCAAGAACGGACATTGTTACTCTGCGGTGGGGAAGACAGGTGTGCTCCAGGATAGCAAGAACAACCACTAATCATTGCTTATGACCCACAGGTCATATTTATGCTATGCATATACTATGCTCTATAGATGCTATATATACTCCAGCGTACCCTATATGCTGGAGTTCGGCTGTGAGCAGAGTTTTCTGTTCAGGCCAAGGTGAAGCATTTTTTGAGGGAGCTCAGCACTATCATTGGGGCATAACAGTAATTGTACAGCAGCAGAATCCATGTACAGACACCATAGTTTCAACTCAGCATCTCTGAAGAGACTATAATTTACAACTGAGTCTGACCTCTGCTGATCAAATGGATACCACAATAGGAAAAATGAGTAATAATACCCATTGCCTCAACAGATATACACATGTCATCTTTCAGTTCAGTAAAACTGTGTGGATTTCAGAACATCACCTCAAAACCACTTTTCAACAGCTTCCAATCAAATATGAATGCTGGAGGTGGAGTTTTGATTTGAAAGCGGTTTGCAGTTTTTAATGATGGATGAAACATGAAAAATGCAATTTGAAATTATTACAGTGTCTGTTTGGAGAAGGACAGGTAATCATCAACGTCTACGTTAAAACTACAGTGACGGAAATCTGTCCCAGGAGATGTTCTGTGCCTTTCTCTATCAAATTGTCTTTCCTAATATTCTGCCCCAGATATAATGGTCCAGCATGACTGGTACCTTTTGAAGACTGACAGATCTGACTTCTTTGCTCAATGGCCATAATAAATCACAAGCGGTGGAAGAAAAATAGTAGGGGAGCAGTACAGAGAGAACAAGATGTTTCGTTCTCACTGTTATTATGCTGTCTGAAGAACATTCCAGAATACTGTGTCGTTTCAGTCTGTGTCATGGATCAATATTCAGTAATACTAATAGACTTCAATACAACTAATAACCTCAAGCAAATGAGTGAATTCACTACACGCCTCGCACAAAAACGTATTATCTTCAAAAAAATGCTGTCAAAATCTGTACACTGTGCTTCATCAACTGTAATTCTGAACTTGCTGAGAAATATTTGGAAGCTACAGATGTCTGAAAAATTTGGTGGAAATCAGTTACAATTTGAAATCCAAACCTACTTATTTAGATGCTTAAGTAAGTAATTATCACCAAAAAAATCCTATATTAGTCTTATTTATGATTTATTTATTTAGCTGGTTGTAATTTTCAAAGCTATTCAATTATTTGAGACCTTTTTTATTACCTTTTTTTAAAATGGCTAGAAAGTCTGTATCTTCACGAGTACAACAGACCTCCACAAGCTATCTAAGATACTCAAGCAACACACCTGCTTTTTTTTTTTTTTTTTGGGGGGGGGGCCGGGGCTTGGAACTTAAATGCGTAATTTCCATTTTAATTTCTCAAATTCAAAATTTTCTGATGGGCAAGATGATTTTTTTTCCCCAGAAACCCAGTTGATCTCCAAGAGACCTCTGCTCATCAAACATGTTTGCTACACCTTGGCAACAAGCACGGAGCTTGTGAGACCATCCAGGAGGTCTTCAAGGTGGATCTGTACATCAGTGGATCCCAGGGTGCCAGTAAAGGTAGGAAATGAACAGCTATTCCATTCATTGTCCAATTCACTTTCTTTCATTACTTAACCAAGACAAAACTGAATCTTTGCCTTTTCAGAGAGTTCTGTTTGATTTGGGATCTGTTAGTTTTCTAAGGGACCTGTGAAGAAGACAAATAGTATTTAACCAAAAGCCCCACTGAAAAGCTGAGAATACTGCTTTTCTGCCTTCCAAGAAGGCTTAAGCCAATCACTGCTTCAGAAATATGAATGCCTAGATTCATAGAAAGAGGGCTGAAGATAGAATCATGGAACCACAGAATTGTTTTAGTTGGAAAACACCTCTGAGATCATTGATTCCAACCATTAACTCAATTCAGGGGGTCAATACCCAAAAGAACAACTGGCCTTATTACTGAAGACTGAGACAAAGAGCCATTTCCTCATCCTTTTTCACTATGATTCCCCCACATCCAATAAAGGCTGGAGATTCTCCTTAGCCCTCCTTTTTTTTGCTGATGTATTTATAGGAACATTTTTTATTCTCCTTTACAACAGTACCCAGATTAAGATCTACATGGGTTTTGCAACTTTCTCCCTGCATAACCTCAAAACATCCTGGTAGCCCTCCTGAGTCGTCTGCCACTTCTTCCAAAGGCTGTAAACTCTCCAGTTTTTCCTGAGTTCCAGACAAAGCTCCCCATTTAGCCAGGCTGGTCTTCATCCCCACCAGCTCACCTTTTGGCACATGGCAACAGCTGCTCCTGCACCTTTAGGTCCTTCTTGAACATTGTCCAGCCTTCCCGGACTCCTCTGCCCTTCAGTCCCATGGGACTCTCTGAACCAGTCTCCCAGAAAGGCAAAATTCTATCCACCTAGAAACCCAAGGTTTCAGTTCAGCTGACTCCCTTCCTTCTCCAAAAGTCAAAAACTCATTTCAAGATCGCTGTGCCCAGGACAGCCTCCAGCCTTCACACCACCGACCAGTTCCCAAACAAAAGGCCCGTGAGGTGCCTTCCCGAGTTGGCTCCCTCAACACCTGTGTCAGGATGTTATCTTCCACACATCTCCAGGAACCTCCCAGATGACTTGAAACATGACCTCTGCTCAGGAGAGGACACACATTCCCAAGATTTGCCTATACTGTTCTGTAAAACCTTCCCTGACAGATCTCCATACTCTACCACAGTTCTTGGCCAGTTCTACCATTAGGAAATTGCTGCCTGTACTGGAGCACATGCCACTGTGGTCCTGGGGATACTGTGAGTTCAGGTATCATTACATGCTAGACTAACAGAAAATGAAATCTGGTTTTTTAGCTAAATGTAGTTTTAAGATGGTCATTACTCTAACCCTGCCAAAGTAATTTCAGGACAGCAACGGTCACAGAGGAAAACAGGCAAGTGGGAAAAATGCAGGAGAGAAAGTTCAGAGCTAGAGGATAACTCCAGTTTGTCACTGGTCTGTGATTTGCTGGACAACTGTCATCACTATCTATCTGGTACATGAAGAAACACACACACATACCTAATGTTGCAAAAATAACTGACAAGGCAGCTTTAATAGGAAACCACTATTACCAACTCTAGTCCGCCAAAGCTCCCTTGGGGATGTCAAGTGGGGCTTGAAAATCCGTCTGAGGTTTGCTTGGTATTTAAAATACATTTTTAATTCTTGCTGATACATCAAGCCTTTTTGCTTTGCTGACATGCCATAGTTTCAAGCTTTTCTCTGTGGCTAGGAACATACAATAAAAATGAGAGCTCAGCTTTCATAAAGCCTCTTTATTTCAGAAGATGCAGTAGAAGAAATATCCCTAAAGTAAAAGCATTCAAGCTATGAGGTTTGCACCTGTGGTCAGGATGTGAGCTGACACTGCTCAAGAGGCATCACTTTTCCAGATCTGATACTGTTTATATTACAAGACCTGACAAGATCACAGCCCAGGGACTTACGGCAACAACTCTTCCAATTAATCTACTATCTACGACCAAAAAAAAAAAAAAGCAAATACTGAAGGACGTGTTAATACAAACCATGAATACCTAACAGAGACACACAAGGAATACAAATAAAGAATCTTCTACTTGGCAGTTACCTATGCTGAGCTTTAAATTAGCCACATGGGACAAACGATTTAGTGCCGTGCCGTGTTATGTCATTCAGATTACTAAAAACCACACAGTTAGGGACATCAATCTACAGACCCAAACCCTACAAATATCAGCAAATTACATGCTGTAAGCTATGCAATTTTGAAAGCTCATGCTCTTTATTTGGTTCTCTCAATGTTTCATATTTTTTAAGTAATTACAGCATTTAACTACTCACAAGAAATTCTACTGAGAACTGAACATTCTTCTACAAGAAAAGCTTTAGAGGAATAAAGTTAATTTCCAAAGTTAGTATAACCAGATTGCATGCTACAGGTTATCTACCTGGGGCCAGGATTGGAAACTAATATTTCAAATTTAAGAACTATCACTGGAATACATAATTTAATAAAATTAAGAACTTCCTGGTAACAGTAAATAGGCTTTTTAGACCTCTTAACAAACATATCACATATCCAAAGAGAAAGTATTTTTGGCACAACAGACGTACAATCTCATGAACCAACTGATTTGATCAATGGAAGTTTCTTTCCTGCTGTGGGCTAATAAATCACCCCAGCCAGCAAGTGCCAGGCATTTACAGGATGAACTGGCTGAGGATAACACGAACATCACAGAGCTGCTATTACTTCTGCACCTACAAGAAAGTGGGAACTGCAAGAAGACAATTACATGTGAATATTACCAAGTGACTACATCTAATTCCACCCTTGGTGTTAGAAATGTACTTGCCCTGAAGTCTCTGGGAAATTTTACAAATTATTTCTCTCAGTTTTATTCCTAAGGTAGAGATAAACGTTTGTCTTACTGAGATCTCTTTTGTAGTTTGTACTGGCCTGAACATCTTACATATACTGGTAGAAAAAATTTTAAGTAATCCAGTTGAGTAACACTGCAAAAAGAAAATTAGAAACTGTATTTCATCACATGGTCATATGCTTATATTCACATAACCCATTTTAGAAGTAGAGCAAATGGGATTGCACTGGATATCATACCAGCAGTTTCATACCAAAATTTCCGGATTTTTGAATAACATGTCCTCATTGGCTTTTTTATTTCCTTAGCCATAGGGAAAACAGGCACAATTAACTATTCATCAGAAAACAATCTATTAATTAACACTACTCTGTGTGAATGGGTTGAAAATCACGTTCTTTGCTTGCCAAAAAGCTTCCAGTCCTGCCCCATGTTTGTGCTCTGAACTAAACATAGCTACAGATCCACGGCTTGACACAACTAACCACGGCAAGAAAGAACAACTGCTGCCGTGGTTTTTCAGAACCAGCAGCCAGAGAGGTTTTCTAAAGATAGGCAGGGGGTCAGCAAGGCTTCACCTCTGCATCTCCTAAAATTCCCTGCTGACAGATCCTTGATTAAACTGGGCAGAAATACATGAAATCCCAATTATGACATTTAAATTTGTGGTAGATCTTGAAAGAAAAAAGAAAGGAAGGAGGGGGGCAGAGTAAGTTACAGCATTTTTTAGGCTTAACCTTAAAAATACAGGATCTGACTTCAATTATATTTATCTCCTTTCAATTCCACTGACGTCAATAGATTTACTCCTAAATTATGCCAGATGGAAATCAGGCTAGCTATTACCACATTTCCATGCATACAACTAGCATCCTTTCAAAAGCACCATTTATTCAAAAGCACATCCTCAGACAGCAGGGATGCTCGGATAACCCAGCAAACATCAGAGAAAGGGGCAGTCAAGGGATGGGGAATGCTGAGGCAGAGCTGCAGAGTGATAGAAGCAGTAGAGAAAGCAGAGATCTGGAGCAAACTTCATTTGATGCTGTCTGCTCATACACATAACCTTCACTGCTGCTGAATCCTGAGCACTAAGCTGATAACCCCTGGGGCTGACACAAGGCAACATGGTGGTTATTTGCTTCCCTGGTAGAAAAGCAGTCTGAGATCTGTGTTACTTCTGAAACTGGTATTCTTACATTGCACTTCTTAGCAAAGCAGCCTGTAATGCTATTGCTCCCAAAACTGTGAACCACTTTTCAAGTCCACACAGGGCTACAGGTGTGTAACCACTATCAGTTAGTGTTTGTCTCCTTGTCACTTTTTCAGAATTGTTCACTTACTTGGATGTGATCCCATTCCTTCTGCTTGTGTTTGCAAATATCCAAGCAGCTGTTTTAAGTTATTTGAAGGGGCTAGAAACTGAAGTTTTACTTGATGTGTCCAGGCTAATGGAAACTGATGATGTACCTGACCTATGATGAGTGCAAACAGCCCCTATATCCAATCTGAAGCCCAAGAAGACAGAAAAGCTAAAGTTCCTCTCTTTGAGATCTCCTTGCAGCTGTGAAGAATTAATCTTACAGAGTTATGAAAGGTACTGTCCCACACTTCCTTTCTCCCAGGCTCTAATTCATCTTTCTGCACTCCTCCATTTGGCTTATGTCCCACAAGAACAAAAATCACAGCAGAGACACATCATCTGATACGTGGTTCCATGTCTCCTCTTTTCTCTCTTTGCCTACTCAGATGTTTATAGTTTGGAGCAGAGTCTATTGGTACTGTTTATGCTGTAATCTCACACCATGGCATTCCAGGTTTGGCTATTCCCTAGGCACTCTTATACTAATGTAATTATTATGTTATTAACCACAACATTCAGCCCTGGAATCAGTGCTGCTCTCTTCCTTGTTTCAAACTCTTGCAACAACAAAGAATCCAACAGCAAGTCAGCTTATCCTCAATAGCCACCCTTCTCAAAACCCACAAAAACAGGGAGCATCCAGACAAAAACATGACGTAAAAGGTTCTCACACTACCCCATGCAGCTGTGTAACCTCTCTCCACACTTCTCTTTGCAATACTTCCAGCTTCTTCCATTTTTTCCAGTTGCCTTTGCCTTGTAAACACCTGCCTGCAGTTTTGGGAAAGCAGATTTAAACCTCTGTTTTGAAATTTTAAGTGGCAGAATGTTAATGTATTCTTTAACCCTGTGATTCAGAGATCCAAAGAACATACCAATAATAAGCATTTTTTAAGTGGAATGAATACATGTGTGTGTTCAAACATAAAGCTTTAATGCATTCCCCAACCTGAAGAGATCAGTGCTAAATCTCCCAGGGTGAAAGAAGCCAGAGACAACACCATAAAACACTTCTTCTCATAATAATGTACCAGCTTTTTATTTTACAAACAAATAGGTAAGCTTCTACTCCCATAGCAGGCTTCTCCTCAAAGTGAACCTTTTAGAGCCATTTCCATAAACATCACTGGCATTTCCAGCATGAAGTACAAAAAAGCAGCTATAGCCACACTACACATCGGCAGCCACTCTGGCCAATGTCTGCAACTATTTTCAGCACAAGATCAACAAATGAATGTTTGCACAGCAGCATTTGCTCAGCAGAAATGTATAAACAGAAGAAACTCCAACAATAACATGATGTGTTCACGCAGTTCGTGAATCTTCGCTGTGGGTAACAGTCACTAGTGATTAAAACCCAGGTGCTTCCTTCCAGAAGGGCTACTGTTACTGTAAGAGCACCTGAAACGCAGGGAATCCAAATACCATCCCAGGAAAACCTCTGGTAAGTCCATTTGTCTTCAACAGCAGCATCACCACATTGGGAGCAGAAGGCCCCCCCTCCTCCCCCCCAGTCCTTCAGATGTACACCAAAAGAAACAGCCACTTTGGCTCCAGACCCCCTTTTGTACCCTGACTGTTGAACAGGCACTCTGTACAAGCCAATACGCCCTTCTAAAGCAGGGAGTGGAAATCCCTGTACTTAAAAAAACAAGTGTTCCAGGGTAGCCACCTAGGTCTCCAAGATGGTCCTCAACAATCCTGCAGCTGGGGCTGGTGAGAATGGCTGTGCTTTGGCTGAAGTTGCTGGAGCTACTGACAAGATGGCTCAATGTTTGTAAAAGTGTGACATCTAAGAACTACCATCTTCTAGCAATGACTCTTCTGATTCCCATCACCAAAAAGTTTAACTTCGATCGCTTGTTCTACCTGTGACTCCACTGCTCTTGTCTGACTTTTCTGAAAAAAAAAGCTGTTAGAAGAGAAAAATACTTCGTAACATTACTAGACTAAAAAAAAAAAAATAAAAAAAAGTGATTTCATGGAACATTTCAGCAAGCACAGCTCTAAAATCAACTGCACACCCTTCCACGGATACTATTGAGTAGTTATTACTAAGGATGGTGTACCACGTATCTGTTGAAATTTCATGACTTCTGTGTGCCAAGCTAGTGTTGGAAAAAATCCAGTATAATTCCAACAGGTTCTTCCATGAGGTCAGGTGTGACACGACAGTACCTAATTTCTCTAATCCCCTTGTATGTCTGACAGAGTAAGTCCTCAGTGCCTCATGTGAGCGTGAGGCCACTTCACTACTTTCACACCCACCCTCTCCAGACCACAGAAATGTTTAATATTTGGGGAGCTCTACCAGGAACAATGCAAGGATGGGGAAGGTTCTCACACCTCTAAAGAACTTTGCTCTTCTAGCAGATTCTGTTTTGGATGCTCCTACCCACTGATCCCCCTTCTCACCCTGTCCCTTTCATCTGTCTCCTATCTTCCATCCAAAGTCTAATGTGATCATCAAAGATTGCATCTCTCCGTACTTCAGGGTTTTTTCCAGTTGATTTCACTGGATTTTCTATTTGAAGCAGTAACAGTCTTTCAGCTTATTGCTCAGTTTTCATTGCACAAAATTGTGTGTGATCTGTAGAAATCAAATTTATTCTGTCTCTGTTTCTCTGTCCCCTGCAACTAATTGTTTAGGGCTTACCCTAAAATTGAAAATGTTTTCTTATATAGTCATTGACCAACTACTTCCCTCCTTTTCTAATTCTTTAAGTGAGGAAAACAGTCAGGAGAAGGATATTGTGCATGTTGGGACTGGGGTCTATCTCTCCATGAGGATCATTAGCAAAATTCTGTCTCTCCCTAGATTTACAATTGTAAAATGAGGCCAAAAATCTTGTCCTTCAAGAGAAATTGTTACTTTTTTAAATTATCAGAAACAGTGATGATGGCTCTTTGTGGTAATTAAACAATTGGTCTTAGGAGTTTTACTTGTGAAGAAAGGAGAATTTTTCTAAAGTATTGCTAAATAAGGTATCTACTATTAAAAAAAAAATCAATGCTCCCAAATTCCTTGCAATGCCATGTTAGTCAATAGATCGTAACCTCTGACAAGGTTAAATCTAAAATCATTCAAAGGCTGTTCCCTGAAGTAGGTTCCCTTTAGGCAGCAGAATCATTGTTTTACTGTTTAAACATTCAAGCTTTCCTCTCTATTTCACAGTTCATAAAGCACCTTTATGGTGTTGGGGGTGGTTTTTTTCCAAACAAAGAGAAGGCAGTTTGTTTTTCCAGCGTTGATTAAATCCTACATCCCACAAGCAATGAACCTGTGATACTGTTCTACTGTTTTTAATTGTTTCCTTCTATTAAGATGCCAGCACTGTCTGCCTTTCCTGCAGCCCCAGCACAGTTTTGCTCTGTGCCTGGCACAAGCTCTGCCGGGTCTGAGGTTAATGTGTACACAGTACAACTCATTAGCCGTGCGTTGCTATCTGAGCCAAAAATCAACATGATTGATCCAACAATATGTTTGGGCTGGGGACTAAGACTCAAATGAGGTCTCACCAACAGCGAAGGTCAGCAACTTGGCACAAATTTCACTGTGAACAGAGAAAGCTTTTCTTCCAAACTATTCATCAGGGAAGGTACAAATGACAACTAATATGGGCCTCGTTAAAAATGAGTAGAGGAAATCCCTTGGAGAGGGTAAGGAGGCTCCCTCGCTATCTATTCTTTTTTTTTCAGTCCTTTCCTAAAGCTTTTATTTACGTTACAGTAAAGACAAGGTGGAGCTTAGAAGTAGCTGTGGGGTTTAGGGTTTAGGAGACTCATTAGACTAATTATCGTGATGTGCACTATCAATTACTGTCCATTTAAGCAGACGGAATAATTCTGCAGGCAGAAATAAATCTTCAGAACTGAAGAATCTGGGAGAAGGAAATAAATGGATTTTTTTTTTTAATCAGCACTACTATTTCTTTTAGTTAAAACGCCATTGTCAAAATATTTCCCATCTTAAAATAACTACAATAAAACAATCATTAGCTTAAGAGTGGGAGAGAGGAGAGGAATGACACATGAAACCTTTTCAATTGCAGATCTGTTACAAGTACAGTTATTACAAGGATTTTACTCATAACTCAGGCACTTCTGCCACAGTCAGGCCCTGAAATCAGAACTTCAAAATATGCTATTTTACATATGGTATCAGCATGTTCTTTCTTCCCCAGTAACCAAGGGTGTTGAAAATGCTATTGATACAACAATTAGACTGTAAGAGAAATACCTCCCTGCCATCTACAGAGTAGCTGTGTTGCAATATAATTGTCTAATCGCACATTTTTCTAAGGGATGTCATGGTATTACCAGTATAATTTTATTTCTACAGGATTTGATAATAAGGTAAAATGCTGGTATTAATAGCCTTGGGAATTTATTACATAAACAGAGGTTAAGCATTAAAATTGAACTGGATTTGTAGAGTTTGCATTTAGTGAATGCCTTGCCATGTTGAAAATCCTAACGCATACAACTTTTCCTCCTTACTTTTTTAAGCTCTCTTATTCTTTCGAAGGTCAATCCTTCTTTCCAACAGAGAACATGACTTCTCCTCAAGATATATTTAGAAAGTCTGTTTATTTTTCTCTGTTAACAGTTGTTTAGCAAAACAGCATACAAGGCATATACTGCTTCTGCTTGTACCAGCAGAGATACTGTGTTCTTCTGCAACACCCCTCAAACAAGCTCACCTGTCCTAAAAGCACTTGGGGGTAGAGACAGCACACCTGATTGCAAGCTGAGTGGGTGAGCAGGATAGGGCAATACTATGCAAAAAGACAGGGAAAAAACCCAAATGTTTCCCTCTAAATTAGAATACTTTTACTAAGAATAGTTTCATTTTTGGCAGAAGTTTTCCCTGAGGAACAGCTGGGGGACCTGAGGAAAGAATGGCTGCAGAGCAGAGAGAAGAGCCTTTTTTTATGGCCTATTCTGCTGCTTTCTGATCTATTTATTCATGCCATTAATCAGAAAGCCGAAATGGGAGTATTGTTGTGCTAGAAAAAAAACAAAACGATGACTGGGGTGAGAGGAATTCATACTGGGCAAAGCCTGAAGGTCAACACACCCCTAATGGGCCCCTCCATTCCCCTGAACGTGATTTTTAACTTCAAGAGACAAAACCAGCAAATGAGAACAAGGTAACTTTGAACCGAGAAAATGCAGCTTGATGGGAACTTAATGTTTGGGAAATGCAGGATTTTCTAAGATAGACAATCTCTTTCCTTTCAATCTTCTTACATGCAGCCTGTAATCATAGAAATGCAGACAAATGAGCAAACAGACAGAGTGCAAGGGCACAGCTCTTGCAAAAACTGTTTCCCAGCACCCCTCACATCGCACCGATAAGTACTCAGGGCAGATCAGCCCTGGGGATGTAAGAGTAAGTCTGCTTGTTCCATACAAGTGACACAGGATAGTGGGGCTGAAGGGTGTCCACAGGGCTGCTTGGGTCAGTGAAGTCAGGGGGGTCAAGGCTCAGGGCCTTCCTCTTGCTCAGACTGCATTTGTCTTGCTCCTTGTTTCAGCTGAGTTTGCCCCAAAGCACGGCCTTTATAGAAGACTTCTTGCCCTGGACAACCATTCCACAGCATCTCCAAATGCCCAGGATGAGCTCTACTCCTTCCTCAACCTCATGCCAGTCTGCTTTCTCCCACCCTGCATCCCACAGCTGGGCAAGAACAGACACTCTCCTTTCCTGACCCATCACTGCTGACACCCTACTCACATCTGAGAGGAGGCAGAAACACACTGGGGCCGAAGCAGACCAGTTGGTTTGGTACTTAAGTGCTTAAAATAATTGGGAAGGGCACACTCTGCTCCCCACTGACAGCAGGGCTGGATTTGGGTTCCGTAGAGGTCTCTGCTTCCTTACACAACAGGTGTTTTATTAAGGGGATCATGTTGCATTTAAATCGCATTTGAAAACCAAGGAGCAGCACTGTCTCCAATTTCTTCACTGTCTTTCTTGCAGTATTTTCTGTCAGAGGCTGAGAGAAAAAATGAAATCTTTTCCTGGCTCTGAAGGAAGGGGATCAAAGCCTTCCTTCACATCATACCTATATCTTTGCTGCTTTTTTTTCCAACTGAACTTTACTGCAAGTATGTTCAAACACAGACCTTCAAACCTGTGAAGCCCCAAAAGATGAGTTGACCCAACATGTGAGCGAGGGCAGATGGACCCTTTTGGACAAATCCAATTGCAGCTGCCAAGGCAAAAGATAGAGAGGCCCAACATCTTGAAAATTTACCAAGATCTAGGAATAAAATTCCTCATCTACCAAAATCTGGAAAGCACCTTGTCCAGCAAAATCCAACCCAGCCAAACAGCAGTTCCAGTTTGAATTATCTGGAAGAAAGAGCTAAGTATTGATGCCATGGCAGCCACACTGTTGTTAAAATAGCCAGTGCTCAGGACCACACCAGGGTGTGCTCTGGACCACACGGGGACGTGGTCCCACCACATTATTATGCTGGAGAAACCAAGACAAACAGCTCCCACACCCCAAGGAGGCTCTGAACTGCCCATTTCCTTTTGGCATCCGCTCCTCCATCCAAGCTACAGCCTGTCATTTCCCCTCTCAACCCTGCCCTGGGTTTGCTGACCAGCTATCTGCAGAGGTCCCTCTCACAGCATAGCCACGGGCCACCATGGGTCCCACCTGTGGTTCACGCCCCCCTGTCTGCACAGACACAGCTGCCAGAGCAGGAGCCACATCTCTGGGCTCAGAATTCCTCCCGATGCAGGAGGGGAGATGTTAAATAAAGCTTCAGGGTGGGATCACTATAAAAAGGAACTTTCTCATCATTCCTGAGGTTCACAGGAACAGTGATAGCAATACACTGTATTTTATGGAAAAAGTTAAAGTCAGCTATAAGGATGGTTAGATCAAAACTGAAGCAGAGAGAGTTTGGAAAGGGTGTGACTACCTCTGCTGGGATCCAACCAGAACTAATGCAGCCCTCATGGGAAGGGCTAGAGGACAGGGTCCAATTTGAACTGCACCTCAATTTTGCAAGAATAATGTCACACCTGAAGACTATCACAGGCACAAGAGTGCTCACTTGCTACTTAACTGTGCTCCATGATTATCTAATAGAGGGGTTTTCCTTCACTATAACAGCCAACTGTACTGCAGAAATACAGACTTTTGAGTTTAGATCCTTCATGCATTTATCATAATTTTCCTGTAATTCTTCATTATTTACTTATTCTTCTTTCCAATCCCCTTGCAGCCTGTCTACCTGACTCAATTTTATGATTTCCTTGTCATTCACTGGCATGGCAAAAAATAGCATGTGTATTACGGATAAAGACTGGCAAAGCCTTTAAAACAGAACAGTGAATGAAAAGGCTGTTTTCAGACTAAGTTTTCCTTAATGTAGCCATTTTACTGAAGGCACCTAAAGCAAGAAGAGAACGATGTCACTGCTGATAAAAGTAGCCTGTGGAGGAACCTTGCTGAAGGTGGAAGAGGAAATTACTCTTCATGCTATTTCAGGTTTACGTCTTTCCTAAGAACAGGCTGATCGTTGTCCCAGATAATGAGACTGTTAATGTAATTAAGAGCTCTGTTCTGGTGTTTTACAAAGCAAACAAATAAGTTCTGGTATTAATAGGCTGCAAGGTTAAGTGACATGGGAAAAAAGCAGGATTCTTCACTTGGATGTAGGTGCTCCACAGCAAGTCATTAACTGCTATTTAAAAGTGCAATTTCTAATTTAGGAGACAAAGGTTTTACAATTTGAAGTATGTATAATCTCCAAAAGGTCAGATAAGACTATGACCAGATATATATTATCAATATGAGAAATTGCATCCCTCTCTAACTACTGAAAACAGGAGGCCAATTGCCTTGCTCTTCTTCCTGGGCATTACAGATGGGTAATATTTCCAAACCTGCCTAGATCATTAGTAAAGAAAACAGGGATTTATAGAAATGAGAAAAAAAAAATCCCTGTAGAGACTAGATTTTTCAAAATTACATATTCACACTATAGGAATGTGTAATTTACTTGCAAATAAGTTAGGCACTTCAGTAATAAGTTTTTCGCCACATACCCATGCTTCTAGCAGGCCGGCTAAATAATACACTGATTTGTACTGGGTTGAGAACAGTACATCCCAAAACTTGCTGCAGTCTCAGCCTAAACATCCACAGGTATTTTCCAGGCCCAGAAAAAAGACCTGGGGATTAGTATAACTTGGATTTTATTCCTGAAAATGCTGCTGGTTCAGACTGTGCAGCCTGACGAGGCAGCCACCCCACAGGAAGAGTTACACACTGCCTAACGAAGCAGCAGTTTCCCAATCCCCTCCTCCTGGCCACAGATTCTCACTACTTGTCTTGCACTGGGATCTGCCTTTGTCATAAAACCTGCAGAATGCTAATGGTGTCCCTCCAAAAGTAAGGAGTTTTCTACCAGCACTGCCACCACCATGATGGAAGAGCTGGGAGTGCACAGGGGAACCAGCTACAACCACAGACATGGCTGTGCCATGTTTTTTAAAATGCTGCCTAGCAGATGCTGTGTTTCAAGGGAAGGTGGCTAAAGTCAGACATAAATAGATAAAATCAGATTCATAATGTTAAATAATGGCAAAATATTTTAACTATGTGATGGATGGGCTGGTGTTCTTCTCATGCAAAGGAAGGCATTTTAAGCTCACTTTTACAATTTGGAAATTATATAAAACTTCAAAACTGCAGATCTTCACTTCTCTGAAAATTCATTTGTCTGTGATGAGAATAGCAGTGCAGCTCTGTTCCTGTCTACTTATTTTGCTAACCAGTGAATATGCTTCCAAAGGAAATGGTAAAACAGAAACATTTTCATTTCACACTGGGGAAAAAAAACAACCTCAAATACACTTCCATGTCATTTGCCTAAATTTTGTTTGGACAGCTTGCACGTCTCACAATATTTCTGTTATCACTAACTCCTCTGAATCAGAACAAGAGCAGGAAGATAAATACAATACTGCAACATACAGCTCGACGCTGAAGAAGATCACTCTGATGTGATGTGCCTTGCACTTCAGTGCTAACACAATGATATGGTTATCTAAGGTTTGAGGAGATGGAACAGCCTGTAATATATTAACACACTTTTCATTTTGGAGATAGTGTCAGGAGCTGAAAAACAACTCCAATTCACCGTGCTGCTTTATTTCCCCTCCAATATCAGGTCTTTTCTTACCTCTAAAACCCACACCAGATTTGAGGAAGCAGCAACGCTTGCCCTGCCCAGGCAGAGCAACATGAACAGGAACCAAGTGCTGGGGTTAAGATCTAATGAGAAAAGTCCGTAAGAACCTTTTTTCTGTAGCTTCAAAAATTAACATTCTAAAAGACAGCTTGCAGCATTTCCTATTTTTAAGTTTCTCAAAAGAGCTTTGAGATCATTTTAAAACGTCCACTGCCTGTAAGACATTTGACATCCAGACAAGAAAACAGTCTCTGGCTGCAGAAGCACTTTCTTCTTCTTCCAAACCTACATTTAAAGTGTCACTGGCGCAGAGAGGCGAGGGAGAAATGCACAGCTCAGTGTTTCATTTATTTTGGTGGTTTTTTTTTAACTGATCCAGCTTGAAGCTGGCGCCTGGCTACAGCTTCAGCTGCCCCTGAAGCCAGTAATGCTTTTGCTTGTGTGGCTGACTGCTGAATTGGCAAACGCTACCTTTGCAAAACCCCTTTTGCCAGAACACCTTTTTGTGTTTGCGTTAAAGAGGCAAAAATTTACATAAGGCTTTTGCCACTGATATCTGGGTCTACTGGAGCAGACGTTAGAGAGTGATAAAATAAACTACCATTTCCTCAGTGTTTTAGCTCTCTCAGAGTTCGCTCCTCGTGAAGGAACCCAGTGGTATGTGGAGAAGCATAAGGAGAAGAGCAGCAATTCCTGTTTCAGCTCCTCTGTAAGTCATGAGATGTACAGAATTATTAAAAAAGAGGGGGAAAAAAAGCTGGAGAGGACACTTCTACAAAGATTGAAAGCATTTCTGGAAATAAGATGAACAATTAACACACACATGGAAATGCTCCTCAGTTTGGATGACATTACTAACTTGCTTTTATTTAGGTACTAAAAGTATCTTTATAGAGAGCAGTAAAAAAACCCCACGACCTGGAAATATTAAAATCCACATGTAAGTGTTCCCTCATGCTTTGCATCATTGTTTATTGCACAGGTCTTGCTGAAATGAAAAGACAAATACAGGAAATACAAGGTGATGAGGAGTGCACACACTTCATTACAAACCAGTACGTGATATTTCTCTTAGTTACAGAGAAGTTTGAGGATGCTGGTGACTAATAAAACTCCCTAATCCTTGGTCAGCTTTAGAAACCCTCCTCAAGGTCAGGACAAGGTTACTTCCTTAATAAAAAGAGGGAATATGGCATCTCTAATGATTGCTTCTGGCTGTTTTTCTCCTTATCTATAAGAAGGCCACAGTGAGCATTTACTTCCTTAAAGCTATGCAGAGCTCTTTGCTTTACCGGCAGACGGACCCTTGCTGCCCACCCCAGGGCACAGCCAGGGACTCGAAAGAGGATCTGCAAGATGGATGTTTCAGGCTGAAGACCACAAATGTAGGGAAGTTCAGTTAAGGTGGTAGAATCCCGTTAGCGCACAATTGCTTAGTACCTTAGATAACCTACTACTTATTTTAACATTACCCACTGAGGGAGGCTCCCCTAATGAATCTATTTTTGTAGCATCATGAAGGTTGAAGTTTAGAGCTAAGTTTAGAGCACAGTCATATAAAAAATGTCAAACCAGGAAATAGCTTAATGAAAGCAGAGAGTAATCACAGCAAATTATAGTGAAATATCTATGGGATTACATTTTGCATTCCCCAAACAAGCAGAGGAATTGAGCTCACTTACAGTTGTTCAATTTTGCTGAGAATTCACCGTAAGGATATGCTATGTCAGTAATATAATATGATGCCATAATAGCTGTCTTAAAAGTTGCAGTCTAAGATGCTTTATTAACTCTGTGGGAAGCCCATGCTGGAGCAGGCTCGTGGCAGGACCAGTGGACTCATGGAGAGAGGAGCCCACCCTGGGGCAGATTTGCTGGCAGGACTTGAGACCCTGCAGGGGATCCACACTGGAGCAGTTTGTGAAGAACTGCAGCCCATGAGAAGGACTCATATGGAGAAGATCATGGAGGACTGTCTCCTTGAGGAGGGAGGAGTGGCTGAGGGCACTTGGTCTGTTCAGCCTGGAGAAGAGGAAGCTGAGGGGAGACCTCATCGCAGCTACAACTTCATCATGAGGGGAAGAGGAAGGTCAGGAACTGATCGCTTCTCTGTGGTAACCAGTGACAGGACCAGAGGGAATGGCCTGAAGTTGTGTCAGGGGAAGTTTAAGTTGCATATTAGAAAAAGCATCTTTACCCAAAGGGCGGTTGGGTACTAGAACAGGCTCCTCAGGGAAGTGGTCACAGCACCAAACCTGCCAGAGTTCAAGAAGTGCCTGGATGATACTCTCAGGCACGTGGTGTGACTCAGGGATGGTCCTGTGCAGGGCCAGGAGCTGGACTCTATGATCCTTGGGGGTTCCTCCCAACTCAGCATATTCTGTGATCCTGTGACCCAATGCTAGAGCAGGGGAGGAGTGTGACGAGTCCTGCCCTTGAGGAGGAAGGAGATGAAATGATCACAACCCCCATTCCCATCTCACAGCGCCACAAGTAGGGAAGAAAGGTAGAGAAAATTGCATGTAAAGTTGAGTATCGGAAGAAGGGCTGGGCAGGGGGAAGGTGTTTTTTTAAGTTTTGGTTTTATTTTCTCATTACCCTTTTCTGGCTTATTTGGTAATAAATTCGATTAATTTTTCCCCAAGTCGAGTCTGTTTTGCCCATGATGGCAATCAGTGAGTGATTTCTCCCTGACCTTATTTCAACTCATGAGCCTTTCTTTTATTTTCCCTCTCCATTCAGTCGAAGAGAGGGAAAGGTAGAGCAGCTTTGGTGGGCTGCTGGTGTCCCACCAAGGTCAACCGACCACACTGGTATTCATGGTGTGCTCCCATAAATCACCGCAGAATTTAATCCCTCCCTGCTGACAAACCCAGGTTTCACACAAAGAGCATCTGTGGTCAGCACCTCCTCCAGCTTCCTTGAACACCTCCTCTGAAACAGTATATAAAGCCTTTTCATATATACGGTATATGCACCTTCTTCTCCCACCCTGCAGGTTATCACTCTTTCAATCCAGGCTTACAGCCCACAGTCCAGTAACAAAAGAAAATGAATTTCACATGGCTTTTTACCATATGTAGGAATTTTCTCTACTTTTCAGCACATCTCAAACATGAGAGAAAGGTGGGAACTTCTGACCTCACTCCATTACTACTGCACAGCTCTGGAGGGTTTTTAGTGAGAAAAACATGTTGGATTTTTAGTAACAATGTCACTGCAAATCTCTCAAGGCTAATTCTTGTTGACAGCCACTGTAAATACACTGGAACACACACAGAGCCACAGCATGACCCTAATAAAGGCAAACCAAGTTTCACCATTAAATTCAATCAAGACCTTGAAATGGTCTATAATGAGTAACATGAAATAAGATTTCAGTCCATAAAAAAAAAGAAAGGAGAAAAAATCACGTGAGTGGGATATTGTGTATTGACAGTAAGAAGAGGAAACTCATAAACCAGAAGCATGCCATGTGTCCGTTTAAGATGATCTGTTAATATTATACTTACAAGATCTGTATGATCTGCTACAGAGCAGTTACCCTTTCAGAGGAGAGGATTTTGCAACAGAAAAAGCCTCTTATGTTCAGCTTTTCATAAGTTTATAGAAATACAAAAGGGAAAACAATATTAAAGACTCCATAGTTGTACAGTTTAATACTGTTAAAATTTACTTACCAATTCTTTGGTGTTTTAACACCAAATTATTTCCCCAAATTTCTACTTTTTTTACAGCACAAAGCCACAGAGTTGTGCCGTCATCCCCACTCAGCAAGCCTGGAGGGAAGGACAGGAAAACGTACAAAATCTGCCTGAAAGGTTTCGTAATCTTTGTGTCACTGCAAGTGGTGTAGACTGACTTGTGTTCTGCTAACAATTAATGATGTGCCTTCTTAAAGGACACTAGATAGAAATATGGTACCTGTGCCTGTGGCTCCCGTCTTTTCATCTACAAAATCCAAAACTGAGTTAAAACATACAATAATTTTTTTCAGGGCAAATGCAGTCAGTTTTTGACATCTGTCCTGCATGCATGGGTTGAAAGGGCAGTGTGTACATAGTGGCCATTTTTCCACATACTCCAGTTGGAGAGGCACAGATGCTCTGAACAGCTGCCCAGGCAGTAGCTGGATGGGAATTATTTCTAGGCACAATTCTAACACTGTTACTGAAGTAAATTCACACTTATCAGTTGGTCCAGTGCCTAAAACAAATTCTGAGACTACTGATTTAAAACCAGATCATTTCATACTGCTGCATTCATCGGGTGGTCTTTCCACAGGCCAACAGATCCCAAACTACTTCTGAACTGAACACCAGTCTTCCCCTGCGACATAAAACATTTTGATACTCAAACTTTGCAAGGCAGGCAAGAGTTGCCATTGCAAGCTCAGCCTTCTACAACGGTCAGCTCAAATGCAGGATTACAATTAAAGAACAAGCTCGTAGGCTTAATGGGGATGCCACCTCATGTTCCAGACCATGCCCAGCTCCTGCAGCCAGGCACCGCAGAGGGGTAGACCACGAATCAACTAAGTGGGAGCAGGAAGGTGACAACTCATATACATCATGGGACTCATAAGAGCAAGTGAGCTCGGGGCTGGTCAGTTTTTGTGACTCATGTCCCATACCCGAACTTGGCGTGACACATTTTGATCTCCCAGGAAAGTCTTTGCTAATTGGCATACAGAAACAAAGACTGTGGGGACCTTCTAGTTTTCTATTTGCTTGGGGTTTTTAAAGCACAAAAACTGACATGTTAAGAAAAGAAAGGTCTTCAAGGAAAGCTAAATCAAACCCCAGAATCTCATTTAGTGTCTCCACTTCCAGACAAGTCTGAATTCAGGAACAGTGTCAAGAGATAGAGAGTTTAGAAAAGAAAATAAGAATGTTTTCATTACCTTTTCTGCAAGCCAGCCTAGATGCCTAATCTCTCGACTTCCAGCAATCCCTGTTTTACCCAGCTGGTCTCTGACCTCTGCAATCACCCTGGGGATGAGCTCATTGACACTGGAGTGGATGGCATTGAACCAGGCCTGGGCTGTCGCCGAATCCTTACTCCTGAGCACCACGGTGTGCTTGGCATCAGGTGAATGAACTTCAATAATTCTAGAAAAATGGGGAGGGGAAACATTATGTTCATTCATACACTGTTAGGCAGCTAAATTTACTACCTCGCTTAGTGATATCAATGAGTTAAAAAGAACGATACTAACACTGCGACCTAGCACTAAAAACTTACCTTTACAACACCTGGATGCAGTAGGATCATCTTAACCGAAGCCAGGTCTGTACTGGCATTATGATAAAATCCTTGAGAAGGGGATTTGCCAATGCTGATGCAACCCCACGATTTGAAACTCAATAGGAGTTTCAAATATGAAGGCAAGAGCAACATTCACTCACATGGCAGCCACCCAGAAACACACAGGAGATGACTGGGGAGAAGCCAGGGATAAGTGGATGCCTTCTTTAGCTGGGCATCATGGCACAATCAGACTTTTTCACTGTGTTTACTTTACACCTCCACAGAGAAATGAAAACCACTCCTCATCCCAAACAGAGGCATTCTCTTAGGACTGCACTGTGATTTCAGTGACACCACTATGCATCAGCCAGAGGCTACTGCAGCTGGCCTTCTCCAGGAGTTACCAGCATCCTCAATGCTCCATTTAGATCCCGCTAACAGTGGCAGCAAGAAAGTGCTAACCACAACCATATGATTGCTGCTGGCACGCATCTTTTGCAGATTTTCCTGTGGAATGAGATGACTTTTCTTCAAAAAAACTATGCCTACTAGACCATCCTGTGGGTTTCCACCCCACCACTGTGGTTTGAAAGGCACAAACGAACACAGTTTTCAGGAAAGCGAATCCTGTTCATTGTGGTTATGGGACATGGGCCAACACCTTTGCTAACAACAACAACAAAAATGCTTTGACAGGCAGCTACAGCTATTTCAGCTTTGTTCTCAGTGAAGTTATTAGTTATTAGTAGGGCTTTGTGTGCTCTTTATAGCTTTGTGGGCCATTTTTACTTGAACATTTGTTAAATAACCCACAAAGTAATAGTCTTGTTTATCTTTATGTGGCAATTATAAAACCAAGCTCTGGTCATTGCCCATCACTCAACTCTATAATGAAAAAAACACAAATGTGATACAAAGGTACAGTGACTGCCCCTGAATGTTACCCTCACAAATTCGACCTGGGATCTGAGCCTAAGCACATACTCTTGTCCTGTGTATGGCTGCCCAATCTCTGGGACACACAATGACTCCTTTCTGCAGCAGAAAATTAATTAGTTCAGTGGAATTTATTCAGGTTGAGGTTCAAAACAGTACGATAATGCAAATATTTGTTATGCAATTACAAAGTCCTGCAATTTGAAGCTTAACTAACAATTAAGAGGTTTTAATTAATTGGTTAAACCAGAGCAGAATCCAGAACAGAGGGTGACTCTATCTGCACAGCTCTCTGGGGCTCAGACAAACATGGTTTCATGTTTGCCCATTTTGGGAAGGGGAGGTCTCCACGTAGACACTGTTCTAAAGATAGAAAAGGTCATGATTTTCCAAACTCAGCAGCTGAACTGTTCAGGGTCCTAAATCACTGGATAGCTTAAAAAGTGGGCTGATTTTTCAGAAAGCGCTAAGCCAGCACAGTAATGCAGTTTCCTCAGTAAAGCTGCTGCAGCTCAGCACTGATAAAGGCTCTTATTTAGCTGCTCCAGGATGCACCAAACATTCAACTTCAGGTACCAACAGTAAAATTCCCTGTCAGACGATGCTGGTCTCGTGAATAAGAAAACTATGTTTATAGATAGGCATGTTCCCAATCACACTCTCACTTTTTCTGAACTGGGAGAAAAAGCCACCTCCCTGACGGTTATGATTTAGCCACTTGTGTTAACTGATTATTAAGGTCACGCACAGCTATCACAGCCTGGTCTGTCTTCCCATCAGAAACACTGTTCTCTCATTGCCATCCGAACTGGAGTTTGAGCTTGTTCCTGTAGGCAGCCATCAATGAAAACAAACTATGCAGGCTTGGATTTTCAAAGTACATTGTGGTAATCAGTTAAAGGTTGTTTATTATCTACAGAGAACTTTTTGGCAGGAGATCTTACAGCATTTTACAAATGAGGTGACAGCATCCCCATTTCACCACCAAAATAAGTGGAAAAGTGAAGAACCCAGACAAGGCCAGGAGCAGCAATCAGGATTTTCAGCACTCTGTCTCCCATTTTAATACTTCTTTTAGAAACAAAAATTATTTGAACATTATTTGAACCAGCACTCTGCTGGTTTTGAAAAGTGTTAATGCACCATATGGATGGTGCGAAACAATGCTCTTTACAAAGCCTGTGGTTTCTATATGGGAACTGCCACCTACAAAGTCACTGCACATCAAGCAGTAAACAAAGTGCTGAACACGGACTATAAAGACTCAGAATAGTGTGCTGCTCTTTCAGTTGCAAAGAAGCAGCAGCAAATTTGTGCGATTTCTTTGTAAGTTAGAGTTGTAGCAGGATTTGGTTTAAAAATAAATTATCTAGATCTGAAAGAGCTTCCAAATGGCAACTTGCTTACCTCAAATTTGTAAATTCTTCCTTAAAGCAAGTGGATTAACACACAAACAACTATTTTGCTACCTGGGCCTTCACTGAAGTGTATTTCCCTTCATGGTGACTATTTAAGTATTTGTACAAGAGTTCTGCTCCCT
The DNA here is from genome assembly GCA_035584735.1 of Pseudotriccus pelzelni. Taxonomy (NCBI): domain Eukaryota; kingdom Metazoa; phylum Chordata; class Aves; order Passeriformes; family Tyrannidae; genus Pseudotriccus; species Pseudotriccus pelzelni. The sequence goes on from JAWMRA010000078.1 coordinate 138,043,247, forward strand.
ACAACAATGAACACTTAGACAGCTGTTAACAATTCTGTTTCAGGATTCTAAACCATGCATATTCTAATACCTACACGTTCAAATGTGATAACAAAGTATATATTCTAGTATACATATGCATACACACACACTGAGAAGAAGAAAAACTCTTAAAATACCAACCCTTGGTGACTTCTAATGGAGCTGTTTCGGGGAATGGTCGTCAGTCATCAAAATTTCATGGTGATACACTAACACCTGCAGAAAGTCTACCTTGTTCCCTGAGCTCAGTAACAGGATGACTGGACAATACATGTTACACTTCTCAAAAGTTAGTTCAAAACAGGAATAAATGCTGCTTTGGCAGCTTTGAAATTGAATCTTTTTATTCATGGCACTTTCCCAGCCCCAGAAATATGTCTGCGAGCATCACATCTGTGCAAGCTACTAGGTAGGGCACCTTTTATTTATGCACCTTCACGATGACAGTCTAAATCCTTGGGCTCTGACGGCAATCAGATGCTGAAAGTGCTGTGTCCCTTTAAACTCTTCCCTTTTCTGCGTTTCAGCCTACGCTGCTTTGATTCACCAGACCATTTGGATGATGCTTTCTGTATAGCAGCTGACTGATGGCATTTCCATACTTTTTGAAAAGCAAAAATATACCAGTGACCTTAGCAAACTCCAAGACTAAAGCACTTAAAACATTTCCAGCAGTCCAGCCATTGTAGTTTTGATTTGTTCCCTGGCTAAACTGACCACCGCTTACTGACTTCTGTTTATCTGCAGTTCAGTGATAAAGTTCCCTTAACTCCCCAATGAATTGAAATATTTAGGGCAATGCCACAGCTGTGTTTATTCTCACACTCCACCACAGTTATGTAAATACTGCATATGGAGCTGTTTCTGATAAAGCCCATACCAACCCAAAGGAATTATATGTTAGCTCTACATGACTGCCAAGATGTGCGGCATCTCTCCAGCTTGGCAATGCATATGAATGATATCACATTTTCTCAGAGATCATTTGGCAAACCTTATAATAAAAGAGTAATTTTCTCTCTCCTTCTCAAAGAGTCTCACTGAGCCAAGGAGCGTTTCCAGCATCCCCTTTTCCACCTGCAGAACATGGAGGTGACACAAAACCCAGTGCCTCCAAATGCTCTAACCTGGCATGTAAGAGGAAAACTCCACCCGTCGCTTTATCATCCAGATTTTTTACTTTACAGAGGATCAGAAGAAGCTGAAAGCGAACATTTGATAGACCATACTCATTCCTCATTTGATAAGGCCTCTTTCTGTAGGAATGTTCATTATCTAAGAAATAACTTTTATCAAAACTCTTGAAAGCATTTCTCCCACCAGCACTGGCTCAGCACCAAATCAGGCACTGAGTTACACTTCATGCCTCTTCTCGGGTCAGATTATGCATTCAGTGACTGATTAAAGTGCGGAGTTAGTCCCTTGAAGTTAATGATAAGCTGGAGCCAGAGTTATTCGAGTCCATCACACTACTTTGATTTTGCACCGGAATAGCCAGGAATAAAACAGTCTGTCAGTGACTCTGCAAACTTAAAAATGAATCAAAGTCCAAACTGCTCACTCCATCTCCTGCATCTTTGTCTGCACATGAACCCATGGTAAATAATTTTGTTTAATTTTGAGTATACAACAATACGAGCCTTTCCAGGAAAAGGGCAGACAATCTGATTTATATTTAAATAGTTTTAGGTTTTGTCATTAAATAAATTTTTTAAAACTGTTAAGGTTCTTTAAAATTCCACATGCAGCATCAGGAGATGAACCAGGACAAAACACATTAAAATTAAGGAATGAAAACTTTGGGTTTTGTCTGCAAGGAAAATATTCCAGAGAGGCTGTTAGGCTCACAATGAATTCCCCAGCATACTCTGAAGAAGCATCTTCCTATGATAAACCTAAATGGAGGTGAAAACAATTTTACTAAGCAAGCATTATTTGGTAATCAAGTGGAATTTTTCTATATGACAGTCCCTCGTCCCCTCACTGTCATAGGGGTATTTGCTGTGTTAACAGTTACTTGATGACTCTCAACTTACAGTGCTAAAAGTGATGTAGATACTTGTTCCTTGAGAGCTGGACTAGAGGGATGTCCAACCAGAGGGTGTACATATCAGCAATGAGCTGTCACAGTTGATTTCATTTCTATTTGCCACCAGCTGGGCTTTATTAGAAGGGGCATCAGCAGAGTTATGCCACATGCAAGTAAAGGAACGATTTGTTTCTGTAATGGACTTGCTTACACCACTGTGTGCTGATGCTGACCGATCGGCAGAGCACATCACACACTGCCTTCTCCACCCAAAACAAGCACAAAAGGAACCGCATGGTTTTTAAATGTATATGGATACTATGGAGCAGGACTCTTAGCCCACGCTGCCTGAAAGACCTCTTATCTTTTACTTTCTTGAAATTTTCTTTTATAGTCTGGTTGTAATAGTGCCGAGTATTGGTAACCTGGGAATACACAGTCCAGTCTTCTTCACAGTGGATTCAGCAATAAACAATGGCAAAAGTGCTGTTTCAAGGAGCAGCTGGGATCAGTTATCTGAGGGGAAAAAAACCCAAACAAGCATTATTTCATAGGCATGGCAAGAATTTGACTTAACCTTTAGAAGATGGAAACTTTAAGGCCAGAAGATGTTGTGATCGGTGTGGTCAACACACTGACTGCAGCTTCCTGAAGCAGATGTTTTCCCTGAAGCAAAGCCAATGTCAAAGCATCTTCTGCAATCTCAAAGCATCTGCAGCAAAGCAAACCTTCTGCAGCTGGAACTACATCTGGGCTAAGCAAAGAGCTCCTGACAGCAGCTGGTAATAGTGGTAAATGACCCCTTCAAATTGAGATGAGATGAGGGTGGAGGGTCTCATGCTACAGCATAAATAAGAGATCATGGTCTTGGAGAAGAATTAGATGTCTTCTGAGAAGGAATGCCACTGCTGCTGTTAGGCAGTGCTGTAGTAGGATCCAGGGGAAAGAAGAGGACATGATCCACAAGCCTGGGTGAAAACTGATATGGAAACAGGAAAAATGAGTAGGGCTGCTGATAGATCAATTCTGCCTTGTGGATGAATTGTCACAGGAGAAAGTCCTGCTGGAAGAGAGAAAGAGCACATCCACCTTATCTAGCAGGACATGTGTCAAGGTCTCATTATTTTAAATACCTACTTTTTGGCTTCCACGATCAAGATCCCAACTTGCTAAGTTGCCAAGTGAAGCAAAACAGAAGCCAGACAACGAAGACAACAAAGTCACAAATTCATTCTGGATCAATTACTGGCCTCTGAGCGCTGTGGGAAGAAGAACCACCTGAGAGGCAGTCTCCTGGAGATACTGACAGCTTCCTTGGGGAAGTGAAGTCACCTTCCCATCGATCAGACTCAGAGATCAATGGAAAAGTATGTAAGTGATGAGAAGAAGTAACAATTTCGCCATAACTCCTACTCAGGTAAAACTGGAATTTCCACCAGTAGAAATGGATGTGCGAGAAAGCTAGAAGAGACTGCAGGGTACTAAAATGGCAATGTATCCACAACCTAAGCACTAAAGACCAGCCTCAGCATCTACCAACACTGAGGTGGCCATTATGGTGGCAACACACCACCCAAGGCTCATGCTGAGGATGTAATTTGCTGCCATACCAGTGACTACGCAACGTGCAGGAGGAGCAGCTTTAAATACACCAGCTGAAAATCCTGCCTCTTAATTAATGGCAGGTCAGGCCAGATCAGAGCTGTAAGACTGAAATCCAATTTGCAGACCCGCTGATAAGCAAGGGAAAGCCCAGCACTGAGCACAGGACAATAGCCGGGCAGGATAAAGGGTCTTGAGGTTCTCACTATCTCGAAGTCATAACACAAAGGCTGTGGGGACTGGGAGCATGGCAGGAAATTGAAACTCTTGCATATCAACTTACTTTGTTTGGAAGATCTCAGGGGTCTTAAAACTGCTCTTCAACATTATTTGGCAGCAACTTGGATGTCAGCACTTACATAGCTTTACATAAAGACACATAAAAATGTGATGAACTATTTGTTCTCTTCTGTCCTGCCCTGCAGCACTCACATTCGGGAAGGCAGGAAGCCCCCTGTCATTATGTCAGGGGAAAAGAGGGACTTTTTTTTTCCCCTTCAAGAAAATGAGACAAAACTAATCTCAGATTCACCAGGACCTGCACAAATTGAAGATCAGTCACAACATGCTGTAACTACCCAATTCTACACTGGTATCCCAAACACCCTTCACGAAAACTCAGTTGTTTCCACTGTGTCCCCAAAGACTGGCACATTCCCCCAGCAATACACTTCTCAAACCGTTGCCCAGAGACTACAGCAGTCTTTAGGACATTAGAAAGCAATTTAACATGATTTAATAGAACTAGGATAACACCCAAAGTACAAAAAAAACGTAACGGACATCCAAAGTTCAGCCTGGTTTGTTGATGTATTTGTGTATACCCTGGATACCCGGAGGCTGTTCTGCAGAAAAGTGCCTTTGGATTGTCTGCTGGATTTTTTTCCTTCTTCCAAAAAGCTTAGCTGATGATTTGAACTTAGAAGAGGCAAAAACATTCCTCTCTATGGAAGGGATAATCCTACAGAGGTGTCTAATCTCAGTGGCCTTTCAAAAAACCAGATAAAATAGACACAAATAGGTATGACCCAGAGTAAAACAATGACCTGTTCGGCTGGTGGGGAGTTTCACGAATGGTAGAAAACAACCATTCCTAATAACGGAAAAAAAAAGATCACCATTTCTGCCTACAGAGGCTTCAGAGCTCCAGCTCCTACAGGTTTGGAAAACTGTCCCCTTAACAAACTAGATGACTGCAGCTTCCAGAATGCACCAGCAATTGCAGAGCTGCCTGAAAAACAGGTGATGGAGATGAAAGACGACTGTCAGACACCCCATTATTGAACCATTAATTATTAATTCTAGCAGTAAATTATTTGCCCCAGAATTCTGTTATAAGAGAAAAAAATAAAATCTTACAGGTCTCTGATCTGATGGCCCTAGCCCTGAATGCATTGACCCTGGCTACCAAGGAGGGTCCCACAGCCATGAAACATATCAAGGAGGAAGAGGATGCCTTCCCCATGGTCTATGCCACAACTATAGATCTGTGTTCTTTCCACATCAACTTCTTCCTTCTCCTACCGTCAGGGTATTGAAGGGGACACAGTAAATGCTTTTTTAGCTAAATTGCCTAATGTCTCTCAGCTTGAAAGGGATAGCAGTAGATAAATCTCAAGTGCCGCCTACTCGTTCGCCCCTTCCAAATAAAGAGCAGATTTTGTGAGCAGATTAGGAGTTACAGTACTATAAACAAGAACACAACAAGAGACATCCAACTTCACGCAAAAGGTGGCTTTGGATCCAATACAGTAAAATAGTTGGGAGCAAAGGTTAAAAACCCATGTTCATCTCAACCTTAAATTCACAAGCCTTTGTGGCCAAGGATGCAAAAGATATCACAGTGTCCTTCTCAAACAGACTGTGCACACTGGACAGCACAAAACAACAGGGTGGTTTAATGATGGCGGCGAGTCAAACAGAGTTTCACCCTGATTATTGTCATTTTTGTTCTTTTCTGGATTTGAATTACATTCTTTCAAGTTGCTTTACTGTTGGATTACTTATACTGTAATCTAAATAGATAATAAACACAGCCCACCAGGGAAAAAAAAAAGTAACAAAAATTCCTGATATAAATCAGGACTTTGACTCTAGCAGGCTCAATAACTTCTTCAAAGGACTTATTGATATTCAAATAGTAAAACATGTCTGTACCAATAATGATAATTAAGTGCCTTTCATCCAAGGATCTCAAGCTGTAGCTCACAACACTGTGAATTAAGTATGGTCTCTCCATTTCACAGAGGTTTTGTCTACAGCCAAAGAGCAGCTCAATAACAACACAAGGACCAATTCCTTGAGGAGGTGTGGAGGGGGATTTTTAAATACTTGTAAGGCACTCATTATATATTTTTACCTTTGCTCTACCCCATGCATACCTAAGTCCTTTATCTTTCCTTTGCCCATATACACCATACAGAGTAACAGAAAAAAGACCCAAGTTTCCTAAACTAGGGCCCAATCTTGGTAAATCTGTACTGTCCACTAGGAAAAGGAAATTTCCACCTCCCCAGGAAGCCCTCCAGAGCTGCTGATGTCCACCCAGGACTGACACAGCTCCAGCATGCTGCAGCAGTGCCAGCACAGTGATGGAACAGTCCATCACCTCCTCGGTCCTGGGTCCAGGTCTCAGCCTTTGCCCAGCACCTAACCCCATCTGTGCTTGCTATCGCCAGTACCACTGACAGTGCCCAGTGTTATCAAACTACCTCTTCAGAGGCAGAAAACAAGATAAATGTGATCTGTGCTCTCCAAGAGCAGCTGTAAATCATTCTGGTGCTATGGTCACTCTGTAGCAGTGCTCTGCCCTCTGCGAGCCCCATACACACATGATTCAGGGAAAGCATTTCCCAAACAACAGAGAAGAAACCCGGGCTGCAAAACTGCACACCTAAATCACACTGCTCTTTGAGGAGAATCTGGCACTTGCTTTGTGCACCACTGGCTGCTCATACCTGGCAGCATCAACGTTCGGTCCTGTTTACTAAGCAGGAAGCAGGCAGGGTGGAGGCATAAGCCACACCATGTTTTCATTAAGACATCCAGATAGAATCTTTTCTACTTGCCTCCCTGCCCCCTTGCCCTTAAGTTATATAGGCAGGAACGTGAAGAGATACAGAAGCTCCTCAGTCCTTCATCCCCTCATAGAATAGAAAAGAATCAGAACAGAACAGAACAGTTCAGCTGCAAGGGACCTACAATGATCACCCAATCCAGCTGTCAGACCAGTTCAGGGCTGACCAAAAGTTAAAGCCTGTTGCTAAGAGCACGTCTAAATGCCACTTAAACAGTGACAGGCTTGGGGCATCAACCATCTCTAGGAAGCCTGTTCAGAGGTTTGGCCACCCTCTCAGTACAGAAATGATTCCCAATGTCCAGTCTGAACATGTCAAGTCTTGTAATCCTTTCACAGAAAATTAGCTGTACTTTGTAGTGAAACTGGGAACATTGGTAGGTCCTGAACTATCTGTGGTCATGTTTTGTAGTCTTTTAATGAAAAGGCATGGAGTTCCCCCTAATACTCCAGACATCATCTCTATAAACACATAATAAACCTCACAGATAAAAACGCATCAGAATGTATAACTAACAAAATCAGAGCAGGATAATGAGAAGTAAAATAAATCTTAAAAGCACCTTCCCACCACCAGTCCCTCCTTCCTGAGCTCTACCTCCTTTCCCTCAGCAGTGCAGGGACGTGGGGAATGGTGGTCATGGCCAGGTCACCATATGTTGTTTCTACTGCTGCTCAGGTAGAAAGACCTTCCCCTACTCCCCTCCCACAGTTTTCCATGAACTTCTCCAATGTGAGTCCATCCCAGGGGCAACAGTTCTCTATGAACTGCTGATCACTCTTCCATGGAATGCAGTTCTTTAGGCACAGACTGCTCCCACAAGGCTGCAAGTCTGGAAACCTGTTCCAGAGTGGACGTCTCTCTCCATGGATCCACAGGTCCCTGCCAGGAGCCTGCTCCACCATGGGTTTCCACGGGTTCACAGATCTTTCAGGCATCCACCTACTCTGGCGTGGGTTCCTCCACGGGCTGCAAATGGATCTCTGCACTCCCATGGACCTCTGTGGGCTGCAGGGACACTGCTGCCTCAGCATGGTCTTCACAACAGGCTGCAGGGGAATCTCAGCTCTGGCACCTGGAGCACCTCCTGCCCTACCTTCCTCACTGACCTTGGTGTCTGAAGAGTTGTTTCTCTCACAGATTCTCACTCGGCTCCTCTCTGGCTGCAATTACTTCTGTTCAGTAACTTCCCCCCCCGTCCTTAAATATGTTACGGCAGAGGTGTTACTATCACTCCTAATTGGCTCGGCTTTGGCCAGCAATGGGTCCATCCCGGAGTTGTCTGTCTTCGGCTCTGTCAGACAAGGGGGAAGCTTCCAGCAGCTTCCCACAGAAGCCAGCCCTGTAGCTGCCCCGCTACCAGAACCTGGCTACACAAACTCCACATGCCTACAGAACACAACTGCTCAATTTTACCTTCTTCTTGGAATTCTCAGTCCAACACTGAAATGAACAGATAAGGAAAGTTCCTTATCCATTTCTCCATGTGTCCTTGGTGTGAAGTCTATGAGCTGCAGCTGTACTTGCTACGGTGCTGCCACTGTGTGCAGCTGACAGCTGGCACCACACTGCTGGGAATCTGTCTTGGCCCATTCTCCCTTGCTTCCAGACCAAAGCAAACCTTTCCCATCGGACGGCCAAATCCGGCCAATGAGTAACTCAGTCATTACGACTGGACCCTGGAGAAGTTCCCTGTAAGGATCACACTGCTCTGGACTGCTGACACTGCAAAAACATGATGCGTGCACATTACGTGCTGACAGGATCAGGCCCACACATCCTGAAAAAAGTGTAAGCAGGATTTTAGGGTGACTTCAAAAGCAGAAAAGAAAACCTTTTCAGTCCACAAAGTATGGTCTCATTCCTCCAGGGAATGTAATGTCTCCCATGCCATGTACAGAAGTATTATATTATGTCCCAAAGCACTAACAGAAAAAATTTCACCTCAGAGACCTTTTTTTTTCACCTACTCCTTAATATCATTACCAGAAATTGATGAAAAGCTTTCTACACTGCAGTAAGATTTACTCTTATTGATATTACTATCCATGGTCATTCCCACGTGTCCCTTCATTGGGAGGGGATGCTCATCTGTGAGGCCTGACATTAACCTTTACTGCTGCCACCAAGGAGATCATTTATCAGTGAAAACACAGGCAAACAACTGATTTTGGCAGCAATTATTTTAAGTATTTTTTCCCAGCCTAAAGTATAACAATGGGCCCTGCATCTAGAGGAGAATGACAAAGATGCCACTAAGAAGCTCTGAATCTTTTCTCCTCTTGTCATGTTTATACTACTTTTAAAAATTCCTACACACTAAGTACGGCATTAGTTTGTATAAAGAATCTTCTTGTTACCTTACAGCTTTTTTAATCAGGTGACACAGAAGACTCCCCAGAGTGAACCCACAGGCAGGGGAGCTGAAGAAGACATCTGAGAACCTCTGGCTCTGAAACCATCAAACTTCACTCCTGCTCCAAAATAAAAAGCTCAGCAAACCAGTTGAGATCAGACACAGACTTAAGAATCTCTTAACTGGGGTGAGTCTCCCTGGAGAAGAAGAAATCCTATGCAGGACCACCAGCTCTAATGGGAAAAACCATTTTCCTCCATGCCCATTAAACCCACATTTCACTGCAGCTTTCTAAGAACTGGAGATAATTCCCTACCAACAAGCAAGTATTTCCTTTTAGTCTTTTCAACACAGGTATCTCCTCATGCTGAACATCCAACCAGTCCAGGCTGGTTCCACAATGCTGCTATGACATTACCCTCAGCCTGCAATGAAGGAATAGCTGCGCTGGAAAACTCAGGCTTTCCATGCCCGTGCTCGTTCTTAGATGAAAATTAGCTCAGTTATAGTCCAAAGGAGCCGTTCTGTGGCCTGCATACGCTTTGGCAGTCTGCCAGCAGTGCTCTCCTAAAGTCATCCAGCAAAGTGACACCATCAGTTATAAAATCTATGTGTGTCAGGTCACTGGGTTATGAAACAGAAGTGCTGTAAGCACGTAAGGACATGGTTCGCGCTCTGCTGTGAATGAAGATAAAATTACTTTTGTGGAATCAGACTACTGTCTTGGGATGCATTCCAGTGGGAAAGGATTGCTGCACTGCAATAGCATTTCTCCTGGGAAATACAAGTTCCAGTACTAAGAATTGTTAAAAAATCCTGAAACTGGTGAAGATAGTAATCGATGGGGTGCTGCTACTACACTACAGCTACCACAATGGTGAGGTACTGTGGGCTTTGATGGAAAAATCCAGCTTAGACTGCACTGTGCTGGACCACAGTAACAATCAGAAGTCAATCTTTCCACAGGAAATGACAGCAACACAAAATGAAAACCATGATAACAAGCAAAATGACTCTCCCACACATTACTTCCTAGTAACACCTAAGAACACACACATTTGTAGCACGCTTCAAAAAAAGTTAGCTCCACTGCAGAAGTATCATGAGCAATGAGTGTGTGGCCCTCCAAGTCAGCCCTCCTGGCCCTCAAACCAAACTGAGGACCAGGAGAGTGACAGAAGCTGAAAACTACAATACGGCCCAAAGAAAAGGGGAAAAATTGACAAAATGAAGCCAACGCATGTAATGTATCATTACACTGTATCGATTCAAACAGTGTGACCTGTACAGATATTTTTAAACTACACTCCATAGCAGAGAGAATAACAAACTCTCAGACAAGTAAGTGATACAGCTGTCAAGCCTCAACATCTTAAACTATACAGATATATGGGAAAAAAAGTGGCCAATATCAATAAACATCTTGATTTAAACTGAGAGAGACTGCCAGTGTTATTTCTGTTTTACAACTGCACTTCTGTAGTGGCCAGTTTATCACTCACTACGGTGGTAACCACTTGGTGGGATGCAGAGCAGAAGGAGAGTAAAGCAATGCTAAACAATAAAGCACGAAGGGCAAAAATTAAAAGGTCAGACAAATACAAAAAAGAAAGATGGAAAATTACACAGATACTGTCTGATAAAGTCTCTGAATTGCAGTGCAAGAGATTACAGAGGAACCCGTTCTCCCCAAATGCCCTTCTATTCTCTGCTCCTCTCCTTAACCTTCTCTGCAAAAGAAAATGTAACTTTTGTTTATGCCTATACGTAAGTGCTGAGAATCAAAGACATTACACCCAGCTTCTGGGCAAGGCAGCACACTGCAGAGAAACAAAAAGGACATTATTTGGATGGAGAATCAGTCTGCATCCCTGACTTGACTGGTCCCTTTTTTATTAGCAGCTGTTAGAGCAGGGATCAGGGAGTGTGCTGGTGTTGTGCAGCTGTTCCACATATGTTATAAATAAGAGCTGGTAAAACCTCATCCTATTTTTAACATTATGAAAAAAAACCCAAAAACAACCAAGAAGTCACAAAAATTCCCCATTAATGCCTTGTAAGTGGAACTTTTCTCTTCTTCTTGACTTTAATGTCCAGAACGGAATGGACAAAACAGACCACTCTTAAAATAATATTCATTAGAAAAAGGAAAGAAAATGCAATTTAGTGGAATCAGATCCAGCCAGCCTGGAGGATGTAACCTATTAGTGTGTACAGTGTCTTTTCCTTCAAAAGCAGACACTTAATCAGGATGAAAACAAACCCCTGAGATTCTATTTCTAATAAAAATGCTGGATTACCACATCGAAGAGTTTCTTTAGCAAACCCAAAAGCTGAACCCAGCACCACGTGTCTCAGATACCTTCCCAAACTGGTGCTTGCCTCCCTTGCTGGGTTGCTGCACATGGCCAGAGCCCAGCTCCTGCTCGCCAGTCCCAGCACTGAAAAGGTCAACAACGATTCAACGCGAAGGCACAATCCCAACCCCAGGCAAATCCCCAGCTCACCTGTTTTCGGGGTCTGACACTGTCATGTTGCGTGTCACGTAGCACATCTTGAGTGGTATTGTCTTCTTGTCTCTGTGGATGGAGAGCGAAAGCTGCGACATTGGGTCAGCAGAGGCACAGCCCAAGCGGGGGGACTCGGGGGGAGGCGTCTCCCACCCGATCTCCGACACAGGGGAGCCTTTCTTCACATAGGGAGTTGCTTCTCTCATGTATTTCACTACGGAAAGGAGAAATTAAAAAAAAAGGAAAGCAATAAATAAATGGATATTCAGGAGTTGCATCCTCATGGGAGTTCTCTGAGCTGGTGTTAACCCCCAGTGCTGTTCGTGATTTCTGCTCGCCCAGCATCCCAGCCCTGGAAGATGTGCAAATAGAGGAGATGGAGATCTGACTGCTGCCAGTCTCAGTATGGTGCAACAAGTAAAATGAGGAGGAAGAACAGAATAGGCAAAACAGAACATACAGCTGGTATAAGGCCAGGAGAGCCATCCCACCTCTGTAGACAACCTGTAAATAATCATGAAGCAATTCCTACGTACAGAAGCCACGAGCTGTCTGAGGTACGTGGAAGTTTTTAAGAAAGACATTCAACCAAGTGACAGTGAATCTATTATTCCCCTATCTAAAATGTTCCAGCAATACTTCCAGTGCTGCCAACTCACATCTTGCTTCTGGTTCACACTTGTCAGTGTCACACCACTGATCTCAACAGCTATTTCCGCTTGCTGGGAAGCAGTTTTAGCTAATCTACTTGTACATATATATATATATATATATATATGGAGTAAACAAAAACAGATTCACTTCTTAGACTTCTCTTGGGGAAATAAAATTGAGTTTGAGCCTTTTGTGTGGAGATGTCAGATTAGATCTCAGCCTCTTCCAGGCTTTTCTTCCAGTATGGATAGGAAAAGGAAATGTAGGATTCTGAAATGATCTTAATGTATTCAAAAATCAATACCTCTTTTACACATGTAATTCATATTCCTCTCTTTATGCAGGCAAATACTACAACATTTTTCTCTGTTTTTTAATTCTTTTGGTAGTTCAAGATTACTTTTGCTTTTCATATGCTTGGCAAATCTGCCAGTCACAGTCGTCTCCTCCTTCACAAGAAAAGACCTCACATTTCAGTGCCCTGGTTAAGTCTCTTTCCCCATTGCACACAGCTGTGGCTGCCTAACAGGCTACAGCCACTGTATTGTACCCAGGACTCAACAGCAGTGACATGAACTGAAAGGGCAGGAGCACTGTGAAATTCTTTGGGGAAGTTACTAAAACGCTGTGAGAGAACTTTCAAGGAAATGGTGCAGATCACCGTGTCAGCTCAGCAGAAGAAGCTGTGAAGGACTGAGTAACAAAAGGGAGAGTAAATTACAAAGGCTCATTGTGGTAAAGGAAGTTAAATAAGGGAAGAAGTTTTGAAGTTTAAAAAGAAAGCAAGAAAAGTATTCAGAAGAGTGGACAAGAACAACAAGGGATTTTCTGTCAAAACCAGAGATAACTTCAGTATCCCTATTTTTAAGGCACTTCGTAACAGTTTTACCAAGAGAGAAATCAGTGCAAAACCAGAGCCCAGGCTCTGTGAACATCTACTGCCATCTTTTCTCTAAAACACCTTAGTGCACATCTTGCCATTGCTCACTCTCTCCTTTTTAAAAAATTTGTTAACTTCAATTACAAGGACTTTTGTGTTTAGGTATGTCACACAATATTCCTCTGTGAGAAGGATCACTTGTGATTTATCAGAAAAGCTGTCCTACCCAACATTAGTGTTTTGATTTCCTTGTCCTATCCTATTCTGAGTATTCTTCTAAATTAATTTGTTCCCTACTCAGGGAAAAGTTGGCGCAGAATTCTAGGAGGCTTCCAGAAACTATTTAAAACAAGAAGTGTTGTGATTGATTTTTTTAATCTTCTTGTAGACACATACCCAAACTCCATTATCTAAACACCTGTGTCATCTAACTCCCAAAACCAGTGCTCATCCTTGAGCAGTCCATAAATTACATGATTTTCAAAGGTGCTGAAAATAAGCAGTTTTAGCCAGTGTCAGACAGATACTGGTTTCAGCAGTTGCATCTCAGTTTGGATGTACTCATAGACTCATGTATGTACTCTTAAGCAGAAAAACTGAACACATACAGATGTGGTAAATCTATTCCTGTGTACACTGGAATGAATATGACTTTGTCATTAACTCAGACAGGAGGAACAGCCGAAGCTGTAAAGATCACGTTGGATTGGAAACAAAATTCTGTTCTCTTTAAAACTAGAGATTAACAATTATTCTGTTGAAAAAAAGTAATCCTGTCAGCTTTTGAACCATGTTACAGTGACATGCCAGCAAAAGTAGTGCTAAATAAGGGTCCATGTTTCAACAGTGTAGCTGTTTCATCTGTGCTATCTTCATCCTTTTTCAGTTGCAGCTATATGCATTCAACCTTAGCGTATTTTAATTAAGGAAAAGAGAGAGGGGCACAGGGAGGAAGGAAGCTGAAGTAAAAAATTTGGCTGTAAACCTAAGCAGGAACACAAAATGAGAATATAATTCCCCGGAGATGGGATAGAAGAAAAGAGCCATCCCTTCCAGGAGTCAAGAAGCCAAGTTTCCATGTGACGCACCGGTGAATTCATGGCAGACAGCTGAAATGTTTCAGAAACTCCCGTGAAAGAGGAAGCAGGATCAGGCAGAGAGAGCAGAAGCACAACCCTCTTTCCAGAAACTGAATCTCAAACACAGTAAAAGCCAAGAAAACCACTCTGAGAAAAAACGTGCTATGAAAATTCCTTTCAGCTTCTGAAGTACCAGACATCCAGTTTCTACTGCCTCTCAACAGGAGATGGTTGCTCAGCCCCAGACACATACAAGGATAAAGACCCATGAATACACCGATAAACTGCAAACACCACCTTCCTGTGAAATTCTACAGGAGAATGAAAAAATGAAGTGAATATAGGTTTTCTGTCAAAAACAAAACAAAAAAATATTTTGGTGGTTCCTACTAATTATGTCCTACTAAACATAAGCACAGCTCTAAATTCATGGCTGAATTCTGCTGAGTTTTACAGCCCAGACTTTATGGCTGTTGCATACTGAAACGTGTTTCATATTTTAAAAGCCCCCCAAATGCATACACATAAAAGCACAAATGTAATATGGGAGTGGAACAGGTGGCAGAACTTGATCCATTTATAAATTTTTTTGTTATGATTTAGATTTCAGAGCCACTGTTTTCCACTTGCTTCATCAACATGCATAATTACATGTCCATAACCAAAGTTCAGTTTATGAATTTAGCTGAAGTAAGGCACACACTGAGATGACTCATAAAGTTTTATGAGCAATTATTTCCTATTTTCATCTAAATTCTGGATACAAATACTGCAGAACATGCTGTTCATAGCAATGCATCCTACTACAATCTAACCCTACTACATACACAGCAATTTAGGGTGACCCCATACACATTACATTTTGCAGCCTGTCCACTAACCAGTTCTTAATCCACACAGAAGAAAGCAAGTTTATACAAATCCTATTCCACACTGCACTAAGAATCACGGATACAGCAAAGTTAAAGTATAACTGAAGTTTTACAATTCGCTTCCATCATCAAGTTTTAAAACCAGAAAAAATAAGATACAAACTATTGGACATTAAAGTAATAATGTGGATAATATTCTGTTTTCAGACCATTACACTCAAGAGCTAGATTGTCCTTTGGATACAGTAGCACAAATTCAGGTACTGACTAAAAAAGAAAGCAACTATCAAGAAAACTGTTTTTATATATTGCCAATAAAACTACCTAATGGATTAAAACCTCAAAACATTTAATAAAATTAAATAAGGCATGCTATTGTATAACAACTCTGAATTATGTATAACTAGACTTTAAGTATGTATGTATATACCTTCAGAATACATATGCCTACTATATATATGCCTACTATATATAGAAATATTAAATATATATTTATATAGAACCACCAATATCTGTAAGACCACCAGAATGTACTCTGCAAACACAGAAACCAACACGCAGTGGCTCAGAAAAAAATTTTAATGGTTTCATTATTTTAACTCAATTTACTGATAGACTGTAATTTTAGTCGAGAGTTGTCTAAACTCATTTGTTTGATGCTATAGCCCAACCTCAAAGATCCTTATATTTAGTCCTAATTAATGATCCATACCCTTTTGGAGCACCACTAATAAGAAACTGCGGTCAAGCAATTAAAATTCCAATCTCCGGCGTGCCCCTCCCAACAAAGAGAAGAGGAAGAGCAGTGGCAATCAAATGAATTAATTCACTGATACACATTGAAATATTTTGGATATATTTTTTGATCTGCAAAACAGGCAATGCAGCTTCCAAAAAAGCACTTCATTTATATGCACTTCTGCCAAGTCCCAAGACTCCACAATTAATCCTTTGTTACTGTTCACAGATGATTTTGTGGGGGGGGAAGAAGCAGGCTTTTAATGAGAGAAACACTACAGACCAACTTGGTCAGGTTCTTGGCCAGACGCCTTTCTGAGGAACTGGGACTCTTCTGACACATTCAAACTGTTTCCTAGGAGGGAAGACAAAGACCACTGAAGAGAAGCCAGCAAGCCGGAGGAAAGCTCCTTTGCTCCTCTTTTGTTCCTCGAGGAATGAGGACAGGATGTGTAGGTTTATAGTACGAAAGTAAAAGGAAAAACATCACTGAATCTGCTCGAAGACAGCTGATCAAGGAATTCCCCTTTGCAGGGGAAAAGCACAGAGTGTCCTCTACCACCATACCAGAATTTGCCTGCTAGGTGTTATGTAAGAGATCAAATTACCACTAAATCCAAGCCAATTGCACACCCTATAGTGAAGACGTGTACAGAAATGGGATATAGAATTGAGATAAGCTGCTAATGCCATCATCAAAACTAAGACACAAATACTTGAAGAGTTTATGAATCAGATCATCTATGAAGATATGTCACATGACCCTTTCAGCAGCTTTAATGTGGGCATAAACCAAAAAGCAGTCAACAATCCTGCTTGTGAATGTTTCCACTACATTTCCTACAGAAACATCTGTTGCTACGTTCAGACAAGTAATATCCATTAACATCATCTCCTTTCTCCCATGCTGAAAGGGATTTGAAATAGTAAACCTCTTGATCTGCCAAAAGAATCAGATCTCCACCTCTGGGAGATAACACAAATTAGTTAAAATAAACACCTTATGAGAATACAAATTCCCCTTTGGCCATTTCACATACTGTAGTGAGACTATGCTCAATTTCCTATTTTTTGCTGTCTTTAAAGTAATTCCACTGAATTCAGTATATTCTGTATTCATCTCTTAAAGAGACAGCTTGGACCTAAATTGTAAGGAAGGGGCTGTTCTTAAATCCTTTTTAAAAAACATTCAATGTTTGCACTTATGCTTTTTATATGGAAAACATGAATTACTGTTTTGAAACAATAATTTCAGAAAGATCCAGTAGACAAACACGTATTTAAGACAAGGTTTACCTGAAAACCTGAGAACCTTAGGAATTGGTGCCAAAAGGTGGCTGATAAGCAATCAGGCTTCAAGTTTGAGCTTTCAGTAGGCTACAAACAGGCTGGATTAAAAAGATCAACAATTTCACTTTAAAAATACAAAGAATACTTCATGGTGTAAATTACAATTAGCAGCTGCTTTTATAGAAAAGGTGAAGCAATGTTAAGCAGGGCTGTAACCACCATTACAAGCTCGCACTCAAAAAATGAAGGCAGTTCTTCTTCAAACTGCCTTGCAACGTGCAATTTTGTGCAGTTAAAAGAAATTCTTCGTCAATAAGGCAAGCAGATTTATGGTCTGGTCCCATCAAACAGGAGAAAATGGGACAAAATGGGCTGCTCTCAAAAAGCCAGGCAAGGGTGCAGCTTGTGAGACCTCATGGTTTTGATAACTGATTAGGTCATAGTGACCAGCTACTCTGTGTTATCTGTACCAGGTTTCAAAAAACATAACTCACCAAAAACATCTTAGAAGTCAAGAAACTGCAGGGGGAAACCCAGTGTGAGTCCAGATTGTGCACTTATAGAGGTGGAGATTAAATTCCCAGGCCATCCCATGCTTAACACCAACAATTCTACAGTTACTTTTCCTCAGTTTCCTTTTGTGAGACTTTGCCCACAATGTGGGCTGATTCAGCCACCGAGTCCCTAGGCCTGATGTTTTAGCTAACACTTCTTCAACCCCTTCTGACTTTCCATAGCACACAAATGTTATCCAGAGAGAGAAGACTTTATATGTCTTCTTATCTTACACAGCGTATCAATTTTGTTAACTGCAAAGCCTGTAAGTATTAATCCATTTTCATTCCTCCAACAAAGCCACAGTTTTATACTCCACAGCATGAGTAAAGCACACAACTTACTCCAGCCTATACCAGACAGCCGGAAAACTTCACCTCCAGTCACCACTTCCCACCCGCTTCTTCCTGAGGTCACTTGGAACTGGTCACTGCTAACCATCCCCTTTCAGCTCCCTTCTGAGGTACATTTCCATTGTCTAATAATAAAGTCCATGTTCAAGTTAACAGCACACAAGCTCAAGGAAGCAGGACGAGTTTCAATGCTGGGATGAGATTTTTTTGTATTTCTGTTCAAAACAGATTAACAGAAACTAAACAGACACAAACTTGTGTCAGACAGAATCACAATGAAACCGGAGGCTGGATCAAAGCTCTAAATATGTGACATCAGCACTTGAGCTGATGGAGTGATCAAAAGCAGTCACAGGCTGTCAGTAGTCTCGTACACAAAAATTTCAGACTGGTAAAGTAATAATAAATTAAAGGCAGACTCTTTCCAGTTGGTGTTTCTCTATAGTTTCCATTATAAGGTTTCCATTACATACCTGCTACACTGAATGTGTTACAGTTTCTTTCAAGTAATTTAGTTTATTTTAAAAGTTTCTGTTTCAATCAATTGGCTCTATTCAGTTTTGAGTTTTGATATGTAACTAATGGTAAGTACATCAATTCTAGTGGCAAGGTCCCATAAGCTATTTTCTATCTTTCAAAAACTTTGTGTTCTTCCCCGAAATAAAAGCAGATACATCGCTCTCTTCATAATGTGAAAAACAAATTTTAGCTTGTACATATCCTGTAAATCCCAGAAGTGCAATATTTGGCTAAAAGGGAGATGTTTCTAGTTTGGTCTAGAAGGAGACACTGATGCTATCTTGAAGAGCTTGTTCTCAAAAGAAACACTACTCAGTGGAGAACAGGAAGCAGCTACATTGCACAAGTGCCCCTTATCAAATAAACTACAAATAGAAAAAGACTACTGTCTAAACCTGCAAGCTGTAGCTATCCACATTACTACAGTGTTATGTAAAATGTTACACAGCTCATTTGCTACACTGTTATGTGACGCCATGAACTCCACCATTAGAACTATGCAGATCTTTCATAATGGCGGTGGAAAACATCTGAAACTGGCAATTTGGGAACATGGAACATGGAAACTGGCAGTCACATTCTGAGAAAAAGCATTGTGGGATCTATGAGTCACTCATTGATAATAAAACTGGAGCTTCTGCTTTTCTCCAAGGCAGAATGTTTCCTAAGTCTGAAGAAATTAAAAAAAAAAAGAAAAAAAAAAGAAAAAAAATTGGTTTTAGTCAATTGATATTAGGAGTAGGACATCATACTCCTTGTAACCCTACTCAAATAGAACAGAAAAATGTGACTTCATGCAAAGCAGGGAAATGGAGTGAAATACATCTCTTCAGTGGAACTAATACTTAGATTTCTAAGGGTCAACTCCTACCTGAAATTGACATTATACTTTAAAATCTTTTTTATATAAATCTCAGGAATAACTTGTTTCAGAATTTCTTGTTTCCCTGCCTCTGTTAGTATTTATGGCTCCCTCTCCAAGCACCCACATGCTCAGATGGAATTCAAGGTGTCTGGCATTGCCAGCATGCTATAATTTTTCTATTTACATGAGTAATCTCAAGTGTCAGACCAAATATTTCAACCGCTAGTGATTATGTGAAAAATACACAAGGATATTACGGTTTTAGAGGATGCTGTTATTTCGGCAGTCACACAAATCATTAAGTAGTACGGGACAGACTGAAAATGGCACTCAGTGAGAGGGAAATTATTATGCTGTGTATGATTGTACCTGTTTTACAGATGGCTAAACTGACACAGGCAAGTTAAAATGCCTTCCTCAAAGTCATGCAGTCAGTGACAGAGTTTTCAGCATTAAACTTAATTTCTACCCCTTCATGACTTTTGATTTTTAAACAACTCAAAGAGATCCTAGTATCAGTGATAACTGGGTTACCAATGCCCACAGCCTTCTTCCTATTGGAACACCCTGAAGACCTTCTAAGATCCCCAGGATTTCTTTTGAAGCACAGGGTTGCAATCATTTGCAAAATTTCAGCTCATCCTTTTCATTCTTCACTAGAAAATACCAAGAGCTTTGAAACAAACAAACTCAGGGCACACATTCAACAAAGAACCTGCTGTATCTCCTGTGGCTGGGCTGTGCACCAAAAGGCATCAGATCACCACGCAAGTTCTTTTTTTTTGGAATCCTTTAGTTTGTACCCTTACCAACAGGACAGACCAGTGGCCATATCCACAACACTCATGTGCCAGAGATTATAAATACTTATCTACAGAGGTATAGAAAGAAGGCAGGCAGGAATGCAGGAAGGAAAGAATCTAAACACTACTGAAGTTCAGTGACAAAGAAAAACAAATTCAAAGAGGTCCCTAAGTTAATCATGGGGAACTGGGATGAGTGTTTCTGATCAGACGTGGGCATAATCTAGCAACTCCTATTTTCATTTATTTTTGTGGCATAATGATAGTCCAAGACCACCTTTGCCTGGTTCTGAAGTCCAAGCACAGCCTCATACTCCCTCTACTCCACCTAAAAGAATCGCAAGATGACCCATCAGGAGAGTGGCAGACCTGGGATGAGGTTTGGCTCTACACCTATCACCTGGAGAAAACTATCTGAAGCAAACAGAGGCACAGGAAGGGAGACAGAACTCACGTGACACCACCCCTTTTATTTCAAGGAATGAAGGAAGCAGGACTGTATATCCAGCAAGGGTGATGAAAAGAGACTGACAATGAAACATTTAACCACATCCTTGTGCCTCAGTTCTTTGGCTTCCATTTGAATGGAGCTCTTTTCTCCCAGGGATTATGGTTTTTCTCTAGGAATAAGCCACCAAAAACCTAACAACAAACTACAACAATTAAAGAACAAGCACACTAGTCATTATCACCTGTTAAAAGTTATTCAGAAAGCACCTCCACTTTGAGCACAGGAAATTCTCAGAACTGAAGCACACGAAGAGACTGAGACTGAAACCCAACTGTGCTGCCACAGGACCATGGATGGCATCGTGTGCTGCTCTTTGCGGTGAAAAGTTCTTACTATGATGACAGCTCTTCTATTCTCATTCCCAAGGAGCTACAGTTACTGTACCTTAAAAAATGACAGTGATCCCTGATGGAATACGGCCCTCCTGGAACTTAAGTGCATAATGCAGTTTGGGGTGAAAGGAAATACTTAGGGGGAGGGGCAGGTTTATTACTTTTAAACAGCATAATCTAAAACTATTCTGCAGACAGGATCTCAAAAAATGAATTCGTGAACACAGGGAACAAGGGAAGCAGTAAAAATCTTCACAAAAATACCAAATTCAGAATCTGATTTTTTTTCATGAAATGATTTTGTGAGGTGCTCTGAAAAATACATCTTCATTCAAATTCTTTTCTTTCTCTACAAACAAAATAGAACTGTGAATTAACATTTTGATTTAAAATGTCTTTTTAAGATCAAACTCCTTTTCTAATAAATATTGCATAGAGTTTCCCAGCATCCATTTTGTCAGATGGAAAATTTATACAGTTATGATTCTATTAGGTTTCTTGCAGTGCACTGGGCATTTAATCAATGAGAGCAAAGAGCATCCAAATAAGGTTAGGCTTCAAATTCCTTTCAGTGAGAAGTTAAATCCCCATTAGCTTTGAGCCATAAGCCCCTGTGGGTTTAGCATGCAGCTTAAAAGATAACTCTGTGAGGGGTCATGGCTCTTTACTGAGGAACAGAAAGCCTATTTCACAGATCACTCTGCAATAATAATGTAAATATAATCCCGTTTCAGTGGACACTTTATCCTTCCAGAAAACAAGCAATGTTTTCTGTCCCAGAAAAAAATCACATTAATGTTCAATTTAAGGGTAAAGTAATTCCCTGCTTCATTCAAGCCCTATTACAGAGAATTACTGAGACTGTCCTGGTGCCGATGCTGGGGCCGGCATGGTCCCCCACCTCTCTGTAGGGCAAGACAGGCACAGGTTGCTCTCAGCAGCTGCTCTCAGCAAATGCAGTTGACTCGGCACATCAAAACACGTTTGCTCACTATGCTAAATGCCACTTTGGCTGTTCCAGGTTAGGTCAAAGCCAGGTTAAAACAATACAACCTATTGTTTTTTCAGAGTCTGCAAACTGCCTGCCAAGTACTTTTTGGTCAACTAGTACAGAAAGCTGATAAGAGAGGCTGGAAAAGAAACTGGCAATTTCAAGCTGAGCTTCAAAGGGCTGTATTGAAATGCAACCCCGGTTCAAATCATCACAGAGAAAACCATTTGTTTAATCGGTGAGAAGAATGCTAATTTGTTTGTATCTCAAATTTATTTGCCATTTGTACTACTGGAGCACTTACCAGGATTAGTGACAAATCGGGGCATGACAGCCTCAGATTCTGTGCAAACACAGAACAAAAAAGCTGTTCCCCTTCCAAAGATCTTAGAAATCAAGTGCAAGAGACAATAGAGACATGACAAGGAAATAAGCAGGCAGAAGAGCCCACGGTGAAAATCATGCATGTATCTCCCAGTGTTGTTACAGTTGTATTGTATTCCCTGCAAGGCAGAAAGCAGTAGCAGGTGCCGTTTGGAAAAACACTGGAAAAACATGAGGAAGAAAAGGAAATCCGAGCAGGGTGATACAGTTGCTAGGATGCATTTGCAATTAATAGTAGCCAGAATTTTCCCTGTGTGGTTATCACTGCAGCTTCCCAAGAAGGGATCCATCAAGACCAACTTTCAGCACCATCTCAGGCATAAAAGGTTTTCACACTTGAGTCGTTGCTTGAATTCTGCTGTGAGATACAGATACAGATATAGATACAAAAGCATTTGTCTGAAGCGAGGACAGCTCAAGCAACTAGGAGCAGCTAGCTAGACAAGGATGCCCAGCATTATATGTGCCTTGAGGCACATATAATGAAAAGTCCTCAATACATGTGCAGATTAACTGCAGCTCTGCTAAACCTCACAATCTGTCTTGGCCTCACATGTTCAGGCCAATTCCCAAAAAAGGGGGAAAAAACCTCACCCTTGCTTGCATGAATGTCCTGTAAGACCTGGGAATAATCCTGTTGCAAAAGTAAACAAGCTTGCAAGGCTAAGGCAGACTGAAAGAGAAGGATAAGAGTGTATGCTGCCATTTGCATAACTGGTTTTCTTTATGCTCCAGTGTGGGAGTACCTTTGAAATGAGGAGTTGAAAGCACAGCTTTCCCATCCAGATCATCTATGCTTTTACAGAGGCTTGGGGATACACAACAGGGATAACTATCTGTTTGAGGCTTGTTTGCTTTATTTAGCTCAAGGGCAGGTCTCTCTTGCTACTTGCAGAGAGCTCAATCAGATTATATCAATGCTGCTTTCTTTTATTTTTTTTCTTTTTTTTTTTTCTTTTTAACAGCAGCACTGATGGGCACAGAGGGAAAAAATGTACCAAGAGCAGTTTCTCCCCTAAAGAGCTTCTGATCTCAAGGTCACTTACAACTTCTGCCAAAGTCACTGGGTTCATCTTCAGTGGGAATTAGGTCAGGTCTAAGGGTCAAAGATGAAGATGTGAATAGTCTATGAAGGAAAGAATGGGCAGTGGGAGGAAAACTAACCCTGGCAAACAGCTGCATGAGTAGCTGTTGAGCTCCAGCTCAATAAGAGATATCCCAAATGGAATGACTGGAAAAGAGCTTTGACTTCAGCCTTATACCATGCCTCACTCAGGGCAGATCACAAACACCAGCCTATCTGTGTCCCTACAGTCAGCGTGACTCTTCTCTCATCTCGTACACCAAAGGCCATCAGAGTATTATTGACATATATTTCTAAAGAGGTCACTCACTCAACTAAGCTGACCTTTGGGCTTTGTAGGTTTGTGCTCCAGTTTTTAAAGGATAAGTCTGAAACCCTAGATTTCAGCAAATGTCAGAAATTGATAAACAATTCAATATTTACATCGTGCTCATCTCCAACTCTTAGAAGACCAGTTTTCCAATGTCTCCCCTTCCAGAAGCCGTAAGAGGCTGAAATAAAGTTGGCAGCCTAAAGCAAAACTTTTGAGGAACATAAGACCCATCTCCCTGACTGGTTATTGGATATAAGAAAAAAAAGATGAGGAGTTAGCAGAGGTTGTTAGCCCAGCTGATGATAAATTTATGTCTGTGATATTTACACCTCTTCCACCACAGGAAGTGTTAGAAACTTATTCTGGTGGGTAAATAATGGCCCACTACATATCCCAAGTTAGGAACTAAGAATACTGGAGTGCTTTATACACTCTTTGTTTAACCAAAGGTTATTCTGTAACTCTTTTATTAAATGCATGATAGATTAGAGAGTGTACAAGCCTATTAACTGCAAAGAAGGCAGACCAGTTCTGAAGTATGTGTCAGTAAATAGAGTGTTTCTAGGTCACTTCAGCTTCCTCAAGACTGTTTTTCACACTATTTATACTGCACTGCCTTGTTTCAGCCCACTGAAGGAACAAATCATCATCACCTTCAGAGGCAGAACTAGAAGACTCATGGGATTCTTCCAGATTGACAGCACAATCCCTGCACCTCAGTTTAGCTGACAAACACTAGACCTGGCTCACACTTTGAGGTTCGTAGGGTTTGTGTTTAGCATGCAGTGACATTAATGATCAATGACCAGAAAGACCTCTTCAACAAAAGTGTTAATGAGATAATTCAGCAGCAACAGACATACAACAGGACAACTATATATGCAAGCCAATATAGGAATGCACAGATATTTCAAATACATGCAGATATACGTGCATCTCCTCAACATATGCCATATCCTTGGGTGCTGTTAGACAGCTAGAAATTTTTGGCTCCCCAAGCTGTTACCTGATCAGAGTGGTCCTACCCTCCAACCCCTGGGACCAAATCTGGATGTGTTCCTCTGCCAGGAACTGGTTGGTAGCAGCAGTCTCCCCTTCAGCCAGCATCTACCCCAGCCCCTTCCCTGCCTCCGTCCCATGGGCACACCCTGCACACCCTTCTCACTCACCACAAGGAGTACCAATCTTCTCCCTCCCTGCCCAAATATCTCACCTTCCCTGTTACCCTTTCCCTCTCACAGCAGCAGCCTCTAAACTCTCCTGCAAAGGAGGGGAGGAAGGAAAAGAGGAGGCAGAGACAACCAGTGCTGCTGGGCCAGGCTGTCCTTGCCCTCTCCCCCTTCGCTCTGTGCACAGGGTGCTGGTGCTGGACTCCAGTGCCTCTCACCCCAACAGTCTCTTGTGCTGGGGCAGGTGCTGCAAGAAGCTCCTATGCTGTGCAGCTTCTGTCTCCATGGCAAAGCACAGCAGCAAGGGCAGAAACATCCCATGAGCCACGTGTTTTACCGTGGTGAAGGATGCCAACATGCTCATGTCAGGAATTCTATCTACCATTACAGAAAAGTATTCCCTCCCTGACAAAATATCTTTACAATATTCAGAACATTCTCTACGCACCAGTATTTTCAGATCACTTCACAGCAGCTCAGCACCCACCACAGTCAGATCAAGTTGCAGCAGTAGGTCTGCACTGTTCCACACGAGGGGAAGCCTCGGATAAAACAGGAACGAGGTGTCCGTGCTAGACCACAGCACAGCCCACCACCCCTCCGTCAGGCAAGGGGAGCTAGAAGAAAGTTAAAGATAAAACCTATTTAGTAATATAGAGTCAAAACTTAAGTTTTGAGAAAGGGATTGTGATTTTAACGGAAAATTTCCTCAAATCAAGGACAGCATATCCTAAAAAAACCCCAATAAAAAACAACAAAAACACCCAGCGACAAAACAAACAGAATGGTTATTTGGGCTATTACTGAGATGTTACCTAACAGGATGAGCAAACTCATTACAGCCTGTCTCCTCGAAATTCTCCACTTTCCTATAGTCTACAGTGCACTTCCAGAACATTAGCTGCAATGGTGAATTCCAGCTATATTCAATACAGGCAGTAATTAAATGGTTATAAAAATGTGAAGCTGGAACGCTGACAAGCTCTATGAGCAGCATTATCAGCAGTGACGGCCGGGAAGTCAATCTGCTGCACTTCTCCAACGGTTTAAATAATGTTTGTCAGGATCCCCCAGTCAACAGTTTCTCCCCCCTTCTCTTTGCATCATGCCGCAGTAATCGTGCAGATGCCTGCTGTGCTCAGGAGATGGAAAGCTCAAGAAGTTCTTCAGGAAAAGTAAAACAACAACAGAAACCCTTCTGCAATTAAGTCATGTTTCACTTTCCAGCAAGGCTAACCCCAAGGGCCACCAACAGCTCCTCTCCCAGACATGCATCCCCCACTCCTATGGCATCCCTGATCTTGCTATTTCTTACTCGGAAACAGAAATAATTGCTTATTAAAATACACACTCAGGACTGTGTGGCTGACACTTGCCAGTGAGGCTCAAGAATGAGCAGACGTATATTTACCTCAAAATTTGTGACCAGGGTTTTTGTGGTAGAGCAGAATCTCTTGAACAACGTGGCTGAGAGAAAAAAGGGTCCCACACTTCTTACTAAACAAATCTCCCAAAGTGGTCTTGTAGCACCAGGGTTTCTTTGTCCCACAGGGGAGAGGGGAGGAAGGCAGGTCCAAGCACACAGGGACCAGGTGGCCCCTACTGCTGTCTCCATTCCCCCTCACCTGTGTGCTGGAGCAGACGTCTGCTGCAGCTACAGCTCTCTGAAGTCAAGCATCTGACTCTGCACTGCAATGAAAAGCAGCCTCCTTTGCATGGGCTATCACTTTCAGAAGAACCATTGTTTTTCTTTAAATTCCACAGTTGCTCCTCCAGCAGGAGGAAAGGCAGTGTGTGCACAGGCCACCCTGCTCACTGCCCTGAGCATGCACAGAGCAAAGCCCCAGCTGCTCACACAATGCTGCCTGTTCCTGTCATCTTTCAGATACAGAAATGCCAGTGCAGAAACAGAGACACATACTGTGGTGTTTTTTTTCCTACGTATTCTCCAACACAACATACTGTCTGCCACTCTACAGTCCCTCAGCAGCCTCAAATAGGCATTCAATTTAAATGACCTTTTCCTACCATCCTCTGTTTTCGATGTCCTCACTATATCCACTTTTAAGGATAACTCTTTGTGCTTGTATTCTGTCTGACACAAAACCTACAGGACTTCCCCAAGCAGTAACTACTATGGAGAACAGAGATCAGCTCTATTTTACTGTCTGATTTGTTTCCTACAATCAATCGATCAGATAGGTCAGGGATGAGTAATTCCACAAAACTAAGCTACATAAATTGCTCATCCTCTTTCACTATTATTCTCACCTTTCAGCCCTATTTTATTCTCATCTTAATTGCACAAGGGTTTCTGTTGTTGTTTTACTTCTCCTGAATTCTCAGTATCTTCAAATGCTGCTCTCTTCAATTAAAGCACTGTCTCCTCTGGCTCTTCTGCAGCGCCCAGCATTGCAGGGATATGATCTTGATGATGAAAAAAAGTCTGTCTTGCTTTTGGGTTGCTACCACTACAGACATCCAAGCAATCCCGCTGAAAGCTAGAGAGGCACGAGGAAGGAAAATACACCTCAACCTTGGACAATATATTGTACCTCCTTGGAAACAGTGATCAAACACAGCAGAGTAGAGAGACTTTATCAGTGGCCTGCTAAAGGAAATAACCAGAGACAAAACCCTCTTTAGACACCAGAAGAGCTACAAAATAAAAATGGTATGAAATATTTTCTTCCCCTGCAGATTCCTTGGTAAAGAGATATAAAAGCTCAGCAAAACTTTTCCTCTGTTAACATATTCCAACTGTCACTCTTGCCACTGGACTCTGATGTTTACAAGATGTAGTTCCCACAACACAGTCTTATAATATTTCTAGCTGATTAATTAGATGAAGAAGTAAATCAACCATGAAACAGGATTCACTGAAAACCAGGCTCCATTAATTCTGGGGCTGTCAGACTTCAGGTTTTTTGCAAATAACCAGGAAGTCCAATTACACACACAGCAAAAAACACAGAACACTGGATTCCTCAAAGAATTAACAGAGAGAATCCAAGCCCCAAATAACAGTTTGTCTGAGCAGGGATCTGTTCCCGTGCAATGGGAAGAAACTGACTGGTATAAGACATACAGCTGCCTTCAGCTTATGTCAAGTCCTTGCCAGAAGTACCCATAAACAAAGAGTCATCCCCACTTTGCAACGCTCCAGACCGAGCCAGATGGAGCCCTGGATGGAAGCTGAGTAGAGAACTGAGGCCTGAAGAGCCATAAACCCCCTTCTTTCTAGAAGTGCCCTTCAGTTCAGAGGCATGGCACTAGCTGGGCACCACAAGCATCCCGTGCAGCAGCTGGCCCTATTCAGGATTCGAGTCACCAACATCATCAATCCCCCTACTTAACCAAGCATGGTGACATTGGCCTTTTAAGACGAAAAATACAAGGAAATCTTGTAGAGCAGAAACCAGGCATTGGCTGTGCTCCCAAGACTTCAGGAGATGATTTAATTGTCTCTGCTGCTTTGGCACAGTTAGCTTTTGGTAGACACATGCTGCTGCTATTCCCTTGGTGATCAAGTTAGCAAAATGAAATGACTAAAAATGACAAGTCTGGGGGGAGAAGGAGGTCTTTAATGTGATCTAATACAACTTAAAATCCAAAATGAAAACAGCCAACAATGTGGGCGTAACGGGAGGCATCCACTGAGTTAAAATTACTATGTTAGAAACTGGCAATCTCTATAGTTCACAGAGATAAATAGTTCTCTCAAGAGGGCAATTCATGCAGCAGTTATTGTAAAGTGGGAAGAAATCAGCTTTTGGAGCTGCCAGGTTTTCTCTTTCTCTCTGTGAACAACCAGGAAGAGTAAGTATCTCGTTTTAGCTAGCTGTCAAGCAGTTTGCTAAAGTTCAGAGGGATGAACTTTACACAGAAGACCAAGAGACTCCACTTGATCAACCTCTATTTGATTTTGCATCAAATCCAGTATTTTAAATCCAAGGTCATATCATTCAATTATAATTTGTAAATGCTGAAGTGGTACTGCAAAGACTTGGGAGACAGGAAAATAGGAGTAAATTAAATGCTCTGGAGTTTCCATAAGGTTTTTTTGATTACATTACCATACCCAAATCACATGCATATACATTATTCTTTTAACTGCAAACTATAATCAGAGATGGCAAGGGAGTTCATTATGTTTTGCAAGTCCCAACCAATGGATCTCAAAAAAAGACGTAGCTCAAACCCATCCATCCCTCCTTTCCCCATTCCTTCTCAAACCTGGATTACCCTGTTTCCAACACAAAGCTTGGAAAGGCAGAGAAAGGACAGAGACATTCAGGAATTTTTCTGGGCACGTTTATTTTGATTGCATCTTGCACAGACAGTGAGGGGCAGATGATTAAAAAAAGACTTTTCTCAGCAAGTGTGAAATTGAATAAACTTTTCAAGTAATTATCCCAGTGAGACAAAATGAGGTATAAATATTAATTTTAAATTAATTTTGACAATCCAAAGATAAACTATAAATCCTTTTTCATACAGATTTACACAACTACACATCCCTGTCACCAACCAATATACTACACAACTCAACATGCATCTCAGCAGTTCAGGAACCACCCTGTCACATACAGCCCCTACAGTGATGCCTTCTTTTCCTTGGAAATCTCTCATGGGAGCCTAAGGGTTTTCAAATGTCCTGCTTTTTTGCCTTCACAAATCAAAGAAGATAAGTGATGCCCCGGCAATATACTGCTTACACCTGATAACCTCCGGGCTGAACAGGCAAACCCCAACCGCTGGGCACTCTGCCCAGCCCATGAGTGGATGTCAGATTTTCAGCCTCTGACTGCCTTCACTCCAGTGCCGCTTCCCAAGGAAATGAACAAGACCTAATGTTAAAGGCCAAGCTGTCAAAACACAAAGTAGTCACACACAGCCCTGCAAACTCCACTGTTAACTTGTCTTACTATTAACACCAAAATTACTGTGGAGATACTTACTGTTGAAACCAATTAACTCATGTTTTTGCACCGAACAGTGAGGATTGTCTGCAGGGAAGAATTAAACTCAGAATCTAATACAACCAAATTAAAAAAAGGAAAAAGAGTTTGCAGGAATCAGATAATGTATTGCCTGTCTTTTAATTGATGTCTTCTTCTGTTTAGAAGAATAAAGAGATTTTACTTATACAACTGAAATCTGAACAGTACTCCAAACCCACCTTCATCACTGAACCAGCTACCAGCTTATTCCATTTTTTACAGTAAAATTACAATAATTAGCCTTAGCTGGACAGGAGAAACAGAACCAACCTATTCCATATTCAAAAATATATCAGCTATTATAAATTAATTTTCTCTAATGCAAGCACTAGTCTGGAACACCATTATTGCAGCATTTAGTCTGAATTGGTATTCAAGCACAATGACTAGTACCCTCAAAGCACAATCAACTCACTCAACCTGTGAAAAACTCCAGTGCCCTCATGGTCACTTTGTTCTGAACAGCCACTTAAGACAACTGGCACCTCTGCCTAAGGTCTTCATCACATTAATTCCCTGGGCTCACATGTTTTCCAGTCTAACATGCACAATTTCAAGGCACAAGTTAAAAGTTAAAGCTATATGTTGAGGTCTTTCAATACTTGTTTTCTTGTCTCAGGTTGAGCTTGGCTTCCAGCCAAGTGCCTGGACCACGGTCCCACACTCTCATCTTCGGGGGGGCGG